>JAVJGI010000062.1:82593071-82637484 GCA_035590275.1 Ibycter americanus
AAACATCAGCACGTTATCAACATTGCTCTCACATCACAGCCAAAACACAGCACAGCACCAACTACTAAGAAGAAAATCAACTCTATCCCAGCTGAAACCACAACACCCATGAAATAAAAACCAAACTGGTCACATACTTAAACTGTTGAAAAGTGCAGACAGATCTTTGAATGTAAAATGTAAGTAAAAATGTACTCATTCTCTTTCACAGTATCATCCTCTTACAAGTTTGACTTTATCTTTAATGGAGTTCAGATTTTCCAGTATCTGTAAGTGTGCTTGAAGTCCATTGTCATACAGGGTTGTTCCTAACCAGTGACACACGACATTTTAGGGTTTTGAAAAAGTGAAGTGTGGCAGCTGCCTAAGAACAAAGTTTCCGTGTCTGATGATGAGGTCAAAAGTGAATTGTCTCACTTCAGCCTTACTAGTATTTTCAAGGTAGGAATTGAATAAATTGTTTAGACAGATTTAACGAGTTTAATAGACTTACGACATGCTTCAAGACTGTAGCAACTGCAGACGGAAATAAATGAGAACTAACTTCTGACAGACTATTAATTGAGACTGACATGAAGCAATATGCACCTGTTGACACTTGGTGGAATAAAAGTATCAATAGACAATGAAATGTGAATAGCAAATGTGGTTAGTAAAGCAAGGACACTTGTATTTATAATGCCTGTAATATGGCAGTAGTTCAAAAGGCTTTGCTGAAGTATTTAGTTTCAATAAAATTGAAATACCTTTTTTAAAAGAAAAGATCAAGAACAATTAAGAAGGAAGTATGAAGAAAATAACATTATTACTGTTAACTGGAAACACTTACCTCCTGACATCAGAGCACCCACAAGGCCCACCTGACAGTGTACTGTTCTGGGTGACCCAGGCTATGCTGATCAGCTGCATCTTTCTGAGGAGTCTGTAACACAACATTAACCACCCACCAGTGAGCAGTAAGATGGATTTTGGCTTGTGCTGAGACACATGCTCCCAGCCATGCTTTCCTATCCCAAGATTTAGCGCTGTGCATTGGCCAGGAATTCTTTTGTCTTGGGGAAAAAAATGCTTTGGGATAGTGCAAGATAAGTATGATCATATGTTTAGAAATGTAGATATATTTTTTTTGCATGTTAATATTATTAATTTTATTGACATAAAAATAATCCATCAAAAATAAGTAGTAGCCACTGAATGTGTCATAGTAAAATAAAATTTAAAAAAAGGAACAAACTTTCAACCTTACTGCTTCTAATAAATAGGTATTTAGCACCTACTGAAGACAGAGTAAGTTGACCATAAACTACACGGAATGTAATCAGATCAGATGTGTGTCAGGTATGTGTTGTAAAGATTTCTTAAAGCAGATTAAATGAGGGAGTCTAAATAAAAGCCTTTACCTCAATAAATTTCCCACTACAGGAAGAGTTGAAGAGCCGTGTGATAAAGGACAAGAAGGGTCTAATTATTCTCATATCTACAGAGTTCTCTAGCATTTATCTTATTCAGGGTTTTATTGAGGCAACCTAGAATTGCATTAGTTTTAAATGTATTTGTGCATTGCTGTATTTTTTTTTAAATGGAAATGTATAGCTTAAACTCTTATTATTATGTTTTCAAATGTATTTGCAGCATGTTACACCTAAACCCTTCCTCCTGTGCTATTTTTTTTCACATACTGGAAGCACCTCTTCAAAATTTCTCTTCCATACTGTCTATAAAAAAACCCTATAGCCTGGTAACATGAATGAGTTTTGAATATTGCTCCCAGCTGGGACAGGAGCTGGGTATATTCTGTGATTTTTGCCACTGCGTTTCCTCCCAAGTCCTGTTCTGTCTGTCCTCTTTCTATCCTGTTTAGCTGTATGCTGTTGGGGGAAAATGCTCTGAATAATAACATTTTTACTGTATGTAATACTGATGATCCCAGTTTAGCTGGATTCTGAACGTTACCACAATATAAACATAAACATAAGTTATGCCCACTGGTTGTACTGCCAAGGGTTAGTGTGGGTCCCATCTGACATGGGGAGGCTGCACACCTGCAAACCCGTCAAATGACACACGTTGTGACATGGCTGGGAAGGAAGGGATGTGTATGGTTTAATTTTTAGTGGGCCCTAGCTCACAGAGTTAGACAAAGCATTTGGATTCTCCTGGTTTTGCTGGAAAAAAGACATCTGTAGTAGTAGCATAAATGTTTCTCTTTCTCTAACACAAAAAGGTAATCGAGAGAACTTTCCTGTTTATAACATCTATAAATATGAGACGGGGTGTTTGGATTTGCTGTAGAAGTTTGTTAGATAATAACTCTCAGGCGAACGTTGTTCACTTTTCATCTGTGTCCTGTGGGGTAGTTTTGGACCTTTACATGCCCGTTCGGGGCAGATGTGATGGTCACGGTGTGATGTGAGTTTTCTCAAACGAGGATGCATCCTGGATTTTTCATCTGCGTGCTGCTCTGCAACTTGGATCTTTTACAGATTTTTTAAATTTTGTTTCACTGATTCCAGGGTGGTTGTGCATTCAGAAAGATTATATTGTGTTAATTACGAAGAAGCATTTGACAAGCTGTGTTCTTTCCCAGGGTGGAAGTGTGAAGTGCAGGAACATAAATTGCTAGCGTCAAGCCTTGTGCAGTACAGACTCTGAGATATGAAGTGACTAGTGACGGGATAGACAAGACTCTTATTTTTTATAAGCAAACAAAAGCCATCTCTGTGTTCTCCATGAACATAAATTGAAGAGGAAGGGAACTACATTCAGCGCTGTTCTTGGCAGTGTTTTTTCTTAACACCTGGGCCATTGGCCTGTGAACAGGTATGTGCAGGAAACAGCAGCAACCCAGCAAGGGAAGTAAACAGCTTGAGTGATGGCCTCTTCCATCTCTGGTTATCGCTGATGATGCCTCCCTCCTGTATGACTTTTCCCATGATGTAATTATTTTATGCATTGCACAGGGAAGGGAGTGTGCTGTGCCAGGGATGAACTTCTGGGAGGATTTGGTGTGCTCATGCTTCTGCAATATGAAGGCACCAGCAAGGAAGGTGTCTCTCTTGTTCTGTGTCAGGCTGAACTACTCACTGTATGATACAGTTGAAACAGATATTACTCCCTGCATGTTCCAGGATTTTGGTCTTATTAAGGTAGGGATATGCCTGCTGAGGCAGTTTATAAAGAGCTTTGTAGTGATGAAATCCTGCTTCAGTTCAGAAGCGTTCTGACGTAACAACTGGTGGGCCAGACAAAGTGAACAGACCTGTTCGATTAGCAGCACTGTCTGCATTTTCTTCCTTTTACAAAAAGGATGAGATTTGCAAAAGCCTGAAGTGGTCCTGGCATTTCCCATTGTTTTTTAGAGGACTGTGTGTTAGACATCTCGCTCGTGCCTGTGGTAGTTTATTGAATTGCCTCACTTTCTTAAACAAAATTGAATCATTCCTCAACTCCTGCACAGTGGGTTCTTGCCTGAAGCTTAGGATTGTTAGTGATGGACATGGTAAATGGCAGTAAATTTTCTTTATATAGATAAATAAATATATAACTTTCATTATTTAAAGTGCTATGAAAAATATCTCTGAAGTATAAGTAGTCTCATTATGAAAATTTATGGGACTTTCATTATACATAAGTAAATACATTATAATCTATTCAGATAGTTCCAAGTGAGTTTTTAAAATGTATCAGTGTAACATCTTTGTTTGTTGCTGAAATTTTAAGAAATATCAATCATGAAAAAGGTGGAGGTCCCTGGCTGTTTAACCAAGACTGAATTTTTTTGAACGGTTGAGCCCACTTTTGGTATTTGTAGTCTTTTCTGGGGGAGTGGAAAGAATTTCCTCTTGAATGTATCAAATGAGTAAGTTTAGAAGCTGAAGATCAGATTACAAAATCAAGTTTCTTTCTGGTCTCTGAATGAAGATGCAGTGTGTGATATTTGTTTTTAAATTTTATTTTCCTTTTTTTTTTGAAAGGATGTACTAGCTCTAGACCCTTGAATGAGACAGTGACTGGCACAGACCATTATCATAGTTCAGTTTATTACAAGACATTAATTTCTATACAGAGTGGACTGTTTTAAAATTCAAGATATGTTATGGTAAGCTAGCTTTTTGCTCCAAAGTATCTCCTTCACTTAGGGTAGTTTAAGTAAAAGTTGCAACAAAATTTTATGCTGGTTTTGCAGTGACTATATCAAGTTGCTGTTTTCATCCAAAACCAGCATGATAAAACCATAACCATCACCATTAACGTTAAGCAGCAACTCTATTACTAATTGAGAATCTGAGTAAATTACATCACTATTTAAATGACTGTATATCCTTATACACTATAACTAGTTGGTTTTCGTTTGGTTTTTTTTTAAAGTAATTTAAGAAAAACCACATATGATAAGAACTATAATGCAGCTTTCATCTGAGGAAACACTAACTACGTTAAGATGATGCAACATGAAAAAAATGAAGCAATGTTAGAAGCCTGTAAAGAAGTTATCTGATCTTTCTCATGCAGAAAGAATTATTCATTAGATACTCAGTGAAATGATCAGGTAGCAATTTTCAAGCAGCCATGAAAAGATTGATTGTTTTTTTTAGTTTGTTTCTTTTCTGCACCCTTGTCATAAGATTAAGGACTTCACAGGCCCAGGATATATGGAAGCCAAAAAGGAGCAGGACATGTTGGAGAATGAACCAGGCATTTATGGAGAATGACTGTATTGCTGGTGTTCCTCTAGATGCAGCCTCTAACTTGTTGAGTCCATAGATGTCTGCTGTTTGAAACGTGTGAGGAGAGTAGGCACATTGTGGTTTCTCACACTGTTTCCTATACTTTTCAACAGGCATCTGTTTTGGGGCACTGACCATACTGGTTTTCCCCATTGGGACAGATTCCAGCTGTACCTTAGCAAACAAACCCCCTTCCTCTCCCCCTTTGTGTTTTATTAACAAAAATGAAAAGAGGAAGCTTGAAGATTAATTTAAAAATGTGAAAAGAGGGAGGTGGGGAAGGGGGAGAAAGTATGAACTGGTATTTGGACAGAGCACCTCCACTGCTCCCTAGAGGCATCAGAGGATCTGGGTGAATGTTGCCCTGTAGTGCTCTGCTTACGGACGTGACAAAAATACAGAATTATAGAATCATAGAATTGTTTAGGTTGGAAAAGACCTTTAAGATCATCGAGTCCAACTATTAACCTAGCACTGCCAAGTCCACCACTAAACCATATCCCTACGTGCCACACCTACATGTCTTTCAAATACCTCCAGGGATTTTGACTCCCTGGGCAGCCTGTTCCAATGCTTGACAACCCTTTCAGTGAATAAATTTTTCCTAATATCCAATCTAAACCGCCCCTGGTGCAAGTTGGGGCTGTTTCCTCTTGTCCTACCACTTGTTGCCTGATGCAAGAGACCTACACCCACCTTGCTACAACCTCCTTTCAGACAGTTGTAGAAAGTGAGATAGTGTCCCCTCAGCCTCCTTTTCTCCAGGCTAAACCACCCCAGTTCCCTCAGCCACTCCTTATAAGACTTGTTCTCCAGAGCTTTTACCAGCTTCATTGCTGTTCTTTGGACATGCTCCAGCACCTTCTTCCTTCAGCAGCCCTCCTCCAGGATAATCCCACAGTGTGGTGGGACTCAGATGGGGAGGGAATTTGTAAAAGTGTGAGCGAAAAGTGCAGCCTGTATGTTGAGAGACCGTGCAGGATCTGGCAGCGAGGCTGCAGCCTGGTGTCTTTGAAGTACCCATGCACTGAGGGCTCCCTTTGGCCACTGAAGGGGTTTCTCTCAGAGCTCCCATCACCTGTGTTGTGAACACGCCGGGACAACAGCCCCATGAAGGGTCTCTTTGGTTCCTGTTCCCCGTGTCTGTGGAGTTAGCTCAAGGTGTGTGCTGGCCCACTCCAGTGCCTCGTGAGCTGCCTCCCAGTGCCGAGACATCAGTTCAGGTCTGGGTGGGACAGAAGAAAAAGGAAATGGTGTGAGCAGAGCACGACCACGCAGGGGTGTTTCCACAGAGCCTTTCGGAGGGAGCTGCCTGGAGTTCATGCGGCCCACTGGGGAGGAGTGTGGGTGACATCCAGGCAGACTCACAGGGCAGAGGTAGATGTTGCTACTAGGGCCAGGTGTGACAAGGGTTGAGGAGACTTTGCTTGTCTGCAGGGCTCTTGAGATGGAGAAAATGGTTGTCAGACCCAGGGCACCACTCATCTCCTGGAGGCAGCAGTGGGAATGCTGCGGGTGGGTGGCCCTGTCAGCCTCTGGACTCACCCCCTGTGGCAGCCTTGATCATTTAAACCATAACCTTCTGTCCCCTGGTTAAAGTGGAATCAAACAACTTAAAGTAAATTCCACTCTCTAGATTACTGATCTTTATACATGGTCATTCCTGATCTTCCATGGGTGAAAATTACTCAATTTGAGAGTTAACAGTGAAGTCCAAGGAAAAATAAGTTTTGCTTATATACCTTCCAAGCTTTATAACCTCTCCATCTCAAAAAGAAATACGCTCAGGATTTATTTTATCTTCTGCTCCTTCTCTCTATTGTTTGGTTTTGTTTTGCTCTCAACGTAAGAGTGGTCAGGAAGACCAAGGCTGGTTGTTTTGGTTGAAGGACCCTCTGAACTACTGCATGAATTTGTTCACAGTGAGAGATTATCCCATCTGTTGTCATGAGTTTATATGAAACAGGTTTAAGCAGAAATGAGAAGTAAACAAAGAATTTTAAATAACCTGACTTAACATCCTTTCTCTTTAATGAGAAGCTGCACAAGCCAGAAGCTATTGCACTTTATTCTGTCATGATTTCATGTTCTCATTGTTTTTCAGTTATCCAGCAAAGCGTGAGGGATTTAGAGCTATATTTAATGTAAGTGAGGAGAAACACCCTTCATGATCTTTTATTTAACACCTCCATCTAAGCATCCTTCATTGTAAAGAAGGAATAAAAGACACCAGCATCTTTTTTGTTTGCTTTCCGTCATATTAATCACATCTTTACAAGATTCTTTTTGTCAGTACCTGAAAATGTTTCCCTTTCAGGCTAAGTTGTGTAGGTGATTTTTTTATTCCCCACCCCCTTCCGCCTTGGTAAGAGTGGTTCTATAGGTAAGTACAGACAGATTTCAATGCTGATTTGCAGGTCAAATACCTTATTTCATTTTGGCTTTGCTTGGGATTTTGAGACCCCTCTCATTTTGTTTGTTGGCTAAAGCAGCAGACTCCGAGATGACGGTCATTTGGACACATCACAGTAATGTTTTGTGAACAGTGAGAAAAGTTTGGTTTCTGTTGAAAGGAGTGTTACAGTTTGGATAAAATTATAAACATTTGTAGTGATTGCTTACATATATTTAACCATGTGGCTCATCTTCAGTTTTTCCATATTGCTCAAGTATTAAATCAAATAATGTCACAGTTTACAAGAAAAGAAAAAATGCATTTGAAAGGTGTGTCTACTTAACTGCTGTAGTTCCTCATGAAATTCTTTGCCTTTTGTTCTCTTGTTTACTACATCAAATTGATTGTGAGTATATGTGTATCTGACACTGGTTTTGTTCCTTTTTCCTTTTTTAATATTTCTGCTCTGTTGCTATATTTTGTATTTTTCCTAACACCTTCAGTTTGTCTGGCTCTGCATGTTTCCATCTTACATAAAGCATCGGTAAGTTCATTTTCATTAGGCACGTGGTGGACCTAGGATGAAGGTCTCTTCTAAGTTCGTGGGGAAAGACAGGATCATCTCCAAATCTAACAGACTTTTTAGGTGATGTTATTACTGTTACTCAGTTATCACTGAAACAAAAATAAAATAAACTTCCATTTAGACTTTCACCTGGAAGTTCCTGTCTATTGCTTTCCTTCCTTTTCTCTTACACTAACCTTACTTCTTCCTTCTCTGTTTCCTTTAATATCTGAAAACTTAGGGCTTACTGGATAGATTTTTCAGTTTGATTGATTTTTTTCCCTAAAATTATTATTATTCTGCAGGCAATGTTATATACATAGAGCAATTTTCTTGTGGAAGCAATTAGGTATGCACCTAAATCTGTCTATTTTCAGAAAAGCACATACGTACTTGTCCTCTTCATCCTTGTGGATCTTATGCATTATGGCCACTCTTCTGTTGCATCTTCCTGCTTTTGTCCTACAGGCTTTTCTTCAGAAACTGCGTCTGGCTTGGGGATGTTAATCTTTAGTCTCAATACATCTGTGCTATTAATGCAACCAGAAGGTCTGACCTGCATGTCAAGTGCTGGATTCTAAATTACTTCTTTGCCGCATAGGAGTGTTGTTACCATTATGCTTTCCCAGCAGCGCTATTCTTTACAAGTAATTTCAGGTTTTAATATCATTGCTTAATTGAATATTTATCAGATGCCAACACAAACTATTGTGTTGAACTTCTGTAATTAAGTTTCAGAACTGATGAAACCATCTACTTGCAAATAGTGTAAAGGAGTTGTTTATTTTTCGTAAAAACATATTTTTATTATGAACAGGTCAAGGGGATGTGGAGGATGTAGTTCTGCGGTGCAGTCAGATTATGTTATTGCCAAATTGGATTTGCCGGAATTTGTGGGGTGGGGTTTTGTTTGGTTGGTGTTTTCTTGTTTGTTGTTGTGTTTGGTTTTTTTTTAAATCTTACTATATAGTCATTTGTACTTGTGAAGGTGATCTCCTAATTAGGTAACAGGAAACAATTAGTGCTGTAACAGCTAAGATTGTAAAAGAGCACTGTCTGAAAAAGTGCTGTAGTTGTTCTCTGGTCGACACGTTATGAAAAGATAGGAAATCCTGACTTAAAAGGAACACTATCTTTTCATCAAACTGAAGTTTAACACAGCATCTTTGATTAAATGGGGAGAAGAATCATTGGAGCAAGTAATATATTGCTGATCCAGTCACACATTTAACACTAACTCTACAGAACATCAGCAGGGACAGAGAAGTCATATAAAAGGACCAAAACCATTTAGAAATATGGGCAGAAAAAAAAAAAAGCTGAGTTTGGAAAAGTTCTGGGTTACATCTGCACTTGTGAGAGTTTTACTTGATACAGTTTCAGAAACGTGAATTTCAACACAGGTATTTGTTAGAAAGAGGAAAAGCCTGAGACACAGCAGTACTGAGGGTGATTTGAGAGTAGGAAAAGCATTGTAGACATGAATTTGCAATGGGATATACTGATAGGGAAAAATGTGACTGTTCATGCATCATCTGCCCATCCTGGGAAGAAGGCAATTGATGCAATGATGGAATTGAACTGAATACATACTTAGTTCAGTTCTGGACACCATTTCTTTGCTATATTGTCAAACTTGAGTGAGGCAAAATGAAAAAATATATTTGTACTAGGGGGCTGGAGGGGACCATCTTGTAAGTGAAGCCTAGCAGAAATTACTATTTGCTTACACGTTATTTAGCTTGATTAAGAAATAAAAGAAAGGACAGAAATACAACACGGATGATCTCTTAGTTTAGTATTCATGTCTCTGGAAATAGTAAAGGGACTGTGTTACTGCTGTTTTCCACATAGATTATCAGAATCCGTGTTGCCTGAGAGAAAGACATTCAGGAGCATATTTGATGTGGGTTTTTTTGCCTGTGAAGCATCACACCTACTGGAAGGAAATGCTTGAGGTGGTCTTGCTGGAGTTGTACATCTTTGGTCTGGCAGCCACCACATAATTTGTAATGCAGCTACTGAGCCCTGCATTGTGCAGGAAACTACGCTGAAGAGAAGTTGATGTGTACTACCAATGGCATGTTTAAAAAATAGATCCTGCACTGTTTGCAGGCATATAAATAAGTTGTGCATTTCTGCAGGGTCTTACAAGTTATTAAAAGGCAGTGTAAGGAGCAGAAGCCAGAAGAGATTTATATCCGGGTGGCGTGGACTAACACAAAGCAAATGGATCAAGGACATTGAAAGCCTGAGCAACTCAAAGAAAGAGTGAGCCTCCATAGACATTTGCTGCTAATAGCCAAGCTTGCTTTGTTTTCCAGGCCATTTAATTTAATGAATAATGACTTTTTACCCATAATCATGACTGATGGCATACCTCTTTGTCCTGAGGTTGAGACCAGAAGATGTTATTCTTACTGCAACCTTGCAGAGGTTCCCTATTACTTTGATTCACTTCCTAACTAATAGTCAAGTCATTTTTGCAGTAAATGAGGCCTATAAGTATTGCAGTATAATGTGCTAGAGCCTCTGCTTTGCAAAGACCCAGTTTCAATGCCATGGAAAACATGTAAAAGGAACTGTGGTAGTCCTAGAGATGGCATTGCTGACTTTTGTGTTTCATTTCAGTGAGCTGTCTTTCAAGGATCAGGGAAGACTGGTGTAGTGTATTCCCTGATTTCTGCTGTGTGGGGCAGGACCTGGACAGCTACCCTTGTAAAAAGCAGGAGACCTCCATTCTGCCAGTTGTGACTAAGAATTGGGCCCCACATGCCAAAAGGCTGTTTCCTACCTAGCATGGTGACAGCTTGGAAAAGCATGGTGTTGTCATGAGGACCTGAAAAATGTGATGCTATTCCAGGAGTAGGAGCTCTTTCTGTTGCTTTCACCTCTTTGTGCAGCTCGGGGCAATAGTGACAAAAGCTCCGAGGAGTCAGTTCTTGTTTGCTGTTGCTTGTATTTTAGATCTGGCTCTTTGCCATTTACAAAATGATAACAAAGGATTCCTGTTAAGACAGGAGGAGTGTGGACTGGAGACATTGAAATATCTTCAGAAGACAAGTCAGGGGCATAAATCTTTCTCTCTTCACTGAGATCAAACGAATCTTTGTCTCTTCATTGGATTTCACTGCAAACTGCCCCAGCTAGCCTCCCAGTACACTAGACTCTAGGGATTGTCCCTGTCCTCTGTGTCCTGTAGATTGATTTCTACAGCAGCCTCATCTGTGAACATTGTCCTCTGCTCCACTGGCACCAACCAATGTGTGTGTATATATATAATTAACCTAGACTAGTAACTCATAACAGCTAATCTGCATTTAGCTTGACATTGTTGCTTTTATTTGAGATCTAAAGAGCTTGTGTGTCTGAATGCTTAGCTTAATTTTCTTTTTTATTCTCACAACTATCAACATGGGTTGCTTATATCATCATTCTATAATAACATTATTGATACTTTAGAAATTGGTGCGACAATGGACAAAGAGAAGGATATTGCTATAGTTACTGGGCAGTGAGTTACTCTAAGATATTCAAGTTTTCTATGGAAAAGTTCATAATCTCTGAGCTTGTGAATTTAATCAGAAATCATCAGAAAAACTAAAGATTTGGTCAAAAACATTTGTGTTTGGTTTTTTGAGACAATCTCTGCTTCTGGTTGACTTTCCCCTTTGTGAAGAAGGATATTTTAAAAAAGTGATCTGTTTTTAGCTGAAACGTATCAATCAATCATCAACCATCAATCAGTGGCTTTGGTTTTTAAAGCAATTTCAAAGCTGAACTTGTAGTTATGTTTTAAAATGTCAACATTTTAAAGGAGACTGTGTGGTGGGTGGTTGTCATTAGAATGAAATACAGTAGTGGAAAGTTCTTAGATCAACCAACTGAGATCACTTAGAAAACTCCTGCTTTTTAGTCCGGTCATTACATGTGCCTATTTTTTATCTTGCTGTTTGTTGGGGAAGTTAGATTTACTACTTTAAAAATCTATTTGGAAATCATTTTAAGGAATATTTTGCTCGAGTCTTACTCCATTTGTTTCTCTTTAGCCTAAGGTCAGCAGCATAAATCTTCGTTTGATAAGGTTTTGGTATACTAATGTTTCATGTAGGTTAACGAGCTTACAACCTGAAATTATAAATAAAAAGCTTTTTTCTCTTTTTCTTTATATAAGATGTTTTAAAACATTTACTTTTTCTTGATTTTTCTGTGGATTGTTTCAATCTGACTTAATCATGCATTAAAGTGGGCTTGTATGAAGAAGGGCTGACATACTACACAGCATCACAGGAAAAATGTCAAGCTTTGGTGTCCTGCATCATCTTGGAAGACTTAAAAATAGAAGGGAAAATAATGTTTCTTACAGCTTCTTGCCTTGATCTAGTTTTGTTCCCATAAATATCGGTGATAGAATTCCCATGGTTTGCAGAACAGCCAACACCAAGAACTATGAGTGTGCAGAAAGGGGTTTTCAAAAGCACTAAATAAGCACAAATTGATCAGCTAAGTGCCCAGTACTCCTGAGGAAAGTGGTGATGGCTTAAAGGTTTTTTAAAACAAGGAAACAAAACCAGTACTTCCTTATCTTCCATTTACCTTTTCAAACCAGTGACTGTTGTAACTTTCCTGAGCAGGTGTGAGAGGTTTAGTGCATATCTTTGACATATTTTGTGCAGAAGTTTTAGATGTTGTCACCATAACCTCCTACTCTACGGCAGACTTGGCAAGAGTTGCTGGTATGTAAGCCCTCTCAGCACAGTCCCTTTTGCAGCGCACTTTCTTTGCTCAAACCCGGTGTCACCGGCCATTTCAGCTTGGATTCTTAAAACCAAAGCTTTGCATGGGAGTGAGCCGTAAATGTGTATTCTCTTCTACTGCAGTGTGGTAGGGCAGGCAGTGCAGTGGAAAAAACAACTGGAAATAGTGGAATCTTACACCACTGCAGCAAGATTGCCACAAAACATCTCTGCTAGTACTTTAGGACAAATTGTGGAGGAACTGGCTTATTTATTATCTTGTAGGTGAGATTACTGGTAGTGTGTAACACTGCTATTGCTCATACAATTGGTGCCATATCATGGTAGTATATGTCCACATGGTCATTAATTGGGCGTGTCTGGTTTTTTCGAGATGTTGAGAGATACTAAACAGGACTGAAATTATGCATGCCACACACTGCCAATAAATTTAGTCATGACTGTTACATCAGTCGTGTACCTTTTCTGTTTCTTCATCCCTTGTACATGTTTTCCAGATAGAATAACTTAAGCATGCAAAAAAGTTTCATGTATACATCTAAGGAATCCCATTCTGTGAAGTGCCATTGTGGTACAGGCCTGGTCCACATGAGGATGAAGAATAAGCGATTTGTCAGTCCCCTTTCAAACAATGCCCAACCTGAGGTTTTTTTCTACTTTTGTTTCATCTACTGTATTTTCAACCTACTGCCAATTCCAGAGGCTTGTACTACAGTGCAAAGCTTAATTATACCCATCTGAAGAAAAGTGCCAATGAATCAGCTCTTCACCAGGCTGAATATTAAAACAGCTCAAAATAAGATATGTGCTGCATTTACAGATGTAAAAGACTCTGTGGTTGCCCAGCAACAGAGGAGAAAAATCAAACAGAGAACGCTGCTCTTCGTCGTTGTCACCGGTGGTAGTCTGAAATGGAAGACCACCTCTACTGCTCTAGGTTTCTGTTTAGATGAATACATCCCACTCCCTTGACCGTCGCAGAAGGCAGACATCATTAGCTAAAAGATCAATTGGCCGTAGAAGCACTTGCACAAATTGCTATTTATGTAACCAGCCTTTCTAAGGAGGATGCAGGGAAGGGGAGTTGTCTCTGTAGAAGGTTCATTGGACTTTGAGCAAAGTCAATGTTGCTAAGCTTTTACCTGGGCTATACTCATGTTTGCTGTTGTCATGTAGCAACCTGTCAGGGTGATAAATAGTCCATCACAAACATCAAACCTGGATCTATCTGGCTGTGACTGAAGCTCACTTCATTTTATCCTTCCCCCATGGACTGCAGACCATTATTCCTTTCCCCCTTGCAGCAGCTTTTCATGTTTCGATAGAGTGTTAACGTCTTCACTTCTGTCTCCTCAGTGTTTTTTGCATCCCTTTGACTTTTCCTTTGTAGCTCACCTTTGCTAGACTCCTGATCATTCTCAGAGTTTTCTTCTAGATTCTATCCAGGTGGTCTGCATCGTTGTTGACAGCTGCTCCAGCTGTGACCTTACCTGTGCTGAATGTGTGCAGCTCCTTTCCCAGCTGCTGCAGTGCAACAAGGGACCTGCTGCAGTCTGCTCAAGTTGCAGGACTGCGTGCCCTCGTGGCATTTTAACCAGCAGTGAAGTGCGTGCTGGTTGCTGTGCCTAGGTGCACACCTCTTGTAGAGCTCTAGTTGCTGGAGAACGCTGCAGGTGGGTCACTCCATGTGCCTGGGGACACTGTCCCAACCATCGCCCCACCCTGGGGGAAAGCACTCTGAGCATACCAGTGCTAGATGTACCCAGTACGTCTCCAGGTCTCTATTTCATCACTGCCCTTCTCTTTATACATCCCAGATGACGGCATGGTCTCGATGACTTCTGCTCACCTTATGATCCACAGAAGCCCACATCCTGCAGAAATACTACTTATTCCATATTTGCGTTACCAGGTGCTCCCACCAACACTCAGGACCTTGCACTTAAGCTTGTTGAACAGCATCCAGCCTTCCCATCAAGGGGTTGGTGAGACAGCACAAATTATGTTGGTATTTGGACAGCTGTTTCTGCCTTCCCTAGTGTAAAAATCGTATGTTGGGTACCAAGTGAACCAGGGAAGAGAAGTATGTAATCACCCAGGGAAATTATGCCACTGCATAGGGAAGGTGAAAGAGTGAACTGTAACAGGTGCCTAGTGATTCAGAGGAGTAATGCCAGATTCCTCTCCTCTGGCTTTAATCCCAAGGAACAGTTTGATTGCTGAAATGGTGAAAAATAACATTATTCTCATACTAAAGAAATGAAAATGAAATTTGCAGTATGTAGGGAAATTCGGTACTGAAAATATGGGGTTTTACCTGCTTATGCCCAGTGCGTCTTGCCATAATTGCGTCAGGGTGATCTGTAGGTCTGTAATGTGTGCAGAAAAGCTTTGGTCAACTAACGTACTTGCTATTTGATGCTGCCATCAACTCCTCCTTCTTTTCTTTTAAAAATCTATTAAGTTTATTTTTACTTTTTTCATGGTAGAGTAAGACAAAAAGACACTATTGGTTTTTTTTCCTTGGGAGAGTTCTTTTGCTGATAAGAAGGAGAAATGTATAGGGGCAGTATAATTTTTCCTAATATTCTGGCTGGTATTTAACAACCAGCTTCTTAGGTGGGTACTTGTCCCTGGCCTCACCGTGCAGTCATTCTCATAAGTCTGTGCTTCGTAGTTGGCCTTTATATTCTCCCAGTGAATTCCTTCCACATGCTTTCACAGCCTTGATAAAACTGCGATTAAAAAAGAAAATCTTGTAGGCTCATTATTTTCTGTTTTATAAACTGAAATGTGTAGTTCTTATGTATTAACTTTTCTAATTGTGAAAGCCTCAGATTGTATAGAGCTTTCTAAAGCTTCAGGTTTCATAGAAAGTTTTTTCCTACTGACTTTTGCTTTAAAATGCTTCTCTAAGATACAAAATACAGTTCTAGGGCTTCATTAGTATCCATATCACAGAAACAGTACAGACAAAGCTGAGAAGTAAATTGTGTGAACAGTATACTTGTAGCCACTATTGCTATGCAGTATCCTACACTCCTGCATGTCAGGATGATCTACAGTTCTCCAGGAAGATCTGCAGGTGAGAGCTTTGGGGCTTGTCACTTAAACGCTTTTGGAAATTTTCATCGTCGTGTCTGAGTATGAATTTAGCAGCCTCTCAAAGGCTCTTAAACAAATCTGTTCTGTCTGTATTTCAGAAGTTCACCATAACTCTGCGTAAAGGCTGAAAAACAAGATTACTTTCTTTTCTTAAGGCTGTGCTGTTTTGTTGTGATAGAGCTAAATCTTGTTAAAATAAAAAACTTTGCTGCTGATGCTGCAGTAATTATACACATGCTTAATTTAAGTACAGAAGCAGTTTGTGGAAGACTTTGGGAATAACTATGTCAGTCATACTTCAGTAGCATCTGTCTTGCCCACAGGGTTTGGTTTTGGTTTGGTGCTCTTTTTTTTTTTTGTAAATTGAGGTAACATTATCCAGCAATAACCACATTTAAGAAACACAGCCTTTTCAACTCCCTTCATTATTGAAGTTTATCTAGAATTGGAGCAGTACAATTGTTCAGATAATTTAAGGCTTTGAAAAAAATTAGATAAATTATTTTTTAAAAGTGAAGTAATTTAAAAAAAATTGGAGCTGACTGGGTGCAATCACTGCTTTTTGTTTTTTTCAATCATTTCCCTCTCTGCCACTTTGGCTTTGCTGTTCGGTTCCCTGCTGGCCATCTTTTTCCTTGTCCACCCATTCCTCACTTGCTGTATTTCCTTATCTTTGTTTTACTGTTCTGTTGCTGGCTGATGCAGCATTGCCAGCTCCTTTGATTTGCTTAAACAAACTGCACTGCAAAAGCAGTACCTGTCTGCTGCGGCTTTGATTTGAAAGCATGGGACCTGTCCAAGGCTCCATTGTCCTTCAGCATCGAGGGCAGCAAATATTTTAAGGACATGCTGCTCAGCAGCTGTGGCGTGTTATCTCTTATGACTGGTCAGCAGGATTTTCCCTCTAGACTTCAATCTGTAGGCTCATAAACTCTTCTATAAAGTGTCTGGCATCTGCGCTCAGGAAGGTGATTCAGGGATAAGCAAAACCTGTGTTGGTTAATGAGATTATTCATAGGTGGTTTTTAATAGGTGGTCTTGTATGTTGAATAGCAGATGTAATTAATTGTGCTTTTCCCAACAGTGGAAGTATTCCAGCAGCAGAGATAATCAGTTCACATCCACACGAGTGCAGACATACCTGGGGTGCTGCAGCTAATTTTCAGTCAGAGCAGCCTCCCTAGTAATTTTAATAACGTTGCTAGAAAACTCACAGGGAATTGAAGGTGAACAAGCAGACGTGCACACAGCAGAAGCTGCACCGCCTCGCAGCGCAGCCCCTCTGCCTTGGCTTGGACAGAAAGCAGGGTAACCGTAAGTCAGGGTAACCCATTACCTGTTGGAGACCAAATGTTGCCTGGGACCTGTCGCTGCTGGCCAGGCCTGAGTGGTTCTGTGGATATGTGAGGAAGAGGAAGGCCAGGCAAAGCAATGGAGCCGGGCAGCGCAGCTCCAAGAGCACAAGGAGCCGTGCACGGTGCTCCTCTCCTGTGGGAATCATGGTGTGGTGTCTACTGTCTTTCTGCCAAGAGGTCCAAGGGCCTCTCCCCAGGAGATGAGCCATCAGGAGGGACTGTGAGATGAAAACATGCTTCTAGCATCCTGGAGATAGATATTTATTCAGATTAGCTCCCTGTTGCTGTGCCTTTGCTTTCAGAGTCAGTATTAATAATGACAGTAATACTGAAGCTGTCTACAACATGGGATACACACAGTCTTGGTAGTTTAAAACATTTAGATTCAACAAGATTGGTCAGACAGTGGTGTTGGCAAGGTAATTCAAGCGGGATTGCCATCCAATTTGTCTCCAGCTGGTGTGGCTTGATGATTCCTACAGACCTGACCTTTGCTGCAGGAAATACTGAGCAATGGCCGTTTGTCCAGAGGGGTTCGGGGGTGCTTTGCAAAGGTAGCTAGCTTGCAAGAACTAATACAAGGAAGTTTTAGCAATTCTTGGGTTGGTACAGAAAAGTTGTACTGATTTATATATTTGAATACAAAGGTAACTGGGGACTAGCTCCATGTGCATAAAAGCAGCAATCATACAAAATGCAGAATGCAGCTTGAATTAGACTTAAAAGCCAGCAAATCCAGCAAGCCAGAAGAAAAAAACTGGTGGGGATTTTATTGTCAAAAAGCCAATTAAAGCTTTACAGAGCTTATAGAAAAGATTTAAGCTTAAAGCCTCCATGAAAGCTTGCAGAACATATGCCAAAGCAGAAAATTAGCAACAGTTTGCAATAGCTAATTCTTTTATTCAAAGTGAACTCTGTCATCTTAAATTGTTACTGTTTATAATCTGAGTTGACTACACTCCTTGGGAAAGGAAAAGCTGAGGTGGGGTAGATAATGGGGAAATACATATGAAAGTGCATGTGACCAAACAACAAAAAATAAGTAATTCTGATCTTCAGGTAGTGGCATAATGCCAAATTCAAGGATGGTACTGAATAATTTTGCTTAAAAAGGGATTCTTGTGTTGTAATTTGCCTGCTGTGCTCACAAAGGGCTATAAATCTAGGTCTTTTTAAAGTGTGTGTGTTTAGAAACAGTTTCCAATACCATTTTGGGGGCAGGGGATGGGGGAGAAGTGGATTTGTGAGCTGAGAATTCATAATCCCAGCACTTGTTTCCTCTTCTTCTTCGAGGAGAAAACATTGGGAACCACGAAATATTTCACAACTTCTAAAGGAACAATTTATTGTTATATAGGCTGTACCTCTGTAGTATGCATTGTTGTGCTGCTCCTGAATATATAGAACTGGAAAAGGGATACAACCAGATGCTTCAGTAAGATTAGCTTTTGAATGGATGATCCTAATTGCAGTTGCTAATGCAAACTAACAAAGGTGTTTTCATCAGTACTGGGTATTGGAGGCATCATCTGTGGGCAAAGACACTACTTCTATTCACTGTGTACAGAGTGCCTAATACAGTATTTTATTCCTCTTTAGACACAGCAAAAGTATGGTTAATGTTAATAGTGATAACAATATATGGCAAATAGAACCATTTAGTAACCAAGTCTATTGGAAAAAAAGAAGTCTTAGGGACATTGTATCTCTGTGATGCATTGTAAACTTTTCTAAAGAAAAATTCTTAGCAATGTAGTTGGAACAAGCCAAAGACAACTGTCCATATGGATTCTGACAAATAACAGATTTGCATTTACCTGGGTCAAATTGGTCTCCTGGTCTTTCTTGTGACTCCTGTTGGGTTTATTAGGATGTATTCAGATTCTGTGTTCACCCTCTGAGTAACTGTCATGATTACATCAGTTTTGGGAAAGGTTGCCTGACATGTTTTCCATTTGTTCTTAATGCTTTTTCTTATCAACAATTATTACAGAAACTCAGATGATCAGCCCAGAATTATTACCTTAGTACTGTGTAATTCCATTTTCTCTGATTCTGCTATTCACCTTTATCTTGTAATTGTTAAAAATTCTTGGCTATTCTCAGGAGCTAGATGTTTCAAATCAGATGTGCTGTTCGACATATCCTTCTACTTACCAGCTGAATTTCTCTTTTAAATAATCTGGCAGGGAAAAAAAAAAATCCCTTGGTTCATACTAATTCTGTTAATTTTGATAGGCATTAGACTTAGGAACTTACCTTCTAATAATTTCACTTAACTGGTTTTAAGGGGAAAAGGAATGACTAGGAGTCAGAAAATAAGGCAGCAGAACTGTGACTGAAGTAGCACAGTCAAGAATGAGTCTGGGATCTGGAGGCAATTAGGAATGGCCCAGACTATGGAAAGTCAGACATGAAGGCAGTCCTCAGAAAAAAACAGCAGAGAAGTCTGCTTCTGGTAAAATATTCTCCCTTTTAGAGCTGGAAATGAGGTCCAGGATTTACGAATCTCAGCATTCCTCAAAGTTAGTAAATAACTATGAAAAACTGCGCATGCTTCATGCTAATTAGCTTGTGCTAATCACATATCTGGTGGCAGTTCTTCCACTAGTTCAAATATCAGAAAGATAGTGCATCCAGAAAGATTTCACCTGGCTTGATGAGTAACATTTCAGTAGGATGCTGAGAGATTTATTTTTTCCTCACTTTCAGTTTAGAAGTAGCAAAATAGAAAGAAGTGCTCATTTAAATTGAAATCACTAAGATAGAAAAGTGGAGTAAATTGCAAATGCCAGAATCCAAGTTACCTGTACAACCTGGATGTGACCCCGTATGTGTAGGTGGAGTCATTGGGGTCCCTGAATCCAAGCCACTGCAGCCTCAGGAAGCCAGTCAGTAACTGGTTAGGTCAAAACAGTGCACCTTACATCTTCTCCATATGCTTTTACTCAGTGTTGGCCATGAAATACTCTTGATCCTGTAATTACCCTCCAATAAACTTTAGACCTATTGAAAAGGACCAAAAAATGTCCACATGAGGTAGAGGACACTGTCATGTTTTAGGTCCTGCAGTTGCTGAAAATGTGTTGGTTTAATTTCCCCTCTACCATACCATAAAGGAGGGAGAAAAGAGTCTTGATATTTTGCACTTAGTGTGTGGCACGTGAGAAGACACCTCAGTCAGGCACATGAGATTCAAATGTTGCTGGGAATGCACATGCTGTACCCAGCTATATACATGTTTCTGTCCATACCCAGTCTTAGAGGAAATGGGAGAGAGCCATGTCAGACTGGACAAGAGGAAAACTATCAGCAAACTAGGAGAAACTCAGAGAACTCATAATAGCAACACAAATATGATGAGAAGAAATAGCAGCCATCTACAAAAATGTTGCAGTTCTTCCATAGCAATCTGAGGAGGGCTCTGTCTGCATCTACCGCACAGTTTGCTACATCTGCCCATTGCTGCAGGACAGGAATAAACTGCAACCACCACTGCATATGCTCCAGGAAGCAAATACAACAATGTCAGGATATTTATGAATTGCTCACCACCCACTCAGCTACCTGCAGGATAGAAAGCTGAGCAGCTCTGTGGAGCCTACATGCCTGTATTCAGAAGGTGGCTCAGGGCATTTATACAGCAATGATGCAAATTCATACCTCTGTCCCAAGATGCTACTACAACAGTGAGCTCTGGGAGGAGCTGATAACTGCAGGCTTCCAGCAGCATCCTTCTGCCTTCTGGTTCATATACTTGTTTATAGGTACAGATAGAGTTGTTGCTGCAGAGTCGTAGCAAAATGGAGTTTTGAGCAGGTAAACTAAATGGAGAATTTGTTTAAAAGGCATGTGCTGGGCTGTGTATTACAGACAGAGTCCTGACCATCAGATCTGATGGAAGGCTAAGCAGGTGCTGCTGAGTAGTATGGGCCTGACTGCAGCAGCGTGAAAGCAATGAAAAAGCAAAAAGCCACATCTCAGCATTTCTGATGTGGCATGCCTTACAGCTTTCTTACATCCCTGTACTGCGTGTTGTGTTATTTTTATTTTTTTATACATGATTACATGCTTTCTTTATAAAGAGACATAGAGAAGAATATGCTTTCTTATTTGCATAGCTTTGTGTGTAAAGCCAGTTTGCAGCTTTAAGTAATGCAGTATATGCGTAATAATAGTGGTATCTTGCTTATGAACCAAATGTCGATCATTCAGATTTTTAACTCTCCTTTGGCAGGCAATTTTAGAACTTTCTGTGTTGCTTTGTTGTCGTTTGCACAGTGAAACTGCAGGTTTTCTAAATCTGACTAGGTTTGATACAAGTCATAGGAAGTGATTTTGTGGTTAGAGATGATTTTAAATTCAGCTTGTTTGTTTAAGACCACAGTTAGAATTCAAAAATATTTCTGATACTCCACAAGACACTGGCAGGAATAGAAAAGTAATGTGCCATTGTGCAGCAGTCAAGAAATGTGTGTGAACAGTCCTATTTGCAGACTCGAAGGTGCAGTTCTTCAAAAGACTTTTTAAACTGAGGTTTCTTCCTGCCTTACAATTGTCAAAGTAACAATTATTTTAGAAGTGTAATAGCTGAGTAATATTTGGAACAATTTTCCATTTCTGAAGTCTGAGGCTGTCACTGAAAAAGTAACTTAATTCACAATGGCATATGTTTTTGTATTTAAAGAAAAAGTCAATGCACTTCTTAATTTATCATATGCTGAGTAGTTACTTTTTCATGGATATAGAAGAAATGAGGAAAAAAAATTCCAGTAAATGTATCCCTCTTCTGCAACTTACGCATTTCACTTTGCAGACAAGTTTCTTAGGTTTTATTGTCACAGAAGAAAAGTCAAACAAAGACAAAACAGAAACTGAAGATATTTTTAAGAAGTAAAACTTTAATATCTTAATATCTTGCGGAATAAGAAGAGAGTAAATACTGTGTCTGTGGAGCTTATGGGTGATATGGAGATATAAGTTATTATGAGGAGAGACAAGTGGATAGGAGTGGAAAAACAAAATCCTCTTTGAAAAATGAAGGCTAATACAATGAGCAATTTGAAAAAGAATGAGGTGGAAGCTCTAGTGTATCAGAAGAGATTAAGGAGTATTCTCATGAGCACATCTGCAAATATGTCACATTAATCAGAACATGCCTGAAGCTTTTATGACCTCTTTAGACAAGGAAAGTATTAGGAATATTTTTCTAGATTACAGCTATTTCGGTGTTTTATGAGGAAATTATTACCACCATTTTTTTAAGATACATAATATAGGTTCAGACATACTGGCTTACTGTAAATAGCAGAGTTTGTGTTCCAGATTCTCTCTTTTTTTCCCCTGGGATTCAGTTTGGACTAAATCACTACTGAAGAGAGTTTGGTGCTCTTTTATTAGCATTCCCATAACCTCTCCACATGTTGCAAAGGCAGTACAGGCTGCAGTACATTTATGCTCTGTTTGCAGCCATCCTCCTGAAAGCTCCAAGAACAAACCCAGACTTCAGATCCACTGTCTGACCATCACAGACAGTGAAGGTCTTCACAGACAGTGAAGGAGCTGGGGGTTATGGTTCCAGTGTGAAACCTCTATTTAGGCAGCACCCCACCCACACCGGGTCTGACTCTTCTCTTGTACTTGCTTTCATAAACATCCCTGCTTACACGATTCTCCAACAAAATATTTTTTGAAAGACTAACAGCCGTATATTGTGCATCTCATCTCACCCTACAGTGAAACTTCCATTTAGTATAAACATCAGGCAAGTATGACAGCCTTCTTCCTGCAAAGAGGATGATGAATTCTGACTTCAGGGGGAAACACAGCTCAGCTACGGTCAATGGCAAAACTCCAACTGACTTGAGCGGAACAAGGATTTGGCCCTTGGTGTTCATCTCATCTCTAGCTAGCTAAGGACAGAATAAAGCCTGGAAATCCATGTGTTTATACTTTGCATTTGCTTGTCAGATAACTCTCTGTCAGCTCCTTAAGCAATCTGTGTGTTTTTTCAGCTCAGGAACTTGAATTACTGCCACACTCGTGCTTGGAAAAACCCAAGGCTTTCAGTGTAGTCCTACACTGAAAAGTGAGTGTGTGGCTCAGATAGATACAGCCATGGGTGTTCATTTTGGAAGTTAAAGCGTTTTGTTACTTCTGCTTGCTTGCAGAATCTACACACAACAAAGCAGGTATGCATTCTGCCTGTCGTTGTCATCGACATGTCTTCTTTTCCTCCTCTTCTATAAAACCTCCCCTTGAACTCCAGTTAATGGCTCACAAACCCCTTTAAACCTCATGAAGTAATGACAAGAAGATTGTACAATTTCAGCGTGGCTCGGACTTTGCCAGCAGAACCTTGGAAAGGAGACAGAGATATGGGATGCTCCCTGCCACCAGTCTCTTCTTTTCTGGACTGCAAGAGTGCATCGGTTTGAGCTAGGGTGAGAAGAGGTCTTGGAGCTCTTGTTTCTTACACTGTGCACCTGTATGTGGCTCAGAGCAAACCATGCCATGCATCTAGACAGGCAGCTAGAAACATAATTTCAAAGGAGAACCAGAGACTTCAGTTTTATCCTGGGAGTTCAGAAACCAGGGCACTAAACATGCATTATGGAATTGGAGGCCCAATTCTTTTGGTTCAGGTTGAACTTTGGATGCTAGCCAGCTGGAAGTTGCTTTTCATTAGGAAACCAAGTATCCTTCATTCTATCTGTACAGGGCAGCAACTTGTTAGCTTTAGCTTTTAAAAAAACACCTTAAAATTTTTTTATATGTTTGCTAAATTATTTTCATAAAAAGCTTTGAATAGGAGCCTATACAGGCATGTGTTATGTGACTCTTTGAAGATGTTTTTCCTTCAAAGGGTGTATTTCATCAAGGTCAGCAGACAAATGGTTTATACAAACCAAGTTTAAAATAAATGAAGAACTTCCAATTTAATGCTGCTTGCCTTCAGTGTTGTAGGTCTTGACTGCAATCTGAGAGAATGGTGGATGATGTTTTGCTTTTCAGTGTTTTTCTCAAATTAGCATGCACAATTTGGAAGCACAACTTTAAAAACAAAAGAAAACAAAAAAACAAACCAGAAAACCCAAAACTTTGTCCCATCTTGATGTTGTCCATTTGCCTCCGACTTGTATGAAGTGTTTATAACCTGATTTTTCCAACAGTTGGAGTGTATAAGGAAGCATCATTTAAATTGTGGACATTATTGTGACCTCTGCTAGAAAGACTGAAGAGAGCAAACATCAGTTAAGGGAGGAAAAATATGGCAGCAAGTGATTGTTTAGGATGTTGAAATTTTGCAGATAGAAGAAAGAATTCTTTTGTTCTCAAAGAAAGACTCTGGAATAAAGGGGGTTTTAGAGGAGCTTGAGAGAAAGTGACCTTAAAAAAGACCTTGACAGTATTTGCCGTAAAACTGCCCTTACCTGAAACACTTTCTGCCTTTGGTGCTTTATTTCCAAATCTTCCCCTGTCCTCTTCCTTCAAATCAGTCCACTAAACTGCCAGCCATGCTGAGTCTTACTGTCAAATTACTGAAAAATGTACATGGTGGATTTCCATCTGTGTTTACGGTGCTTGTTACAGGATGAACTTGCGGGATAGTAAGAGGAATTGAATGAAAGCATAAGCAGGGCATTTAAGTGAGAGGTACAATAGATGAAAGTATATATGAATGGAAATTTGTGATTAGAAGTGAACACCAAGGGGAAACGGAAGGATAAGAACTAGATGGATGCATGGCAGTGCAACAGAAAAGCTGTTGAGTTGAAAATGCAATAAAGAGGTTTTGTTTAACTAAATTTTGGTTGGATAGCAATGAGGCTGGGAACAGAGAATTTTTTTTCCAAGTATTCTTCCTACCGCCATATTATCTTTCCTTGCTCTCAGTCTCTGTGATACCAACAGAGCCTGTATCCTTGGTGCAAATGTGGCAGGAGATGAGCCCAGAAAATACATTGGAAATGCAGCCCCCACCCAAACCATCTAGACATCATTTCCAAAGAGCTTTGAGATTAAGAAAAATAAAACCGTTCAGTTCGGTGGAAGCTGTGGAATCAGTGGAGAAAATTAATTGGAAATTAAGGAGAAGAGTGCAGGAGCAATTATTTGAATGTAGGTCATGACCTTAATCCAGCCATCCCTCAGTTTTGGATGATAGTTTGAAGTCCCTGAGGAAAGAGCAGGAAGATGGTCTGGTCTTCAAAGTAGGAGTTTGACTTGGCACCAGAAATGCAGAAGCTTTGTGAACTGTTAACCTAAAGATGGTAGTCTTACAGATTAACGGCTGAATCACAGATCTCAGGGAAGGTCACAGGTGAGGTAAACACATCAAAGTTTATTCACAGAATATGATTAGATCAGTGATTGTAAGCATTATGGTTCAATCAGCTGTCATTGGCAGACATCAAGTTGGGTTATGCTAGCATCCAAAGTTCAACCTGAACCAAAAGAATTGGGCCTCCAATTCCATAATGCATGTTTAGTGCCCTAGTTTCTGAACTTCCAGGATAAAACTGAAGTCTCTGATTCTCCTTTGAAATTATCTTTCTAGCCACCTGTCTAGATGCATGGCGTGGTTTGCTCTTACTTTTGGTGGGTGCTCCAGTGATGAATGACAGTAGGATAGGTTTACTCTCTCTCTTTATCCATGCATCCCCATACAGAGAAGCTACCCGGACTGCTTAAGCAGGCAGTACAGACTCATCGGCAGTGGGAGGTGCACAAGCCGTGGTGCAGCCAGTGTTACACTCCAGGGTAATAAGCACAGGACAAACACGCCTAAGAGTCTCTTCCTTTGCCTAACAGCCTACCATACCAGCGGCACAAGGCCTGGATGGCCTGGCTTAGGTGAAGAGCATGGCATAAAGGCAGCCTGCATGCTGGAGTTGCTGTGTTGCAGTCTAGTTCAGCATCAGCGGCACACCATGGAGCCAAACCATTGCCCCAAGGGAGCATCATACTGTAGTGCTCGAGAACATGCGATCACCTAGTGATGGAGGAGAGTGACAGCTGGTGGCAAGGAAGCAAAGTCTGAGTCCTGCATGAATGACCCTTAGGGTCTTAATGAGCTCTGAATTCTCTGATAGATGGGGTAAAATGTCTCAGAGATTAATTCAGATTAGACCTTTGGCAGGATTCTTTCGATCGTGAGTTATTAATAAGGGCAAACAATGGATTTTATCTCTTGGATTGATGTTTACGTTATCTTTAAGCTTGATACCTCTGAACGCTTATTTCTGCTCTATCTCCATGAAGTGCCATAGGCATTTCTCAGTGAGTAATGTGTCTGTAAAGCTGAGGTCTGCACAACACGTTGCTGTCAGGAATAATATGTTAGTATGATTCTTAACTGATAGTCACCACTGAGCTTAATGAGATGCCTGTTCTCCCAACTTGCTGTTTTAGTAAATCCTCTATGCAAAGGGTAGGGATTAATAAACACAAACTCTATGTTAAAATTAAATGAAAGAAGACATCTCTCACTTCAGGCATCTTTCCGTGTTTATGACTGGTGGCTGAATACATTCTAGAAAGCAATTTGTGATATTCCAATAAAACTCTGGGGGAAAAAACTAACAAGTTTTTGATATTTATGATTACAATTAGACTGACTTGTGATAGCTACTATAATATGATGGCCATTAATTCACTGATGTTTCAGAGAGGTCTCCTAATGCACTCTGAGGTAACTTAAAGTACATTTTAAAGGGCTAGAAATCTCTGAATTTGTTTTAATGTGTTTCTAGTGAACTCCTCTGTGAAGGAAAAACAGTCCTCTCTATGCAGATAGTGTCTACTTCTCTGTTTTGCTTGACAGGAAAAAAGCATTAATAGATTATGTTTTTTTGATGTGTATTTTCATTTTTAGTATGACAGTTGATTTTAACATTTCACTGAAATCTTAAGGTGTTGGAATGGAAAAAAAATATTTGTTTGAACAGCAGAAGAATTCTAGCATGGCATCGTGAGTGGCTGCAGTCTTTTTGCATGCTACTATATATAATTGTTCAGTTTTCTAATAAGTCTAAGTAAAAGAGTTTCTTTCAAGACCTGATAGTGATAGATATGTGTAAGTGTGAGCACAGACAAATGATAAATTTGTCAAGAACAAACTATTTTTCAATAGAGGTCAGGCTTTTTGCTGACAATGTTTCTCAGGTACCTATATAAAATTTTTGGTCCTCCTCAACCTTTGTAATCATCTTGTGTATATGATGTCTACTGAGTGCTTTCTTTTGAAGACTGACCTATCAGGATGCTTTGGCAATCTTTGTTCAGCTGTTTGCCGTAAGTCTGAAATTATGTCTCTAGAGCAATACAGAGGGGAATATTGTAGTCTGTGCAAACCTGTCACTTTTTTTCTGACCCAATGTACGAGCATTGTAGAAAATGCCATATCACGGATCCACCTAACCAAGCGTGCTGCTTCTTGGAGTGGCCATTATCAGATACTTTGAGAACAAAGTAAGAACAAGACACATATAAAATAGGGATTTTCTGGCATGGAATGACTTCCCTGTTCTTGGAATTCATTTGCTTATGGTCTTGGGGTTTTGCAGTGAAGAACAGTACACCAGTGCCTTATGTCACAGAAATGGGAGGAGAGGAAGCAGCCTGACTGTGTGAAAAGGGAGAAGTGGCTGTGGACAGCAGCTGCTGAGTAAAACATCATGAGAGCGAAACCCCTTTGAGTACAGGTTAGCCGCAGAGACCTGTTGAGTGCTGGGGCTCCTCCCTGCTGGGAGACCTCCTGTTCTTGAGGTGGTTCACGGATGAGGCTCAGCAGCTGTGCTAGCAGGTAGTGACAGGGCAAATACAACTTGAGCACAAACTAACAGGGACCCCATTGCTGCCAGTGCAAGATACCACAAGTGTACTAATACATCTTATCATCACAGGTTTTGTTTTCTTTATAGACCTATCCACACATAAAGTACAATTACTTTTCTGCAATGATAGGCAATGCTGTACCTACATGACATAGACAGTATTTTTTGGTATGTAATTCTTTGTGTTGTTTTGTTGGTTGGGTTTTTTCCCCCCCTTGCTTGAAATGACTCCTTAGAAACTTCCAAACGGCATTCTTCACACTGTCACATTCCTCTTGCCAATGAGTTGTTCCTGTGCTTCCAGTAGAGCCAAAACTTCAGCCAGTTTTGTATTTCTTTCCTTCGCAAAGCCTGACATAATAATTGATGCAGCCAACAGTGTCCACACAGCTCTGAGAGTACGGTTTAACTTATGTTTCCTTGTCTGACTACAAAGATTTTCAGAAATAGAAGTCCACATATTGTAGTTATAAATTAAAAGGTGTCTGTTTGTTTCAGATTTTATTTTACTGTTTCCTGGCAACAGAGTGGTCAATATTTCTCGCCCTCATATCTCTTTAGTAGGTACTTACTTTTGGGAATACATTTCCAACCAGGCAGTGATCACTAAATAGGTCAAATTTAGCGCAAAATATGCCTATGCATTCTTTTTAGAACATTATATTATTAAATTAATTTATTCTCTTTCTTGCATAACTTCTCGAGTACTTCTTATGTGCTATAGTTTCCACATCTTTAGCCAAAGGCAAAAGCCTAACTGATGTCTTGAAAATAAATGCTACTTTCTGTATTGTAACTGTACAGGATTAGTTACATCTCATCAGCAAATAGTCTCTCAGATGCTGGTAAATACTAAATCTAAATGCTGCTGGTTATTAAATGTATGCAAAGGGGTAAGCCAAAACTTAGCTTCAGAGAAAAGCATAAAAACATTCACTATTTAATTGTAAAGGGTATGTCTGAATGTACAGTACTTGACAAAAGACTCACTTGAAATGTTGTCTTGTACTTCCTCTTTTTCTTTTTCTTTTTCTTCCTCTTTTTCTTTTTTTTTTCCCCCTAATGTTCAGTGGTCCTGTTTCTAGCCAGATTTGAGGGAGTGAAAGTATGTGTGTGCAATGGGTAGTATAATCCTCCTTGTGTATGGAGTATGTGTTCAAGAAGAGCTATACTAAGTCATATCAAAGGTCCATGTCCTTCAGTGTCTTCTCTCCATCAATGACTGTAAACAACTTTCTAAGGAGGAGTAAGATCAGGACAAGCCTGTGCTGCCACCTCTTTCTAATGTCTGCCAGCATCCAGTATCTGCATCTCAGCTACTTCCTGGGCAAGGTGTTGTTTATTATACCTAGTAACCTTCCATGGAAGCTTTTCTATGAGCTTGCCCAATTTCTCCTTGAATTCTCATAAGATTTGCACATCCCACAGTGTCCTTTGGCAAGGATTTCCACAAATCTACTACATAGTGTGTGACAAATCACTTGCTTTTATTTGTTGTGAACATGGTTCTTACTAGCTTCATTTGAGTCCTGCTAGTTCTTGCACAGGAAGAGACAGTGGACACCAGACCCTGTCCAGTCTTTTCAAGACATCAATGATTTGGGTAGACCTTTTTCACATTCCCAAAGTAATTTCTATTCCTGGCTGAAGAGGTGTAGCTTAGACATTTATTCCATCTGTAGAAGCCATTCCACTGCATCGATACCCCTTTTGCCCTTCTCTGAGCCTTTTCCAACTCTATCATTTCCTTTGTCAGATGAAGGGACCGAAACTGCATGCAGTATTCAAGGTGCAGCAACCACAAATTTGCATAGTGAAGTGTTCACCTATTCCCTGGCAAATAATTCTAAATATTGGATTGCCTTTTTTGCCTGTTGCTGAGCATTGAGCTGTTTGCATGGTTTACCATGACCTCAGGATCTCACTTCTGGCTGATAATGATCAGCACAGAGCCTTTCATTTTATGTGGGAAGCTAGGATTGTTTTTTGACATATGCATCACTTATGTACATGAATATACATGAGCTGTTGTAAGTGGAGTACCCTGTAGATATCCTGTGGATTTGTCTAGACTACTGAAATAAGTCAAGATGAATTTAGAGTTGGCTAGTACATTTTTATCTCTTTTTACCCATCACCGTAGGATAGTGAAAAATGAATGCTTTTAACTAAATAGTTAGGATCCATTGGGGATTCTCCAGAATAACGTGCCTCAGCTGGCTAGGAAAAAGGTACTAACCTGTATCTACATGAGGAAGAAGATCAAGCTCAGGTCATCACAAGTGGGGAAAACAAGTTAGCTAACACTGAGCTGTTCTGAACTGCTTGTCTGCATCTTGACAGAACTATTGTCTGAGTGTCTTTTATAAGTCTCCATTGGTTGTTGTGGAGTACCATAGATTAGCTATTTCATTAGAATAATTTCAGATTCAACTGAGAAAAAGAACTACCTCTTGTTTTTTACTTTTTTAAAATAGACCTTGACCTTAATTCTCATTTATTCAACATCTATATTGCACCATTCAGCCAGTGTAATGAAGGCTTAAAATAAGCATAAATGTAATTTGAAGTGCATTTTTCTGCCATTATTGTTTAAAATGCTTTTGGTATAAGAGATAATCAGAGTCCTTATTTTGAACATAAAAATAAAGAATATTATTTTATCAGTGGCTGAAAACCAAAAAGCACAAAGTATAATTTCATTCTTCAGCACAGTCTGCAATCGGAGGCCATTTCTAAATGAAGTTTGCATTACCATAAAAGTACTGCTATTAATTTGTCTAGTGTATGCTCTTTTGTTCACAAACCAAACATAAAAAGCTTCCCCTTTGAATATATTTTAGCACAAACTTTTACTTTCTAACTCTTTGTTTTGATGTAGCTACAGATACAAGTATCCATTACTGTGAAGTACTTGACCACATCTGCAAGTAATTTTCAAGCTTTTGAACTCTCCCAGATTTTTTCGTTTATTAGTGCCATTCAGATTTGTCATACTGATTTTGTTATATTGGTGCATGACATCCATTCAAACAAAAAAAACCCCATGTGATGGTGTTATTTGATGAACCACTGGGTTGTCTTTTATAATGAAGTTTGCCTTAAAACAAACAAAAAAAAAAAGATGAAGAAAATGTATTAGCCTTTCCTGCTGAAAAGAAAGAAACTAGACACTATAGAGTATTACTCCTCTTATGCCCAGGTGTCTAGGCATGTAAGTATGCCCTTGCATCTTCCTCTCTTCCTTAGGACTAATCATCAAAGTAAAGTTACTCACCTCTGCTTCCAGGACTGCTTATATTTTTATATAGTAAATAGTCCAGCCTCGGCTGGAATTTTTGATATATTTGGAAAGAAGAACAAAAAAGTGAATCTGAATAGTCTCTGGAATTCACATATCTGTCCTCCTATACGAGTGCATTGGCTTCTCTAGTCTATGCTCCTTTTTCCGTGTCTCAAGGACACATGGTTCTCTTTTCCACAACACGTTCACATTTTACAAGTAGGAAAGGAAAATCCTCACCTCGATTCCAGAACTGTCTGTAAGGCCAGGTCAGGGCACTCCACTGGGCTGTGCAGTGGGAAGCCATCCCACCCTGGCTGCACGAGGTGCAGTAACGACTGAGCCTCTGGGAGCCAACACCAGCTCCTGCTGCATCCTCTTCTCCCTTTCCCTTGCTTAACTGCCTCATTTCAGGGCCAGTGCTAATCTGTGTGTCCCATTGTGTCACTTCTCCCGCTCTCTATAGACATGGGCTGGATTATAAAAGCCCAACATCATCATATCTAGCATTCTTTTGTGAAGCAAACTCTACATTTTAAACTCTGAAAGCAGAGAAATGCAAGTTAAAGACATTTTAAAGTCTCCTTGTGATGTCAGGTTTATGTGGCTGTGGTTAAGCAAGAGTATTTGTGCCAACCTATGGTATCTCATGAATCATTCAAATAGCTAATAATGGGCAATCTGTATTTGTAGGCAGATCACAGATTTATTTTTTTTGTAATTTTTAGGACTGAGACATGAACTCTGATGGTACAGAATGTGTCTCATCCTTGTAGACAATAAAGGAGCTAAAAAAGCTTCAAACAACTCATTAATTCAAATTTCCAGGAATCAAAAATAAGGTGAAGCCTTTTCATTATGCATGAAGAAAACTTAGTAAGCATCCATTTCTCACCCACTTGACTGTCCTTTCTGTCGTACTGTTTGTCTTAAGTGAGTGCTGCTGCTATAGGGATGGAGTGGATGTGTGTCTCATTAGAAACAACACGTAATTTGGACCTCCAAATCGTAAGCACTGTGTCAGCTGCACATGTGGATGAATACTTGTTTGCACCAAAGTATTTACAGCTGGTGTGAGAATACAGTGTCATCTTTGAAGATAGCAAACTAATGACCAAGTTATTGTATTGCGCACCAATGTGAGCCCAGCTTCTCATCTCTAGCATGCTTGTGTCTGGTAGGGAATGAAATGGAGGCTTTTGAGGACATCTTCCCCAGGGCGGACGGCAGCATGGAGCCCTGTTGAGATTTCTGGGCTGTATTACAGAGATCCTGGTGATGACATCCCTGCCTCAAGTTCTAGGCTTCCACCCCTATTCATTATTTCAGGGGTCCTTTGTGGCCCCTTAGCAGCATCAAAAAGGCCCCAAAGGCTCCTTAAGCCACTTAGTCCCCAGTTTCTGTGTTTTATGCCATCCTGTGTCTCTGGAAGTATAGCACCAAAGGATACCCTCAGGCAGCTATTTAATGTAAGGCATGCTCAGCAATGCACTTAAGGGTGTTACAGTACAGGTGAAAATGAAAATCAAGACGTAATTATAACTTAGTAGTTTTGTATGTCCTAGGCAGCATAATTTTTAAAAAATTCTGGACAGTTTGTATTTAGACAGGTAGTTAGAGAGTTTAGTCCAAAGAAGAGAAACCATACAGTGTGCAGTTACAGGCTCCTTTAGTGCCCATCGCAGCCACAGGATTCCCTCTGAGGGAAATAAAAGCCCTGGGAGATGCTGCTTCCATTTCTATACAAAATTCTCTGAGTGTCATCTCCACACAAAACACATGGTTACATGAGACAAATAAGAGCAAGAACCTGTTCCACATAAAACTTTATATATCATCTAACTGTACTCCTTCCCAGCTGATACAGTAACGTTTTTACTAAGCCTGGGTTCATTGCTTCCTCCGCTTACATCTACAGAACAGTCTGTCTCGTACCTCCCTGGGCAGTCATCCTCAGGGAAAGATGACAGTGAAACATGATTCACTTCTGACAGTGCCATAAAGCTGAAGCAATTCTTCTACACGCACAGAGGCTTTCTGATTTACTTTGTGGTTTCGGATTCACAACTCAGGAATATCTAAAATTTGCTTCTAAATGTTATACGTAGATCAATTTACTTTAGATATTTCATGAAAGTACAGCCAAGACTGTGTTGTCTGCAGTCAGATGCCTGCATAATCCTCTTAATTCTGAATGCCATGAACACTATGAAAACAGAGGTTTCATTCACAGTAGTGTCATCTTAACTACACTCAAAATGATATAATAATTTATTACTGAAGGTTTCAATGTCGTTTTACTATGGAAAACTATATTCTACAGACAGCTGGATTTTATTCACTAAAAGTAATTTGTTTAAGAAATATACCTTTTATTGGAGTCACCTTGATAATTATGATTTAAAACAAAGGGGTAACGACCTTTCCTTAACCACACAAGTTAAATCACAGTGCACATCATCTTCCAGTGGACTCATTCCCTATTTAGAGCAAGTCACTCATGGCATTATAATTCAGAAGATCCTACCTCTGTGCTGTTCATAAAGCTATTTCTCAGCATGCCTCTAATAGTTAGCCAGATGATAGTTTCCAGATCGTTTTCATAGAGAAACTTCTTCACTGGATTATCATCTGCGTGTTTTCCCTGCAATGCTGCAGAGAAGCATAGAAAACATCTGATGGGCTTCCTCTTGTATGTGATCTTCTTTTAAATTCCAGCAGTTAAGACAACAGCTACGCAATGGTTGATGCAGGCCCTGTATAACCTCTCAGTATTGACCATGTTATTGCTGAAATTTTTAGTAAATTTGAAAAGTAGTATGGGGATTAAAAAAAACCACAAAACCCAAGCTAGAACTTGTTGGAGTCTACCTCTCAGCGACATCTGTCTTTTCCTTGAGTGTTCATAGTTAGCTTGTTAGCCATCAGGAATGTGTCTTTATGTTTCTGCTGCTGTTTCAGCTGCCAGTGATAACATAATCCATTGGCCTCCCTCATCTTTATTCTCAGTCCTCTGATTCAGAATGAAACATGACTGGAAATTATAAAAGCAAAAACAAAAGTTTTGATTTTTGTCTTTTTTCTCCTCGTTTCTGTTGTATGGTTCAAGGTAATTTCCATGCCTGCTCTGCCAGCTTGCTTTGTGTGAACAGTGTCTCTGTCTGAGGATACACTGATATTGGTACTCACCTGTTTCTTGCAAGAGGGAGAAGGTAGAAGCTGGTAATTCTCTGCTGATCTGAGTACCAGATCTTGGTTTTATTTTATATCCTTTTATTACTATAAACACGAGGGGAAGATTTTTGGCCTTTGTTCTTTGTTTTTACATCTGAAATGTTGATTTACACGTACCGAGGGGGGATACAGCTGGCATTTGGTGAGCTGACTCTTCACGGCGTGATTTTTACCAAAAAAAAATCTGCACACTCCTTTTCTTCCCTTGGAAGGAATCAGTAGCTTTTATGGGTGCAGGAGAATTGGCCAAGTGCCCTCAGCACAAGAGTAAGTAGCCTTTAACCTCCTGCCCCCAGGAGTGAATTCTTGAGGTCAGGAGTTTGCTTCAGCTATTGCTCACTAAATTCAACTTCCAGATTACAGAAAAGGGAGAGCTTCGTTAATGGATCAGGTAGAACCATGATGTTTATCCTGTCTGCATTTTGTACCCAAACAATGTCAGGGGAAATTTCTTACCAAAGTTAATTGGGTCTAAGAATTTCATATTCAGCCAGATGGCCAAAGCTATTCCATCCGTAAGTGAAATGACATCCATGAAATAACACTTCTCTTTTCTACCCATTCTGTAAAAAATCTCTCTTTTTAGCATGAATGACCGTGTAGTTTTCATGACTTAGGTCAGATTACAAATCCCTTAAATTTACTCTGATGGCTATTTCATCACTGATCTCTTGAAACTTAAATTAATGGTAGTTCAAATCTATGATTGTATGTGTAAGCTTGTTTAATATATTGATGTGTGGTTTAACAGTGAGTTCCATCTATGTCAGGAGATTCCTTGTGAGCTGCACCTGAGCACCCTGAAAAGGTTAGTAGCTGAAGATCGTAGTGGAATAATGAAGTTCAAAGTGAAGGTGTGGAGAAATAATGATCCTGTCTCCCCTGCACTCTCCTCGATGTGTTTGTGACATCGTATAGTAGCTGAGGGTCTGCTTCATTAACTTGTGTGTCAAACAGCCTCCAAAAGCCTCATTTCATGATACACTGAAGTAGCAAAGAGCTATCTCTTGATTTATAATGTTATTCAACAGATACTCATTTCAAGGTTACATTAAAATGAATTTATTAGTGAAATTAGTGCTCTGAAATGTGAGTCCTGGAGGTACAACCTGCAAGTGAGTTGGCGTAATATCAAACAGAATCATTTTTCTAAGCCAAATGAATAGTTACGCTGTCAGCACCCAAACCGATGTACAGTTAGCCACTTGGAGCTGGTTACAACTCTGTGCGTGCATAAATCCTATGTCTTAGAGTAAGCAGTTGTGTAACTGGGTTTTTAATTTTTATTGGAGATTGAAGCACCAGCAGTTGCAGGAAATGTTGCTCATTTTGATCATCCTTGGGCCATCAGAAAAGTTACTCTGTGTGAAAATGTAGTATCAGAGCATTCAGCTGCTCAGAGCTGTAAGAAAATGCTAACTACTTCACTGTGTTTTAAAACTTTTCTTAAAGTGTTTTCTTTGCACATACACACTTCATTGCCCATTAATACAAAATATTTGGAAACCAGCTTGAAAACACTGAAATGCTTTGCTAGACATCATTGAATTGTTAACGATAGTTGCTAGTATGTTGATTTGTAATTTTACTTGGAGGTTAATGTCCTTATTTAATTTGCATTGCAAGACAACATTGTATTGGTGAAAGTTAATTTTTGATCTTGTTTTATCTTAGACTTTACTTCCTGATGTTTAGAAAATAACCCATTAAGATGTCTGGAGAACATAAAGCAGGGTTTTCTACTGAAGTACAGAATATAAGTTAATATCTTTCAAGTGATAGTGAATTTTAAAAAAAAGTAATCATGTTAAATTTTTAGAGAATCTGGGTCCTTTAGAAGCCTTTCTACAAAAATCGACCTCTTCTAGATGAAATTTAAAAAAAAAAAAACAAAACCCCAAGACCTTTCCTGATTAATTTTATTTTCATCTGGCCCTATTTTGGAGAAATTATGTTAGCTTAAAAAATGTATTTCTGGCGAAAATATATTCCTACATGTAGTGACTTCTTAAACCTGTTCAAATCAAAATGAGACTTAGAAGTAGACGTACAACTTAACAGTCCCAGTTTGTCATGTTTTTTTCAATCTGCTAGTGTTACAAGTTCAACTAACAATGAAGGTCACTTGCAATCAAAGATAGCGAATGAGAAAATAAGCTTATTCTTTATGCAGAATATGCTCACTTTGCATATATGTTTTATAAGAAGGTTACTCTCTGAATTCAATAATTTTCAGTTCAGATTTATGGAAGATTTTTACAAAAGAAATGGGGAAGAGGGAGAAAATGAGAAAATAAATAGTACAACTGCAGATACTACATGGAGGAATTAGACTTAAATTGTAGCTTTTTTTTTCTTCTAAAAATATCAGTAAGATTTAAAATTCACCTTTCCTTTACACCGACTCTATATTTAAACATTTTTCTCTATTCTTCCAAAACAGTGTTCTTTACTCTATATTGCACCAGTTTTTGATTCATAAGCTGGCCAGAGTATTTTCATGTACTTCATAATGAATGTACATTTTCCAATATTATGGGGTTGGGAGTCGGATCAACCCAGATACATGCTTCCATGTATGTCCTAACCATTATCTAGTTCTTAGTTATGAAAATAAGGAAGATGTCTCTTTGATGCATAGAACAACTGCATCTTGCTTAACTTTGCTGTTTGGGTAGTTTTTCAAGGAGAGTTTAGGTGAGGAGGAGCCGGCTACATCCTAACCTGAAAGGTACTGAGGTGATGCCTCTAGGCTGTGGGTAACAAGCAAAAGCTATAGAAATTACACTGTCCTTTTGAATGAAAAACTGAAATCATTGTTTTTCTCAGGCTGATGATTTAGTAAGTTTCTTAATCTCTGTGAGCTCAAAAATACGGTTTTTTAGTTGCCATGTGGCACAGGAGCATCTGGCCTTCGCAGCACCAGTAATAGTGGTCTGTGGTGTGTGAGTCTGTGGCTGCTGTTCCAGCTTCAGCACTATACGTTTTTTTGGGGGATAGTGTGTGTGTGTGTGTGTGTGTGTGTGTGCTCTTTTGAAATAAGGACTGTGAAAGGGAGGGCTGAGTGATCTGCCCTGCTGTGGATGGAGTGTTACTGACACCTATGGTTGGGCTTACCTAGGCAGGAACTTTCTGAAATGTTCATTGTTTAGGACTAAACTTCCAAAACCCCATTTCTGCCTTTTTTCTACCTGTTTTTGTTTTTTTAACTAGGCATCCATTGCATCAAACTGGGTCATAGGTCAGCAGATGGCAATAAAATTTGAAAATGTGGTCTCTTCTCCAGCAATTGCAGTGCTAAAACCAACCAGAGCTGGAAGGAGGAATATTTCCCTGGCTTAAAACGTCTTTTCAAAAAAACGTCTGTTTTGAAGTTTGAAGTGTTAGAACAAGTCCTTGTCAAAATGGATTAGTGAGCATGGAACATATGAAGCTGTCAGCAGGGCAGTAGGACATAGGAATGGCCGTGCCAGTTCAGACCAGAGGTCTGTCCAGCCCAGTATCTCAGACAGTGCCAGCAGCAGGCGGTGAGGGAAGAGGGCAGGCAAGGAGTTGTAGCTCCCCAGAGTATTCTCCCCCTGATCCCATGGCTTGTGGCTTAGGGACTTCCTGAAGCATCCTTGTGTTTGGCTGCCATTGATAAGCACTGTAAATGTGTCACAAAGTCCTGCCTGGGCATCAGCCCTACAAGAATGTGTGCGTGTGTATTGGGACACAGCTGGTCACTGAACCTAGTGTGCCCTACGAGGAAACATGCACATCTATGTGGGTTGGGAGACAGCAGATCACTGAACCTAGTCAATCACTGTGAGGCACGGTCCATGTATCCAGACACTGCTGTGCTTGTTGACACTGGTGTGAAGATTCATGTTCATGTTGCATTTTCCAAGATTTTAAGCAAAAAACATTGTGTTCTTTTTTTAAAAGGAATAATGGTATGCATAGATGTCGCAGCCTTGTTTCCAGGATTTGAATCCTGGACCTTGCATACTTTATTAGATTCTGGTCACTTGCGCTTCAAGTGCCTCCAGATGGCTCACCCTCTAGTTCACAACATAAGACCCAGCAGTGGAACAGAGCACTGTGGACACTTGCCCCCATAATTTGCTGCAAACTTGGTGAAAAGGAAAGCCCTGTGGAAGCTGAGTCATACCAGGGTGAGAGCCAGCTGGCTGATTGGAAGTGGCTGCAGCGTATTGTCTAATTCACATTAGCTGCTGCGTCTGCACTGATTGCAAAGACGACCCATCTGGGTAGACAAGTTCATAGCTGGCTTTCTCCTTCCCTGGCTGGGAGGATGTGAGAGGATTTGCTTCAGTCTTTTCGATGTAAATGACAAAAACAGTATTTTATTGATTGTGTGAGATACTTGGGAGATACTGATCTTGCTTTCCTTTTTTCAACTGCATGTCTCAAGTCCATTCTGTGCTCCCTGAATTGGTGGGAGAATGCATTTTGAGTCTAGTAGGGAATGTGGATAAGAAGACCCTACCTTGGTTTGCTTCTCTTCCTACCTTCTCACTTAAATGTAAAGGATACTACCATCTTTCTACACTGTGCACACACAGAAAGAAAGTGCACCTTATGTACTTTACACATCTGTGTGAAAAGAGTGTAAGGGGATGAAGAATATGGCGTGAATGTTACATTCACTTTTGAAGGTGGTATAAACTCCTGTCGGTGGTATAAGCACAAAGGCATCAAGAATCAAAACTTAGAAATCTGAAAACTACAGTGGAAGCGATCAGCTAAGTATGCACTTAGATAAAGATGATTCCATGTCAAAAGAGACTCCCTCTCAGGAGTAATGCTGGAGTGAGAAATGTCTTTACAAACAAAGTCTTTTCGAGATGTGACCATGCTGCATTCACTTAACTGTATGTGACATGTCTTTATCTTCAGGGATTCCTTGAATCCTGACCCTTACACTGTGCATTCATTTCTTGTTAATCAGAGTCTGGCAGGTCACTGCTTATCACCGTTTCAGGGACCATTCTTCTCACATTCTTTTGATTGAAAGGTCTGGCATGCTGTGAATTATTGCTCAACGGTATCATGCTCATGATGTCACACCTATAAAGTACATTATTGGTTTTTTAATTCCTAATATTTTTGGTGCTTATCTCTGCAGTATCTGAAGCATAGCGGCTTAATACATTGACAGGAAACCTTTGAGGCAGTTTCACACAGGGTCGTTCTGGCAGCATTTTTAAAATAAAAAAAGCAGCTCTGGTGGCATGATAAAGGGCATTCAGAAGGAAGAACAGAAAGGAGAGAGAGGAGGGAAGGAAACAGGAATGCTGCCATTGCTCACGAGGAAACAAAAAAATCAATTGATAGGAGAGCTAGCAGCACAAGTAATAATTACTCACAGAGCTACAGGGTTTTTCATACAGGCTTGAATCGAAGACTAAGATCTGAAATGGGAATGGTGAATTAATTTTAAAGAATAGTGTCCAAAGTCATACACTCAAAAATAGTAGGTTTGATGTGTGGGTGTGTGTGTGGAGGTGTGTGTGTGGGTGTGTGTGTGTGCGTGCGCGTGTGTGTGTTTTTTAAAGAAAAGGCACAATGAGAGCTTGTTTCCTTCCTGGTATTACCCTGATTTGTGGATTTATTTTATCTGTTTTTATAGCTATAACTTATTTATCTATTTCTTTTTGTCTGTCTGTAGATGACTGTCTGAAACAATGATAAATGTTCCATAATGTGCATATTTTTTTATCACATATATAATCCTGGATGTGAGCGAGAAACACTTTGGTGGTATGAAATACCCTGCATTGGGCAGCTCTACAACTGAAGCAGAATTACAGGTTACATACAAGCAGGAGGCCAGACAACAGAGATGTTGCCACAAACCCAAGGATGTGGTCTATGACACCTCCATGCAAATATTTTGTATGATCTGTGCTGGGCTTTTACATCATGTAGTTTGCTAAAACTGCTTGCTAGACAAAAGGATCCTGGCCACTTTGTCAGGTGATGCCAAAAGCATTTTTCAGCTAACCATGAGAGCTATACATTTTCAATCTTTTGTGAAAGCTGGGCTGTATTTGCAAAAGGTACCCAAACCCATTTAGGCCAGGGAAGCACCACTGGGATTTGAAAACATCTAAGCAAAGAAAGCACCACCTCTGAAGCCAAGTCCTTTTGTAAATTGCCCTGCATTTATCTTTGCTTTTTTTCATGCGTCAGCTCCTTCTGTATATTTCATCTTCTGCTCCCCTAAAAAGACCATGAATCTGTAAATCACAGTCCTTTACAAGGTCTTCTGCACTCTCTGAGAGCTTGATTCTACTGTGGGAGTAGTAAAAACAGCGGGTTTCATCACTTGCAGGCCCCGATTTGGAAAATTGCGTTGTTATACAGTGTGCAGAACTATCAATCTTTGCCTGGAACCTCCAATGTGAATAACTCAGAAAACAGAAAAAATATTTTGTTATTTGAACCTCAGATGATCAAGCAGTGAAAAAAGATTATGTAAAATTTGGCAATATACTGATATGATCTGCATTTGGTGAATATCCTGATGCATGTATTTCATGCATAGTTAGCTGAAGAACTTTAGTCGTGCTTTGCACTTCTGCACTCATACTTTATGCATAATCCATCACATGTACCAAATTCTCCAGAATATAGTGACTAAAAATTACAGAAAGGATGTGGTCAATTAAATATGAAAAACTTCACACACTTCAGATTTATGAAACCACTGGATGTGAGACAGAATCATAGAACAGCCCAGACTGGAAGGGACCTCGAAAGACCACCTGGTTCAACCCTTCATGGGAAAGGGAGCCTAGATTGAATTATCTGACACCCTGTCCAGTCACATCTTGAAAACCTCCAGTGATGGGGGACTCCTCTCACCATGTCCCCGGGGAGGTTATTCCATATAGCTGAATGACATCTTAGAACTGGGTTATGAATACCCTGAAGAGGAAGCATTCAAGAAGAGATGTGGAGAATCGCCTTAAGGGGGAACTAAGGGCACTTTTTCCTTGTTTGGGTTATGTGTTACAGTTACCTAAGTGAACAAATACCTGCTAAAATGATGTGTCTCATTAACCTGTGTTCATTTCTTGAGTACAGAAAGGGTATTTTACAGCTTATAAATCATATGCCAGTTTTCACATCAGGCAATTAATGGAGTAGCGAAAGCTGGTAAAATGCCATCACAGTAAACCAACAGAAGTCAAATGCCTGCAAGCTTTCAGTGCAGCAGGTATAAACTTCAAGGCTGCACTATATATGTGTTTCTTTTTAATGCAACAACTTAAATTGCAAGGAGGAAACTAATTGTACATGGTCTTGATTTTAGCAGGATTCCATTGGGGAAACGTGCTGCTCTAGATGTAAAATTAGGCTGGTTTGACTTGCTAGAATCTGTCTTTTCAGCTTATGTGAAGATGCTTCTGAGACACAAGGAGTCTCACTAAGGCAAAAAACAGTAAGAATTACACTCAGTGCTTCAGGCCAGTGAATGGGCGCTTTTTACCCTCAGAATTTACTTACTAGTCTGCACTTTTCACACATTTCACTCAACTCCCAGGTAGAGCTGATGCTGGAGAAAATGGCCAGGTTTGTGTAAATTCTTGATCTCCAGCTAAAGAGTTGATCTTTCTGGAAGATGGAGATTAGTTTCTCATCATTAGAGAGGAGAATCTGTGCTGAATCTGATAATATGAAAGGTCTATTGAAACAAATTCGTAACTTCAATTCATAGTCAGAGTTTGGTCATAATAGCTGCAAGTTTATCAGCCAGATTTCAGAACAGCTTCTCTGGAAGTAAAGTCACAGATGTTTTTCTAGGCACTAAACCTTAAATTATGTCAGCTGGTGAAGAAAAACCTGCATCAGGGCTTAAAAGCCTCATTGATGACTCTGTGGTATTGAGGCTCACCCAAGAGAAGGCGGCTTAAAAAGAGACATTATCTCTGAGCTTAGCAGATTTCAAGGGTCTCAGTGAGGTCAAGGGCCTCTCTATACAGAGTTCTCCAGCATGAGTACATCTCTCCTTATGCCTGAAGGGCTCAACTGTGATGTTTGAGATATAACTTTGCACTGAAACCCAGCTGTTTCATGTGTTGGACTGGGCTTCTTTAAAGAAAATGAATTGCCTTAGGCTGCCTTCCTTAAAATATGACTCTTCCAGATGCCAGTTTTCCTTAAAGGAAAAAAAGGCTGGTATCTAAATTGCCTATGTTTAGGAAATGCCTCTCCCCAGAATTCCTGCAAAACCACTTAATGCAGAGCTGAGGTGCCCAGTTTCAGCCCCAGGCTCATGGGAGATTTGCTTAGCACTTGAACAGAGATATGAGTTATTTATTAGCTCAGCATAGTTTTTTATTGTGAAATAATAAAACCCACACTGTTAATGAATGCAAGTAAAAATACAAATGTATTTAATGTAATATCTGTAGTAAAAACATTGGCGGGTTTCTCTTGACAATGGGCCACCTCTGTAAGGTTATATTATAAGGAAGAATGGTGAAGGTGGTGGAACAGACTTCCAAGTGCTTCTCAGTATTGAGTGGCTGTTTCTGCCCCCAGCCATCTGCCCACTGCTTACGTCTTTCAGACAAGCACGTTGTTCTTCCCATGCTTGAGAGGTGCAAACTGCCTCATTATTTTCATTCTCATCATCCTTTATGCTCTCTTTTTTTTTTCATGTCTGCAAAAGTCATTGGTGATTAGCTTGTGTAGCTACTGCCTGTCTTGCTGACCAACAGTATGTTACAGTGTGCACACTACCAGCTTTGTCCATAACTTTCTGTTACTTCTTGCCTCATACCTAGATCCTACTCTGGACTGAACCCAGCAAAGCTTTTGTTATTCCCAGGGACTCAAGATAACTGTTGCCTGGATGCATTACTGATAAGTGGAGATTCAGGTTGACTTTTGGATTCTGTGAACTCTTTCCAGCCTGACTTCAGGAGAGATTACCAACAATGTTTTTTGTGGTGGTTGTCATGACGAGCAGGGGGTGCATTCACTTTCTTAGTATGATTCATCATTTTTTGGTGTTTTGTTAAACACTAACAAAAATTGTTGCTGTGCTTGTGTTGCAGGAGGAAAATGTATGAATAAGCCTTGCAGCCACTATCCACCTTGAGACAAATAGGTTGAGTCCAATGTATGGATCAACAACCTCTGACAAAAATAAATGCGTAACATGAAACGTGCTGCAGTTCTTCTGCCCTTGAGTATTTCAGGTACTTTGGCTTCTCTTAAGAATATCTTGAGTCTCCGCCCTTCGAGAAAAGCTATAAATTGTTCCACTGCGAACAATATTTATGTGCTTTGAATGTTTCCTCGTGTTAAAGTCCTGTCTGTAGACTGAATGGTGTAGAATTGGATTCTGTAGAAGTGACAGCTCACAAGCAGAACTGTCAGCTTCCACAAGAAAAGCAGCAACACCATTAGAAAATGTGTAAATCTTTGCAAGTGGCTTCTGCATCTTGTGATAGTGATACATACTGTGAGTAGCCTGACATCAAGAAGAGATATTCTTCATGGTTTAGAGATCAGATGAGAGCTTACTTATCTGTGGCTTACTGAAAACCCACTATAAGTTCCCCAAGCTCCTTCAGGAGGTTTCTCAAGAACTTTTACATTTGTGACATGAACAGGTGAAAATACATTTGTCTATGGAAATATGTTTAACACTCCTGTACATCCAGTGGATGTAAACCTCTCTGCTGAGACCATTTAACGTCTGGTCAGAAACAACAGCAGGAAAACCTCTGCCTAACAGAGCAAAGCCTTAGGGTTTTGTCATGGTTTAACCCCGGCTGGCAACCAAGCACTGCACAGCTGCTTGCTCACTTCCCCTCACCCAGAGGGATGGAGAGGAGAATCGGAAAAGAATGTAAAACTCAAGGGTTGAGATAAGAACAGTTTAATAGGTAAAGCAAAAGTCATGCATGCAAGCAAAGCAAAGGAAGAAATTCGTTCACTACTTCCCACAGGCAGGCAGGTGTTCGGCCATCCCCAGGGAAGCGGGGCTCCATCACGCATAACGGTTACTCGGGAAGACAAACGCCATAATGCCAAATGTCCCCCACCTTCCTTCTTCTTCCCCCAGTTTATATACTCAGCATGATGCCATATGGTATGGAATACCTCTTTGGCTAGCTTGGGTCACCTGT
>JAVJGI010000062.1:82637584-82650595 GCA_035590275.1 Ibycter americanus
AGTCCTTGATTTAGTATAAACATCACCCAGCAACAACTAAAAACATCAGCACGTTATCAGCATTGCTCTCACATCACTGCCAAAACACAGCACTATACTAACTACTAAGAAGAAAATTAACTCTATCCCAGCTGAAACCCGGACAGGTTTTTAATCTTTGCTGCCTTGGATTGGGTGGCAAGAAGCTTTTTGTAGTGATGTACACCTTGAATTCCCTGGTTTTGTCCAAGCTGTTGGGGGGGCCTCTCAAATATTTTTTTGAGAATCATCCCAACACACATTGAAAAAAAACCATTTGGGACTTCGGGCAAACAGATGAGTGTTGACCAACAGGGTCTTCCACATCCAACATCTCTGCATTTCTACAGAATACCTGTAATCGAGGAAATACTGTATTCTGTGCTGTAAAAGCATTCATTCATGGAAATATTTTTATACAAGGCTCTGCTTATCTGTGAGCCTCCCTTGGGAGCCAAATTCACAGAAACCCATCAAGGAGTTCTAGATGGTTTCAAATTGCCTCAGATGTCATCCTTGTTAGAGACTTCTTATGGCAAGCCTGAATTATTGGCTCTATCAATTGCAAGTGAAAAGGGATTTTTCATCTTCTCAACCAATTTTGCTAACAAGTGTGGCTTGACAGCTCCATTCAGGATGCTGGTAGCTTTTATTCTAGGCTTCAGAATACAGTGCCCCAGAGAATACTGTGAGCTACAGCAATTACAACTTTTAGATGTGCTTTCTTCGCCTCTTAGTTTCAAGCAGAAGGATTATCTGACGTAAGCCTTACCCTGTCATCAGGTGACATTTTTGTTTTCCAGGGTCTTGGGTCACCGCTGTTGGCCCACCGGCATGTGTGATGCCAGTCAGATTTCCTGGTGCCTATGAGTCCTATTGTATCTATTCAGCTTTAAAAAAGCTGTGTATATGTGCCTAGTTTAATGTAGGCTCTGGAAGCCCTACAGCTGTGTTTAGAGTGCTCTATCTAGGCTAATTCACCCTGTCTCTCAAACAGGCTATTTGGCATAGGTGCCATATTAAAGTGCCAATATCATGCCCAGGACCCAGTTTAGTTAATGAAGAATTTGCTCTTATGTCTCCATCATGTGGAGTAGAAATTCTTTCGAGTCTTGTACAGGTTTTGTGAGACTGAACTGTGTATTTAGTGCTTTTTATTAAGATGATCTTAGGATTATTCTTAACTTCTTGTTGCTTGATGTCAGCATGCATCTGCAGGCGAATGAGTACCTTTGAGTTGAAAGTTATGACGAAGTATCACATGAGTTACTAAGTAATGTGTTTTGTTCATATTTTTCCTTGCCTTGGAGAGTATTAGATGATTTTGACTTTTGAGTTCCTTCCTCACAGTGAATGGATTTAGTAATGACACTTGCATGAGGAGGAAGTTGTTCAGATTTGTTAATAACTGCTGGTTTCTGAGACCAGCAGGTTACGTGTTATGTTTAATTACCAATGCCCCTGCCTGGCTGGAGATTTTAATTGCAGATACAGACTAGCAGGGTCAATGATTGAGATGTAGTCGCTCACTGTGGAGTCCTGCATTCTCCTTTTAAGCACATGTTCCTAGATACAGTGCATGGGAGGTAATACATTTGATGAACCTGAGCAGAAATAATGTTCTCTTGCAAGGATGGCACTTTTTTACCTGGAGATGAATATTCTGTACTTCCTGAGGACTCCTGAGAAACATTGACACTATCCAAATTAATAGTAGAGACTTTCCTATTAAGTGCAACTGTTTCACAGGTGAAAAGCATTACTTTCTCTCCTAGCAGTGCTGTTAATGACATTTGCTCTGGGATTTTCATGCTATATTAAATCTCTCAAACCTGCCTTTTGATGTCAGCTAATGGTAACAACTTTTCCACCATGACCCAATTCTGAATTGCTTTTCACGTTCCTTCACAGAAATCTGTGACACTGGGAGCTTTCCTAGCAGTCTGGGTTTAATTTTCTTCCTTTTTTCTTTTTCCATTTGACACTTACTGAGGTGACTGGGCCTGGACTCAAGTTTAGGAATATTACACCCAATCGGAAAATAAATCAGCTTTAGTATATCTTGCTCTTGATAACATATGCTTGATCAGCAAGAGTGCAAAGGAAAAGTTTGTGAAGGTGTACTCCATACTTGGAAGCACACAGGGGAGGTCAGTGCAGGGCAAGCCAGTGCCATGCAGAGGGTGCACAGCACTGCTGAATGCGCCTGTTCCACAGTCAAGCAATAATTTCATCCCAGTGCCAGGCTCAGACTGTGTGACCCCATCAGCGGATGGAGCTGATGATCAGCCTGTTGACGCAGTACTCTTTGGTCTCACCAGATATCTATCTGTGCAGAAGTCCCTGGCATTTGTATAGGGTTACCAGCCCACACGGGTATTCCCAAAACAGCGCTCACCACTCTGTTGAGATGCACCCGCAGAGAGCTTCCAAGTTAGTCCTTTGCCACCCACACAGCAAAGTGGTGCATGATGAGTGGTCTGTTATCATGTGTGATGTCCCACATTAAGTTCCCTGAAGACCTTCCTTTGACTTTCCATGCAGTGTTCACAGGGAAGTAGCACATACAGTCTACTAGTGGATAGCTTGGAAGATGAGTAGGGAGCAGGTGACGAGTACAGGGTTACAACACTTTGAAGACTATGCTGAAATTTGTAGGATTTGTCTCGTATCTCTTTGATCTTTAATTTCCGTTTTACTATGTAATCTCACAGTAGTGTTCTCAAAATGAGTGATGTTGCTGATATGTGATGGTGGTATGAAAGGTAAGAATTCAGAACAAAGTGTATTATGGCCTGTCGAAAGGGACATATACTTTAGGCAGCCTGAGTGTCATTCTTATTTGCATTAGAACCTCTTTCTGTAATTCTAGCAATGTGAAGAAAAAGTAGAAGATATTTTTACATGTCGTTTATACCCAGAGAAATATAAAGGGGTGAAGGGAGCTGGCATGAATGTGATTAAGACTTTCAGTGGAGAAATGGTTCAAGCTCTTGTGAGCAGAAGGCTGCACAGACCAATGTAGAGCACTAGTACCAACTCACTAGGTTCTTTCGTCCTAAAGACGAGTTGGGAGCTCAAGCTGCGTGCTCCCGAGAGGGGGCAGTGGCTGTGTTGAGGCAAAACTTTCTTCTGTTTTCAAGCCTTCTACTAGCCTATTTCTTGTGAGGACTTTGGAAGCTGGTAAGGCAGCTGCAGGGGCTGGGGGGAGGCCACTGCTGCAGACCAGCTGCCAAACTGCTGGGGCAAAGCTGTGAGAGGCGGTGGCAGGAGGGACAGAGAAGTAGCAGCAGGAAGAGGGAATAAGTGGGAGAAGCCAACAAGAAGAGGCTGGAAGATTGTTCTTAAGAGGAAATAACGATAAATTTTGTAGCACGTTTCTGTTACTCAATGTTGAGTTTGTTGCTTTAACACTGAAAGGTGGGTAAACCTCAGGCTCGGCAGTCCCAGGAAAAGTAGTTTGATACAGCCCATTGAGATTTATGCTGAGATGACTTTACAGCATCCTATCTATTTCAAGAACTCCTTAAAGTTGAGGGAAACATTGGTCTTGTTCATTGTTACACTTTTTCACCGTACCAGAGCACTTGGAAATGAGCTGACTAGGATGAGAGATGAAAAATTAATGGGGGAACAAGGAGGAGTGGGGTTTGTTAGCATCACCTTGAAGTCTGAGACTTAGTGAGAATGAGAAACCTCACTATGCTGCTGTTGCCATTTCTTGGTGCTTACTACCTTGGATGCTGGGACTACCACTAATGAGAAAGCGTGCATGCTGCTTAGAGGACCCATCTTTCATTTCCATTTCTGGCTAACTGGTTCTCTGAGGAACTTGAAGCTCTCACACTTTTTGGCTTGTGGCGAAAGAGGAGATGTATATTTTTGTTTCTTTTACTCCTCTCTGTTGGGGGACAGAAGCCTTTCTAGGCAGCTGTTTCTCCAGGCCCAGATTTTTAGGACTATATACCCAAGCCTCTATTTCACTTTATCCTGTGCTAGTAAATTCCATACCTGCATCTGCTGCTTTCTTGGATGTTCAGTATTTTAATCACTGAGCTTTCCAGAACTGCCAGTCAGAAATCCTATGAGAGGGAGGGCTTGAAAATCAGTAGATATAATAATAAAATAACATTTTATTGCTCTTTATTTTATCTATTCATTTTGCCATCTTACGACTGAATCCAAGAGTGCACATGCATCAAGTTTTCAACCTTTCCCCCTAACCAACAGCACTAGGAATGTTTTTAAAGGTATTTCAGATTCTCACAGGGACACGTCCACAATTGTGGTAGAAGCAGAATAGTAGGTGCCTTGAGAATCTCCATGAAATTGGGAGAATTGACAATGCTATAGATTTCTGTCAAAGTCTGAGCTTAGTGAAACCGATACGATTTTTTTGCACAGATATTTCATTTTGTTTATCGCTGCACTGGGATTTTTTGCAGTCAAAAGCACATGCTTCTTTATCAGTACTGTGTCACAATACCCATAGATGCATCAATACTTCCCTCTCCTTTGTGAACTAACTAGTGGGTAGTTGTTTCTTTTAATTTTATCTCTAAAATCTGAGATTTCCAAAGGTACACCTCACAGGCCCCCACATACTGTAAGTGAGAGTATCCCTATAGGATGCTCTTCTTGCTGTAATATACCCTGCATGTCTACTTTCTAACCAGACAAGACAGTTTAACACCTTCTCATCACTGAGGCAATATGGTTTTGAGGCTAAGACAACAGAGTGGGAGTTGAGCCTTCCAGATTACATAGCAGCCCAGAGCAATTTGAACAGCCATGTAGCTGCTCTGCCTGGGCTCATAGCCTAGCAAATGGAAGATGGTTCAGTCTGTGAACTGGAACCACACTCAGCTGAGCTGAGCTGAGCTGGGTGGTCTGCACCCAGTCTTGAGCATAAGCCCTGAAATTCTCCTGCTGGTGCTGTCTGGTCCGAGATCACTGCTGCGTCTTTGGTGCCTGAGTGTCCCCACCTGCAAAAAAGAGACTTACTTCCTTCTTTGTAAAGGAGTAGAAATGTTCACTCTCCTTTTAGATGTGGGAAAATGTACATGTGTATGTCTGCATACATAAATATATATGCAATATATGTATACACACGTCTATTTACACAAAAAGTGTCTAGTACTCCAGGATTTATTTTGCTCAAGGATTGAAAGTCATAACTCCAGGTCTGGGGTTTTTTTTGTGTTTCTGAAATAACTGTAAATCCTGCCTGATTTTGATCTCTTATTTCTCAGGCCCCAGATCATCATCCATTTCTCTTCAGATTTCATGCATTGTGTGATAAGGAGTGTTTTGAGTTTCCAAGCAGCTTCCATAAATTATCTAGAATCGAACATGTCATGTTAAAAAAAAAAAAAAAAAAAAAATCAAATAAAGGGAGTATCTCTGCTGGTGATGGAGCCCTGAGAATAAAAGCAGAGGGGTTTGTGCTCCCTCTTCTGGCCATGGCCGGCAATGACCGGTCAAAACATTATCCCGAAGATTAGGATAGCAAAATCTTTGGCGTGAGTGAATGTTGAGAGGGTCCACATGTCAAGAGACTTTTCATACTTCAGGAATAAGACTTTTTTTGCAGCCATAGTCTGATGTCCGGGAAAGAGAAGATGGCAGCTTTCTTGCAAAGAGTTTGCTGGTGTTTGGATTGATCTGCCAAAGGAGTAGTCGGTGTATACGGATGTTTAGTTCAGCATATCCAGGTAGGCAAATATTAATAGAATTCCACGAGATGCAATAGGAGTCAGCAGAACACAAGCTCAAAGTAGCTGAAGCCTCTGAATCTTTTATCTTGCATCTGGTCTCCTTCCCGTCTTGCTTTTTGAACTGTGTTTTTTTTTAATCCCATAGTTCTTTAAAATAGCTGTGGTGTTTGGTGAAGGAGGGCTCACACATTCACACTTCAAATACTTGAAGTCCTCTTAAAACTTAAGAAAGTAAGCTGCACTCTAGAGTGGAGGGGAGCAAGAACTGCCAAGTGCTGTGTGTTATCCCAGCTGCATGGGCTGGGAATGCTCCCACCCCTCTGGCAGAGGTGGCGAAGGCCCTGGAGAGCCACACCGGGGCTTCGTGGTGAGGCTGGTTGAACACTGGCACGGGCTGCCCAGAGAGGTTGTGGAGTCTCCATCTGTGGAGGTATTCAAAAGACGTCTGGATACGGTTCTGAGCAACTGGCTTTAGCTGACACTGCTTGAGCTAGGAGTTGGACTAGGTGATCTCCAGATGTCCCACCCTACCTCAGCCCTTCTGTCACTCTTTAATGAAAGTGGCCTTTCACATCTTGAAATTAGTGACCTAAGTCCTCCTGGCTGGAAATGGCATCCAACAGACTGTCACTGCAGTGAGGACATATGTGGGCCCTGAAGTGCTGAGACACAGCAGGTCAGCTCTTAGGTAGTGTCCAGCAACATTACTCATGCACCTGCTAACAGCCAAGTTATGGCTGCTGGTGGTGCTGCTCACAGTCCTGCATCATGCGGCCATCTCCTGGGATAGCAATTCCATGACTCCTGCCACCTCAAGCTACCTGGAACCTTCTGCTTGCTCTTCCGTCCTTCCTCATCCTCATTAAATCACGGCATGTCACTGTAAGTGAGATCAGCAGTGTCAGTGAGGATGCTAACAGGCTGTGGCAGATGTTCCTGTGTGTGCTATTTTGAAAGATCAGTGGCAGAGGAGGTGCTCCTGAGTTGGGTAAAATATCAGTTTTAAAGATCTCTGCCTGGTGTTGCATGAGTTGTTCCCCAGGATAATGCCTGTATGTCTTTGGCACTCTGGAAGTCATACTGGGGTTAGGTCCCTGCTCTAGAGCAGCCCCACAAAACACTTCAGGAGTGAGCACTGCCTGTTGACACTCCTCAGGACGAGTGCCGCAGAGCAGTTAACTGAACCATTTAAGCTTCTCCAATCCTAGGTTAGTGCCAAGCGATGCTGAATGTTTGATATTCATGCTACGAGGAATGAAACGGAGCCCCGTGTCCAGCTAAATCCCTGTGCATTCCCTCAACTTTCCAAGGCTGCATAGTAGTACCTTGTAGATACTTCTACCCATAAGTTCCAGTTTAGATGCATTGTTGGTGTCTGTGCTGTTTGTGGAAAACATCTGTGGTCAGGAAGTCCCTGAGCGGTGGTGGTTAAACTTCTTTAAAAATGTATCTAAATGTAAATAACATAAATTTATAAATAAATAAATAAATCTGCTGCTTTCTGGGTTTGAGAATGGCATCTACTTCCTTGTAATATTGATGAAATTACCATAATATACTGATCTTCAGTGGAATTCTCTCACTTGTGCTACTAGTTTTGGGAAATTTTTAAGGGGTTTTTGGATAATTATTTCCTAAACTTTCCCCACTGGGCTGCCCTGGAATTCTTCAATTATTTTGTTATAGAATAAAAGTGACCTACTTTAGTGCTGTACTCCATAGAGAGTGACTGCTTGCCTTTTCTCACCACAGTTTTTGCAGTTAGAAATTAGTTGCTTAAAAATTCCAACACTCCTCTGTGTGGAGAGACGTTAAATCTGGATCTATACTTGTATATAGATCTTTCTGACCTATTGCAATCCGATTAATGTAATTTGCTTGAATATTTTTGGCAACATCCTTTTCTTGAAAGTTCCCAAATCCAGCAAGTTCATCCATTCTCCAGGCACTTTTCCTGTTTTCCAGTTGATCATGGAGTGTCCTGACCACCAGGTATTGCTGCACTTTGAGGTATTTCCCACCTGTAGAAGAAATCTGGCCTCTGAACTGAGGTACCTGAGACTCCAGGAAGTTCCAGGAAGGAGGTTTATGCCAAAAGGTGTGAGGAGCAGCTTCTCCGATGTCTGAGGAGATGCTCAGTTGTTAAACTAGTCTTAGGGTGAATCAGTTGCCAGGGCTGGAAGGCTTCATTGGCACAAGTAAAGGCTGAGGGGTGATTAGGATTAGGAATTATATCTGAACACAAGGTGGCACTGCAGGAACTAATTTTATACTGTTTAATTAATTTTCTGAGTTAATGCTCGTTACGGTGCTCTTAATAGGCACACAGAGTATTTTTACTTTCACATCTGTGTTTTCAGGAATTGGTATGGGCATATTTACTCTAAAATGAATAGGAACCAACCACAGCAGCATGGCTTAGCTGATGACAGAGTCTGGAATATTTGTTCTGAAAAATCTGAACAAACACAATACAAATACTAACCCCTGCCCTACCGTGACAGCTCTGTCTTTCTTTGATGTTTACAAAAATTTGAAAAGGTAGAGACTGAGGAGCATCTAAGGTATTGACTAACTTACTGACTTGCTAAGATGGACTTGTTTTCATGTTCTTTATCATCTGTCTCCTGTTCTTCTCTGTTTTGCTTTGCCCTACACGTAAAGTGTAAGATCATGGGGCCTGTGGCATTATTTTCATTCTACTTTTTATAGCATCTCACAGGGCTATCCAGTATGTGATAAGACTTCTAGCAGCTATTAAAATAGACATTAGTTGCAAGTAAAAAATCATGCTTTTAGCTATCGCTAGTCTCAACAAGTTTATCTCAAGGACAATGTATGTGCAAGTCCAGGATAGCCAGTTAAAAATGTCTAAGTTGAAGACAAACTTACTTTATTGCCAACTTGGGTCTGGCGATTTCAGATCTCTTTGGTTAGAAATGCAGTGGAACAAGATGCTCTATTGACTTTGCAGCTGATTTTCTGAAGAGCTTCTCATTCTTTCATTGCTATACCATGTGATGCTTATGAAAACACATCTGGTCACCGTTTTCCTTGTTGGATGGCATAATACGTACCATGTACATGCAGCATTTGGGGTGGGGGGATGTCCACTATTTTTTCCCAAGTTTTTCATGAATACTACTGTGATTGATAGAGGCTGGAATCCTATCACCAGCTGCAAGCACTCAGAAGCCATGAACTGCCCTTCACAGTCAAGGCATTATCTCACTGAACACAGTATGGTTATTTCTTCTTATAGTCCTGACCCTAAATGTTGTGACTATGTTTTTTGAGGCTGGTTTCTAAGGTCATAAAGTTATGCCTAGATGGTGACTTCAAGCCTTTTTTTCACAGTTTTATGGTCTATAAACGTTTTTGTTGCGTAATCTTGACATGCTCATGTGATCCAAGAGCTGGAACTTTAGCAGAAGGAAATATGTGTTAAAATAATAACTGTTGGGAACACGTTCAAGATTTTGTTCACACAGCTGCCATAGCACTGAAGTGTAGAGCTGTGAGTTTCTCTGTATCTTTTTAACAAGGTGCTTTAGCTATGAGTGGTTGCCTTCAGACAGTGAGAGTAACTTTAATTCTCCATCGTTTTTTAGTCCCGCCACTTTCTGCACTGCCTGCCCGTCGTGGTATCGCACAATGCTGATATTGGCAGGATGGCTAAAAGCAATGCCCCTTCTCATGTGGTGCCAATACCTGCCAGGGAATAACATGTTGCAGTTAGTACTGAGAAAGACCAGAGTCCAGCTACTAACCTAAGCTAAAGACTTCCCTCTTTAAGTCATTGGTTCCAAAACTTGTCAATAAGTCCATGTCAGATGATTGTATCACTCAAGCTATATAAGATTTTCAAATAAAAGCTTGCATAAAACCAACGTATGGTACTTCTCAAGGAAGTTTGAAGTCTGACCATTGATCCAGAAGGGCTGGGGTCATCTGGTCTTAACTGCTGTCTTTTAAAACATATGTCGTTTGAACAGTGTTTCACATTCTGGAAAGAGAGACATTATATAATGAGCTGCTGAGACCTCCCACCTCAGTCCTAGTACACTGCTTAACCAGCCTCCCTCAGCGCCCACCATGTAGGCAATCTCTGAGGCTCTCAAAGCCATTTTTCAGCTGTGGCTAGTCTCATAGCCAAAACTCATAGGACGTGTCTCTCCGTGTCCATGTGCAAAGCCACCAGCATGCTGAGAATTTCTCACAGCTGGAAAGTAGCAGCAGGACTTCTCTCAAGGAATAAGCTTGGATGCTGGGAAGCTGTATCCTCACACTAGGCATTTTCCTGACAAACTGCCCGAGAAAACTGACCCTTGTGATATGTTCATATTGCGCTGAAAAGAGAGATGTTATCTGGATATGCTTGTATTTCTTCTGGCATATGGGAGAAAGCTGTTTTTCCCGTTGAAGCCATTTTGTGTTGTATAAATAACTAGATTATTCAATCAGAGAAAAGGACTGATTTTTGGGATTTTTGAGCACTTTTCAGAAACAGGGTCAAATCCCTCTACCAATAAGCACTTTAATATTTATGTAATGTGAAGAAATGGAGAGAGGTTTTTTCTTGGCCTCAGATGGGCTTGGGAGATCTGAATGTGGTTAGGCACTTTGGAGCCAGGGCTTGAGCATGATACTCCTTATCTCCAGTGAGCCTTCTGACCCTTAAAGAAACACACATCCCCCATCATCTGTTAAGTTCTGTATCCTGTATAGGGACCCACAGAATTCTGGCTCACTGGCAAGGCTGGAGACGGACCACTTCACAGGACAAGTCCTGCTTTGGGGTTTTACCTCCTGCTGGGTCTCTGAGCAGCTAATTTGCTGTCAGGTGGCACTAGTCCTGAGGACACTTTGTGCTCAGTTCAAGATCCTGTGATGGTGAAGCAGCAGTTTTGAAGGTGGTAGCGGTACAAAACTGGTGTATAAGAACCTTATCTGTTCTTTTTATATTCATGACCTGCGCCTCAGTGCCTAGGAAATCATTTGTCCAGCAGTGTCAGCTCAGTGATACATGCTGGGAAGGCTTGGACGAACTCTAATTTATAAGGAGGATATGAGCTTGGGAGTGATTCATAACTGAACAGTTGCAGGCTTTTTTCTGAAACTACTTTGAAATGTGGCAGCAGCAGAACTAAAAAATAAATTCATAAACTGTATTCCTTTTTTATTATTTATTTCACTATTTCTAACTATGTGGAAATGAAGCCTGGGGAAGTTTATGTATGTTTATTAAAATATTTAACTAGGAAATCCCTAGTGAAATTAACCATCTTGTCTCTTATAGTATCAAGAGTTGAGAGCACCTTTGACAGTATCATACTAAGAATGGAACACAAACATGTATTTACTACGTTGTTTTTCTTATTTACCAAACAAATTAGGGAAGTATTCCCATTATTTATTCTTTCTGCTGATGACAATTGTGTAATTTTCCTATTGATCATAGTAAAGTTAAGTTAATGTTGTTAATGCAAATTGCAGCAATCATCAGTTAGGACAGTTTTGGAGATACTAGGTTTGGTTTAGTCTTTGATGCCATCTAAAGCCGCTGAGAGTTTCATGTGGCATCCATTTGCATCTGCAGCCTCTGCTTTACAAGGAGACATCTGATTATTAAATACTAAAACTCAAAAGGTGATATCGGTAGGCTTAATTTACAGTTTTTAGAATTATAGGTAAAATGCCAGCAATCAGAACTTCTCAAAAAATGAGAGTGCCAGGAAAACAACAGAAAAGATTGTCAGTATGAAGGGGTGAATTCCCTTTTTCCTGGTTTGAGCTAGCAACTATGTTAGGGGGTGGGCAACAAGAGAAGCATATGATTTATGGCTTAATGAATCAGTGTTGATAACTGAGCTGCAATAACTACCTTGTGCACAATTGCACGTTAAAGTACTTTCACTGCAGTCTAAGCTTATACATTTTGTCTCCCACTTGGAGCAGGTGGTGAATACACACGAGGCCAGGTGGGGAGGGTCTGGGCTGGTGGGGAGGCGCAGTACCTCCATCGGCACAACTGTGTGACCATTAGCCTCACGTAACCCTCGCACTTAGGTGATACCCAGGCCTTGTACCTGTGATTGCACTGGAGTGATACTTACCTGGAGCATTCCTAGTTACCAATAACAGAATAATGCAATAATGAAAGTCGAAAGTGTATGAAGTTTTCTCATAATTCAGTGGATCTCACCTTTTTTTCATACAGGTTCAGAACAGTAGCATGAATGCATTTCACAGGAATGAAGGCTTTTAAAAATATTTATAGTTACCCCTTGAAAGCCTTGCAAATGCTCGTATTGAGTAGCTGAGGGAGAAGGATTTTATTTCTTCAGTATGTAGAACATACTTTGGATCAGTCTGATTTTTGTGTAGATTGAATAATCTGCTTATGCCTCTGTTGGTTTACCCAAGAAGATGCTGTCAGGTTTTATCCAAAATGCTCAAGGACGTAAAAGGCTTCTTTGTGTTATTCTATCTATGTGAAGGGAAAGTTACCAAACACAAGCCCAAATCTCACTCCCAAGTGGTAGATTTCCTGTTTTGTTCATGGCAAATTAAAAAAACATTTGAAAGCAGAAAAGTTTGAGCTGATTTGGAAGAAGTAGATCTCCAGCCTATAAATACTAATTTCAATTGATCTGTACCAGTTGTCTGCTCATGGTACATTACTTCAAAAGATGAAAACTGAAGTGCAAGTTCAAAAAACTCCATGTTTCAAGAAATAAGCCAGTCACTTTTTGATGAGAGGAGGCAAAATTTCTCTTGTAGGTAGAACTTCTGCAGGTGTCCTTACTGACGCTGGGGAGGCATCCCTCTGAAGCCTGTTGTAGTGCCGCTATACAGCACCTGGGCTCCTTACAGGGGGGCAGGCACTGGCCAGAATGTCAGCCCCTAAAGAGTCCTCCCAACCAAAGGACTTGGAATTGGATACATGGCCTGACTTTTCCCAAGTTTTCCCCTAAACCTGAACATATGCTTGCATATTGTAGCACAGCAGTTGATGCTTTTCAGGATCTAGACATCAATATTTAAATTGAGCATAGCAGCTCCATCCCTGTGTTTCAAGGATAGTTTCCTGCTCTCTTTCTTTTGGGGCATTTCTGTATTCTGGCATAGAGATGCTCAACCCCTCAGCCCAAGGTTTCTGCATCCTAGAAGAATGGAGGAAGGTTCGCTTTTCATAGCACTCTTCCCATAGCATTTGAGCACACTGCAGATAAAAAAAAGAAAGAAAAAAAAAAGGGGGGGGGGGGGGGGGGGG
>JAVJGI010000062.1:82650605-82689359 GCA_035590275.1 Ibycter americanus
CAGCGAAAGAACAGTGAAATTACAGTATAAATTACTAAAATTATACCTTTCTTAAAACATGTGAAGCGTTGTCTAGAAAGACTGAGAAGTTCACATCAAGGTATCAGGGTCACTGTTTGCTCCAGATTTATCCCTTAGAAAGTACTTCTTGTTGTGACAATGGACATCAAAACACCTATCTTGAAATGATGTGAATATGTGACATAAAAAGCCCCATCATCGCACGACGCTCTTAGTCATATGGTTTAGTTTTAGGTAGTCTTGCAAGGAGCAGGGGTTTGGAATTGATGATCCTTATGGGTCCCTGCGAACTTGAGATATCCTATGATTTTATGTGTAGCAGAAAACTTTACAAATTTACAGCTGGTAAGGGACTGCTAAACAAAAAGAGGAATATAGCCTCTGTCTCACAAAGGTCTTAGGCTGCAGACTGCTGGAAGGCAGAAGGTTATACCAGAGGTATCAGTGTATATTCACTCTCTCCTTTACTCCTTCCCAGGGCTCCCACGCACAAAGTATGTGCCCAAAACACATACATAGGGGGACACACATATGCAGCATACATACTGAGCAGTTAGTTAGTTTCCTTGGTTCTGTTTTTGATGTGCAGAGCACGGCCACGGGCCACCGTTTCACTAGGAACTGCTCTGCCTGACAGCGGTGCCCACTCTTTAACTGGTCACATTTCCTCACGACTGCAAGATGGGACTCTGGTCTCACGCATCACCTCAGTTAGTCTTGCAGGAGACTTAGCTCCCACAGTCCTTACTACTTGTAAGCTGTGCATGGTGCTCCTTCCCACGGGGTATGCAGTTGGGAATCTCACCGGTGTGCAGGGAACAGCACTGAGACCCAAAGTGAGTCATGTGCATTGAGCCTTCCCGGCACAACCCCAGATCCTGGGGTCCTGCCTCTGGACATCAGGAAAAACAAAAGGGATATGTTCTTATGGAGCCAGAACATCATTTATTCTCTGTTGCACTGGAAAAAAAATCAGATGGAGATTCAAAATACTTCTTTTGAGGTGGTTTGATTGGTTTTTTGTGTTAATTGTACAAATAGTAATATGTGTAACAATTTTTAAACGGTGTTTTGCCAAGCAGCTTCCTAAAGTCATGGCACATTCACGTTTAAAGTTTGAAGTGGAAAGCCTTTAAATGGAATTCAAAATAAAACCAAATGAGATTCCTACTTTAAATAGTTAAATTATTGCAAAATTTGCTCAAGAGGCATTATTTCAGTTACAACAAAAAAACCCAACCTTTTCTCAGTAACAGCATTGCACTTGTGATTTCTAATTAGCACTGTGCCTGTGGTGAGTGGTATACAGTGATGCTGTTTCACTCTTCCAACATGAGACTAGGTCCTAACACCTAGGTCTAATTTCTTAATAAAGAAAAGACTATGAATTGTTTTTCGTATTGAAAGAATTGTTTTCACTGAAATGACACAAAGGATCACAACCTGCTAATGTATTCCCATCATTTATTGAACTTCTTATTAGTGAAGTCTCTGGGCATTTACAGTTTTACAGTAAAGAAAAGGGACTGAGCAATCAAGATAATTCTAGAAAGTCTCATAGGAGATTTTCTTCCAAGAAGCTAATATAGGGCTGTTTTGCAAGCAATATGACATGAGCAGGCATTGGCAGAATTCACAGTCCTGAAAAACTGACTCAGGTTAGTAGGAGCTCTTCTGATTGTCATCACTGGCACTGTTGACTTCCATCAGTGTTTGTGTAACTTTTGCCCCTCACAAATGAAAGAAAGAGCAAATGTGAATTTATAGAGAGAGGCTACAGGCTCTAAACTTTTCACCCCATCAGCATCAGCTGGACACCATGCATGCACTGGGACACAGGAGATAGAGGTACCCTTCTGGCCACACAGACCTTTATTTTTAAAGTGTCCTGGGTAGCAGATTCAAACCGCGTCATCCATCTTCATCCAGTTGTCAAATGTCCCACAATGGCTAACTGTTTTAACTAACAGCCCACAAATGCACTTGGGCAACTTGAGAAGAGGGAAGGTGCAAAGTCAGCTCTCCCATCCACCTTCACATTAATCTTAGCTTAGGCAAATGATGCAGGTGTTTCTGGGAGCCTGAGCTCGCACTTTGTCAGGCAAATTGCTGTCAGAGACTTTGAAAGTTTTGGATTAATTAGATTCACATGTACTTTTTAACAGCACCAATTTCCAAATCTAAGGCCAGCTCCAAAGCAATACAACTTGCAGCCCCTGTACCACACTTTCGCTGTGTTGAAACAAAATGCTTCAAACTTTGTTGGCTATAGCTGGCATCTTAAGGCTGCATTCAGTCACCTCAACTCCTTACGGACTTTTTGCTCAAAAATTCAGGAAGCGAGTAACAGAATTCCGACCAAGAATTTGCTACAGCCAGCCCTGCCAAGAATGAGACCACTTGCTGAGAAGTGAGAGTACAGAGCAAGGACTCTACCTTGCCTTATTATCTGTGAGGCTCAGCATCCAAGTCTCATGCTGCCTGGCAGTGCAGCTCCTTAGTGCTGCAGCACAGTGAGGCGCAGCATCTGCGGTGTACAATGGAGTCAGTTCTCCAGTGAACTTATCAAATGCTTGTTGGGGGGGATGGAGCAGAATGAGCGAGCCAGAGCTGCAGTTTTATCCCTGGGAGAGCATACCAAGGTAAATTATCCGGAGGAATCTCGTGACCTAAGTGGGAACTATCCAGCAAAACAAGGGAGTATTCAGACCCAACTCCTAGAGCAACGACCATTAGCCCATTTTTGCTGAGATGTCTACTGAATCTCTACATCTTGAGTCCACAATCAATTTGGGGAGGCTTTGAATCACAGAAAGTAATTGGAGATGCTGTGTTTGGGTAGTCTGTAGGCCTTTACAGCGAATTTATGTCATCCATAAAGATGAACAGTATAAAAACTGCTTTTATCTGAAGAGCTGTAATGATGTTACCGCTGATTTGCCTTTGAACCAGTCAGACAGTCTTCAGGTTGTGAAAAGGGAGGAGAATCATCATCCTGTTTCTTTCAGATAGTCACTCACCTCTCAGGAAAGCAAGGGTAGATTTCTTCCAGAAGAAGAGCCTAATGCTCCCACTCAGTGCCTGCATTCCACAGGACATTGCAGACCTCTCCCTTCTAAGGTCTTAGAAACTTAGTTTTCTGCTTTACTAACAATTTTTTGGTAGTAAGTAGCCTTTGACTTTGCTGCTCTGACAGTGTCAGCATTTATCACTGCCTGTTCAGCAACCTCCTCAACAGCTGGAGGACCACACAGGATACAGACGGTGGTAGAGTGCTGAAGCCAACTTCGGTAGCAGCTGTCACCTTGTACATCTTATGAGCAACAACAGAAACGTGATTTCAAGCAAGCTTGGTTTACAAAGGGGAAATGCTAGCCTTATTAGTAAAGCGGCAGCTAAAATGTGCATGTTAGATGGGTATCTATTGTGTCTGCCTAGTAAAACCTACAAACTGCAACATCTTACCACAGGAAGGTCAGCCACACATGGGTATGGTGGATGAGAAAGGGTGAACCAGAGCAAGGCAAAATTCTGGTAGAAACATCTGTGTTTGTTTAGTAACTACAGTAGAAAGCTCTTCATGAAGGTCTGACAGCTATTTGCTTAGGCTGGCAGCGTCTTCTTTTTCTAGTCACCCAAAGAAATCCCTGTGGTTACAGTTAGAAACTTTTTCATTTTCTTGATATTGATGACCCCAATGCAGTGGCTTACAGGCAAGAAGCTTTCATTATTAAGGTGTTAGATTTTGCAGATTTAGAGCATTTCGGCATCCCTGTTATGAGACTGTATTGTAATCATCCAACTCTTTCTTGCTCCCAAGACACTGACATCCTACTTTATTTTCACTTTCAGGTAGAAATGTTTTTTCAACATTCACGCAGGTATAAGCACACAAATTGCTGTGTTTGTGTACTAGTTCTCTAGGCCCAATTGAATTGTAATGATAGAGAAGCATGTACACGGATCTGATTATTCCATCTCGGTTGGCAGGGAGGAGTAGTTCTTAGAATGTTCTTGTTGTGTAAGTCCATTAAGGTTTTCCAAAGTACACACAGAGCAATGCTGCGTTGTCTTTGCTGTTATTGACATGGAGCTGAAGATTTGTTTTGAGGAATTGGGCCCTAATAGGCAACTGAGAGCGTAAAATAATGACGAAAAGAGAGAAAGGAAGAAAGATTAGAGTGGCCAAAACCTCTGTGGCTCCAGCAGCTAGAGTGCAATGTATGCTTTTTGGTTGATCATTTTAATGAGCAGGATCCTGCTGGCACTTGTTCCACTGTATTTGCTTTAATCTTCAAAATATTCAGTTGAGAGGAGGTGTGGCAGAGTAAAAGAATGTGAATTAGAAACTCTTAAAAAGCCTTGTAAAGAAGTGTACAAGTTATATTTGAATTTCCCTACCCTAGAATTCTCTTTGAGTTTCTTGGATTTGTTTTCTTTTCTTTTGCAATCTTCCTTAGAACCTATTCTATTAGGTAAAATGTTAACCTTTTTAGCTCTGTACTGCTCTTGTCCTGATGAGTCATTACCCTTTCCATATAATTTAATTTGCACTGTTTAAATACTTTTGTTAAGATGGATTCCCCCAACTATATAGGTACTCCCTTCCCCACATCACATCAAAGGTAGAAGGCTTAGGTCAAACTGTTCCCATTATTCTTTTACCTCTGGTTACAATGGAGCTGTCTTTTACAGCTCTAAAAGAGCTCATTCTCAAGGGATCACAGTCTCTGAGGGATAAGCCATCTGGATGTATTCACAAAGCAGGCTCGGGTAACCACTACAGTAAACCAAACATTTCCCCCGAGAGTGGGCAGCTCGTGCACCAGCTCTGTTCTGCCCTCAGCCAGGTGTGTTTGCGTGTTTGAGTGTTTGCATGTGCAAAGACAGGTTTTAGAGCCTGTTGCGTACTTAGCGATGAGTTTGTGTTGTTGACAGCCTACGTGCTGTGGACTGCTCAAGGTTTTGCTACCCAGGGGCTTCAGCTGCATCAGAGCACTAGGAGATACAGAAGTGGAGGGCTTCTGAAGAATCTCAAAACCCAAGGTGACATCTGTGCTCTTGTTCTGCAGTCTCCATGGCAGGCACATGAAGGGCTGCCAGATGTGTGTGTGAAGTGTTAGGCAGCTGATGAAGCTTCCAGAGCAAGTGCTGTCCTTGAAAAGCACAGTAGGCTGGGGGAAGAACTTCACTGAGAGCAAAGGATGACTGAAGTAAAAATAAAATGACATATGAATATAGAATAACTCTTTCAAATTTAGATTGTGATTACTTACTTCCGCGAAACTAACTGCTTTCTAGAAAGCCCTTCCCATGTAGTTTTAAGTTTTAAAAGTTTATCAACAGTAGGAGATTATTTCAGTGATACAATTTATGCCATAATGCCATAATTTCATCTGGTTTTATGAGAGATAACAAGTAAATACTTTATGTGTTTGAATATTGTACCTTGGAAAAGTCACTTTCAAAATCAGTAAGTCTTAATAATATGTATTTCAGAAAGGACAGCAGGAATTAATTTACTTCCCAGAATACGCATTAATTTCTGGTGAGTAATGCTGCATACTCACAGAGTGATTAGTCGTATTTTTACATCTCCCACAATTTATCATGATTAAATTCACTGCCAAGCGCCAAGCATATTCAGATGTATTCATAGCATAGCAGCTTTTGCTTGACAAAATTATTTGCCTAGCTCTGAACACCTCTGTTTGACACTAATCGATTGTTGTTAATGACACTTTCAAATACTTTTTTCCATTGCTTTGGAAGATGTTTCATTACTCTGTTGCTTCATTTTATTTGAAATCTTGAATACTTTTCAATGATACAAGATAGATACTGATGCTACCATTTAATTGTCGTTTTTAAAGATGCATAGCCCTTCTCTCTGTGACCCCGCGAGCACAAATTCAGCATAAGTGTTCAGCATAACATCTAAGAGAAATGGGAACGTGTGGGAAGTGCAACCTCTTGTGATTTGTAGGGCGTGTTAGAACAATGCTGTGAGGAGCCTTTGCAGAAGAAGGACTAGCTGGGGTGTAGCAGGGGTCTGGCCAGCAACCTGGTCATCTGCTACCACCTTAATGGCAGCTGGTCAGCTGAAAACCTCTGATAAAATAATTTCTTGTTGCAAAACCAAAATGAGTTATGCGACTTGCAGAATAAATGTACTTTTATCTTGAGTGAAAAGGATGTTCTACTAGTAATGAAGTGTTCCCTTTGATTTTGCTATTTTAGTTTTTAAGTATAGCGTATTTTTTATTGCAGTCATATTTTACGCTTGAGTGATGGGACTGTTTCATCCAAAGTTTGTATCATTTAATTGCTTTCCAATTTCAGCTCAAAATTCTCATTTTTGAGTTGTTTCATTCTCTTTCTCTGAGCTTCAGAGCATGTGCTCCTTCATTCATGTGGGCATTCTTACTTCTTGACCTCTTCTACTGTCTGTAGTTCCAGGATGAAGCTGCCTCATTACTTTGCTTGTGCTGATGCAAATATAGCTCTGAATTCCAGACTCCAAAACTTTTTGTATCAAGCTGGTTTTCAGGTTGACAGGAATGCACAGTAATTTTCCTTACCGACTTAAATTTTTAATATTTGATAAGTCATATAGAAATGCTAAAAATAGCTCAGGATTTTAATGGCCATATTTGAAGGCAGAAAGACCACTGGGAGAGAGATTTCACTTTAAGGCCATCCTACTTCATCAAATGTTAATCACACAGGATAAGATCCAGTATGCCTACCCAGCTTGCATCTAGGTATTGCAACTCTGCATCTGACTATCTAGCTTGGATCTGAATTTTAGATGTCTAGTGAAGAAAGCCTCCTAAAATAAGCACCTGCATTCCCTGTCAAATGAATGGAAATCTCTAAAGTGCTCCAGAGGGGGATCCTGTCTGCTTGAATTCAAGCATCTAAGTAGGTATTTATCCCTCAGCTCAGCAGCTGAATTGAAAAGGTAAATTTTACTTCACTAATTCTCTCACCAGGTGCAAAAATTAAATGAGCAAATAAGTATCTGCTCATGCAACAGTCACACCACTGGCATGTGTGGAAGACAAGGTAGGATGTGATCTGTCCATTCCACCTAGAAACCTTACCAAGGGCATTTTATCTTATGCCATTATTGGCATAGACGGTTCAAAAATGGTTATTTGTAAAAACTTGCTTTACCTGTAAACCAAATAAACCAAGATAATTTCTTCTTAGAAAACATATTTGCTTCACTTTAAAGGTACTTTTTAGATATTTATAGATTTAAAGTATTATTTATAACAAATTAATTATTTTTTTTTACGCTAGTTCAGCAGCAATACCTATGTATGTGACCTTCACCTTAAAAATGTGGAGGTGTTTTGTAGTGGTCCAAGGGGAACACTGTCAGCAATCAGAACTCCATTTGTACAATAGTTTCTGATTGATAGAAGATAGATGTAAGACTCTTGTTGGTGTTATAACCTTGGTAATTTAAAAGTAAATTTTCAGCAATATTTTCCAATTAGAGATATAAGGGTCCATTCTCAACAAGTGACAAGTAAAAAATAGATAAACTTTTAAAATACAAGCATGAGCCTTAATAGAATTTTGCATCCTGGGGGTATGAGGCAACCCTGTTTTTCCAAAGGTGATGGACAACATGGCTCTCTCAGCAAGTTATTTTGAATAAATTTCAGCTTGACACGGGGTAACATTATTAACTTAATTTGATGAATAAATTTGATGTTTAAAATAAATAAAAAAGACTACTCATGATCAGAATTTGATTCAAGTGTTCCTGTTGCTTCGAACAGGTTTTGATACACAACTTTTCTACAGTAGTTCCTAATTTAAAAAAAAAGGTTGCCATTATAATGAAGATCATGAACAACATCAAAGATGAAAGGCTATGTCGTGACCAGCCCTGCACCAGCAGAGCCCAGGGTGAAGGACAGACACCCTCCTTGGCCGTGGCCAGCTGGCTGCTTGGCACCATAAACTGTCTGAACGACTTTGGTAGCTGCCTGGGGAGAGGGCAAAAATTAGTTTCTTTGGCACTGTGGGGCTTGTTTCTGTCTTTTTCTTCATGCTTTCAGTTTGAAATGAGATAGTACTTGCCTGAGTTGCACACAGCAGAGGTTGATAATGGACCAGAAATGTGTTGCTGTCTGGTGTCTGTCCAGAAGCCGTCCAGTGCAGAAGCAAGTGGGCAGAATCGTGCCCTCACAGCCCAGTTGGTTCCTTTCCACGCTTGCCTCTTCCCCAGGCTGGCAGGGGCATCCGAGCTGGCCAGCAGTGGCGAGGCAGAGAAATGCGTGGCCGTATGGACCAGTCTTGTAGAAAATACTGTAAGGACTTTATACTGCTTTTACTATTCCTGCTTTATTGAAGAGCAGAGAATGTCATCCATGTTGCTGTTTCATGTTGTTTTCAGATAAAAAGTAATTAACGTTTAAGCCATTTAGAAGGTGAGATCAGCATTTCTTTTACTTCAGTAATTCTGTATTTCTTTTGGTTTAAGGTTTCTCTGTTTGGAGCTTTTTTCATGAGTTAAGTATGATTTTGCAACGGGCATTTTAAATCTATGGAAATGTGCATCAGATATATAGCAAGTCAGTTAAGATGGTATATATGAAGCATAAAACTATTGATTTGAAATGTTTATTGAGAAATAAGCTGAGAAGCTACATGGATATTTATAGATTATGGATGTTTCGCATAGGTAAATACTGCCAGTAAGCTTAATGTTTCCTCTTTTACATTTCATTTCAGGTTTTGTATCTTTTTTTTAATGCATCCTAGGATTTAAATAACCCAAATAATTTCTAAACAGGATAGTCATTGATATAGTCTGTTCTGAGATGGATTCAAGTGCAGAACGCAGCAACTGTTAAAGAGGGTTATGAAAGTCAATATTTAGTCTATTACCAGTGTCTAATAAAGCTGATTCTGGAATACATTTAGTGGGTATATCAGGTGTATTAAAGCAATGGGCTGTTTGTCAACAAAACAGTTACAAGAAGGATATTGCTGGCAAGTATTGTTAGGATAACTAGCCCTCATTATTCAGGCAGTCCCCTCTGCTTGAGTAGTGTGTATGCTTATATGAAATTAATCAAATTGTGTTGATATTTTCCTTTTTAATGGGATAAAACCCATTTCTATTAATTTGATAAGCATCTGTCTTATCCCTATGTACCCTTGAAAACCTTGTCCTTCAATTACTATTACTTTAAAAGAATCTTCAGCTCCTGAATTAGTCCAAGAACATTTGACAATGTGTTTCTTTGCAATTTTTAAAATTATTTTTGTGAAAATATTGTTAAAACCTGTTGTGTGCCTGATCCATCTAACACATGGAACTAACTGCTGAGAGCTGGATTTTAGGCCAGTCACTTGAAGTTAGTGAAGCACCTGGAGGCACAGGGAGACACCTATTGTTACTGATAGAGTTTTGGGGACCTAAGTCTCTTCGATTTCCATTAATTTCAGCGGAAACTGGGCATATTACCAGCTTCTGAAGTTTCTATTCTATACATTCCAGTACCTTCAGGTTTCTGACTTTTAAATATCTGGTCCTCAAGGTATTTTGTGTTTAGCTAACTAACCTTTGTAATTTGTTACTTGAACTTAGCCATTCTAAATTCTTTTTGGCAAGATCAGCATTAGAGCTGCAATTACTTGATCTTCCAGCATTTCCCAGTGGGAAGATGAAATACTAAGATGCCAATACTAAGATTTTCCTCTGCATGTCCTTCTCAGTCCCGCATGCTACAGTGCTGACTTTTGTTCAACAAGGATGCTGTGCCCTGAACAACAAGCTTTCGGCTGTGAAGGTATTGCAGGAGCACACATTCATGCTGCAGGGTAAGCAGCTCCTGTCCTTCTGAGCCAGACTACACCTCTCTTGGAGGGTGATTGGGGTTCACAGGTTAGAACCCCAGAAGTGAGAAGAAAAGAAGACAGCATAAGTGGTGGAGAAATTTAGAAAAAAGGGTGAAACACATTTTCCTTCTGAAGACCATCTGTATTCTACACAGAGCACATGCTGGTATGCCTCAGCCCAGTGCCTACCATGCAGGGGCAATTTTAATAGCCTTCCATCTCTCTTCTTCACTGCAGCTGCAGAGCGGCTTATACTGTGGCACACTCATATGCTGAGAAGTGAAACACATTTTTATGTTGTCTACTGTAAAACCAAATTTCATTCAGTGACTCATTTCTGTTGAATTATTCCCAAAATTCTGTCCCTGCTATGAGTTTGGAAGCCAAGTCTAATGATGGCTTGGTTAGACCATCCATCTATAGGCTGCTTGCTTTCATTCCTCTGCTGGGATTAAGTCATTTCCTATCACTAATTTACAGCAAGCCCCTTTCAGCAGTTCAATAGACCAGAACCCAAGTCATACGTGGTCTCCCCTAACTCTAAGCAAAAAAGAAAAGTAATTCTAGCAGCCTTCCAGTACCTAAAGACGGTCTACAAGAAAGCTGGAGAGGGACTTTTTACGAGGGCATATAGTGACAGGACAAGGGGGAATGGCTTTAAGGTGGAAGAGGATAGATTTAAGTTAGATATAAGGAAAAAATTCTTCACTATGAGAGTGATGAGACACTCAGGCTGCCCAGAGAAGCTGTGGATGCCCCATCCCTGGAAGTGTTCAAGGCCAGGCTGGATGGGGCTTCAAGCCACCTGGTCTGGTGGAAGGTAGGTTCCCCTTCCAAGGGGGTTTGGAACTGGATGATCTTTAAGGTCTCTTCCAACACAAACCGTTCTATGATTCTGTGATTCTATGAATTTGAATTGTTCCTTTCACACAGTTCTGTGAAATCAGAAAATAGGATTTGGAGTAAGAGATAATTTTAAATAATGGATTTCAAGGTTCAAAATAGTCTTCTCATGACAACTAAGAAGTCCTGCTGCAGCTCAGTTCTTGGGTGTGTCTGTAAAACTGGAGTGAGTGAAAAATCAGTAAGGGGAGAGAGAATTGTTCCTTGAGCAGACTGAATTAAAGGGAGGACCCCATAAAAAAAAACAGACAGGAAACTCTGACTGTCACATTTTAAGACAAAAGTAATTAAGTTAATAGGATTCTGTCAACTCAGAAATTACAATAAATAGTAGTACCTAACCTAATTTATTTGTGGCAATAAAACGATCTTGAGGTAATGCATTTGAAGTCTCAAGGGTAATACCGAAAGTCATTGTATATCCTTAAAGATCTCTGAGGATACAGTGCACCTCAGCTGTTAATCATTGATCTGTCTAAAAGAGACCTGATACGGCATCAGACATATTTGCAAAAGTCAAAGACAATGTGTGTGCCACCACCAGCAGATCGCAATTGTAGTGCTGAGTTTGAAGTATCTGGTTATGGATGTTATGGATTGCTGTCAGGAACTTCATAAAAAGAGGTAACCAGTAGGTTCAGGTTGTGCAACTTCTCAGCACATTTGCTGAGGGGAAAGCTCTCTGTTGTGGTTTAAGTACAGGCCTGGGAGCCGGGAGGTCTGGATCTATTTGTGGCCATGTGCTGTGACTTTGAACAAGTCAGGTTAACCTTTATGGGCTTCTGCACAGCTAGTATTAAATCGGCGCTTAGATAAAAGCATTGCAAAGTGTTGCTAATGTAGTCACTACACTTGTCTTCTGAGGGCATCTTTGCTTTCAAGGCAATGGGAATGCTAGGAGGACAAGCAGGAGGAAGTCTGGGGTTTTTTTCCGTGTGGAGTCAGTGTTAGTAACTTCTCCAAGTTCACATGTGCTCAACTTCAGTGTTACGTATGTCTTTCCTCCGAGGAGTACGTGTCACCCTGCATGCAGATGGATCAGGACTCCCTTCCCTCTACATCACCTCAAAGCTTAGGGTCTGTGAGGAAATACCACTCCTCCGCCTTTATGGGGCATCATTTTGGTCCTCCCTCCAGACCCCAGTCAGCCAGGACAGGTCACCTAAAGGCTGCTACCTGAGCCTGGTATGTCCCCAGGGCATCTCTGTGCTGGAGGGGGATGTGGAAGGGTGGCTTGTAATCTATTTCAGATCTCAACAGGCTACACAAGCAATGCTGCTTATGGGGCTGGGTGGTTTTACGTTGGACATTCCTCATGGACTGGCTGCTCCAAGGCAGATGTTGCACATTCTCACATCCACTTGTAGGTCCTCATGCAGATGACCAGGCATGCCCAGACTCCTAAGGGACCTTGCTGCAAAGCCCCAGGTCTCAGCAACCTGCATGGCCCCAGGCAGCTTCGGTGGGGGCTCAGCTGTTCCCTCCGTGCAGGGGAATAGATGGGAACAACCTGGGTCTGCCAGCCTGGTCTAAACCAAGTGTTTGTTAGTTTTAACTTGATTTAATGAAAGTATAACCTTGTGCAGCGGTTGCAAAGGCTGTGAGTGTGTGACGACTGAGCAGTGCATGTCCAGTACATAACACTGTGCATCCCTTGCAAGCAGCGTGTAAAGCTGTAAACATCCCCGCTGAAACAGAAGTGCTGAGATGAAGCAGCAATAAAATATTCTCTCTCTAGTCTGCGGACACCAGAGGGCAATATAGTAATATAGTCCCTCAAATCTCAGTAGTAGCGCTTGCAGCTCCAAGGTTGCGATAGGGATTGACATTTTTCGGTGCTTAACTGAATTGTTAGCAATCCGTCCATTGCTAATCATACACATCTCTGGTGTTAGCTACAAAGGACACTCACTCTCGGTTTTACGTTATAAAATACATGACTAAGTAACGTTATTCTGTCTGGACAAGGCAAAAAGAAGGGATCGCAGATTTGTTTGTTCTTTTCATGCTGCGGCTGGTTCTGGCCCCATCCCCTTCTGCACTGTGCTTCCACATCAGGGGGTGGAGGAGAATTTGCACAGAGGTGACTGCACCTTTCCCTTCTGGCCACAGAGCAGGTGGAAGCTGGTATTTTACTTTGTCTCTAGCCATGCACTGGATAGTAATAGCTATGTAGAAAGCAAAAATAAAACCAAAACAAGTCAGGAAAACTGGATCACTGAAACCACTGGAAGATGACAGTGTTCTTTGTGCAGCCTTGGCGGTGGCATTTGTGCAGGAGGTGGTGGGTGGCTTTGATTTTCTGCTACCCCGTGATGATGGGACAGTAATAGTTGGAACACGAAAATTAAGAACTGTTTTCTTTACTGTCTCAGACAGGGAGCTGTGAAATTCTGTCCATATTAATATCACAAGGAGCAGAGCAATGTTTTTATTAGGCTGTTCTGCTACAGTTTTTCTTTCCTGCAGCAGCTCTGACAGATAGAACAGCAGCAGGAGGGAGAAAAATAAAAGGAACTAACCTGAATTTTTACTGCAGGGTTTTCATCACAGAGTAAGAGTGGGAGGCAAAAATAATAGGAGCACACTGCCATCAGGTAGAAAATTAATAATGTAGAAAACTGTGTAAGATCTCAAACCTTTGATGTCACATGCTGTGTAATAGGGTTTAGCTCTCCCTGGTGCCCATAATTTTCCAAGGACAGCTGAGAAGAGACCCTAATGTCCAAGATCATTCCGAACTCTGGGTTTTTAACCTGAAACAGGTTCTGGAAGTGCTATAGGAGTTGCAGATTTTGAGTGCATTGAGGTTGTGTTTGCATGGAACAGCTGGAATATTGAAATAGAGAAAACATTTCACCTCGGAAAGCTTTTGTCTGGTTGTCTTGACACCAGCCTCAATATGTTTGCCCCCACCTCACTGTCATGTAAGACTGATCTTAGACAGGGTCCTCAGGTGTTACTATAATCCAAAGACTAAATCCTGCCCCCAGCAGTCATGCCTGCCACTGTCTCTGCTTTAGGAGATTTATGTCTTTGGCTGTCACAGTTCTGTGACCAGTGGGTGGAATGGACTTCTTGTACTTGGAATTAAAAAACAGCTCTCGGTCTGTCTTTCTTTTGCAAGACAAACTCAGCCTTCCTAAAGAAGGTTTCACAGATGTGGCTCTGCTGGCAGAGTGCAACTCTCCTAAATTTGCTTCTTACCAGGACGGGGTTTTTGCCTGTACATCTTCATGCAGAAACAAATTAGGTAGGTCAGCAAAAGGGTTTCCTGCGAGTATGACAGCTATACTGCCTGTCTTCTGGTAAAGCTGCATACTTTATGGACAAGATATTTTTTCACAGTGCTAACTGGTGTAACTGTTCTAGTGAAGCCTCTGGCGTGTAGGTGATGTCTCAGTGACGCTGGGGCAGTACCGAGTAGTAGCAGCCGCTCCACTTCACCGGGGCCTGAAGAGGACAGGCAGGTGGTGCTTCCCATTCCTTTTGGAAGGAAAGGGAAGGAGCAAGCTCCAGATTCTTCTGATATGACAGTCTCTGCTGGAAGAAACAGGGGACATGTCCATACATAAAATGAAGGTGTGATATTAGGTCCTTTTCGTCAGCTTACTTCAACTACCTGCGAGAACACAGATTTTAGCACATGGTAGCAACCCACCTGCACACCAGGATCCCCAGAGGCTCCTGGTCCCACCGCTAGCTCGTGCAGAAGCCCCCACCACTGCTGTCCCTTCCCTGCACGGTTACCCGGGCTGGCACGGCTGCCCTGTCCCCAGCACTGCCTGAGCCTGCCCTTGCTCCGAGGTGCCAGCAAGCCCTCAGCACCCTGCCCGGAGGGAGAACAGCCTTCTGCTCTGCCCATGCAGTACTGTGCTTTGTAACTTCTGAGTCTGTGTGCTTTAAAGATTTGAGAGCTCACACTGTCCCCCTGGATAGCTGATTTTTTCCTTGCATTTCACCACAGCCAGGCAGGGTTGCTCTAGTTTGCTTTTCCATTTCTCACATGGTGGGCCAAATGGTGATAAGCTCCTTTGCACCTGCCTTGCCATCAGAATCTGCTAGATATTTACCTACCCCTCAAATTATAGTTTAAGTGTTTTGTTTCATCCTTAGGTTGTTAGTAAGTTTCAAGCTGAAGCCTTTTCTCAGATGGCATTGCAAATGTTATTTCAGTTACACGCTAATGCGTTAGTGGCACTTCCAGTGGGGCGAGATTGCCTGCCAGAATGAAAAAAATGTTATTTACAATAAAGACACGTAATGGATGTTGGCATATGTGGCTTCGTAATGTCGTATCTGCATGACTGCTAGTGAAAGCTGAGGTGAGCAGCGAAGGTTTCTTCCTACCTTTGACTCTCCCACTATTTGGCAGAGAGGAGCAGACAGCCTAGCTCAGAACTGCTAAACCCATCACCCTTTGCACTGCACAGAAGCAAGGGAATGATGCTTTCAGCTGGCATGTGCACTTGATGCCCATTTTTTAGCCGCTTGAACACATGCAGAAAAAAGCCACAGTAACAGAAATCAGTTATGGATGAAACATCCTGGAGAGCATTTCCTGAAAACAGTCTCAAGGTATTTTCCTTTAATTGTCTGAATAACTTAAATTCCTCCTCTCTGTGGTGCTTTCATGAGATCGTGTTCTGCAGTGTGGTTTTGCTACTGTGCATTATGTATTACTGATTTAATTCCTACCACAAGAGGTGCCAAGCCATTCCCAAAGGTGCACAGATACTCGCATGAACTTAGACAGGAAAACTGAGGTGACAAACCCAAACTAAGCAATATAATCACCAACAGATTTACAAATCAAATATGATACGATAAATTTTGCCCAGGCATGCATGATAACTCTGAGAACTTCAAGTGCACGAAGTTTATTCCAGTCACTGTCTCAAATTAATTTTCCTCTAAAATATTAGACTGGGAATAGGGTATATCTACACTAATACTGAGAGTGTTTCACCCAGTGGATCATTGTTAAAGACCAAAAAGTGGAAGTCATATATGCTGAAGTAAAACAGTATAGTAGTGGGCCATATGGAAACAGTTCTGAGTGTTATGAACAACTGATAGGATACAAATGTCTTTTTTTGTCTCTTCCTCTAGTAAACACTTAGAGAAAGAATCCAGCCTCAAATCATACGCTTGCTTTGTGTTAGCAATAAACAGCCATTTGTTAACAATGATCTGTTTTGATAACCCTGTTCTTTGACATTTCAGGGTTTCTTTCTTTGAAATTGTTCCTCTGTGCTGCCCAAACTGCAGTTAACTCTTCTCATGTCACTTACAGAATAGCTAGAAGCTCATCTCTTCAAATTCATCCATGCTACTGCATATCCAGAATATTTAATAATTTAGGTTTCATCATCTGCTGCCCCAGGGTGCTTCCCCCCTGTTCAGCAGTGCCTCTTTATGGCTCAGATATAAGGAAATGTGTCTTTTCAGTCCTTTGTAGCTTGGGAAGGATTGGAGAAAGAGAGGGTTAAGCTGCAGAGTCATTAACTTGAAATTAAGGAACAGAAATGTGGTGGAAGAATGGGACAGGAACGAAGGGGAATCATGTTTGTCAGAGGCTGAGGCAGAAAGGGGTCACCCAGTAGACACTTAGCACAGACTGTGACCTGCCATGGGACAATCGGAGGAAAGTTAAGCAGGAGCTCTGTTTCCACTGGATCAAAAAGCAGGGATGAGAGCCAGAAAAGGGAGGCAAAAGAAAGGGCACAGGGAACCATAATGCACAAATCTGCCAGCGTGACACAGTATGCGTTATGGACAGCCATGTAGGTGCTCCCTTGTCTCTTTCTTGACTCAGTCTGGTTACCAGCAGGTGAAGCCTGCTAGGCTGACTATAACTGAAGGCAGCAGCTGATGGTGGAAGATTGTTCAGGTTTTTACAGCTTCCAGTATTAAGTACTTGCCTAGTAGTATTACAGAGAAAATACAGAGATACATTGGAGAACTTTTTGACACCTTTCCCATACAACGTGACCAAGGATGGCAGGGTCACCCAAGAACTCTGTGTTTTCATGCTGAACATCACACCACTGTGGTAACTTTTAACAATGCTTTACACTTTTATGAACACTCACCTGATTCACAGTTTCATGAAACGGTTAAGGAATAAGAGGATTTGTATTTATTTCTGGTTGAAGGGTGAAATCGTGAACAGACCATTTACTTCCTCTGTTTAAATTTCAGTTGCTTTGTTTGAAACAAGCTCAAGGCAGAAGGCTTTGAAGATTACCTTTGGTTGGTTATTTTAAGCATTTTGTGGGCTGCAGCAGAGTAGGAGGGTATCACTGGCAAATAAAGCTTTGTATTTTTGACAGGGAGTCTTGTGACATTTCAGTAAGTTGGATCCTTATGCAGCAGAAAGACTGATATGTGTAGCAGCATTTCCCATGTGTGAGCTTCTTCACCTGAACAAGAAACTCCTTCCTTTTGTGGTAAGGCAACTTTTGCGTCAGCCTTGCAGGATGAGAGAGAGAGACCTACTGGTTCAGATCCTGTCCATGCTAACATCACACAGCATGTCCAAGAGACATACCGTTGATTCTGCCTGAGGATTTGTTGGCAATCTTTAAAAATCCAGGTCATTGTAGGTTAATTGTTTAAGGATATTTTAAAATAAGAGTAGCGTTGACACTGCTGGGCAAAGCTTTAACTTAGGATAACTGCTTTTTAGGGTTTCTATGAATGTGAACATGTCGGGATAAATTATTTATTTTCTTAGTGAAAGTTTCCCCTTTCCTCTCCTCTCCAGAACACAGAAAGCCCAAAAGGGAGCCAGCTTCTGTTAGCCTGTCTCTGCATCTTCCCCACAAGGTCTGCAGAGGTTTCAGCCCAAAACACGTATTAGAGAGAAACCCCGTACTAGGTTCATGCTCAGGAAGTTTATGAGAAAAATACATTGTTGTTTTCTTTCTGAACTATAAAGTCAGTGGGGATCTTATGCAGGAAATATTTTAATGCAGTTACCTGTAATACAGTTACCCATACTAAAGATTTTTTTTTAAGTGGAACTTACCTGGAAAGGATTGTTGTTGATGTGCAAGGCAGAAGACAATCTCAAATGGCTGCCCTTAAAGCTGTGCCAGCTCTGTAGAGCTAAGACAAATAGACCTTTAGATCGGCATTTTCACTGGAAATGAACAAGGAATACGGCAGGAATGTGTATTTTAATAATCACTTTGCTGTGCTTCAGTAACACTGGATGAGGAAAGTTAGAGATGCACTTGAATTCTGGACTCTGCGGTGTACCGTGGCCTGGAAATAGGGAACAAAATGAAGGACACTTAATAAGCATGGAGAGTTTGAGATATTTGCACCCAAGTGCCACTGAAATTAAAAGTCAAGTGCAGTCAATTTCTAAAAGCAGGACTTGGTTTATGAACAGATGAATTTTGGGGCTGACTACAGAATTAAGCAAATGATGACAGAAAAAAGATACCACAGTGTATTCAAAATATCACAAATATAACCTAGGGCACTATTTGATAGCTTTTGTCCTACAGACTTCATAGTCCAGTTGAAATACCTTCTTCTTGTAATCTTTCTGATTTTCTTAGGCCTTGAAAAGTATGAGTCAAAATATATTTTTAGCTGGTCACTAGGCAATTTTGAGGTTTTATTCCTATCCCATGTATTTCTTTCACAGTACATATTTTTCCTACCTTATAAAAGCTGCCAAACTTATGAATGGTGCTGCTAAAATTACTTTTGCTTCATATTACTTCTAAAAATACCTTATTTTAAAAAATATGAAGATGGGTGACTCGTCTTTAGTTTAAGGAGTGGAAGGAGGGGCTGCACATCTAATATTAGTCTTTTCAGACTGTTTCCTGACACAGTTTTCTTAGTGTAAATGTTATGAGTTCTGTAGCTCACTCAAGCCTGGATTGTTTATACCTGTAAGAGAAAGCTTCCCAGAACCGTACTGCAGGTGTGCACCTACTGTAGCGCTTAAGAAAACGCTTTATTTGCAAGATCCTCAGGAGAAGCTCCTGATGATGTCTGAGAGAGAACCGAGAGGAAGAGGTGGGGAGGAGAAGGGAGATGTGCTATTCCTGTCTGAAGTGCTCACTAGGTGTAACCCTTTCACTGGATGTTCACTGGATGAAATCCTTTCCTCCACGACTAAAGCATTTCATCTTCACTTCAGTGCAGGCACAAATTTCACCTAAGAGTTTTTTCCACTGATGCTAATTACATTTGGATCATACTCACTGCATGAAAAGATTGTCTTGGGAGGCAGTAGAGAGGTAATTTCCACTGCCAACAGCTCTTCAGAACAACTAAAACTCAAATCCCACTTTACAGTATTCGTAGTATGATCTTTTGATCTGTTTTTAATACTGTCAGCCATGGAAGTGCTTCTACCTTTTGCTGCCACGTAGCTTACTTGTAAACTAATTGATGTACCCTGTAAAGATCAGAATAACAAAACTCTGCTTCTGTCTGCTCTTGTAGGGAGAGATTACTCATTTGTCTTGCAGCCTTACAAGTTTGTGCCCTTTTCTAAGTTTCTGGAATACACGTATCTTTCCATGCAAAGATATTTTTATTAACCTGAGGGTCACCCGAGGTGGTAAATGATCTCTTCCTTGCATACCTTTGCCTGTGAGGTGGTAGATAATCTATGTCAGGGCTCATTTCTCCCTAACATTTGGCAATAAGCATCTCCAGTTCCTGTGGTTCCTCATAGCAGCCTTCACAGATACTAGGCTGCAGACACGGGGGGTTCTGCACACCCCGCTTGGTTTCAGTTTCTGACTACCCAGGAAGTAGGAAAGCCAAGGAGCATTAGGTTGTCTGAAATCTGTTTCACACATTAGCCTAAAATACAAACAACAGGTTTATTCTAGCAAAGGGTGGCGCTCTGGATAATGGAAATCCAAACCAGAAAGAGAAGCACAGCAGCCTGCAGTGTCAGAATACCCCAGCGGCATGGTGGCCGGGGCTCTGAGTGTGGACTTGGCAGCGATAGCCAAGGTGTCCTTTTGGCAGCAATCCCCTGCCCATGGAGTGGGTATCCAAAACTACCTAGCAGAACAGGCAACCTAGTTTGCCGCTCTGATTTGATTTGGGAGCTCTCCTACCAATTGAATCTACCCTTTTTCTCTTCTTAGGATGGATTTTCCGCTTCTGTCCATCTCAGCATACTCACCCACCAGCAGATAAATTTTGTGCTTATAAGCAAATGGTTGTGGTGAGTCAGCCTTTTACTCTCCTTTCTGTCACCAAGCTCTGAAATTAAAAAACACAAATACAGCAAGTGGGACCTTTCTTTCTCCCCACTGTGTTTCTTAATTTGCACATTCCTTCAAGCTTGACTGGTAACTGCATTTTCAGGACTGGATCATATTTATAAATCGTGTGTCTGAAATATTCACTGTGCATATCCTAACTAACTCTCAGCTTTCTGTTTGTTTTGGGTTATTCAAAAACAGCACACACAATATACAGTAACACAGATGATGCTCAGTACTCTTTCCATGTACCATCCTCCCACCACTTTCGGTCAGGGATTTGCATCCCATAGCTCTTTCTGTGCTGAGTCTCTGCTTATGTGGCTCCACGCTAACAACAGCCACGCTTGACCGCAGCAAATGCCAAATACACCCGGTAATACTGCAGGCAGAATGTCTTGTCTCAGCTCTAAAAGGCATAACCGAGAGCGCCAAATCAGAACAATCTCAAACTGATCGTAACAACCAGCCAAAATGGCTGAGTGAGGAGGAACAGCTCCATCATGCTTCATGTGAAAATCTAATGCATTTTGGTGACTTAGAGCCTGATTCTAGTGCTTTGTGCGAAATAAGTCACTATACAGCACGCCACTGGTTCTAATAATGATTTTCTCTTATTTGTTCATTATCATGCATCAGTTATGTATGAATGCAAGGACATTAGGAGGAAACAAATAAAACTATATGTTGTCTCACTAGAATTACTTGATTAAATTTTTCAGGAGTTTTTCTCTCTTGCCTTTTAGTTGTGCAAAATGAGTTTTCTATAAATAATGTGTCTATGTGAAGATTTTTTTACAATACATTTTAAGATGCCATATGTACAGGTTATAAATATAATGTTCTGAATACCTACATGTTTTTCATATAGTTCCCTTATCATTATTTTATCTAAATCAGGTGTCAGGTAGCTGTTCACAGATGAGACAAGCCTGGGCTTTTAATCCCTTGCACTGGTTCTTTCAACATCAACTGAAGACCTTTGCACTTCCCAGCACTCCCGACATTCCAATTCACTGCTGAAAAAATAGTGACGTTATCAAAGGCTTCCTGCTCTGGGACACTTTCGCTTCTGCTACAATTCCAGACTTCAGTAGGAATAGACCAACTAAGCATTTGGTGAGTTACCCAGAGTTGCCTAAGCCAGGAGTGGTATTTCTACAGGTCGCAGCAGTAGCCTTTCTGTTGGCTGCTGTGGGATCTGGCTCTCACCTTTAAGACCAGACTGCAGATACCTTACTCCTGAGGGTCAGTGGTTCACACAGTAGGCTTGTGCAGGTACGCTCAGAAAAGTCAGGACATCGCCTCATGCAAGTAACAAACCGAGCTTCCAAAGGGGAGAACAGAGCCTTTCTGCTCCACTGAAATTCTTTGAAAAGCTTCCACAGAAGCAGCAGAGAAGTACTTGCTCACAATTTCTGCTTAAATTCACTTTCAAATGCTATAGGAATCTTGAGGTCTTCACCTGGGATGGCTGAGCAAGGTGTCATGCTTACAGAGCTCCCAGGTGCCCAGGCACACACATCTTCTCTCCTCACTCCCCAAATGCCTGTAAGAGGCTCGGCACAGGTTTTGTAATTTATTTCCACATGGTTTTCCACACATAACAGTTCATCCACAGCGGTGCACACTTTCCTCACCTGCTGTCGTTTGGAAATCCAAGCCACATCTTAGTTTGCAGGCATCCAGAGTCTGACCGTAGTACTGCTTTATTTGAACATTTTGCTTCCGAGAAAGTAATGTATCTGTCTCATGAGATGTGAAGGGTGGGCAGGCATAAAGTGAATGCCAAGTGTTGTCTAACAAAGCAGTAGGCTACATTCTTGATCATAAACCTGAAAACGTAGTTGGAACTAAGATTGTTAAAAAAGGAAGACATGAGATAAATCCAAAGTTACATGTGAAGTATGCTCACTGATTCCTAAACTTTTTCTGAGACTTCTCCTAGCTGTTATAGCCAAGGGCTAATCAACAGATCCAGGATGCTGCATTTGTAGACTATAATAAATAGTGGGCTCTCCTCATACAACCTCTGTGTTGGAGTTTCTCTAATCCTTAAGAGTTCTCAGGATGACAATTTGTATAAATGATATGTCAAAGCAATTCTAGGACCTCCACTTTCTTATTAATCCATTTAGGGAAATGGATTGCATTTGCAGCCCACCCAGGCTGCAGATGTGTTTGAGACATTATGATGGATATAATGAATGTGCTTGTAGTATTGTTCAAGCCTGTCTAGGCTTGGCTGTGCAGAGCCTCTCTTCATAGGAGAGGTGACTTTCTACAACGGCTGTATTCTCCTGGTAATTACATTGCAGTGTCTTTCTGTCCCAGACAGAATGATTTGTAATGTATTTCCTCCTTTTTGTAGGAAAATGCAATTTACATGTTATGAAAGGCAATATCTGTACAGCATTTTGGTTTCACAAATACACTTGCAAGACAGACACGTAGCCGGCTCTCTATCTCCCTTAACATTAAAAACATTAAAATGTGACTTAGTATTTTGAATTTCTTCTTTTCTTTCTCTGAGTTTTGTCAGAATTATTGGCAGGACTAATCACATTTAAATACATTTAATACATTAAATACATAAAATACATTTAAGCAACACTATTCTCATAGGGTCTTTCTGGGTTCCATACTGAAGTAATATAATTCCCCATAACTATAAATCCATAATTTATTACATGAAATTTAGCTGTCATGGCCAGTTTTGGCCAGCTTTTCACAGACCAGCTTCAGCAGGAATAGGAGAAACATGAGGTGGGGAAAAGACCAGAGTCATAGACGAGTTCCAGAACAAAGAGAGGATGGAAAGACAGAGTTGTTTCTTTTAGAGAAGTGTAGATATGAGAGAGCAAAGTAAGTGCAGGCAAAATAGAAAATGGTTTAGGGACCATGTTTCAGACATCTCCTGTTTGATTTTTTTCATAAAACAAGAAGAAAGGGAATCGTTGTTGATTACCTACCCAGTAAAACAGGTAGGCAGCAGCTGTGAAACTAAGAGTATTTTTCACATGGGGTAAAACTAACCTGTTGGACTTCTACAATGAAAAATGTATTGAGAACATAAGTACAATAGGACTCAGGAGAGGATGGGACTTTTTGGGTGAAGTTACTCTGTAGTCCCTACAGCGTCAACTGAAAGAGTGGGAAACGTGCTCTAGGGTTAAATCAAATAGATGACGTGGAGGGAAGGAGACTAATACGCATCAGTAAAGCACTGATGCACATTCTTGGCTTTAAATATCTACTTAAACCCACTCAGCAAATCTCTTTATAAGCAGATACAGAGCTCTGAAGATGTGCTCAAGTCAGTTGAAGTTGAAGGTTCATTATGTGGTGTTTTAATTATGTGCCTGGGCACTTTTCCATAGTATGAGGCCTGGAATTGAAACATGTTGAGGGGTCATGTCAGCAGCAAGCATACTATCCATGAAATTATAGACCATGCAATACAGCAGAAAACCCCATAATGCATATATATCAAAAGACATAACATTTGAAAGCAGTCCTTCCATTGCCATTGCCCTAGCTTCAGCTGATGAAACATCTAACTTCCTAATATATATGGCTATCACCAGGAATCAAGTGTTACTGACATGAGAGATACAAGCGAATGACTTACAATGTGCTAATTTATGTGATTATAATATAAATTATTTTCTGCTATGCTCACTTTCCTTTATTCTTGTGAATCTGAGGCTCAGTTCAAGTCATTCTTGGGATCCATGGCAAATCCCTACGGTTCCTTCACATTGAAATATATGCTGAGGAGGGAAAGTCTGAAAAGAAAAATGAAAACACAATAAAATAGGCCTTTGGTTGAGATTAATAATAAACCATTCTGACACAGTCTTATATCTTATGTATTATCCACAGTTGTTTTGCCTTTCTCATCCAGGTATATTTTCACTCCTTATTCAGCTTCTCTCTTACTTAGGCTTTGGATTCTCATAATCTCCTTTAGTGCTGAACAGCAGAAAATTTTCCTGCAAGCCTGGAGGATCTTCTCTGTTCCCTTTCATCCATCTGTATTATCTGCAGCAGAAGTAGCAGTGATTCTAATTATGGAACTTCTGTAGTCATTAACATTTTATAAATGATCTGTTTCTTCTTTGAGATGGTCCTATTCCAGCAGCAGATAGTCTCACATTCCCATCTATTACTGGCAAATATTTAAGTATTTGGCATTATGCGCCCAGTGGAGTTGCAAAGAACCTCCCTTCCCCCATTTGGTACATTTGTGGGTATCACTTCTCTGTTAATCTTTTTTTAAATGTAGTTTGTTCATGTTTGTGTGCAGTATACAAGCAGGCAGGAGAATATCAGAATGTTAGTATCTAAGTGACAAGAGAAGCAATAATGATTTCTGTTTGCTTTTCAGTGCCTTTCACCCCAAATTTTTCCAAATATTAAAAAACCCCAAGCAACAGAAACCCAAAACTCTCAGCACTGCTCAGGCAGTCATTCTGGGTAGCAATTTTGTCATACCAGAGGCATTGTACTTGTTCAGTTTTGGAGATAAAAAAGAAAACATAATTTCTCCAAGTAAAACACAGAAAAAACACAGGGGGTTAAAACACTTCCCTAAGCCTTATGCTGAATGGGGTAACAAGAATGAAAGACAGATAGGAAAGGCAGAACATAATGACCCTGGTTGTTGCCAGTACATAGTGGCATCACACTAACATTTACAACAAGGTCTTCAGTGATTCTGAGTGACTTTCCCTGAAGCAGAGAAAACAATTTTGAAACTACAAACTATCTGGAAGTGAGACCAGGCTGGATGAACTTGTTATGCAGCTCTGCACGCTGAAATGCAGTCACTTTGCTGGTAATGCAATAGGACGTGGTGTCTCTTCAGTTGAAGACTCTTTTCCTCTCCAAAACAAAATTTTTAAAAAACATTAATAGTAGGAGGGGTAAAAATCGCTGTGATTTTTTACACACACACACACACAGAGAGAGAGAGAGAGAGAGAGATAAATAAATATATAAAATATACAGGGTTTTTTCACTTTGATGCAATGACCCAGGAAGGGAGTGATCAGTGGAAATGGAGTACGTAAAGGCTTTTTCAATGGATGCAAGCTGCTGAACACTAATTCTGGTGGTATTCAATGATTAGAGCATGTGATAAACAGGTGATGTTACTGTTTAAAGGTGAATTGTTTAAGATTCTCCCTGATTAGCAATAAAATATGTCAAAGTTGTGTTTGATAAGATGTAGGAGAGGTAAAGATGTAGTGAGACAAAAAATTTATAGCTTGGCTCAATGCTAACATATTTACAATGATCAGATAGAATGTCATTATCTAGGTGTTGTCTTCATCAAGAAATAGTATCTGTTGGAACAGTTGTATGATCCTCTACAAGATAAAGAAGGCTGCTTTTTAAGCAAAAGGACTGAAACCAATCCTGCTGCTTAGGGATTTAGATAGCAGTACAACGTTAACTAGCAGTTAAATTGGGTGAAGCTTAATGTAGGTGGTATGGATTGACTAAAGTGCAAACAGCTTATTTTCTTTTCTTTATGTATATTATATACTGCCAGAGGAGGGAGAGCAGGGTCAGAACTCTTAATATATATAGCATTAACTTACATGAAGCAGTGAGTAAAGTTGTTATTATTATTCCTGGTTTTCATACACTGAAACATAGAAATTAAGGGGCACATTTCATCTAAATGTATTCCTCTGAAAGTTAGAGTTGTAGTTTGGGAGATTTCTCTGGAGTGTTTCTGCAGTTAATGGAACGAGACTGGCCTAAGGGATCCTCATCTGGATCCTGTCTAGACAGCAAAAACATTCTTTTTTTTTAAAGTAATTTCATTTAAATCTTTACACTCCTAAAATAACAAAGTGGATGCAAGTTTCCTGTGAATAGCTGTTTGGATGCTGTTTTGGACTGAGCTCTGCGTTTACCTCAGCAAAGCCAACTTGCACTCCCAACATTTGCCTTGTTAGTATTTCATGTCCTCCCTTTTTCCATAGCCTTAATTGTACTAATAAGTTCTGTATGATTCTGCCTGTCTTCTGCCTTGGGATTGTTATCTTCAACTGATGCCCTGTTTGCTTTGTCAGACATGAAAGTATCATTCAAAAAAATGTCTCCCACAGATACGCCTGCTATGACCTGATTTTACACAGTGATTATATGAGTAGCTTTTAAATACTGGGATGACTGAAACTGTTCTGAGCTACTGGTTAACAAAACCAAGTGTCTTTCCTCCTGTTTGACTGGCAAGAATTTATCTCAAGCTTAGTCATGCAGGGGTCTTAACTCCTTGTAGATTTAAAGCTGTGTTTTGATTCTTTCATCTATCTCGTGCAAGCCTTCCAGGCACGGTTCTGCTTCTCTACTCACAACCTCCCTTGTTCACCCGAGCAATCTGGAGGAGAGCGCAGGATAAGCTTTTTGATGGGAAAAAGAAAACAAGAAAAAAGCTTGTCAATTCCCACATATAATCATGGGCCTAGGGAGAATATATGGTTTTTTTCAATTAGGGTTTCTAAAGTTCCTTTAAACGCACTAGCTATGCCCTATACGGTGATTAAAGGCTTCAGCAAATAGGGCCTGAGAGGCTTTATAACCTTCCAGTCTCCTGTAAATGCATCTGTTTACTGATTTTTCCCTTCTTTTCTTATGCATTTGTTGTTGTTTTAATCCTCTCTAGAAAGCCAATCCTGGAGAAATGCCATTAGTGGGGGAAAGACTGAGCAAACAGCAGGTCTTATGTTTACTTCTGGTGAAGTGCTGGCTTATTCCTGGAGGTGTCTGAAAGAGCCGGAGCGCCTGGACTCAGTCTAAAGCTTTATTTTTTAGGTCTCCATGAGCAATACTCTGTTTTACGTTTTGTACTGGAAATGCTAATATCCCAGCCAGGTTTAAATCGACACTGAAGAGTTATTTCTTTTCAGTGAGTTACTACATGAAACAGCTCTAAGTTATTTGCAAGGTGTTTTATACATAGTTAATCAGAAAAAAATTTCTTGGCATTTGTACTATTTATTTCCATTAAGTGTATGTGACCTAGGTTTATGTCCGAAGCTTTGAGAAACTGTGTATTGCATTGCTGAAGAGTTTAGACTGTTCTATGAAAGAAAACCAGTTGTAGAAATATATGGTGCTGCCTGAATTATTGCACACATCTGAGTAACAAGGCCCCAGCTGCATCTGCCTCCTGCCCATAACTGCAATAAAAGGTACTTGTAATTTTAATTACCTAGAGCAAAATTCAAGTGATTTATTAATATCAACAGAACCCTAGGACAGAATTATAGTAGTATTTTATATACGCTTTGGGGAACGCTGGTGGATGGTCTTTTCCAACTTAAATGATTCTATGATTCTATGAAATAATATGCAGGATATAAATCTGCTTTCCCGCTGCTTCACAGTTCAGTGGAAATATAACCTGAGATCCAGACCTGCATCAGCTGGGAGTGGGAGAGGAAAGAGAAGGGCAAACAGCCACCCCAGGGGGAAAGTTTCATTGTTCCAGATCTCAGGAGAACGATCCTGCCGTCAGTGCAGAGGCTGGAGCCTGCCGGGTGGACGTTTAGTACGGTCAAGAGGGAGGTGAATTGGCCGTCTCTTGCTCTCAGGTCCCTTATCCTACCATCATCCAGGCATCTGTCCAGTTCCTAGCAAAGATCAGAGCATGCCTCATCCTACTGAAAGTGACACCAGAAGTTGATGTTCCCCCAGGGTTATGCTAAGACCATAGGGTACCAGCCAGGGGAGCCTCAGATGAAGCACCAGTCCTCTCCCCACTACTCCTGCTTCATATCCGTCTGCCATCAAGTGAACGCTCCTGTGGCCGTAGCTGACAGGTATGCTTTGTGTGACAGGAGGGATACAAATCAACTGAATTCTCCAAAGAATTTGTCATGGTGGCCTTGGTGAAAGGGTCAAACTGCAGCTAAAGAACAAGTTGGAAGTCTCTTTGCGCAAGGATACATGTTAACTCCAAACAAGGCATTATAGGACAAGGAGCCTCCTTGTAATAGAAATCTGTTCTTTCAGCAGCCTATTTCTTACTCCAGCTGAAAGGAACACAATCTGCTGAATTTCCGCACTCTATCCAAAGCACACATGGACTTTCCTCACAATAGACAGGTCCTTCAGTTTTTGTGAATTAACCCAATATTCTTCTGATTTGTGATTCCAAGTGTGTTTTGTATTTGTGTTCTGATGCTTGCCTGAACTATTATCCATCTGGCTTTGGCTTATCCTGTCTGGTGATCCTCTGTTTCTTTCTCTATCTTGAATATTTCTGCCTAATACTTTGCCCTCTTTTAGCTTTCTTATAGATTCATAGCTTATCGTGACCCTCCCTCCTTCTACTCTATAAGCTAATATTTTTCATTTGTCTACTTTTAAAATTTCATTTCCTTTTTAGCTGTTTTATTACTGTTTTATCAGCAATGACAGTTCCAGTGTTGAGTGCATTGAGTGCAATGGCAAAGCTCCCATTAGTTCAAAAGAAAATCGACTGAGTCACAGGAATGTAAAACCATGTGCATAATCTTATTACAGATATCCCCGGTACTGTTAATTAATGATCCAGATTCATTCCCCAAAAGCATTAACCAAATCCAATCTAGAAGTTGAGGGATTAATGATAAGCAGCAGCAGGTCTTTATAAAGAGCTGTCATGTTATTGTGTAAAATGCAGGGTTTATAGCATAGAATGACACATCCGCAATGCTCACAGCATTCTCATGTAAGCATGAAACCTGAAGTTTCTACTCCAGCATTTTAAATAATTGTCATGCCTATTTTAACAAAATCTGTACAGATTTAGTAATTACTGGCTAGAACAGCGAGAACCCATTATACCTGCTTTCTTCTCGTACTGCAAGAGAAAAAATAGACAAGATCCACCAATGGACATTTACGTCCCAAGGAAGATTGTAGAAATCTCTGCTTTCTGCAACAATATGTAAAGTGCAAACTCCTAAAAGTTGACAAGAACCAAGCTGACAAAGCGTAAAAGTTGTGTATCCTGCAGAACCTCTACAAACAGCGCACATACCTTGTGCCCAGGTGGGTGGTGGGAAAAGAAGGTGTCTGTAGTAAATTTGTGTGCCGTAGTATAGTCCCAGCTATAAATACAGAGCAGCATGAGAGTGAGTAAGAGAAACCATCGCTTCCTCCCTGGTCCTTTCAGACCTCCTTCACAGACCCTCAGGCTGTGGTTCCCCTGTATCTGCTGAAATCAAAGGCAATCTATTAGACCATCTCATCAGTATCTGGTCAGTATATGAAATTTTTTAGAGCTAAGTTGATAATCACTGGATTTCCAATCTGAAGAATTAAAAAAAAATCCACAAGGCTTTTGCTTATTTTAGACTAAATAAACTCATCAAATAGAGAACATAATGTTACAATCCTGCCTTGTTTATTCAAAGTGTTTCTGTTGGAAAAATCTTCCAGTCTTCCTCAGTTTCATGACGTTTTTTGAGGACTACTACAAACATAATGTTATAGTCTAAGCAAAAGACTGAATTAAGGGCAAGATATTTGGGGCAGGTTATACTCCTTGCTGTCTGCTCATTCATCTGACATGGCTGCACTGAAATCTGTGGAATTATTCAAGTTTTACATTATTATGAATCTTCTGACAGTATCCAAGTCCTTCATATAAGGTACCTCTTTTCCAAAGGGACAGAGCAGCCCTCCTAACTTTTCAGCCACAACCTCGAGCTTGTTTCCCATATTTAACCCCATGCTCTAACCAAAACTCCCATGGCCTTGAAGCAGCCCAAAGGACTTGTTCTTTCTCTGTGGTGTTTCTCATGAATATGAAGCAATATATGTTTGCTATAGGTATTCATTTGACATTGTATTGTTCAGCAATGCACTTGTGAGGTTAAAATTATTCACTCTATAAAGATACGTAAGATTATGTATCAATTTATGAACACCTAGGATATTAAGAAAGGTACTTCTTGGTCTACAAAATGCTGTTTCATTGCCATTTAAAAAAATCGGGTTTAGCATATCACCCAAAGATTTTACTTCTTCCTGCACTAGTGACAAATGGCAGTAACAATACATTCACCTGCTGCACTAGTAGTAAACTCATCCTCTTTATTAAGAAAGGGTGGTAAGTTATAAATGTTAAGCCTGTTAGACATACTCCAAGTGTTTAATAACAATAGTGCTCGTCTGTTCTCAGGGCTTTTCAGCATAGGATGACAAAAGCAGATTAAGGAAGTAGCTAAGTTACGTCCCAGGGTACTCATGAGTAACTTGTGGGAGAAACTTAACTCACTTACTGTGTCATGGTCATGACAGAGCCTGAAATGGAGTGAGAGGATTGCACTGCCACTGCTTGTAGCACACACCAGTAGGTACTTTTAGGTTTAATAATAGGCATTCCCACCTGAGCATTCTCTCCCTTTTCCTTTTCCCAGTATCTGAAACCAGACGTTCTTCTAGGAAGCAGGCTTATATTACTGTCTCATATTATAATAAAATAGCTGGGGCCCAACTATATTAATATCTCCCTTAATAGCGGCTGAAAGAAGCAAGAGGAGGAGCCCCCAAAAAAGAGGGCAGTAGCCAGTGGGCTCAACAAGAAGCAATTAGCCTCTCCAAGAGTGGGAGACTGGAGTGATTAGGATTGCAGGGTAGGGAGGATATAATTACAAAGCACTTGGTGCTAAAAGGCTCATCCTGTATAATGCCTTTTAAATAAAATCGAGGCTTGAAGGAGGAACTCAGTGCTCCAAACTGAATGGTCTTTCTAAGGGCAATCAGCACAGCTACTTACTTTAAGCATTTCAGTAAGAGGTCCCAGGAAAATTAACCTGTTGCTTCCACAGATCTGACTTGCTGCTTCCTGAGAATTAACTCAGAAGCCCGCTCAGCTGGACCTTGCTTGGAGTTCCTGAAAGGAAGCAGGGCAGACTTGGAAAATTTGGGGAGAAGCTGTCCCTAGGACATTATTTTTCATCCTCACCTTGAATTCTTCTGGACATAGCCCTGATAGTGTGCACAGTCAGAATCTTAAAATCACGGAGCAAAGGGTAGGAGAGCTTCATAGGTGCACAGCTTCTGGACAGCTACAGCAAATCTACTTTGAAGATGTAAACTGTGAGGTCTACACACCTCCAGAAATCCCAGTACTAGCTATTAAGGGTTGCGATGGACATGAACAATAAAAAAAAAGAACCCACAGTTGAATTTTTTTTCTGTTTGTGTAACTTTATAAGTGGATGTGGCATTCAGTTCATATTGCAAGGTTTTTAGTATTAGCACTGGGAGAAATTTGACAAAGGAAAGGCATGGAAGAGGAAAGGAAAAGATAAGGCAAAGGAAAAAAGAACAAAAGGAATACTGGCATAAAAAGTAAGAAGAAAAACAGAGTGCAGAGTATGCAGAGGAGAACAGGAAAAATACAGTTATATAAAGTTTTTAAAATCAGTCTTCTGGGTAAAAGGGCAACACAGGAATGGGTCTGGACCTGCTGGCTCTTACATACCTTTGGATTTTAGATAGGCAGCAGTTTTCATCCTGGCAAATATCTGGCAAGTTATTTATGGAGGCTGAAACCCTCTCCCGCCCACAGGCCACTGGGAGTGCTTACAACCTGCCTAATCTTTGGTTCAAGCAGCTAGCAGTAAAACTTAAATTTGACAGACATTGTGATTTTCATCCCAGGGCACTGTCTGTAGAAAGGGTAACTTGAAATACAGAATATATTTGCTCAGAAGTGTCTTTAGTGTTATTTTTTGAAAGATCTTCGGATGTCCCTTTTTCATTTAATTTTTTGTTCCTTTCCTGCCTGATACTGCTTGGGAGAGCAGTGCAGAGTTCTGTAAATATTCAGGTGAGAAGGAGGAAGAAAAATGTGATTCTGTCTTCAGTTCTCATGGTCTCTGCTTGTGTGTTTGAGGCCAGGAGCACATGCTTATTTGCTCAGTCAATTCTGAAAGAACCTTTTCTTTGAGGACAAAAGCTTGCCTCACAGATTGAAGTTATTTCTGTTTTTTCTGAGCCAAAGTCTGAACAATAGATTTTTTAATCCTGTTTTTAGGTTTTAATTTTTTAAATTCAGTTTTCATATCTTCCAACTTCACATTTTTGTCTCTTATTTTTTTAAAATGCTAGAAATGTGAGCTACTGCCCAACATGATCTCCTGGCCTTTGCATTTTTACTAGAGGAGTCAGGTCCTTCTAGGCTGGGAAGTTACAGCAGTAGAGGTTTTAACACAGCTTACACACTGTTTCTGATGGCGGAAAACATGCACAACTACATTTAACTGCACTTCACATCCAGTGCTTCAGAAAGACAACTGGCCAGGAGTGGGCTTGTGGTGAAGAATGTAGAGATGATGCTCAGTTATTTTTATTAGTGTATAACTAGATAATGAGAGGGTTAAGAAATAGCTGTTACTGAATTGTGGATCTTGATGGCATAATTATGTATTTTGTATGATTTGGGGTCATTAAGGTCTCGTGGTTAGATAGTGTCTCATATGCAAATATGCAAGGAAAAGCAATTGCCTGATAAATCCAGGAAGGTCATTAGAAAAACTGCCAGGCTGTTAGGATATGAGAAAGTTATTTTCTCGCCTCCAGCCACAACTACACAGGGAACTGCTAGCTTTGGGAATCGACATTTGAAATGGCTAAAAAGTGACAAAAGACAGAAGGGGGAGGGTTGGAGTTATCAGAAGCAGCTAGCGAAGAGCAGCAAAACTGTTGAGCCTGCTGGACTTCCCAGGGAAAGATGAACTGCAGGAAGGCAAGCGGGCATCTTAAGTGTTTTACTGCTTCACTCCTTTTCAGTTTCTTCTGTGTTCCCACCACTAATATCAAGAAATGCTATAAATCTAGGTAGTCTGGTCTCTGCATTTCATGATAGGTCACAGCTTCTAGAGCCAAACCTTGCAGGTGGCCTCACTGAAGAATCAGAGCCACCACATGATGGGCTGTTCCTGAGCCACCTGGTCCAAAAGTGCGCAGTTCCCTTAAACTGCACCTGCAGGGAGGCAGAGGTGTAGAACCAGCCCCCTGAAGGAGTTGCATGGTCATCATGTAGCTGTGACAAGAGCCGTGCGAATTTGCATTGTGTTCATGGGCCATCCACCTTCAAACACCTGTTCTCAACCTACTGTCAGTCGCAGGAGACCCAGTGGCCTTCAGAAAATGAATAGTCTCTGTCACGTTTCTCCTACATTTCCAGTTTTGAGGAAGTATTGACCTGGGCTAGTACCAGTGCTCATTTCCCCTGCGTTGCTGAAGACAATGAAAACTGAGACTGAGTATCTTTGGGATGCCCTTGACCCTCAGCAATGTCAGGCAGGTTTGAAGCAGCTTGGCAGACATCTGATTCCCTTGTAAATGTAAGGATTTGTTCACAAAACTTCACAATCCCATACCTGCCCATGGGCACTGAATTAACTTTTCTTTAAAATTCAAAGTAACATAAAAATTGACAAAATATTTCCATTCCAAAACATGGTTAAGACAGGAATGTTTCCTCAAGCACGAGTCTGAAAATTAAAGTTATATCGTCTGGCGTTGAAACTCTGAGGCTTGAACTAGCTTTTTTCCTTACATTTTGTGGAATTCACCAGTATTTTACACGCAGCTGTTCTTTATGCACAAAACCAGGACAGCTTCTCAGAAAATATTGGAAACAGTTAATATTTTATTAGATTTGGAAATAAAATTCATCAATGCCATCTCTTCCAGTAATGATTACAGAAGTTATAAACAGAAGGTTAAAAAAACCATGAGGAAGATATTCTCACCAGGACTTTGCATCCGTGTCTAGGAACTGTTGGATATATGGCCATATATATACAATCTACAGCCTTTATGGACACCTCAGATTTGACTGTTATCTGTAGCACTATATATCTGATCAAATTTGAAGAGAAGACATTCAGGTATAGCAGTAACTCTATAGCAGTCTCTGTTCAGTGCAGTCTGGTGAACACATGTAGCCAGACAGGTTTTAATCTTTCCTCTTCCCTTTGCTGCCTTGTTCTGTGGATTCCAGATATGATACTGAAAGTAACTGAACTGTTTTGGAATGGGAAAGATTGGAAAGACATCATCCTTACAGCTAGGGTAATATTGCAGGAAAAGACCGTACAGAAATTTGACAAAAATGTGAATTTGTTCTGAGTGGAGGTTGTGAATGTGGGAGGTGTGCAAAGAGTAGTGGTGGATGGTCACCAGACAGTGCATCTAAACGCAGATTTCAGAACGATTGCAGGACAGCAAACATCACTTCCAAAATTGCTATTATTTTTGTTAGAAATGTGCTTTTGACATCTATGGTTTTTTAGTTAGGAAATAAAAACAGATTAGAAATTTATTAGATGGTGGCCAAACAAAACTAACACAGTATTCAAGTAGAACAAGCTTCTCACAAACAGACTAATAAATCTTTGTGGAGAATATTCACCAAATAACTTCAAATAAACTAGAGGAAAGGATGATCTGTTCCTGACAGATTGTGGGTGGTGTAGGTTTCGTGCATGTATTTGATTCCTGGCAGGTGAACTCATTCCAACATGAGATGGAGCCTCTTAGGAAATTGGCTACACAAGTAAAAGTCCACACTCCATTTCCTTTAGGGTTGCTAAGCACAACAGCTATTGCCCTCAGTGGTGAGGCAAGCACTTAAATTAATAAGTGTCCTGCTAATAAGTACACTAAACATGAAAATGTCTGAGCTGGAAAAATACCAACTGTGCACGTTACCAACTGGGTGCATGTTTCATGTTGGTTGAATAAACTAGCTAATCAGATAAAAGTTGAAGGTTGTAGCACACGTAACTATGATAATTTAGTTTTGTCTTGAATCTACCTTTCTACGTCAGCAAGAAATCTTTCAGAGAAGTGGCAATGATACGTGAGCTTAAAAACAGTATGATGCTGGGTGTTAGTACACTCGTATATAGGTTTACGTGTAAAAAAGCCCAACTCAACGACTGTCATTTCTTAATCTAAAATAAAAAAAAAGTAACTGACTGTAACAAAACCAGTTCCATCAAACTATAAATTCTACAAATTCTTCAAACTGGGCAAATCCAAACTATCTCATCCTGGATTTTTAACCCAACCTTGCCTTTTTCACATGAAGCATCCTTGCTCTTGATAGGAAATGAAAGTCTGCTTTCTCCAGTTTTCAGGCTTTGAGAGTTTCCTCTCCACATTTGTAAGCTGCCTGCAGCCCAGACATCCACCAGCTTCTCCTCCATTGCATCTTGAATACAGGAGTGTTGTCATAAAGAAAAAAACCCATAAATTTGACTTGAAACTTTACCCTGAGTGCATCAGTTTTGCATTGCTTATAGTGTAAGATGCTTACTGTAAATTAAATTAAATGTAATCCAGCAGCAAATGTGTTAAGGTTTAGGGAGGCGGGGAGGCTGCAGCGTGGTACAAGTTACAGAAAGTAACAAGCCTGCTGCCAAATGCAGCTCTCGCTGTAGAGCCCTTGGAATACAGTCCTCGGGCACCCTAGCCTTCATTAAACAAACACAACGTTTTGTTATTGTGATATGTGACTGATATTTTTATGCACAGTGTAAAATAGGAGCCTAGTGTGGATCTTTGGTGTAAGTGCGTGCACCTGTAAGGGCAGGAAGAGAAGTCAGAGAGTGAGAGTTAAAATGATCTGGGACCAGGGTCAAGCAGAGCCGTATCGGACAGCATCAGCCCCAACTTTGCACACACTTTGGGCAAAAGATTTCCAAAAGCCCACAAGTGGTTGGATATCCTATCCCCGATTTCAAACCGGTCTTAGTTGGATACTAATTGTCCTCAGTGCCTGTGAAAGCTTCTCGGGGGTGACTGAACACTGAGGAGAGAAGGCTTGGATGCTGTGGTCATGCAAGGCATCATCAGAGGAGGAAGGAGGAGAGGAGGTTTGAAGGCTTGGATGCCTCCTAGCTCTCTCACAGCACCAGCTGGCAGAGATGTGCCAGTCTCTGCTAAGCGGTGCACTTGGGCATCTCCCTTCTAACCTTTTATCCACTATATAGTAATCACTTTGTTTTTCAGTTATTACCCCTGATAAAACTGACTTCTGTGAAGACTCAGCAAGACCTCCTTGGCTAAAAGTGTAACATTAGACAGGAGCCTGTCTAATGCCCTGCTATAATGAAGAAATGGTGGGGTTTAGCTTCTTTTCTTTTTCTTTGTTGAATATATTTGGAAACAAGAATCTGATTCTATGCAAATATCATATTTAATTTTCCAATGCTGGCTGGTGTCTGAGGATCCTGGAACAAAAAGGTGGCTCTCGGTAAAGCAAGATTCTTCTTGGTCAACAGGTAACATAGAAGAAAGTTTTTGGGTTCTTGTACAAATCATGTATAAATGGACAAGCAGAGGTCCAGCCAGCCACAGGAGATAGTTACTGCCATAGAAGTCTTTGATGTTTGGAGGTCCAGGGTCAAATAAAATGTTGCAAGCCTGAAACATGCTAACAGCTCTACAAAACCTGCAATATTAAATGTACGCAGATTTAAAATAACACACCATCAAAAAAACCCCAACAAAAAACAAGTCTTGTTTTCAATGTGATTCTCTAGGTGAGCAGCACCATCGTCCAAGTAAAATAATGCACTTACTGTGTCTGTCCTTTAAAAAATAAGAGAGCATAAACCTTGCAGAAAGGAAAGAGTATAGTGCCCAGCAACAAAGATTTTTTAATAAATACCCTTTTAATTCTTATGAATGTCCCATTGATCACAAGATATAGCCAGTAGAGAAGTCTGGTTGTCCTGCCTTGCACAGCCATTTACCTCTAGGAAAAGCAGGTGAAAATTGGATGTGAAATGCTGATTTAGTAGTTTCCTGCTTACATAGCAGAGGCTCAGATGATCCTGGAAGGATCAGAAGGATCTGCTGCTGAGAGCAGAAGCCAGCCAGGGTTAGCTGGGTTCTGGTAGTACTGGTCATCTGAATCTGAGGGAATCGCTTAAATTCGGTGGCTCGATTTTATCCACCAGTGAGCCTGACGTTTCTTCACAGAGGCAGTATAAAATTAATTAATATTTTATAATGTGCTTTGAAATCCTCAGATAAAAGGCATAGCAACATTTTAAAATATTTCACGGACACAACCATTCGAGGTGAGATCTGCCTTTTTTAATGTAACTTCTTTCAAAAATCAGAAACTAATTGGACTCTGAAATGAAATAGTGCAGTGAAACAAGATGGACCGCCAGTTTCCAACATGCCTATGATCTGTAACATCACAAGAAGCTGAATGGATCCAGTAATTCTACTAAGAAGGCCTGGAAATAACCATGAAAGCCAGGGGGTTTTTTTTTCATTTGACCAAGCCGAGCTTTTGTGGTCTTAGCACTGAGCACGTGAATATACTCTCCAGAAGGATCACTTTGAAAGGAGCCCAATGATTATTTTTTTTTTATAAAGCTCATCCCAAAGGCTGACACAGAAGAGGCATAGGAAATACAAGCCACCTCTGAGCTTCATCAGACTGCAGATCAGCAGATGAGACCTGTGCAAATGAACAGTGCAAATCTGACCCACCAAGACATCTCGCTTCTTAAATATAAAGAGCTGTCCAGCGGGCACAAGTGAGGTGGTGTTTTCCCACCGTTTGTCGGGGCTGCTTTTCAATAGCTACTATTTATATAATTAACAAATACTTTGGAATGTTTGTGGAGTATTGATGGCTGCCCAGTCTTGTTTGCAAAGTACACTCATTTTAATTTGGCCAAATCTTAAGAAATGTTGAGTATTTGAGTCTTTGCTGACGCATCTTGTATTGGAACCTGGTAAACGTGCTAAGTATTTTTGTATCTACAGAAGAAATCGCTAGGAGCAAAAGGTGCTGGGCTCACTGTGCTCAGCATCTTGTGAAATGTGTTTCTTTGCTTCCAGTGATACAATCTTTTTTACGTGTTTCATATTGATTCACTGGGATGTCTTCTCTCCTGGATCCACTTGCATTAAGTCTTGTTAATAAATACTTTTCTATTCTTTTTCATAGAAGGGTAAATCTACCGCACGTTGTTGGTATGTTATGACTGGGGGTCTTAAAATTGTTACTGAAAAAAACCCACCATAAAAAGTTGCTACATACGAGCAGCCGAGCAGCATCCCATTGTGAAAGATGACATTTTATTTAACTTGTGTGTAGGTGTGGAGGTATTTTGTTTCATGCCTCAAAAAGAAGTTGGTAAGCTGTGTTAAGAAAGCTGTCGAGTATGCTACCGCAAGTATTGGAATATTATTGATAAATCGATGGTGTATCCTCATCTTGACTGCTGCATCTAATTTTGGTTTCCCTCTTAGAAAGAACACAGCAGGAACAGAGAGGCTGGGGAAAGGATGGTGGAAATTGTTAAAGGCACGGATGAAAATCGATCCAGGATGGTGACTGGACTTGAAGGAAAATGAAGGAGGGGTATAGTACGGGCAAATAAAGCATTGGTGTGGAGAGTGTAAATTATGCTTTCCCGTAAGACAGTAAGAAGGGAACTAAGCAGGGCATGGGAAGCCGGGAGCCCGTTCCGTGCGGTGCAGCAGCCCAGCGGCAGCAGAAGCCGGCGGGGCCGGGGGCCCGGCGGCGGGCAGGGCGGGGGGGCCGAGCAGGGGCGGGCCGGCAGGGACGGCAGGCCGGGACGGCGGGGCCGGCGGGCCGGGGGGGGCGGGCGGGCGGGGCCGGCGGGCGGGGCCCGGCGGGGAGGGC
>JAVJGI010000062.1:82689602-82716148 GCA_035590275.1 Ibycter americanus
AGCGCCGCCGAGGAGGGCTCCGGCGGCGCCCGGCGGGAGGCGCGGGGCGGCGGGGAGCTGCCGCCGGCGACGGGCTCGCCATGAAGAAGCACTCGGCTAGGGTGGCCCCTCTCAGCGCCTGCAACAGCCCCGTCCTCACCCTCACCAAAGTGGAAGGTAAACGCCGACGCTGGGAGCGGGACGGGGGTACCGGCACGGGGGTATCCCGGGGAGACCGGGTGCCGAGACGGGGGATGCTCCGGGGAGGCCGAGTACTGCGAAGGGGGATGCTCCGGGGAGGCTGAGCACCGCGATCGGGGATGCGCCGGGGAGGCTGAGTACCGCGAACGGGGATGCTCCGAGGAGGCTGAGCACGGCGATCGGAGATGCTCCGAGGAGGCTGAGTACCGCGAACGGGGTGCGCCGGGGAGGCTGAGTACCGCGAACCGGGATGCTCCGAGGAGGCTGAGTACCTCGAACGGGGATGCTCCGGGGCGACCGGGTGCGGTGCCGGAGCGATGCCCGGCGGCGGGGAAGCGCACGACCCCCGCCGCCCGCCCACGGGTCGCGCAGGTCCCCTGCCGCCAGGCATTGCCGGCGCCCACCGCTGTCCCCTGCCCAGCTCTGCTCCGGCTCTGTCCTCCCCCACACTCCAAAGGCAGCGCTCCTCTCCTGGAGCTCCCCTCGGGGTCGGGGAGCAGCCCCCAAGCCCCTGGGCAAGTACCTGCCAGGCGGGACCCTGGGCAGGAGGGAGGGAGGAAGGATGCTGGCCAGATTTGACTCCCGACGGTAGGAACACAGCCCCACGTCCCAACCATCTGTCCTCACCTCTAGTTGCCAATCCAGCTGCAAGGTAGCGTTGGGGTTGGGGCTCTGTGGCCAGGAGGGACAACAGTAGGAGCCCAACAGCTGGGGTTGGCAGACCTTCAGGAACCACGGACACGTTTGGAGACTTTAAGGGATCATGGCTGGGGACCTTGAAAAGGGCAGTGATGTGCTCAGGAGGGTTTCCCAGAGAGCTTTGAAGTTCTGGGCGTAGCCTGTGGGGAGGTCTGGGGTGAGGAGCTGTGTTCTTGGGTAGAAACCTGTAGGCCATGTCCTAGAGAGGCAGAGCAGGTGAGATGGAGGGGGTGATGCGGAAGCAGGAGGAACAGAAGGAGGGTGCAGGTCAGGAAGAAGAGCCCATCTGAGGGGTGGATATGGAGCTCAGTTCCTGAGGGAAAGGTGAAGAGGAAGCCACTGGTTTGGGGGATCCACTAGATGATGTGGTAGTTGGTTGAGATAATGGGGCTGGTAAGACGTAAAAGGTTGGCTGAGGGGAATGGAGGGATGAGAGGCAGAAAGGGATGAGCAAGATGAGTCAAAGAGGAAGAACAACTCAAAAAACGAAATGATTGAACAATAAGAGGTAAAGTATGCATGTGAGACTGCATAGAAAGCTCATGAAGAAGAAAAAAAGTAACATTGAAAAACTGAGGAATGAAGAAGGGAAGAGAAAAACAGTAGCAATAGCTCTGTGGAGGAGAAAGTGAGAAAATGCAGAAATGCTCAAGAGGGGGAAAGGAACTAAAATCAGCAAGTAAAGTGGAAAATCAGGAGTACCTGAAGGTTGTTATTTCAGTTCATGGAAAATACAACTGTTGCATTCTCCCGACATATAAACCACCTGCTGTGGAACTAGGAAAAGGGATCTCCGTTTTCTGACTGGAAGAGCAGGACTGATCTTCATTACACTATAATTAGAATAAAAAACAGCCCTTGGAGTTAGCCCCGTGCACAGCAGAGTGTTTCTCTCAAGGTTCGCATTGGAGGCTCCTCTGGGCAGGGAGCACGTCTCGCATTTTTTTTTGGTGCACTGCACATGCTTTATGAATCATAAATAATAATAACCCATCAGGTTCCAGCTTTGAAATGTGGGTCATCTCATTCCCCTGCTACCAGTTCAAATACAGTTTATTACCTACCTTATATAGAAACAGAGGCAGCACAATCTTTCCCTGTGCTGTAAAATTGAATCCTTTCAAGCATTTCCATGTCTGCTCTGCATACCAGCTCTCAGATACCCTTGCCGCCCACAAGGGACTTTGTTGCCCTAGTTGGACTTTTCCTTCTTTACTTCAGATTCTTCTTTCCTTTATCATCAGTGGCAAAATCTAAATTGCCTTGGTGGTGTATGATAGGGCCCAGAGGTTGTACAGATGCAGGTAAGAGTCTCCTTTGCTGTTTGCTTCCTTTTAATGAAACAGATTTGCTTTGTTTGAGAGCTTCTTTTTCCAAATTAATTCACAACATTTTCTTTCAGACTAATATTGACTAATTTTGCCAGCTGGTGTTCAAAGCCATATGAAAAAGCCAAGATGTAGTTATAGGCAAAAATAAAGTGAGGCAGTGGGCATACTGCTTCCCTTGGTCCAGCTGCCATATCTCTGGCAAAGATTTGCCTTCTTAAAGTTCTCTGGTAGCCCAAGTCCCTTGCAAATGCTGCAAGAGCAAGACGGCAAAAACTTTCCTCTACTTTGTAGTTACGATTATTTTCTCCCCTATCAACCACCATCAAAGCATTTCAAGGATCTTTGGCAGAACCACTAGGAATATGTTTCACTCTAGGATAGTTAGCCAAGAGGAGGCTTTCATTGATATGCATTGCTGTAAAGCCTTCCAGCATTCCCTCTATTTTCCTGTCAGTGAAGTAGCTTCTTTGCTTTAAAAGGGAGATAAGGACTCTGTGCGCCTTCAGAAGCATGACTACCATTTCGAATTATTTCAGAGATTGAATCATCAGTATGCTCTGAGCCTGCTGTACCAGCACTTTTCAAGACAACTATATCTACATGCATCACTGAGGCAGGCAGTAACCATATCATGTGTTTTCTGTGCCTGGTACCACTGCACACACTTCATACTTTGAGAAATGGAGGCTGGGTGCGTGATTTGTGCTTTTTCATCTTCCAGTTGTTGTTTTTCCCACCAGTTTCCATTCATACCGCAGTGACCATTCCTCTCAGACCAGCCAGTTGACTGGTTTCACCCTATTTGTACATGAAAGCACAGTGTACTTTGAGGACTGACTTCCCTTCCTTGATCCCATCCCTGCTCTGCATCTTGGGATCTTCCAGAGATAGGTAACATCACCTTTCATGAGGAGCTGCAGGACAGTCACCTTGCCAGAGAAAACCCATCATCCACTTAATTAGGCTCTACTTAGAGCTACTTATTCCCAGGCTTCCAGCACCAAGCAAACGGTATTGCAGCCTCCCCATATAGCACGTTTCCTCTGCACTCTTTTCTCAGGAAGAGTGACTGGTGATATTCAAAGTTGCTTATAAGGCAAATGTTACCTCTCTGCTTTCAATTATTGCACATAAGTGTCTAAATTGAGTTGCTGTGGAACCAGATTCTGCCACATGCTCAGCTGGAGTAACCTTGTCTGCATCACTGGAGTTGTAGGGAATTTGTACAAGTACAAATGAGAAGTGGATGTGGCCTTTAATATATTTGCATGCCTGCAGGGAATTCATCAACTCTGTAATCACTTTAATAATAAATCTTTTTCACTTCTTTAGCAAGCACAAACTGAAGATCCCAAGCACAGCAAAAACTTTCATGAGTGGCAGTCGGCTTCCTTAAGAGCTGCGATTCTTATTATCCTCATTTTGCAGATGGAGCAGCCGAGAAACTGCAAAATGAAGCAACTTGTCTAAAAACAAGCAGCACATCTTTTCACAGAGGAGGCAAGAAAAGACCTACAGTAGATAGGAATGGACCCCCAAAAATCCCACACATGTTTTGTGGCCACGGAAGGGCACTGCCACGAATGGATACAGTAGGGGTGAGAGAAGACTTCTTTTACTGAAATCAGTCACTTCAGGTTCCTACTAAAACTTTCTTTTGGAGAAATAAGCTCAAATGCTGTGTAACTGGATAAATACTGTTTAACTATTAGCAGTGTTCTGCTGGTGGCATCTAAAGGATTTGGTAGCCAGGCGATGCTTGTTTGTGCTTGGACTGAGCACTAGGGCAGACCCTGTGAAAATCTCACCCAGGAGTTTGTGCCCACTGGTCTTTTTTATGAGAGAGCTGCACATTCTAGAAATTTGCAGTGCTCGCCCATTCTAGAGCACAGGAGCAGCTGGAGAGCAGGAGAGGCTGATGGTTTAGTGGCTTGGCCAGGGTTCGTTTGTGTGTGCTTCCCCGCTGAAGCAGCCTTCGCCAGGAATGTGTGCTGGCATCTGCATGGAGTAGTTAACTTGCAAAACATTCACATTTGTTCAGGCTGTCTTTCTACACAGAAGACAGCCTTCAATGTGATTGTTCACAATCAGGGCAGAGACCATCAAACCCACCTTGTGCTTGCTGCGTCACTGTGGTAGCAGCTTTTGCTTGCTCCTAACCAGAGCTGGGCTGGAGTGAATGATCTGGGGGTGAAGGTAATGGTAACAGGTTTGTGTGCAGCTACAGGCATGAATCGGGGTGTAAATTTGCTGTGCATCTTCTTTTTCACAGTACCTGCAAGCATGCACTTTGTTATTACAGGGTAAAGTCAATGTGACTTACTCCCCTGATGGAAAAGCGGTGCTCTCTTCCATGTTTATTGTGAGCACTGAGTGTTAAGTGCACCTAGGCAGTAATTACACTCTGGCTTTGCCCCAGGGCAGCTTTTGCCCAATTTGCCTATTGCTTGCAGTGTTTTCAGTTAACACAACAGCGTATTTGAGCAGATATCCAAGATCTTGTTCCAAAGGCGTGAGGAGTTTCTTGTTGCATAACACCTGGCTCCCTTCCCAAATGGCACCATGCTTTCTTAGGCTTTAAACAGCCTCAGAATGAGCCGCTCTTAGTTATGCTAGGCTTGCTCACTGGGGATTCCCACCAACTCGTCTTTGATCGTGTCCCACTGGTTATTTCATATACCATCTCGCCTGTGCAAACTCATAAGCTATAAGTTTGGAGGTGACTCATTACTTCTGCACTGTATGTCTCCTCTCCAAATCATACAAAAATAAAATGACACCATTTTGATGTTACTAAACTAATGCCAGAGCAGGAGCTTTAATGCATCACGAAGCAGCAAAATAAGTTATTAAAGATTTATCCAAGCTTCCTTACTTCAGCGGTTGAAATGAGTCTGTACAGTATGTACAGACTATGGACAAACCATAGTTTCATTTACAGTGTCAGGACTTGAGAATAACAGCAACCATTGGATCATCTTCTCAGACCTTCTGTATATCAGAAAATTACATTTCACCCACTTATCCCTAAATGGAGCAAGGTGCATTTGCTAGCCATCTTGAATCAGTTTAGGCATTTGCTCTCAAAAAATAAGCAGATTGCTAACCCATCTATTTAATTATAGATTTCTTGCATGAGAAGTTGGAACAAGAACTAGTAAAAAATAAATATTAAGTCACCAGAATGTGTCATTCATTGTCTCCTATTTTCATTTTATAATTCTTGTAAGAGAAACTTTGTTCCTCTTTCCTAATGGCTGACAATTGTAAACAGTGGGATTTGTAGCATAGAAGCAGTTCAGTATAAGAGCCAGAGTTCAGAAAAGACTAGTAGTTCAACATGAAAGTCTACGATAGTTCAACAGGTATTCCCCAGCAATTTCCCAGTTATAAGCCTCATATATAGCATTATTTATGTTGTAGCTTTCCTAGCACCTCATACCTAGCACATTCACTTATATAGTAAGCGGCTCCCTCTACCTGGCTAGAGTACCATCACCAACATTTAGTCCACAGCCCAGTTAATCTTTGTTAATTATAAACTGTGAGATGCCTCTGCAGACCTGGATAGCATCCTGCGGAAGCGGGAATTTGGCCAATAAAAGAGTAGATTTACTTAGTAATCTTCACTGGGTTTTGCTGACAGCCACTGCAGCATAAGATCAAAGGCAATAGGAAACAAGGTGTTCTTAGCAGTGCGGAGATGGCTTGCTTTTAGGCAGAGCTGCCCGCCAAATGTGTAGGCACCATGTATTGAAGAAACCAGGTGCCACCTCCAGTGTTAACTGACCAGTTCCAGGAACATGGATCCACTCTGTAATAGTATAATTATTACTATTATTAGCCCTGCATAATGCAGGGGTGCCTAGCCTGGAAATTTTGTAAGTCCTACTCAAGACATGAATTTTGCCCTGGAATCTATCATCCTTTGATTATATGGAAGTTAGGTGTTGACTCTTCTTGAAACAGTAGGTATACCTTTTGCTCAGTATCACTATTTCTGACCCAAATCCTCCTCAAATAAAATAAAACATGGGTCCCATAAGCCTTGTAATTCAGTCCTGGAGAATACAGAAGCGAGAAAGTATGATCTAGAAATGTCTTTTCCACAATCACCTCAAATTCCCTACCGCAGGTCTCAGCAAGGATAGTATTGTATTTATGGCTGAAAAAGGCATGAGTCTGTCTTCTGTAGCTGATTGAAACGAGTTAGGAATAGTGGGTTGCCAAAGCCTTTCTCACTGAAAAGAGGAAGAGAATGTATCAGACAGAAAATAGAAACTAGAATTTTTGCATGTAATGTGTTTTTGCTCATTTATACCAAGTGCCTTGGTGCCAACATGGATCTAGCCAAAAAGCTTTGTTATCAAAGGAGACCCAACTTTTGCTGAGCTTGCTACTGAGAGGTGAGGAGGCATCCTCTTCTTTCTTCTTGTAGATCTTTGAGCAGCAAATCATGTGGGAACTTCTCTGGATATATGTGCATTACTCCAACCACTGTGAGAACACTCAAGCCCATATCAAGTCCACGCTAATATCTTGTTATTGGTTGACAGAGAACAGATGCTCCAACTATCTTGTTCTGAACTTAGAACCTAAAAAAAGCATTGTATTTGAGGTTCAATAGCAGGTCAACCCTTTAGCTTCTAAGAGAACAATCAATTGGGAGTTAGAATTCAGTATGCTAGAAACCAGTGGGCTATAGCAGAATCTTCTGTCTAAAACTGTCTTTACTTGAAAACCAAGTAACTCTGAATTTTGAAAAGCTCCATAAGGGAGAAAGAACATTGTCTTGTTTTTGATAAAATGCAGCCAGCATAGCCTCCACAGTTAGCATGAACTCACCTCTTAACACAAATGCATGTATGTATGTACTGATATAAATGTGCTATTTATATTCATATGAGTAGTTGAAGTCCCTTGGAAATAAAACTGTTACTCAAGAAAGACACGTGGCACCAAGCGCCTTGCTAATTAATACAGTAGTTCCCTGCAGAGAATCCAGTCTGGTTCTTTCACCAGAACTCTCAAATCTTTGTTCAGGGTGAAATTTGCACACACTCTGATCAAAATTTGCCCAGAATACAGTTTTGGTCATAGCTTATTTTTGTTCTAATGGAAGTTCTGCTTCCACAGAGATGTAATCAAAGTAAATGGCAAAACTCCCAGTGACCTTGCCAGGTAACTCACTGTAAGCTTCAGTCCAATTTTTATTCAAGAAGGGAATGCAGAGCACTGAAAAGAAAATTATGTTTTTCCATACTATCAAGAATGTGTACCTCAACAGTCAGGATTATTCTTTACATACTTTTATGGTTATTACTTTCCAGTACCACGATGCTGATACTGTAATAAGCACCCAATGTCTTCCATTTTCACTCTGGACTGCAGTCATGCATTCTGATTAATAATAAAAAGGACAGTATTTAGGAGAACTCCCCACCCCACCAAATTCAAAGTAGAATATTATAGTTTAATGAAGCCCATTCAAATGCAGCACTTTTAATAGAATTTCTAAGCAGTCATCTCTGAAGATGCCTGGGAGGAATGCAGAGAAATTGTCCAAGCAGCCAGGGACCAGGTTAGGAAAGCTAAAGCCCTGATAGAATTAAATCTGGCCAGAGAGATCAAGGGGCAACAAGAAAAGGTTCTACAGGTATGCTGGTGACAAAAGGAAGACTAGGGAAAATGTGGGCCCTCTCTGGAAGGAAACAGGAGACCTGGTTACCTGGTTACCTGGGACATGGAGAATGCTGAGGGTACTCAATGAATTTTTCACCTCAGTCTTCACCAGCAAGTGCTCCAGCCACACCACCCAAGTTGCAGAAGGCAAAGGCAGGGACTAGGAGAATGAAGAACCTCCCACTGCAGGAGAAGATCAGGTCTGAGACCATCTAAGGAACCTGAAGGTACACAAGTCCATGGGACGTGATAAGATGCATCTGCAGGTCCTGAGGGAACTGGCGGTTGAAGTGGCTAAGCCACTGTCCATCATATTTGAGAAGTCATGGCAGTCTGGAAAAGGGGAAATGTAGTCCCCATTTTTAGAAAGGGAAAAAAGGAAGACCCAGGAAACTACAGGCTGGTGAGTCTCATCTCTATGCCCAGCAAGATCATGGAGCGGATCCTCCTGGAAACTATGTTAAGGCACATGGAAAATAAGGAGGTGATTGGTGACAGCCAACATGGCTTCACTAAGGGCAAGTCGTGCCTGACAAATGTGGTGGCCTTCTACGACAGGAATACGGCATTGGTGGATGAGGGAAGAGCAACTGAGTTAATCTACCTGGACTTGTGCAAAGCATTTGATACTGTCCCACACAACATCCTTGTCTCTAAACTGGAAAGACATGGATTTGATGGATGGACCACTTAGTGAATAAGAAATCAGCTGGATGGTTGCACTCAAAAGAGTTGTGGTCAACAGCTCAATGTCCAAGTGGAGACCAGTGACAAGTGGCGTTCCTCAGTGGTCTGTACTGGGACCAGCACTGTTTAATATCTTTGTCAGCAACATGGACACTGGGATTGAGCGCACCCTCAGCAAGTTTGCTGATGACACCAAGCTGTGTGGTGTGGTCAGCACACTGGAGGGAAGGGATGCCATCCAGAGAGACCTTGACAGGCTTGAGAGGTGGGCCTGTGCAAAGCTCATTAATTTCAACAAGGCCAAGTGCAAGGTCCCGCATGTGGGTCGGGGCAATCCCAAGCACAAATACAGGCTGAGCAGAGAATGGATTGAGAGCAGCCCTGAGGAGAAAGACTTAGGAGTATTGGTTGACAAGAAGCTCAACATGACCTGGCAAGGTGTGCTTGCAGCCCAGAAAGCCAACCGTGTGCTGGGCTGCATCAAAAGATGAGTGGCCAGCAGGTCAAGGGAGGTGATTCTCCCCCTCTAATCTACTCTCATGAGACCCCACCTGGAGCACTGCATCCAGCTCTGGGGACTGCAACAGGAGAAGGACATGGACCTGTTGGAGCAGGTCCAGAGGAGAGCCACAAAGATGATCAGAGGGCTGGAATGCCTCTCCTATGAAGACAGCCTGAGAGACTTGGGGTTGTTCAGCCTGGAGAAGAGAAGGCTCCAGGGAGACCTTATAGCAGCCTTCCAGCACCTAAAGAGGCCCTTCAAGAAAGCTGGAGAGGGACTTTTTACAGGGACATGTAGTGATAGAACAAGGGATAATGGCTTTAAACTGAAAAAGGGTATATTTGCAGTAGATATTAGGAAGAAATTCTTCACTGTGAGGGTGGTGAGACACTGGCACAGGCTGCCCAGAGCAGCTGTGGATGCCCCATCCCTGGAAGTGCTCAAGGCCAGGTTGGATGGGGCTTTGAGCAACCTGGTCTAGTGCAAGGTGTCCCTGCCTCTGGCAGGGCGGTCGGAACTAGATGATCTTTAAGGTCCCTTCTAACCCAAACCATTCTATGATTCTATAATTGTATCAATTAAATGGATTGAAGTCCAAATTGCTGCAGTATGGAGTTGATAATTTTTCAGCTCTCTCTGTATCACTATCAGGAATTGGAATATATATTTTACGGGAAGCTTTCCTGGAGTATTTGACAGAGGAAGAAAGGCATATGTATGCTAAGGGGGAGAATTCAGCATACTTCAGCAAATATGTGCAGATTATTTAATTCTAACTCTTAGTAAGCTTAGCTATAATTAACACAGGATAAAAAAGGAATTCACATATGATAACCATTAGTGATAGAGAACACTATATCTGTGAATAATATTTGAGGATTTGGGAGTACCTGTTACAAGAAACTTATGCCTATTTGGTACAAGTTAAGCTATATGGATGATCTGGTGGTGTCAGTGATATGGGACAGATTTCCACAGCCGAGAGGACAGGAGAATCATCTTTGTTGCCAGTGAGCCAATAGACCTGTTCCCTGCCCTGCTGAAATTAAGGTCAGATGAACAGACAAGTTTGAATGTCCTGCATAGATTATCGTAACACTGCACTTTGTATAATTAGTTAATTTATATTATAAATTCAAATAGCAAAAGAGGGCCTGGACTCAGAATGCATTTGTCTTGCTTTGAATCTGTGTTCATGCAGTTTTCCCCATTTCCAGATACCTACATTCCTTACTCTGTAGCCTCAAGCCAATTCAGACCTTCTGACCTAATAGGTTAATACCCTGGTTTTGTTCTTTAGAATAGCCTCTACTGTGGATTTTAAAACTGTCTGCTGTATTGATTCATTCTTAATTTAGTCATTCCTTTCCATGATCAAATTAAGTAAAATTATTTTTATCTGTTACTGTAAAAGCAAAGTATTTAAAGAAAGTGCTTTAAAATTTTACAGTTTCACGAATAGCATCTAAAAATCCATATGTGCAATGCCATTTTGACCAAATATTCTTATTTAAAAACTGGTTTAATAAAAGTTTATGGGGTTTTGTCATTTTTCCATTATGATACATTAATTGGTATTCATTTAAAAATCTGATACTGATCTGTTAGACCTTCGGCACCATCCATGGTTGGAAAGTTGGGGAAATGCATGCAAACCCGAAGTCGTTGCAATGCCAAGTGGTGCAGTCCCACCTGCCAGCTACCTGTGGGGACTCATGGCTTCCCTGTAGGAACCCAAAAGCAATTTCCCTCTGTGATTACATGCACAGCTGCCATATGGGGCCCAACCAAAAGTCTGTCTGGTCCTGCCTCCAGCTTGGTGGAATTGGTCAGGAAGGTATATTTTCTAGCCTGAGATGCATCTCTCACAGTGTGGGTGTGCTGACAGCTGCAGTTCCCCAGATGCAGGAAAAAAACATTTTTCTCTGTTTTCTGCTTTGTTCCTAGTAATTTTTAGCAGTTATTTTGCTTTTTTGGCTGTTCCTGAACACTGAGTTGCCCTTTTTGTGGAGCAGCCTGTGAAAAGCTCATGATCCCTGGTGGCAACAGCCAGAGCCCATTGCTGAGCGTGCAGCACGTGGGTTGCTTACTCCCACCTGCGCCTCTCTGTTGGCACACCTCTCCATCTGCTGAGTTGTGACCCAGTCACAGCCTTTCATCCCTCACAGCTGGCCCTTACCCTAACTTCATGTCATTAGGAAACTTGTCACCTCACGGCTCGACCTCTTGGTCAGGTTACTTATGGTTGTGGTGAAGAGCGCAGGTCCCTCTTCAGAGCTTCAACTGCTTTCCCCATTGCTGGATGCACTCCTCACTGGTTTCCCGTCTTGTACTGAGTGTTTTATCCTTTCCAGCACCTTCCCTGGCTGCTTGTTTTCTGTAAGGCCCTTTGGAGTGGGATTTTGTCGGAAGCCCCTTAAAAACCTAGAACGGGAAGCCTCATCTCCTTTATCAGTGTGCCGGTTGACTCCCACCGGAGGACACCGGTGAGGCTGCAAGATAAATCGTGTAGCTTGCTGGGTAGGTAACGCTGAGCAGAGACGCGTGCTTTATGCTGTGCTAAGATGCCCGTTCCTCACTGTTGTTCACTCTTTCTAGCACTTACCACTCTGTTTCACAGTTGAGTTGGCAGCTAAGTGGCTGAACCCTTTCCTTCAAAAAGTGGAGGTGGTGTGCATGCTCCTCTTCAGTAGCTCAGTGTGTAGAGCAGCCTTCCACCCCCTGTGCTAGAAGGAGGAGGATCCTATCTGCCCAGGAGGGTGCCCTAATCCACAGGTCCTCCAAGGCCAGGGGAACCCAGACAGCAGCAAAGCTGATCTGCTTAGAGTAGAAAACATCCCTATTTATTCGGAAAAACTTGAAATGAGGAGGCTGTTTACCCAGAGGAGAAAAAGGGAGGCTCTAGGCCTTGTTCCAATACTGCTTCAAATACAGAATGGAAGTATTTCTTGGAGATGACTCTTAAAATGAGAGATGGAAACTCTCATGCGTCTTTGAATCCTGAGGGTCTGGGTGTAAGCGAGGCACAAACCTGCTCAGGAGTCATGGTGCTTAGGCATACCCAGGAGCAGATTCATTGGCACCTGAGGAGCTCCAGTGGGACTGGGGAGAGGATACAACTGGCGCAAGCAGCTTTGGCGAAGCTAAAGCTAATTTGGGGAAGGAGGGAATGTCCCTTGGTGCAGGAGTTGGGCTGTGTGTGCTCTCATTATTGATCTGCGCAGCAGAGATGCGGGCCTTGGGAAAGGTTGATACATGGAGATCACTGGCTTCTGAAATGAGGTGTTAACAGTTCCTTAAAACGAGCTATCAGGATAACCTGTGAAAGGCGAGGTAATCATTGATAATGGCATGAGAAAGCTGCACAAGCTACTAGGTACCTGCCAGGTGACAGGTGAGTCCGTAAGACCTCACTCTTTAACCTGACTGCTGTGAAGAAAATACCCGGGCAACGTATCTGAATAAATAGCAACATTTCAGATTTAGACAACTACAGTGGCAATTAGAGATGTATATCACTTTATGGATTTGGCAGTTCATCTTCTCTTCACAGGATGATGCCTCGGGTGTTTTTTAACAATTGAGCTCAAAAATCCTGTACAGCTAAATAATGCATAGCTAGTGTGGTAGACAGGAATGGCATAAAAACACTTTGAGGAGTTTGCTACTGAGGCAAATAGTATTGTGTGTCCAGAAAACTGCCACCAGAAGTCACTTGTGTGTGTTCTTAGGTATGTTTGTAACTGGTAAGTAATTGTGTGGGAACTAATTTTCTCCCACTGATCCCTCCATGTAGTAATTATTGGGTGAAGAGGAAGTCGTACAGCATTCAGGGTTGTGAGGATGTACCTTGGGTAGTGTCCAGCTCTGAGCCCCCTGCATGTCACACATTTTCTAGAGCTCTAACCACACTGAGGGTTAGGCACTGTCTCACAGGACTTGCCTCAGCTCCTTCTCCCCTATTTATGATAAGCATGTCTTTTTGCCAGCTTTACAAACTTGTTCTGTGCAATGCCCAAGCAGCTACAAAACATTTGAGAGGCTGGCAAAATGGAAATGCCTTGAAGATGGCTCATTTGTAATTGTCAAAGAGACCTGTGAGGATTCTTCCTTTTGTCAGATTTTTTTCCAGAAGCCTGATTTAAAGAGCTGTTTAAGAATGTTGAAGCACATTCATAACCTGGGGAAGCTGGAATTGTGTGTTATCATTAGACACATGTTTCAGTCCCTAATAGGCAGGACCTTAGTCTGTGAGGGTCACTTTCTCACTCCGAAGGGTTGGCAAGGGCACCCAGCACTTTTGTAATACTTCTTTCGCTCATTTGCTGACTAGCTGGCAACAGTTAAAGCAGTTCATGGGTGACAGCTAAATATGTTTGTGGGCAGGGCAGCTCTGAGCCCACCAGTGCTGTCTGTGGTGGCTTTACTCTCTGTTCCTGACAGCAGCAGTGGAGAGGTGGGACTCATCTCGCCCAGCTTCAGACACCTACACTAGAGACACCTACTTCTGAGCTTGTCGCCCCAGACACTTTAGAGCTGGTGGAGAGAAACAAGCACTTGGGGAGGGTGATTCATCTAGCTTGTTTTAATTGTATGCTTTAGGAGGAGATAAATCGTGCTGTGGAAATGTCTTTTTTCTGTCTACTAACTATACAGAAAGTGTAAATCACTGTCTCAGATGCACAAGTCTGCACAGCAGATGTCTTAAACTGAGAAGATGAATGCCACCCTTGGTTTTTATCAGTATCACATTTTTAACATAGGCAGTGAGGTACAGTGCGGTCCTGCAGTAAGCCTTTAGCTGCCTAGCTGTGCACAGGAGTCTTAAGCCTTAAAGAATTTTTGAAGTGGTCTGGACAGGCTATTTAAAGGTGCTACCTCTGCTGCGGTGGATTTTCTCTAACCCAGTGCAAGCATCTGTAGTTAGTGAGCACGTTATCTATGGCATCTACTTTACATGGGGTGTGTAGTGCCTTCCAGTGCCCGTTTTTCTCCATGGCCTCAGTTGCGAGCATGGAGTGAGTAGCTCTGGTATAGCTGTCCCTGCCACAGGTATCTGAGTCAGTTGAGAGGGGTCTCAGCTGTAGTGGAGGAAACAGAAGGATGGCTGTTTTCCAGGGTTGGGAATCCTCATGGTTAAGGGCATTGGCAGTAGCACTGGAGGTGATTTCCTTCCTTTCCTTCTCAATGCCAGGGGAGAGAGGTTGGGCTGAAAGGGGGGGAGGAGGAGTGGTTCCAGTTGGGATTTATGAAACAGGAAAATGAATGAACAAAAGGGAGAATGAAAAGCCAAAATTAGTAAAAGCAAGATAGGCATTTTTCCTCTATCTCAGCATCCTGATTTGTTTTTTGGGGGGATACAGTAGCATACAGAGCAGCCTGCTGCAAGGAGCAGTGGAAGAAACCTATTACAAGTCTGGAAGAGGATGTCCAGAAATAAAAATTTTTAATGTCCTGCCTCATCCGTTCTGAAAAGAGATTTTGCCATCTTTAAATTCATGTGTATTCTGTTGCCAGCTGGCCCTTGTGTAAAGTGAGGAGCTTTTCATCCATGTGTGGGTTTGATGCCACCCCATCTGTGCACCTGTGGTTTGGGTGAGAAAAATGTCCCCGTGGAACACAGGGACTGGGCAGGGAGAGCTACAGCTCTGTTATGCATGCCAGCTGGCAGACAAATCCCCAGCACAGTAAATGAGAGGATGAGACCACATGGGTGTGTATCATCTGTAGTGTCCACTGTTTCCAAAGACAGTCTGGCTTTTGGGGGCAGATTATGTCCCAGTTATCCTCCAGAACAGTGCCGCATCCACTGGAAAAGGCTATGCCCATTTGGCTTTATTTTATAGGGAGTAATTGCCATGAAATAGAGTCAAAAGGCATTGATATCCAAGCAAGCTGTCCAAGTGAACTGCTGACTCATGCATATATGCACAGTACGAGGGGGAGCAGGGCAGGCAGCTTCAGCCCTTGGTAGGAGCAGATCTTCACCACAGTGTCTGTTGTGGGGTGTCCATTAAACACTTCATTATTTTATGTTGCGTGTCTGGTGCATCAGATAATATAGTTGTGATTTTCCCCCTTTTCAGTGATTGCCAAGACTACTGGGCCAGAGGGCCAGACAAGGTGTCTTGCTGTCTCAGTGAACAATTCTAATTTTAGAAAAAATAACACAGCTTCAATGTTGTGGTTCAGAGCACCTACTCACCTTGAGACATCATATACCCTAGGGGCTTTAAAATGTTCCCTAATGTTAAATTTCTTGAGCAGGAGGGGTTTAAATCCTGATTTGCTGCTTCCTGGGGCAATAACGGCAGAGGACAGGGACAGCAGGTACCTTGCTGGCTGTTTTCTAGGAGGAGGAACATTTTTGCCTACCTCTCCAAGTAGTTTCAAAAATGTAAGCTGTGAGTGGAGAAAGGCTCTTCCCTGCACTGACACAGAGGCACAAACCCCTCCTAAGCTCTCACTTGGCACCCTGGCTGCCTGGATTCATCTCTTCGGTGCCCAGAAATCCCTGTGGTCCATGGGAAGGATGCTGGAGCTTGTTAGGGTGTATGAAGTGTTTGGTGTTGCAGTGACAATGCCCAGCAGAAAAGCTCGAGAGGAAACGAAAAATTCCATAATCACTGCAGGACTTGTGTGGTAGGCAGCAAAGAGAGCACTGGCAGCTGGCCATTACATGGTGAAGTTAAAAGAAATGAATGTACTGTTGTTCGGTAAACTGAACCCTGACTGGTCTGTGCAGCGAGGCAAACATTAGTTGGAAGCAATGCATTACAAAGAAAATTTATTAAAATCATTTTGAATGAGCTAAGGGTTCACAGGCAGCCTTTTTGCATTTCTAGCTCCTTCTAACATTTAGATGGTAGCTTGTAACCTTTCCATTACATGTTTAATATGAAGCCACCTTAATTTTGGATAACTCATTGGCCTGCCGGTGCATCTCCTGTTATGTGGGAAGCTGCCCACACAATCTTCTATTGAAAACTAAAAGAAGTGGAGAGATCAGCAGCATCCCCATCTCTCTTAAAGCCACTCAAAAAGACTAGATGTTTCTACCTTTGCTGCTGTACACTCTTTTTCAGATTTCAAGATATCAAACAGAGGCCACAATTTTTCCCATTACAAAATACAGCTTTACTAGGCAAACTAATGGTACTCTTAGCTCAGATAATGCATTTCTTGTTTCCAAAGAAATAATTAAATTGTCCTGTCCTTTGGAATAAACCTTTTCTTTCATAATGTATTGGCTTGTGTAAATACAAATCTAGGTTAACCTAAAATAAGAGGGTTTAGGAGATTTTCCATTCCAAATACTGATTCTCACCAGGATAAGGAAGGATTTTTTGTGTGTGGATCTCTCTTAGTCTGCCTTGACATACGTGAATGTTCGGCAATAATAGTCTCTCATTGTCCTGGCTGTACTTATATTTCTCTTTTCACCTTCCAATGCATGCAGTGACCTCTGCACACTTGAAGTTGTAGGTTCCTGGCTTTCAACATGAATGACTATTACATCTTTCTTCAAGTGAAGGGACCAACTAAACTGAAGTCAGCCTTTAAGAGAGATCACTGCTGAGTATTGCATGCGGGTGACTGACAGCTTTGGCGGATGTTGAATGGAGTGAATTTAAGAAAGGAGAAAGGCAGGTAGAAAGCCATAAAGGCAGTGGCGTGCTGCTGAGGTCTGCCAGCACGTTTTGATCTCTGTGGGAACTGAACCACCTAACCTCACTTTGTTCACTCATTCACAAGCTGGATACGGTATCTGCCAACAGTGGTACGATAGCAGGGCTGTAAAAATTCATGTTTAAGGATGTAAGGGGCAAGGTTTTTTAGGAGAGAAATTTCCAGCAGCGTGCTAGGCTCAGTGATACCAGAGCAAAGTTCCAGTCCAGTCTCATTCGGTGCAGGACTCAAGCTAAAAAAAGTTAGGGTTTCCTAGTCTGAGATGCTCTTCAGGGCAGCCTGTGGGTTGGTCTAATTTTTGCCATCTGGCTACAGCCTCAGGAGAGCTGTTTTTCTAGGGATCACTGAAATGCCTGGTGATCCAAGTTCAATATTAATCATGCTACTTACAATGCAGTGATCATGCTTAACTGTAAGACTATATACACTGTCCCCCCTCTCTTCTTAAGAAACACCATATGCCATAAGCTGCCCAAGTCTGCACTTTCCAAGACAATGACAATTCCAAGTGTTCTTGTAATCCCCTTTGCTGCTTTATTAAACTCAGTACTGTATTTTTCATTCATTTACACATCCTAACAGCATCAGTTTAAGTGGTGTGTTAAGCCTTTCTATGTACACCAGAGCAACACGTAGTTTTCATTTCCATTTTACCCAGTGGCTTTTAAATCTAGAGGTGATAATTATTATTTACATTGTAATTATGCCTCAGTTGAACCAGAGGCTTTGCAATGATCTAGAAATGAAGGACATTTTTTGGCAAGATCTGGTGCGTTCTTTTACTGGTAAAGCTCTACGTGACTTCAGAAGGGCCTAGGATGTGAAAACTAAAATACAGGTTGGATTTCCTTAGTAAGCCTTGTGTTTTCTTCTCCCCAGGGGATGAGCGCTCCCGGGAGTCTCCAGCCCCAGCCGAAGCACAGATGCAAGCCGGGGTGGAAGGTGGTGGAAGGGTGAACCGCTGTTGCTGGAAATGCTCCGTGACGCAACTCAAGAAGATTTTCTGGGGTGTGGCTGTGGTCCTGGGTGTCTGCTCCTCTTGGTCGGGTTCAACCCAGCTAGCAAAACTGACCTTTAAGAAATTCGATGCACCCTTCACTCTAACATGGTTTGCAACAAACTGGAACTTTTTATTCTTTCCTTTGTATTATCTTGGACATGTTTTTAAGTCAGCTGAAAAGCAGTCTCCAAAGCAAAGATACAGGTATGGGAGCTTTTGTTTTTTCTCCTATGGCTCTTGCATGCTGCTCTACATCTCACAGACATTTTATTCAGATCAGTCAGTTAAATCAAGCTTGTGTTTGCTTTCCTCTCCAGCTTTGTTAAAGGATGTTCTGAATTCATTATGTCCTGTGCTAAGTTCTGTGTTATTATTCTTAATATGATTTCACTCCAGCAGTAAGAAATCCAGGTTTATTTCCAATACATACATGTCATGTAATGAAAGTCTGCAATTTCTGCGATTACTTCTCAGGAGTTTTCTGTTCAAACATCTGTGAACTTCATTTTTTTATCAGTATCTTCTTCCTCTACCCACAGCTGACTTTTATGACAATCCCTGAGTAAGCTAAGCAAGATTTTCTTTTCAAAACTCAGGACTAGTGCAGTGCCTTGAACAGCCAAGTAAGAAGTATTGCAGCATTTTCCTGGCGTTATGCCCCTGACATCAAAGGCCAAGCTCTGATCCCAGTTAAACTCGAGGTGTTGTGTTTATTTCCGGGAGGAAGCAAGGTCCTAACCAAAGGCAGCACTTTGTCTTCAGCACACCTTGTCTTTACAGCAAGCCAAACCCACAGACCTGAAGCACTCGTGGAAAGCCCTGAGTGCCCGTCCTCCGTGAGGGGCTGATGCTCTGGCTGCTTGAAGGACTGCCTCTTGGTGAGCGCTCCTTCAGCTCCTCTCATTTTGGCTTGAGAGGTGTCTGGGACAGATGGGATGACTCAGCCTTCAAGATGTCCCGTGTCAGAGAGCTTCTCTGATACATGGAAGGTTGTGAACAACATTTTCCCCTTCCATTACACAGTGGGGCTCACAACGTTTTAATGAAGTAGCTCTGAAAGTAAACAGAAGTACACATTTCTCAGCTTCCAGCTGTGCAGCAGCAAGGTGGAAACTTAATACAGGAAAAATCTAAGAAGCCAGGGTGCTCAGGAAATGCTCTACCTGCAGATGACTAGGGCTAAGGTTATAAATGCTGACATTTTGTTGCTTAGCCATCGTTAGAGTTTCTTCATCTTCTAAATCGTTCAGGGGCTGCAAATAAAGGAATTTCACTGTTCACTGCAGGTCCTAGAGCAGTATCCAGAAGTTTTAAAGGCATTTTTGTAAGATGCCACGTTTCCTGCACTTCAGTCTTCAGTTTGTATTTGTTGTTTACTCCACAGCAAACATGGTTGCTTCAAAGGTGAGATAAGCATGGAGGTTAGAGAAAGCAACACTTTAATCTAAAAACAATAACAAATGCTAGCCCAAAACAGCTACCTTTTTGTTTCTTTGGTTTTTAAGTATTTTTCTTTCCAGCCACATGTTTTAAATACTGCTGAATTCCTGGGATGAGCGGCTGCGGTTCGCCAGATCCCTGGGGTTAAATTCAGAGCACTATACATTTTGTTGCTGCAGTTAATTGATATGGTTGGTAGTTTTATGTCTTCCATTTAATTAAATGATGGCTGAGTTGAAGAGCAGGTGCAAGCCCTGCAGCTTGTTTGGGATGCAGGGGGACATCATTACAAGTAAACTTGCAGCAGGCTTGGTAAAGAATGTGCATTTGTGTGTCTGACCAGTAGGTTGAATAGGGTTAATTTACAAAGTATTTTCTTGATGTCAGGGTAGACTTGGGCATTTGGAGATACCGCTTTGGTTCCTAGCTTCACTGCAGATTTGTTTTGTGGTTTTGAGCAACTTGCTACAGACCTCGAATTTCCTTGTACTATCTGTTCATTTGGATGAAAAAGTCCTTTAGGGAGGAGGGAGAACTGTCCCTTACCATGTGTTTACATAGTGTCTCCCTCAGCATGTTCAATGTCTAAACTGTGACCTTTCAGTGGTGCTGCAGTAAGAATTACTGTGAAAAGAATTACTGTTCACCTGCATGTTCCACTACAGCTGAGATGTCACATGCATGTACATCAGAAAAGCCAAGCATTGCATTCCAGCATCCCCTCTTAATTATTCCCCGTTTTTACATGTTTTATATATATATATATGCATATAGAGGGAGAAAGACATGTACAGAGACTTTGTAGCTCTATATGAGGCATTAACACCTTCAGGAAAGCTTGTACTGTGGGCATAGTTGGACATGTTAGGGAGGCATTTCATGAACTTCTGGAAAGTTAAAATGAGACAATTCTGACCTGGAACTATCAAGAAACTTGCATAATCACTTTCTGCTTCTTTTATCCTTCATCTTCATTTATATTTTATATATTATCCGAGCTCTCTGGCAGGAATTTGCAACGAGATAAATGAAAAGGTGGTAGTGGGAGAAGGTAGAAATATGGCATCTAAGTCACCTTAGCAGTGAAGTAGTGAAGGAAGGGATTCTCACATCTTGCCTACGCAGGTTGCTAAAATCCACAGGCACCTAATGTTTTTTGGCAGCAAAGCCCACCTGCGCAGCCGCCCCCCTTCAGCAGGGCTGGGCAGCTCAGCATCCCGCACCGCGGCACGGGCAGTGCCTTCCCACCACCCCATCCTCCGTGGGCGGCTTGGTGGGGCCGAGCCAGCAGGCCTGCTTCGGGGTACCTCGCTGCACGGTTAAAGAGCACGTAAAGAACAGCAAACGTTACGAAAAATGCACAAAAGGAGGATGATAAAATGTAGCAACAGTGAATAGATGTATAGTCCTTCCTATACAGGTTATATGGTTTATTATGGTTTTGAATTCCTATTGTGTTGTACCAGTATGTTTATATACTATGCTGTAAATATATGAATTTGTATGTTTTGTAGTCTCACAGAAGAATGTACCTGTCATGGACACAAACCAGTTGAAAGCTGCACAGATTTTTATTTTTCCCCTCCCATTTTATAGCCCATATACCTACAATAAACATTGCCACCAATACTTTATAGTAGCACATTAAATTTAAGAGCGGGTTTATTCAGTTTCTTTATAAGATTTTGAGTACTAGGCGATAATGTAAAATATTAAGGATTTCTGATTGACCTGTATTGCGTGGTAAGGAACTTGCTGTTTGAGCTGAAGTGGACTATCAGTTGTGTCCACAGCATGGGGAGAGAGTCACTCTTCAGAGCAAACCAAAACTCATGCATTCACATCCAAACTGCTCTAGGCTCCCAGTGCAGCTCCATCAAATGCCAGAGTTGTGCCCAAGTGTAGGCTGCTCAGGGAGAGCTTGTCCCACGCTCGCTACCAAGGGTGCCACACACACTTGGCACAGGACTGCGTGTGTGGGGAGTAACGCAGAGAGCTCTGGCAGACCACAGAAGAGCACGCCAGGGTCAGAGTCACTCTCTTACTTCTTGTGCAAGTGCTTACTAGCTTAAAATAAAATTACAGTAACTGAATTACCATTCATTTCAACCATTGTCCAGACCAGAAATAACACATGTAATGATTTATGTGACTAATGGATCATTTAAGAGTACTTTATTTTGGCTTCATACTTTTTGCTTCCGAACTGCTTTATAAAATGACATATCTAATCTGATGAGCTACCCTCCGTCATACCTACATTATTAATTTATGAGGTAACATAAATTAAAAGCACTAGAGCTTAAAACTCCCTGGCTACATGAAAGATTAAATTAAAATCTCTGTAAGGTTTTGCTTAGCTTTGTGCATCTCTAGGCAGGACAAAACACACCTTTTATGAAGATTCAGTCTGTGTGTGCCAACTGGGGGAATAACGGAGGGTTGTGTTCACATTTTAGAAGGGTAATACCTCAGAAAGCTTGTTTATTTGGATGGTATGGTCTTATCTAATGGGTTTTTTGAGAAGGAAAGGGCAGGACTTTCAGAAATGGTTTGAGTGATTATTTATTTATTTGTTTTTCTTTAGATCTTGATTTTTATTTTATAAAGCATTAGGGCTAAAGAAAACAGCAGAAGCTAAAACCAGATCTTTTCTACAACTTTGAATGTACCTGATGAAAGAATGAAAGAATGAATGAAAGAATCATCACACGTATCTGCACTGATCTGCAACCGCACTTGAGCATGTTTTAATATGTTCTTTTTCACTGAATCAGAGTTTTGTCTCTATACTGCCCCCAAAATCAGCTGCCACTAATCTTCCAGAATTCGAAGATTTTTCTTCGAAAAGAAAGAAAAAAATGCAGGTAACACCAAAGTATAGTTATTTCTTTGAAACTGAACCAAAATACTGGGGGCAGCAGTGGTAGAGGACTAATATAGTAGGTCTCACTTACTCTGTTTTACCAACATATTAACTTCACAAGAGTCACTTTTGATTTATATGCATATGGGCTCAGAATCGAGACTTAGCTCTTCAGTGGCCAGAAATTATCGGTGCCGCAGCTTCACATGATGTCCAGGAGAATGTGGTCCAGTTTCTAAATGTGTTTCACATGTATTTCTGCTAGAGGAGGAGACAAGGCACTAGCCTGGCAATCCCCGGTTCCAGGAGTTGGGTCCATTAGTCTGATCCTCACTCATACGAAAGTGCAACTCACTGCACCGTGGGCACTGCCCTCCTCTGCTGCAGCAGGCAGAGAACCCGGCCACACAGCACTGTAACCAACTGCTTGGCCCCAATGGAACTCTAAGGGGGAAGAAGGTCAGAGCTTGATTTGGCATGACTGAATGCTTTTTTACTATTGATTTTCAGCATTTTGTATTCACGAGTCTATCTTACCCAGCAGCATTAAAATGTTGCAGTGTGGTTGACTTTTGGCATCCCACTGATTTATATTACTGCTTAGGTGGGAGCTTCACCACAAGAGCAGACAGCATTAACAGAGTCATAAATAAGCTATGAAGGCATCAAGACATGATGAATGCAAGTGTTTTTAGCAAATGTCACCCAATGAAGCATGTTTTCTTTCAAAAAACTTCAGTTCATAAACTCTATTTGTCTAGTTCAGTACATTAGCCTTAAAATAATTCCTATTTATTTTGTGTTCCTCAAAATAAAATCACTTTACAATTCAAGTTCCCATTAGCTTGTTGGGGAAAAAAAGGCAACAACCAAAAAAAAACAAAAAGAACCCATGAAATTAAAAGATATAGCATCTGATTCTTACTTGAGTTAGTTACAAGCCAGGAGTAACTCCAAATTAAGTCAGTTGGATCTCTACAGCAGTCTTTCAGGACTTACCTTTGTGCTTGGTATTGAAGCGATTAATTAAAAGAAGATGCAGATATTGTGCAAGAGGTTTGTCATACTCGTGGTCGTCTGTATCTCTCCTGCAGACATCTCAAATGTTGTTGGTGTGTGTTATTGATGGGCCACTGTATCACTTCTGAGACTGTTTTCACTGAACCTGCGCTTTTCTTCCAGGGGTTCTGGCTGAAGACAAGGCCAAATTGTACTAGTAGCAAGTAGCAGTAGTAGGGAAGCATTCTGCCGGAACAGTGTGGTGTTTGTGGTAGGGGCAGAACTGGTGGGTGTCTGTCCGATGTCCAGCCTGCTGTGCATACAGCATCAGGCTTGGTCAGGGAACATTTATTTGGGCTTAGCTCAGCTGAAGCCCAAGCCACAGAGCTCAGGATGATGCTGTTGTTAACTTCTGTTTCTCAAAGTTAAGTAATTACCTCTTCCTGATGAAACCTATAGTAGCTGCTGTCTTTTTCCTTTTGAAAAGGAAAGTGTGTCCCTGTGGGACATGGGATAGGGGTGCATCACCCCATGGGCATTCTGGATGTGGCTTCTCACTGCTGCCTTGATATAATACAGTGATGCTGCGTTATTGCCAGGTGATCGCATAAGTCATAATTTCAGCTGCTTCCCTGGGGAGACCTGTTTTCTTAGTCGATTAAAGATTAATGTCATGGTTTCTTGCTCTTTGTGGCTCCTGAAACAAAAATTACCCAGCCAGCTGTCAAGAATATGCTCTTCAGGCTGCCTGTTCTTGAGAAAAGGGGTAGTCCTCTAGCTCCGGAGTTTTTCTGAAGTAACTTCCTGGTCACAGAAGTCTTCTCTACACACTAAAGACAGTACCAGGGGTTAGATTAGCAAGGAAATCTGCCACAACTAGCTCCTCAGTGCCACACTGCATATTCCAGCACTGCCAGCTTGAAGCTGAATGCCCGCTTTCCTCCCAAAATGCACAGGGAGAGCAAACACCTATAGAGGAGACACAAACGTAAGGCATGTAAGGTAAACAGCAGGAAAGGCTGAGGAAAAAGTCTGTTGGCCAAACTAGCTGTTAGTGGGAGCCCTCCACCATCCCAGAGTTAGGTGCCTAACTAGAGTTGTGGCACTCCTTTTGATGTATTCCATTGAAAAGCTTAAAAAACTGCTTCCGGACGCGTGTTCAAGGTGGTAGTTTTTCTGTTCCTCAAGTGCATGGTATGGGAGCTTACACTGGAGCTACCTACATTGGACTCATGATGTGAGTGGCTGGCAGGATGCCCCAAAATTAATGCCGAAGTCCCAGCTTCTCTGGAGGTAGCTCTCACAATGCAAAGCCTGCATGGTGGTCTCAGGAACATAAGGTGGCATTTATGTGCCTACCTCCCTTTCTGAACCTACCCCAGCTTTTACATACCCTGCAAACACCTTTAAGAGAAGTTTTTCAAAATTCTGTTTGACTAGTTTGCTAATTCCTTCTATTCAGGTAGCTAACACTGCCTTGTGTTTTAGCTTTTGTAAGAAAATGGTCGTGGGTCCTTCTTTAGGAAACCAGTCCTTTCTAGCTTAGCCTCCCAGTTTATACTTGGAGATTGCATTTGTATTTCAGATCATGATGTTCTGAAAAGAATTTAACATTGATGCAATGTGAAAAGCTTTCCCTTTATCTGAAGATCCTTTATGTGTTGAGGATCACCTCTTCTGGGCTTTTGGACCTTTGTGGAATGCTAATAGAGAATAAAAATTGGGTACTGCCCGATTAGGAGGAACACATGTTCTTTAATCTTGAGCTTGGTTTGCAAAATCACTCCAAGGATGATTGAATTAAGTGGTGTCCTATAATTTTGTCTTCTTGTTCCATTATTTTTGTCTTCTCTGCTGTGGCTTGAACAGATGCTTTAAAATAATTACATTATATGCCTCCTATGAGGTAACAGTGCTTGAAGCAAGGACTAGAAGAGAAGTAACTGTTCTTGTTACCTGCAGGCAGGGCATGTGCTATGAAACAGTGTGTTTGTGTAACGGCTTTTGCTTGGGAAAAATGTGGTGTCTTGCAGCACTGAACGATCTCTGGTCAGTAGTTCAAGTGCATTTCATTAACTGGCTCTTCCTCTGGTTAGTAAAGCAAGCTGCCAAGCTTCCATGCTGCTAGGGCTTTTCTCACAAGACCTCAAGAGCCAATCCACCTATACTGACCCTGCCCATGCTGATCTCTGCACTGAGACTGTGGAACCAAGGCAAGCCAAGCTGAAGAGACCTCAGAGGTCACCTCCTCCCTTCGCTGCCTCCAGGCATGACCTGCATGCACAAACAGAAAAGTAACTGCATTTTATGGCTGGCAAAGGAAAAAGGGGACTGGGAAAAGAGTGTGTGATCATGTTTACTGTGTGAGGAAAGAAGCAGAAAGCTGAGGTGAGCATGGATATGGTGTTTTTCCAATCGTCACAACATGGGAGAAGACAGAGTTCACAACTGGCCTTTTTGCAAAACATGTTTTACCTGTCATCGTATCAAGTACCTTGACACTCAACGCACAAACTCATTGAACGGGGCACTGTCCTAGACAGCTTCTCCCATGTTGTTTACAACAGCCACAAAAACTACAACAAAACTCAGGAAGGAGTGATAAGGAATTATGCATTTTTTTCAGCCCAGATCTGTGTCAAAATATCTTGACAGCAGATACCTTTAAAGCTGCTTTAAAAAAAGGAAAGTGCCTGTATGGCAACAGACTTCACAGCTATAATTAACAGCTCTCAATAAAGATGGATGACACAGTGAGAAGTGTTGGAGGCTGGCAGTACTACAGAAGTGGAAAAAACCTTTTTGTCCAGCTGCCTAGTGGTTATGGACCATGTCCAGATTTCCCAGGATTGTTTGTGTTTGTATGAAAAAGCAGCCTCATATAAATGCACAAGTACCTGGCTGAAGATCCTGTTCAGGCCGGGTCTGTGGCAGCTGGCCACCCTTACTTGCTAGGCAAAGCTATAGCTGGTAAAAAGGGAGAAATAGCCAAAGGTGGAGGTTGGCAGCAACGCAGGTATATGAACAGGGCATCATAAATTGAAAAACCCTGTCAAGCAGCTACAAAATGTTGTCCGTGAACGTCCGTAGGGATTTTTGGAGGGAGACAATGGTAAGATATGAGCTGATGGGCAGATGGGTTCCTGTATAGAATCACAGAATCATAGAATCATTTAGGTAGGAAAAGACCTTTGAGATCATCAGGTCCAACCATTAACCCCAAGACTGACAAGCCCATGTCCCTCAGCACCACATCTACGTGTTTTTTAAACACCTCCAGGGATGGTGATTCCACCACCTACGTGGGCAGCCTGTTCCAATGCTTCACCACCCTTTCCATGAAGAAATTTTTCCTTGTAGCCAATCTAAACCTCCCCTGCCACAACTTGAGGCCGTTTCCTCTTGCCCTGTCACTCGTTATCTGGGAGAAGAGACCGACCCCCCCTGCCTACGGCCTCCTGTCAGGTGGCT
>JAVJGI010000062.1:82716406-82731141 GCA_035590275.1 Ibycter americanus
TGTTTCTGACACAAGCCAGGATGCTGTTGGCCTTCTTGGCCACCTGGGCACACTGCTGGCTCATGTTCAGCCAGCCAACAACCAGCACCTCCAGGTTCTTTTCCGCTGGGCAGCTTTCCAGCCATTCTTCCCTAAGCCTGTGGGGTTGCTGTGACCCATGTGCAGGACCTGGCACTGAGCCTTGTTGAGCCTCATACTGTTGGCCTTGGCCCACCAGTCCAGCCTGTCCCTCTGCAGAGCCTTCCTGCCTTCAAGCAGATCAGCACTGCCTCCCCAACTGGTGTAATCTGCAAACTTCCTGAGGGAGCACTCAGTCCCCTCGTCCTGATCATTGAGAAGGATATCAAACAGAACTGTCCTCAGTGCTGGGCCCTGGGGAACATCACTTGTGACCGGCCTCCAGCTGGATGTAACTCCATTCACCACCACTCCGGGCTCGGCTGTCCAGCCAGCTTTTAACCCAGCGTAGTGTACACCTGTCCAAGCCATGAGCAGCCGGTTTCTCCAGAAGAATGCAGCGGGAGACTGTGTCAAAGGCTTTACTAAGGTCCAGGTAGACAACAACCACAGCTTTTCCCTCATGCACTAGGTGAGTCATCTTGTCACAGAAGGAGATCAGGTTCATCAAGCAGGACCTGCCTTTCATAACCCCCTGCTGGCTGCACCTGATCCCCTGGCTGTCATGCACATGCCGTGTGATGGCACTCAGGATGATCTTCTCCATAACCTTCCCCGGCACCAAGGTCAGGCTGACAGGCCTGGAACTCCATGGATCCTCCTTCCTGCCCTTCTTGTAGATGTGCTGGCACACCCATGTACAACCATTTCTGTGTTTTCCAGTGCTAAAACACCTTTCCAGGTAGTAGCTTCCACCACAGAATCTGATCCAAAATGGAGAAGACAAACAAGATCTGGCTTTGTTACCTTGTTCACCTGCTTTCAGTGGCAGTCAGTGAAGATGACTTCTCTTCAGCCTAGCTGTGGAAAAGAAACAACCCTGCTGTTGGTCTGTTTGTCAGTCCTTGGGTTCAGGGCTAAATCTCAGCAAGTTTAAAGGAAAGAGCCTCATTGACTTTATGGCCTTATGGTCTTTGCCATGTCATTTGGGTCTCTTGTCTTCAGCAAGCCTACACTAACCAAATCCACTGTGGCCACCTGATATGTTCCCTGTTCCTCCTATCTCCGACTGAGTGCTTCCTCACGTGGAGCTGGTGTTGGTTGCTTCAGGTTTGTTAATTTATAAATTGTGTTCCTTCTCTTTGGAACCAGGGGGGCTGTTTACTCATTACTGAAGCTGTTACTTCACAAGCACTTAGAGACTGCTGCAACGTTTCTTTCATATCTTTGAAAACCTTCCACTGCCTCAGTGAAACGTTCAAACCTCCACAGGGGAAATGGGCCTCTGGCAGCATTACATGAAGGATAGCATCCCCCATCTCTTTCAGCAGACGCAAATGTTAAATCCCATGGATCTCAAGTCATCGTGAATGTCCCTTCAGTGACAGAGTGGTGTTAACCTTCATGTAGTACTTCGCTAACACGGGGCACCCTTGGATGGGATGAGCCCAGATCCATTTGCTACAGGAGGACTCAATTTCTTTATGTTATCCGGCATTTGCCTTTCCATTGCAGCTAAAAAATTTTGCTTCGCCAAAATACTGGGTCTTTTTAACTTAATTCTCTTCACTGTATCTATTGTAGAGGCCAGCCAGGCCAACTGAAAATTGTATCCTGCTTTTTCTGCACTGAAACTACAGCTGTCTTCACTAGTCCAGCTTATTATGCTTTCAGCTGGAGTACATATAGATTACCAAGTACAGAAGGATAATTTTTCAGCTATGAAAAGCTCTCTTATTAAATAGCAAACTAGAAAATAGCGAGAATTACACCTCTACTTTCAGTGCCTCTTAACAGTACCTAGAATAAAAATTAAGCTACAGCTCTGTAATGTGGTCTGATATTTTCACTATCTAAAAAATGGTGCTGCTGTTAGACCATCTCACCATGATATCCTGAACATCAGGTCATAGGAACATGGAGTAATTCTGGCTGCTGGCGACCTGGGAAGGGAGGTCTCTAGTCGAGCCTGCTCAGTGCAGAGCCACATCATATCTACTTTTTTATTTTGTTAATGGTTAGTAATATGCAGACACTGAATGAGGCATAACTATTACTATTTACATTTATGTGTACTTCATTGCATCTTTTAATGTGCCATCTCTAGATACCCCAAAATCACATGTACTAGAATGTGTTGGCATGAATGGTACCTGTTCTGCTGCTGTTCACTCTTCTTTGCCAGAGCCACCTTAAAGATTTGTCTGTCCTCAGGCAATAACATGTTGATTCAGACCTCTAGGATTTTATTTATTTTTTTGATTTTTTAAAAAATGGTATTAACCCACTATCAAGTATTTCTGACTAATTTACTTTTAATAATAAAACAAATTTTCACCTAGAATTTTCAGTATTTCATGAAGTTCTCTATATTAAATGTGATGAGTCCAGTCAGCACTTGACCTTAGCTGGCACAGCTCCACAGAGTCCCGTCACAGTGTGCTGATTTCTGTCAGAGAAGGGTCTGGCTTGGTGAATATTAAAAATATCAAGTTAATAACTATTTAGATATGTTTCATCTTTCCTTCTTTCAGAGGGTAATTCAGGTGTCGACCAGACTGAAATTCACCCTAATCCCCTCCAGTGTTTTTTAAAAAGTGTCTTTTGATTCTGGAGAACTGAAGTAGAAAAACTTAAAGGTTGAGAAACAGCATCCCAGAAGAGGATACGGTGACATACAGCCAAATGATCAGCTGCCTTCCATTAACGTACCTGCAGACCTACCTCCAGCTTGCTCAGGAAATTTTTAGCAATTAACACCAAGCCTCTGAAAGTCTTATAGCATTTAACAAAGAGCTCTATCGATTTAATAGATTTTTCAAACAACTTAAACAACCGTGCTGATTCCTATAATGCCATTACTTTCTACCTTACCAAGTTCCACATGGCTTTTTTAGTAGAGTTGGACTCTTGATCATGTCACAGGGGTAACTGTAGGGGATTATGATAAAGGTCAGCTAAATCATGTACGGATGGGAGAAGGTGAAGAAGGAGCTAGATGGCATCAAACCAAATGAGTGAGGTGTTTGAAACAAGGGAGGTGGTTTCTATCAGCATGCAACCGAGCTGTCAGGAGTCTGAAAAACAAGAGCCTGAAAAGAGTGGCTAGTGTGTGCTGGGGAATCAGAGATGGTGAGCCAGATGTGGCCAGATGTGGGAGCAGATTGCATGCGCTCTGCTGAAACATAACACTCACATGAACGATTGTTCTTGTAGCTCTTCTATGAGCTAAGCTAAATCAGTAAATCCTATACGATTTCAATGGACAGCATGCTTGCCACAGTGTGCTCATGTGTTGAATCCTGTGGCTAGCATGGGATATTCCAGGGCTTGGTTGGACTCAGCAACAATCCAAGGTACAGGGGTCCAAACAAATCACTCGGAAGTTATCTAGGGAAGATGTAATCATACCAGCAACAGTTACTTCATGTGTTAACAGATTTGTTTCTGAACAAGAATGCATGTACAAATAAAATTTACCAAACTGCAAAAAGATACTTTCTTGAGATCTTTTCAAAAGTGAGCAGAGAATTGGCTTTATTTTTAGGTAAACAGGAGTCATAATAAGGACTTTCCTCTTGAAAATCGTACCAGTTGTATGTATAGTTAGTTGCGGTCCTTACTTTTGTCTGGCAAGTTACAAAATGTTGTCTGCTGCTTTATATTTATTGAACTTTGTTTTGTTTTAAGGATTAAAAAAAACCAAACAACAGCTGGCTTCCCGGATATGTGTGCTGCAAGAAACCAGAGACAAGTGGTTTCGAGAAATTGGAGACAAGTGCGTTTCCTCCATAGCAATTGTGCTAAAAACAAACTGTTCTCTTTGTCAGTGTGGCTTCAGACACTTTCCACTATTATGCTGCTGGTATCTGGAGTCTCATTACCCAAAAAGCCTTTGCCTAGCACAGAACAGTAAATAACCACAGATTTTAGGCACATGTTAGAAACATCTCATTAGGGAAATTTGAGAGAGATGACAAATAATATCTTGGTATCAATCTAATCTCATGATCTGAATGTGCAATGGCAAAGCACCCTTCCTCAAGTAACACGGCTACTGAAGACTACAGATGGGTTTGCCTTCAGCGGGAAACTTGGCGTTTGCATGCCTTTGGGCTAACAGCCATGACCACGTGGCTCCTCTGCATGAAGCGTGCTGATGGCACCTACTAGATGTTGTGCAGCTGACAGGAAAAAGATGCAGTAGTTCATTAGTTTTGTCATTCTGTTTAATTCAGACGTTTTCAAAAGGAATGGCACTGAAAGCTTTGTAGTACTGAAGGTGCATAATAATTGCATCAAAATTGCCCATCTGCAGCTAAAGTGAGATAATTGCCTAGGCGTATTCACGTTTGCAGAAGAGATTTTGAATAATAAATGTTTATAAAGCCCTTCTGTCATCATGTTAACCAGTCCTCACCCCGTAAGCCAAACTCTCAATTCATTTACACTCTTTTCAAATCAAAAATATCTCATGTCCATGAAGCTCTGAGGCTGGTGAAGATGAGAATCTGGACTAGTGTAAGTCACCTGAAATTGGCCCCCAGCTCCCCAGCAACATTTATGAGCCAAATTGAAAGAGCATAATCAGCAAACCCTGCCGATTCCTTGCTAGTGTTATTTTCTGTATCTTTAATAATTAATTTGGCTAAATTACTGGAGTTTAGGGGTGACAGTACTGATTTCCAGTGATGCTGAATAGTGCTTCTTCCTGAGGGGCAAGGCTTGGCATACAGGGTCAGATCCACAAAAAGACCCTGTCCTGCAAACAGGCATAAACATCTACGTGTGGTTTCCAGAAGATGCTTCTCCCTCTTCAGGAGCCTCTCTTTTTCTCGGAGGTAAAGCCTGAGCAGATCCATCCTCACACAGACACACACACCAAGGATATTGTGGGACTGGCAGCAGCAGGTGAGATGCAAGCCCATCTTAATTAGGTTGTCATGGCTGATATAACTTGCTCCTGCAGATAAGCTAATTAGCACAGACTCAGCTTACCCAAGGCTTTGAACACAATCCCTCCATCCTTGACAAAATGCAGACAGCTGAAATATGTGTCCTGGCTGAAGTGCATGCTTACCTGGTCAATCCTTCCTCCGCAGGGCTTGTAACCGCTCCCGTGTTCTGGTGCGCTCCCTTTTCCTGGCCATTAAAGATGCAAACAGCACTGACCAGACAAGATTTGTTGATGCAGTTTTGTTATCTTATGCTTCTCCAAGAATGAATTAATTGATTTTTCCATTAGACTGGATACAAATCATGCTGATGTCCCCATCATCATCAGTATGCCTGACTGATTCCTAATAGCTGCCTTGCAGTCTGCAATACACCTCATACCTCTCCCATGCTCTGGTGCAGCGACTAGAGCTGCTGGTTCTAGCCCAGCACTACTAAATGAACAAGCACGGATGATTTACAACGGAATGGAAAATGACTCCATCTAGGTGAGAGTATCACCTGCTTTCTGCCACTGCGTGCCACTGATCTTTCTGCATGAATGGAGAAGCTGCCGTTTCTGCTGTGGGGTCCCTGCAGCAAAAGGGTCACCTGCCTCCCCCACAGTTAGCTCACTCTGCAGCTCTTCAGCTTGTCAGTCCTTGGTGTTCTAGTGAGATTTCAGCTGGCTGTACCTCTTGGGTAGCCCCAGCATGGGCATGGCAAAGAAGACTAGTTCTCCAAGCACTGGGATAGTAGCCAGCAACCCTAGGGGAGAACTGAGCTGGCATCCCCAGCCAGCTAGAGCCCTGCACACCTTGGAGGTGCTTTGCACACCTGCATCGGTGAGGTTCACTGTGCTAACAGTGCTCTGCCAGAGGAGCAGCATGCTCGCTGCTAGGGATCCAGAAGAAAGCCGGGTAGCAAAACAGGCATCGTCTTTGCCAGGTTTCTGAACAAATAGTTCCACCCGAGAGGCTGAAACCACATTGCTGCTCTTGTCAATCTTCCTGGGAAACAATCTGAAAAGGAATTCAGACGCAACACTAAAATTAGTAAGAATATGAACTACTGTTCACAACATTTTTTTCTCTCTCTCAAGCTTATTGAGTAACCTCTCTCTCTCTCAGTTTCATCACAGAGCATTAAGTTTTGAGAAAGGGCTGAGCCCAGCCACTGAAGACCTTTATTCTAGCTGTGTAGGTGCGGTATTGACAGAGCCAAATTTAACACAGTTTAGCCAGTGCACAGTAAAACAGGCCAGATTTTGCATTGTGTACATTGGGGCAGGGAGGTGGGGTGGACAGGGATATGGCAGGGCACTGTGGCTCTGCATGGCTCTGTTACTGAGACTTGGTGAGGTGTCAGGATACTTTGGGTAGTATTTTTGAGGTCCTGCTGCTGGATTCTCTGCTCTTACTGAAGACTGTGGTGTAACTGTAATGGCTCAGTTGGAAGGAGTGGTGAACCAGTAGTGAAAGCTGTTGGAAATGTCTCCTTATGGTCATGTACATATGTATGCATGCGTGTGTATATATGCACCATTGAAATACACCGTGCTGAGCCCCCTTACCCTGCCACAGCAGGGATATATCCCAGAAGGGTGACAGGCTGGTTTACTTCTGACAGTCTTCATACAGTGCCCTGCAGATCAGGAGCTCTCCTGTAAAATACAAACTGTTGAAAACGAAGCCATAGATTTTGTGCTTCCGAGCTCTAGGGTAAATGTGGCGTTGTGCCTGTGACTGGGGTGGGAAAATCCCTTTGCACAGCATGTTATCTTTCCCTGTGGATCTCAGCGGGAAAGCACAGTCTCCGGGATCAGGCCCCAGCTTGTCTGCTGAGGGAGCTGACACCTGCCTTCTCACAGCAGGAAGGCTGCTTATTCTCAAGTATCTGTCTGCAAGCGCTGCCGGGTGCTGCTCCAAAAATCCTTTCCCCCACTGACGAACCGAGCTGGAGCGCTGGGAGGGAGGACGAGGCACCCCCAGCACTCGCCTGCCCACCAGCAAGGTGGTGCCCCGGCTGCCTTGTCACCAGCCCCCCACCACCACCCCGGGCAGAGCCCTGGCTGTGCAGGGGCATCAGGCTGTGGGACGAGCTCTCCCCTCCATTTACACCCCTTCCCATCCCACTCATGTCCAATATAAAATTAATGCCCTGGACAGCCCTCCTCATTCTCAATACACCTAAACATTTTTTTAAATCCTTAGCTTTTGGTACGTGCTCCTTCCTCCACAGCCACACGCAGGGATTGTCCCCAGTTCCAAAAGGCAAAACGCCCCCTCAGCAAGGTTTTACAGCTCTCTCCTGGGCTGGAATCCCACCATGGCTGATGCCCTGTAAGAGAGATGCCGTGCTTAACCTTCCTACCTCTGTTTTGAAATCCAGATTTGATCACCCATAATTCCTTTTGAAATCAGTGGGTGGTGACAGTCTTCAGCCCACTGGAAAAGTCAGTGCATTATGCACCTGAATACGAATTTATGCTTTTAATTTGACATGATCCTCTTAGGATTTCAGTGTGAAGGTGAAGAAATCCAGTAATTCCTCACAGTTTGCTCATTTGTGCTGTCTATGGATTATTTGTCAAATTCTTTTTATATTATCTTCATGAGAAATGTAATGAATCTCATCAACAGCAAATCATTTGTCTCCGTTGGTGTACTTTCTAGGATGATTTATGTATGCATTAAATGTGATTGCAAGCCATTTCCTAACACATGTAAACCTCAATTTTCAAAGACCTCAGGGGATGCTCTAAGCTTTAATAACAGCCTCTCATGAAACACAATTACCCCATTCTGGCAGTGAACATGAGTAAACATGCATATGGGGAATCAGTAAAATAATAATTTATTTGTTATTTCACAAATTATACTCTAGAATTAGGGAAAACTCTCTTATAAGAATGCATTGACCATGTACCCTAAGCTTGGTATGTTCATCCTTGTTGTTACATGTGCTGTTGATCCTGGAGAGAAAAGGTTAAATGTATTTTTATTGAATGAGCATAGCAATAAAATTCACATCAAAACCAAAGAGCAAGAATAATTAGGTAGATTTTTTTCCCCACTATGTATCTTCAAGGTGTTATTGCATGTTTTCCTGTAGGGCAGCTGATATTTTTTGCTCCCTTCTCCCATATAATCTTGAAGCTGCCTGCTTAGCCTCTCTCACATGCTGGGAATATTTTGGTTTGTGGCTCAGCCCACCTACCAACTATTTCAGCTACTGAGATGCAGTGAGCTAATTAACACATCCATCACCTTACACATTCTTCATATGATATGAGCAATAATGAGACTTAGCCTTAATCTTCTTTGTCTTACTCTTTCTCCCAGGCTCGGCACTGGCTTAACTCAAGCCCATGCATATTTTCCTTGCTGAACTGTTCATTCATGTATTTTTGTTCTCTATTGTCTTCTAATTCCCTTCCTCTCCTAGAATGCATGCTAGATTAAATCTTCATTATCTGAGCCTGTCTCCTTTGCCTAGCTCACACAGCCATGTAAGTATCATTATTGCTTAATATTTGTATGAAATCAGCATCCAGCAAATCCTGATACGCACCAGCGGCTCGTGCTAGGTGCTTTTCCACCAGGGAAACAAACACAGCGCCTGTGCCACAGAGCCTGCAGTCGAGGTTGAGGCACATACCTGCTAAAATCTGCTATTTTTCATTTAACTGTTGATCTCTGACTTCTGCAGCTGCTGTTTGGCAGCCTGTGGAGGAGGGCTGTGGTCCCACAGTACCTGCCAAGGGAAAGCTGGACAGAAGGATGAGAACATTGGGGGATGTTTTTCTCACCCCTTCATGGTCCTCACCATGAACCTAAGTAACACAGCATGTGATGCAGTAGCACAACCTGGCAGATGAACAGGAAGGGAAACAACAACAAAAAAATTATCCTTACAGGTGAGGATAAACCCAGCATTTTCAAAAGGCCTGGTTCCTCTTCTGCCTGAGATCTGCTTTCTGCCAACATAATGCCTCATTCTCTCCCTGTTCATGTCAGAACGTGATGGAAGATATCCAGATCCTATTAATGACAGTGAAGTAGGAAGCCCTATATGAGAAGCAGGCAAATGACAAGTCTCACTGTGAAGCTCCCCCAGAAAGCTTGCAGCACTGAGCCCAGCACGGCTGGGCTGGCTTAACCAAAAGGCGTTTATGGAATCCAAAGTTGAAGGAAATCTGAACATCTTAGAAAGATGTAAACCTGCTTTTCCAGATAACAGATAATGCTAGCAAGTTATCTGGTTACATTAATCTATGTCTGAACTTAAACTGAGGTAAGTGCTTACGGAATATGTAGGCTGTGATACATCCCCAGCAGTAATTCTGTTAAATTTTTCAACACCCCCTGCTATGTATGTGTAAGGATTCACAGGCACACTGAAAGAGGCCAACTAACTATGCTCCTCTCCTCTGCTTTTAACTACTCTGAGAACAGCACTGTGCCTCCTCCTCGCGTGCTTTCTGCTATAAACCCAACCGTTTTCATTTCCCAGGCAATCCATTGATGGTGGCTGCAATTGCACTGACCATAACTGCAACCTAAGGGTATCTGATCCAAATTATGTAGCACATTCTGATATTGACCTCTGGAGCCACAGATCTGGAAGAGGGCCAGAAAAGCCATTTTACAATTATAGTCTAAGTCACGGGCTTTATAAATCCGTTATTAAAAAAAAAAAAAAGACAGAGTAAGCACACCCACAAGGCAGGCATTAATCACGGCTAGATAAAGTCCACTTCTCTCCTAGGTGGCAAGCCTCAAGGTTTCAGCAGGAGCTGACTCCCTGCTGCAAGGACACCCGGTGCTTTTTGCCCCAACAGTACTTTTACCCTGTAATGGCAGGGAGCAGATATTTTCACTGCTGTCCATGCAGTTGCTCTGGAAGCAGACTGCAATCCTGGAAGTAAGAATCACAAGGTCATTTTCCAACATGAAGGAAGGAATAAGCATGTCACAGGAGTAGAAGGTGGAAGACAAATAAACCCGGTAATTTCTTATCTGGCAAATACTTGGCTCTCCTCACTGCAGCTCGGCTTTCAGAACCAGCAAACAGGAGGGAGGCTCATTGCACACAGCCCTTACTGTCTCGCTCAGAAAGATCACAGTCCCACACTCCCTGTAACTCCCTCTACCCATTAAATCCAGGAAGATGCCATAAACTGCAGCTGTATGTCACAGAGCTATTTCATTTTAGCCAAAAGTAAGTGCTGTAAAAATGGATGTGCTGCACGCTTTGCTGATGTAGATTAAAAGGAGTTTGATTCCTATAGTAAAAAGTAGTCAAAGAACAGAAATTACTTTTGTGACTTTAGATCAGGTTATAGTACCTAAGGGTCTTTCCTGATACTCTTACATTTTATTTTAGAAATCCTCTATCGTAAAAGGATGTTCATCTGTGCTACAGTCAATCGCATGGTATCTGAGCATCTGTATGTAAGAAAACTCTTTTTAACAGGCTCTATTCCAGGCACTTTATTAAAGCCATTACCAGAGGCACATCAAAATGTAATAAACACAGAAGCAGATAATGGTCAGAACATTTCTAGCATGAAATGCACGATCTGTTCTGATTAAGGAAAATTCAGGTTAAAAGCTGTCATTTTCATTTGGCAGTTTGGAATGCCAGTCACATTTCTGAGACTAATCCAGATACCATGTTGCTGAGTCACCTCAAGTTTACTGTCAGCAGGCAGTCTCTGCCACTTAAACATCAAAGGGTTCTTCTCGCAAGTCTTCCAGGTGCTCTCGCTAGACAGTGCATCTCCACCCTGGATAATCCTGACTCTTCCTCCGTCTGCTATGCTAATTCGCTCCAGAGGTGTAGTCTTAGTGGATCCCAACCACCCTGTGGAGCAGCGCTGTCATGGCACTCAGCATGGATCCCTCCTTGTCAGAGGAAGAAGTCCCAAACCTGGCAGACCAAGCACAGGGCTGGCAAAATCCAAGCTGAGCTTAACAGATGATCAGGAGCTTATCACAGTGGTTCATATCATTCTGTCAAAGACAACTGAGCTGTACTGTGGCTCTGCACTTACACCTAAGTGGTTCAGAGCGCTTTAATTAATGAAATGGTAATTAATCCTCACTGCTCCTGAACTGCAGGGAGCTACACGTGTCTTACAGGCTGAGTGAGGGTACATGGCTAATGCATCCAAGGTGGATGAAGCAGGAGAGCAGTAAGAGAAAGACAAGAAAGTGGCAGGTTGTCCCAGGAGATGGATTTCTTCACATGTGCGATGTCCCCAGTGCTTCCACTGCCGGCAGCTGCTGGAGACAGGACAGGGCTTGGCTGGACCCAGGCTGGTAATTCCTGTGTGGTCCAGGTCCATCCCTTCACAGGCACCTCTGAGTGAATACCTCACTGACACAGACTGGGCAGAGAGGGAGGTTTACGCTGTATTACTATTTCAATAATTTGGATGTTGAAAACACGAGTACAGCATTTGGACCAGCAGATGGGTTTTCCAATTCATTGACTCAGGAGTTCTTCATCTTGTTTCAAAAAGTTCCTGTGTTATTACTGTTGCAGATGAGGGCTCCCGTTTGGTTTCCAGTCTTTCACAAAGTAAATTAATACCTTCAGCGATGGCTAGGTTGAAATCCTAATTTGTGGATTCACAGCCAAGATCAGGATGGTGCATTAGATGCCAGTGAGGCACCAGCTCGCTCCTCATCAGGGCAGTTTTCAAAGTGCCTCTCTGAACAGAACTGTTTTCTTTGCACTGAGGATCACACAAAGCAGAGCCAAAAGAAACTGTTTAGCAGGCAATAAAAATACGAAAGAAAAAGAACAAGTACATAAAAAATGTCACTGGGAAGGAGAGCAGTGTGTACTGTTAACAGCCTGATCCAAACCACACTGACATTCCCTCCACACATGCACGGAAATGACAAGACCCTACTGCTTTGTATTTTTCTGCTTCTGTGGCACCAGGCTCTGGTCAGAGATTTTTGATGCTCCACCATCTCTTATCATGTTAAGAGTAAAACCTTCAAAATGTGAAATATTTCATAGAAATAATGTAACAGTTTTAAAACATACAGATCAGCCCTCTGAAGCACAGTATCTGTGGAAGGCTTCCGATTCAAAGCAAATTTCTTCCTGGCCACTGAAAAACAGCTATATATCCCATCCAAACACATTAATAATAATGGCTAGCGTCCCATTCACAGGTGACCATGGCTTCCAGCAGTTTTTAGTCGCAAGCACCATTTTGCTCCACCATCTCAGCTTTGAATCTGTTTTTTCAATTTGGCAAATCTGAAACCTTCTGAAGTTCTGCTTCCTTCAAATTCCTGACTATCCCTCACTATTGCTCTCATTTCTAGTCTCTCCAGGGACTTCAAATAGATCTCAATTTCTTATAAACTCTAAGCAGTATAATCACCTCAGTGCCGTAATCTCTCTGTTTACTTGTAGAATGAATCAATTTCTATCTGATCTCTCTCCCCTTATGTTTCTTCTCTGTTCTTTTTAATATCACGCTTGCTTTACTGCATTCTGAATGAAGCAATTGAGGGCTAATAAACCTGTTAGATATTTATGTTCTTATTTTGTCTCTAATGAGGATGTTGGCTGAAATGTCCAGAGTAGGACGTTGTCAGCAGCTGGAAGAAAACTCAATGCCAAATGTCACTGCTCTAACAGCCAGCAGTGCGGGCACAAGGGTGACCCACCAATGTGCCACTCCACACTTCCAGTAGAAGCCAGGGAGGTAAATAAAACTACACCATTCTGCAATCCAGATGAGCATAAGACTTAATAGTCTTGGCAGCTGACACCAGTTTTAAAGACCTGATCCATCCAGTACAACAATATGCATAATGGGGTCACTGCGGCTCTTTGAATCTGGGGTATTTGTTCCCTATTTCTCCTGCTTCTGGACCCCAAGGTCACACCAGCAGGCAGGCTTTGCTGGAGTTTGTCATTCCTGCCACAGCTGGAGGGCATCTTCATCTGTTGCCACCCAAAGGACTGCTTCGTGGCTCTCCTCTGTCAGTGGCCACATCCCAGAGAAGGTGCACACGGACATGTGGCTGCTAATGGCAGATCTCTGGTGATACCTTTCTACACCCTGTGCATACCCAGCCCATAAGCAGCCCTTTCTCCCACGCAAGTGACACAGCTCTCAAGGAGAGAACAGGCTGTAGCTCCTTTGGAAATGGAGGCTCCTAGCTTCAGCAGAAGAGGAGAGGCAAGGGTTACTGACTTCCAGAATTCCAAAATGTCAAGGACTTTCCACTGGGAGTGTCTCTGGGAAGTTGCAAGGAGCTGATGGAAGGAGCTGGAAATTTTCTGACCTGCAAGAACAGAAACAAAGCATATTCCTAGAGCTGTTCTGTGATAACTCAGCTTCGCCTCTGGAGGCAAGGCCCAGCATGAAACTCTGTAGTCCTCCTTGCTTCTTTGAAGGGTATAAAGGAGGAAAGCTCATGGCCTGCAGAGTGATGGAGCATGAAACTGAGGTTCAGCATCTGAACCATGTAAGAGCAAATGGCCCATCAATCCATAGGCATAAAAAGAGCTTGAAAGAAGAAATGCAAGGATGTAGACCCCTCAGAGTGCAAGAAGGCTGAAAGACAAATGTGACTTGCATCCATCCTCTGGACCTGCCTCAGATGCTCAGAAAGAAAATTAAGCTGATGCTCTGTACTCTATGTCTTGAGAAAAGTCTTCAGAGAAATTTTTGCTTTTACATAGGATCCTCATGTAATACTGCCCATAATTTTACAGACTCCTTTGTAACTCTGAAAAGTAGGGAAGAGAAAATTCCTTAGAGACAAGGCTCCTGAACTGGCTTGTGCATGATCAGGTTTATGGTTTCTTTTAATATTGCCTCCTGTGGGTCTTATTTATGAAGATAACTGTAAACTATATTGTAAGGCTATGGAAGAGAAACTCCCCTACTTCAAGACATAGTTCTTTCTTGGCTGTGAAGCTGGGGTCAGCAGTGCCTTTTACGCAGTCACACTGAAGAGTTGTTAAGGGTCATTAATAGACTTTCTTTTTCCAGGAGTCATGTCATTTTGAAATATTAAAAGGAATCTTGTTCCAAATGGTTGAAAAGCAAAATCCAAGAGCATCCACAGATGGGAAATGCAAATAAAACCACCTTTCAACTACAATATGTTCTGCTGATTTTGATAATTTCCATTATTTTTCACTATAGATTTAGGTAATTCTCATTTTGAATTAAAAAGGCATATTGCACTTAAAATGTTCAAATGGAACAATTTCAAAACCTCTTTCAGTATTTGTTGTAAGTTTTTTTAACCTGTACCCTTCTTCAGAAGCTTTTGTTTTAGTGAACAAACATTTTGCTTCACTGCAGATTGGATAAAAATTAAAATGTACAGCTTTTCAGCCAACATTTTTAGAACACGTCCTCAAAGATCCAAACCACATGGGTTACCACAGCTCTTCACTGGAGCTGTATCTACCTAATTCTTCATGAGCACAGTCTCTTGGAGCTTCAGCTGCTATAGCTCCACTTCTGTGCTATCCAATCCTTCTTTAAAAACACAGTGGGTGTCAGTATTTTTGACTTTGCCTGTTTACTGCTCAAACAAGAAAGTGCTTATATGTTGCAGCACTACCAAACTATCAAGCTGCAACAAGGCTTTTACTGTCCCATACCAGCCCTCTCATGCCTCGGCACC
>JAVJGI010000062.1:82733860-82768708 GCA_035590275.1 Ibycter americanus
TGCAGGACACAAGTTGTGTGTGACTTTGGTGCCGGTGCATCTCCCAGGCCACCCTGGCTGCAGCCGCAGCTCCTCGGTGCAGCACCCGGCTGTGCTGGGCGAGGAAAGGGGCTGGCTGGGCGAGGAAAGGGGCTGACGGTGGGGGTGCCCCTCCCAGAAGCTGGGGTGCAGCCCCCCAGCCAGACCCAGGGGCTAGGGAAGCTGGGGCAGTGCTGCCGAGGAGAAAGCTGCGCCTGCAGAGGCGAGAGGCTTTCCCTGCAGGCTGGCAGAGCCCTGCGGGGCTTTTTGATTGCATCTGCACGTGATAAAAGTGAGGAGCGAGAACCTCCAGGAGAGCAGCTCCTCTGGAGACCCAGCGGCCCCAGGCCACTGCTACCTGAGTGGGGCAGCAGGAGATCTTCAGGAAGGTCTGAATTCATTAGCACTCAGTTGCTCGGAGGAGTCGGTGCCCTGTTTTTGAAGAGGGCAGTCATTAGTTGCATGGTACGAGCAGGAGGGGTCTCCTGGGGTCAGGCTTTAAGAGCCGCCGCTCAGCAGCCGGTCTGCTGGGCTGGAAATACTTGCAAGCAGCAGCAACACCCCAGCTGTGTCAGCGTGCTCCTTGAGTTGGCCCTTCCCTGCCCTCATCGCTCCCACATGAACCCCAGAGGAGGAAGAAGAGGTGGTGCAGTGCAGTCTGTAACCAGCAATGGTCATCTTCAAAAAGGACGGCCAGCCACTATCGCAACACCAATTATATTTAAAGAATCAATGTGGTATTCAGTTTGGGCAGGATGGCAGTTTTAAGGGCAAAGTTACAGAGCCCGGTTAGGAATTCCCTGTTTCACTGTTGGACTTTTTTGAACTCTTGAGCAAATACTGTCTGACAACTTGCTGCTGTCCTTTTGTTAGTTTGTTCCATAACTCCATAAGGATCATCATTACCTTCAGTCCAGCTCCCTAAGTGCTCTGCACACCCTGCCTGCACGTGTCATTACGCGGTACTGTCGGAGTCAATGGTCCTTTCTCTTTACTCCATTTGGGCATGATGTCAGGTCCCGACGTAACCTCCCTCCCTCACACCCTGCCGTGCAAATGGGCCAGTTCCATCTAGCTCGTCCTCCAGCCCTGCCCCAAACACATGTGGACACCGTGGGCACGCCACTAGTCCCCTGGCACCTGTGAAGCTTTCATTCCCCTCGCTGCCCCTTCCAGCTTCACCCACTGCTGTGGCAGAGGGGAAATGTCCTGTCCGAGTACCTCCTGGCCACTGCACTGGTGGGCTCTGACTAAGATTTAAAGCTGATCCTGCGTGCTACACCAGACCAAGTCAAGGGCTGCATCTCCCCGTGGGCTCAGCAACCAGCTGCTCCATGAAGCAGTCTTTGAGCGTAACTAAAAAGCTTATCTCTGTGTCCAAGTGTGATGTCTGCCTGGTCTGTGGGTGTTTGGAGCTTGCATATAGCAACAGTATTACATTTTATTTGTATAATGCTGGTTATCTAGAAGAGTATAAAGTAATTCAGGCTCTGGGTACCTCTAGGGTATAAAGGCAGAAAATATTGGATAATGCACCATGTGATAACTTCAACTGTCTGATCACCGTGTGCACATTGTCACTTGAAAAGCTGCTTCTTGTCAGGAATACTTGCTGCATTTTCCAAGATGGCATGTCCCCTCTGGCTGGCTGGAAGACCCACAAATGCCAGCCTGCCCCATCCAGCAAGCTGGAGGCATGACTTCAGCAGGACAGCCTGCTTGCTGTGGTAACACACCCCGGAGTGAGCTCAGCTTGCCTTGGTGCTCAGGGACAGATGCAACGCTGCGGGAAATCTGTCGCAATGTCTGCTCGCACTGCTACAGCCGGCGCTGTTCCTCTGAAGTATCAGCAGCACGGCAATGCTGCTGCTCGACTTCACCTTCTCATTAACGCTTTCCCACATGTCCCGTCAGAGGTGGCTGGTGGTCCTGCTCCCACAACAAACCTCTGCAGAAATTTTGGGTGCAAAAATTAAATGGAATATTCACCCTAATGCAATCCGCTTCCTGCAGCCTTTGCTGCAGTCACATATGTAAAAACTGTAGAGTGTATCCTAGGACTACTACTCTTCCCTGGAGATGGACGGAGGCAAACTAAATATGTTTAATGCCCTGCATGCAGCAAATTGTGGGATGGAGGACCATCCCACAGGGGAAGCTGCAGACTTTTCCCTGTGCTTCTGCAGCCCAAGACTCCTACCCTGGTGTTTTGCTAAGGCAGTTTACAGTATGTGAATCTTCCCTGTGGTTTGGTTTTGTTCTTTTAAACTTTTTTTTAAAAAAAATATTAGTTTAAACAGTCTCTCATTAAGGCTTCTGAGTGTGTGCTATGACTCGTCTTGGAAATGTGTATTCAGGTGGTTTGTAAGATTTGTATTATTTGCTTCTTTTGGAGCCATTCTGGTGTATTATGTAAATCCATAGCTAAGCATTTCCTGGGACCATTTATTGTGCAACTGCCAAGTTTGGCACACATACAGTGCTGAGCAAAACCAATTACTTCTGTCTCTCTAGTTCAGAGAAGAAAGATCAGCCTGGAGATTTTTTGTTTCATTTAAGAGAAGACAATTTTCTCATTTCATTGCTTATCAGAATGTGTTTTCTGCAAACGAGCTGGAAACTCCCAGAATAGATATAAGTTTAAAGGCAAAACATCAGCCCCAAATCCTGTGCAGAAACAATAGTCAACATCAGATGCAAACACAAGCGGCAGCTGGACACTGGATTGACTTCTATGGTCATTTCTTGCATTTAATAACATGCTTACTGAAAAATATGCATGGGATGATGGCAATTAACCTATTTTAGATAGCTGTTAGACTATTTTAGATAACACCCATTTCTGAGAAACTGCTTAATTCCTTGAACAGCTATTTTTCAGTTCATGTAATCAGGTAGATTTGGTGACAAAACCCATATCTACCTGTTGCTTTAAGCTTCAACTCAGGCCTTTTTCTATGTACTGACTGCGTGAATTCACGGCCAGAGCTGAGGAAAGCCAGTGTGGGGTACCTGACACCTGAAACTTCTCCATCCTTTCTTAGTTTTAAGGTTTGGCATTCCCTGACCCGGTCCTTGCTTCTCTGCCTGCTGCAGGCTCGGGAGGGGGCTGTGGGTTGCAGTTTGCTTCCACTCCCTGCCGAAGGAAGGAAGTCTGCAAGGGGCTGTCTGGGGGCACCAGTGGTGGGAAGGGGGTGTGATTTTCAGGCTTGCCCCCACCCCAAGCCTCCAAAATCCCTCCCTGGGGTTGCTGCTGCCCACACCTAGAAGGTCAGAAAAGGCACAGAGCTCCTTGCAAGCACCATCAGCTACAGCTCACAGGTCTCACCAGGAGTGGGACAAGCTGTTGGGGGTCATGGCAGGACCTGCCACTCCCCAGTGCCTCTGAGGGAAGCCCCAAAGCCCCCAGTTACTTGGAGCTGGCAGCGGGCAGCGCTGCCCCATCTCCCACCTCTCTCCTCCATGGTCTGATGTCCCTGGGTCCTGTGTTACCTCAGACAGAAGAGCCTGTGGACACGGCACCATCACTTGAGTTTAAATGGAGCTGGAAGTAGATGTTTTGAATTATAAATTGTGGTGAAGCATCATGCGCCACTGAACTGTGCTAGAGGAAGGGAATGTAAAAGCCATTTCCACTTGTGGGGGACAGCCCCACTGGCAGTGTTGCCCCCTCGCAGGTGGTCTGATGCCAGTGACTACGGGGCCATATCCAGCACTAAACCTCCCATGTAAGCAGGACCCACACCCCACAGCAGCTCCCCTCTGCCACGTCCCCACACCGGGCTTGGGGCTAGAGCACAGCCCTGCAACCTGCTCTGCTTTTCAGTGGGGGACCTGCTTCCAGCATGAGCTTCAGGCACATGGAGGGACAGCACAGGAAGGGGGATCCCCACTCGGGCACACTGCAGAGGGGTGAAATCCTTACTGTGGTGGCTGTGAGTGGATGTGCTTGGCATGGACCTTGGCTCATTGCTGGGCTGGGAGCAGCACGCCGGCATGGCACAGCACAGCATGGTCCATGAGCGACCTGCTGCTTGAATTTCCTGACATGTAAGATTTGTAGACATGCTCTCAAATTGACCTGGTCCTCAAGACAGGAGCAATCAATTAAAGAAACTTTTCCCTGTGAAATCAGCTGCAAAAATGGTGCTTTTATGACAGGCTGCCCTTGCTGCCTTGTCCTTTCTAAAGACAGGATGCTGTAAGCTTGAGATTTCCTGACAGTAGCCAAGCATTTCTTCAGCTGTTCTCAGGCACAGATCTGGTAAAGGAAAAATGCCTGACAGTGATGAATCACTGACTAAACAGCTTAATGGTACCCCATCACCAGCCATTACTGTGGGCGGTATTAGTTAAACAGCCACTTGAAACATGCCAGGCATTTTCCAGGAAAAAAAGGGACACCCCTGACCTCCAAGTTCAAAAACCAGTGCCATCACCTGGGCTGATGTTACCTGCCAGGCTGCAGGGCTGCAGTCTCCCATATGGAAGGGTATATAACAAGAGACCGAAGGACCAGGCTTTGCAGCCCTAGTTTAGTCCCCAGCACGAACAGACCAGGCTGGGTGAGTACAGAGCATCTCTGAGGAGCGACACATGGCCATGGGTGGCAGCGTGCCTCAGCGGGCAGGGCAGGCAGCAGGGCAGGCACGGGGCACGCTCCAGGCAGGTTGCAGACCTCTTCCCCATGGAAGGTGAGGAGGAGCTTGTGCTCTCCCAGCACTGGCAAGTATCCTTCCTGAGCTGCTCCAGGTGCACGGAAGGAAAGGTGGAGGCAGGGCTATAGGGGTTTTGGTGTAGGAGCCTCGGACCTGCAGGTCAATAAAAGCCACGGCAGGAATCCCGGGCACTTCTCTGCAAAGTGCTGAGGCTAGCGGGTTTATTCGCAGCATTTTATGATCTGGGACACACCGCAGGAGCCTCTGTGCAACTGTTCTGCTGGCATGTGAACATGCGGTGACTCAGGAAAAAAGCGGTCAAGGGCTGTCTTGATAAGTAACAGGAGTTGGCTATAAAATAAACATGCAGGAAAAGCAAATCCCCAGCTCTCCAAAAGTGCAGCCTACAGGCAGCCTTCATCCTGCCTCTTCCAAGCACCCAGGGACTTCACCTCTCTGTGCCCTAGCTTGCACCTCTGTAAAATGGGTTTCATGACCTCACCCTTCGCTTGCACTGCTTTGAAATCTCTCCACCTGAGAGCCTGATTTTGTCATGGGGGGAGGGAAGTGGCCCTGAAGGCATGATCCTATTTTCTGGGAAACACATCATATACATTCCTGGAGAACATATTTGAGGAATATTTTGGTATAACTTGTGTCTTTCATCTGCACAGCGGTCTTTTACCGACCTCCACTTGTGAGCATAATGCAATGAGGGGTGCTGTGACCCTAACAGGATGAATTAAAAAAAAACTTATCTTTTTTTTCATTGGGAGAAATTAAACTGGTTTCAGTTTCCTTCCCTCTTAATAACAGCCAGGGCACCTTGTCTGTCTTCTTTGCTTTTGCTTACTGCAACTGGCTTGCAAGTCCCCCCAGAAGACATAGCATGACCTTTTAGTTCATGTCTCTTTTTTCGTATGTTGAACAGAAAATGTATGACTGTTAACAGCACATCTGCAGACTATTTATCCATGCAGGCCTAATCGGTGCAGAGATTAGCAAAACATGTTTTGCCTGCCAATCTCTAATCAAGAGGCCAGATTCGCTGGTGCGGTAGCAGCTTTGCAGTGCTCCAGGGAGGTGATGCTCACTCTGCTGAAAATCAGGAGCAATTTAGCCAAATTCAATTTGCAGGTACAGACCTTGCAAGGTCAAAGTAAGAAGCACAGTCTACAGAGAAAAATTATTACCCACTAGGAGCAACAGCAGATCCAAACCTGCTTTGGAGGAGAAGGATCTAATATGAAGGCCAAGCAATGAGAAAATTGTAACAAAAGTTAACAGTCTGGAAAGGAGAAATAACTGGCTTGTGCAGAGTATTCCCTTAGGATGTGTATTCCTCCCAGATATTTTCTACTTTGCTGCGTCTTTCCCAAAAACGTGATGGCAGCTTCAGTGGCTTGTTAACCTTGCTGGCATAGGTTTGTTCTGCAGCGAGTATCGAGACACCAAACCCCCAGCCCAGGCAAACACACCGTGTGTGCGTTTCCTGGTTCTTTTCTACCTTCCCTCTTCATAGGTGGGATTTATTTATTTATTTATTTATTTATTTATTTTTCAAAATGGGAGCAAAAAGGATTCCTTCCAGTTTTGGCAGAATTTTATACATTCACTTGCACGAGGTTCAAAGCAGTGGAGAAACATCCCAACTGCCTAGCAATGGTTAAAGACAAAACAGGCAGTGGAATGTGAATAGTGTTAAATATTTAATTGTAAGCTCGGTGGGAAAAAAATGGAGTTTTACTGTCATATTTTATGTGCAAATTTTATTTGACTGCAACACCTGCTTTCGATATGATTAACTCTTACTTAGCATGCAATTTTGGCACTGTCAAATTCTGATTTACTTCACTGGGGATGCTTGGTTCCAGCGATGGAGGTATTTTGCTAGTATTGTGCTGGAGACATGCCTAATGGGGCAGAGCTAATTTGCCATTTGCTGGGTTAATGAAGATACACACTAAAAAGATTATGAGGAAAAACAAGAACTAGTACATGAAAGATTAAGAAAGAAGCAAACAATTTAGAGTAAAAATACAAAGAGTAAGATCTCTGTGCCTTAGGCTTTTCTGCAGTATCTTTCATCCCAGCACAGTTCCTGTAGTGCCATAGTGGCTACGTGCTGTTCCCAAGTGACCACACATGTTTCTATCAGGCCAGTTGCCAGGGCACCCTGGGATGAGCGGCAGGGGACCGGAATCCCCATGTGGGAGAGAGGGTGGCTGGTATGTGCAGCCCAGCCGGTGCCGGGTCAGGGCTTGCTAAGCCCTCCTTGGGGGCTGTTACTGCAGGAGGCTTGTGCCACTGCGGCAGCCGTGCCATGTGGTGCCCGCTATTTATTTTATACCTACAAGCAGGTTTCTGTCTGTCCCCATCGCTGTCATCCCAAGCAGAGGATGCCCTGAATGCCAGGCAGCCTCTTCTGCTCCCAGATGGGCTTTATGTCCTTTGCACCACCCATCCCAGCTGGTATCGTGAGGAAGAAGGGAGCAGCCAGGCTGGGTGTGTGCTCCTCTTCCTCACCTGCACCATCCCATTACCCCGACACACAGGAGAGATGTCTGCTGTGGCAGCCCCCTCAGCAACACGCCGTGGCAAGAGCATCCACCACGTAACATCTCTCTGGAAACACCTCCAAGAACCACATGTAACCAGGCTGCAGTTCTCTCCCTTTGCATGTAGACCTCCTCCCAGCAGCGCAACCCTGCCTTTTATTTCAGTCATAAGCCTTCAGATTGTCTAAGAACATAGATATGACACTTCTGAGTGGGAGCAAGCTTTTCTTTATTGCTGCTGCGGCAGTTAAGCCAGTACGTTTCCTTTCCACTATCCTTCCTTTGATATTTCCATTCCAGTCTTACACAGGTCTTTGCTGTTGCCTTCTCTAATGCCTTGCATTTATTTTTTAAACCAACTGCTGTGATTACAATGGAAGTCTAGCTCATGATGGCAGAGTCGAGGAAATTAACGCAGGAAGCTAGTTTATCTCAAAAACACAGCATTATGCCCTGCAACACCAAAGCTCCTTGCTGTCTGCTGCCACCTTGTCAGGAAACAGCCCAGCAGCTGTAGGAATTTGCTCCTCACATGGAGGATTACATAGAGTTGAGGAGAGATCATCTCAGCAGGGTGGCTCTGCCAGCCATCTGCAGGACAGCGTCCCTGCCCAGGAGCCACGCACAGCATGACCCAGGGATGCACAGGGCCAGGGCTTTACATCAGCGTTCCCCTATGGCCTCTCTGGCCATCGTCCACACGCAAAGTCCCACCACTCCGTGGGCAAAGCAGGGTGAGCCCAGTGATCACAACTGTATCAGCAAGCGAGCAGCAGGCGGCTTTCGGGGTGAGGTGGTAAGTGAGAGCGGCAGGCGCAGGATTTCTGGTCCTGCCAGAAATGTGGGCAGGAGTAGGTTTGGTCCGTCCTTGATGACAATTTCTCTTTTAACACGGGGTGATTTCTCCTTGCAGACACACGCTGGAGGTGCCCGTGTCCGTGCTCCTTGCTCTCAGGTCCCTTTTACAGCTGAATATTTAGAGAAATAGAAGTAGCTTTTTCCTGGGCTCAGTGCCTCCTGAGGTGGGCAGCAAAGGCGGCTCAGGGATGTGCATCTCCAGCAGCTCTGAACAGAGCCTGGGTTCCCGGCTCATACATAAAAAGTTGCTTGTACATACCTAAAGGTCAGTGGGCAGAAACTCCCCACTACCACTCTGTGCCCCTGGGACTCAGCGCTCTGCCAGGTTGTTAGAGCCACATGCACATACATTCATCTCACAGGGAGCTACCTGAGCATCTTCAGGGCCTCCTCTAGCTGGGTGTCTTGGAGGTATGTGGAAAGGATATATGCTATAAGCAAACAAGGTTGCTTGTTGTTAACTGCGCCTTTATTTAAGATAGGCCAGGGGATCTCGCTCAATAGGTGCACAGCCCAAGAGTTCTTTGAAAGCTTTCCAGTGAGTCTAAGGGATGACGAGCAGCAGTGCACACTGTGTGAGCGGGGAGGGGGACCCTGCAGAGAACGGTGACCAACGGGCTGGTTGTGCACACCACGACAGCCCTGCTCAGCTCCTCTTGCTGGAAAACCCACTTCCATGTCACCGTGCCTGCGCACAGGGCTCGCCGCCAGCAGTTGCAGGCATTTGTAATGATGCTGCGCTGAGCAACTGCTGTATGCCCATACCAGCTACTTGCAAACACTGCGCACTGCTAAGAACCACTGCTGCCCTGGGGCACAGCCCCTCGCTGCAGCTGCCAGCTGCCAGCAGCACCCGGCCGCCCAGCACACAGGGCAAGGGCAAGCACCAGCAGCACAGGGGAGCATCTGTTTACAGGATCCCTGCTTGCTTTCTTCGCAAAGCACGCCTCTGGCACCTCTATCCACATTAGCAATCAGCAGGTATTTAGTCCCAGAGACTAACGCAGCCTTCAGGCACCTGGGAACCCTCCCTTTTCACCCCAGGTGAGCTAGAACTAGTTGTGCTGCACGATGGGCTCACCAAAGCCTGGATAAACTGAGGCAGAAAGTGTGTTTTATCCTGGAAATGATACAGCTTGGTTGCTGGCCCGGGCAGGCAAAGCCAGAGGAGGCTGGTGGTCTCCCTGCCAGAGCAGGGTGCTTCCCCACCAGCTCTTCCACCACCACTGCACACTTGTCCCAGGAGAAGACACCCAATGCCATCTCCCCACCAGCCTGGGGAGCAGCCAGCTTGCTCTGGTGTGAGTAGAGGACTTACTCTGTGTCCTACCATGGGCAGGTAGACCTACAAGGGTCTGTCCTGTAAAGCCTCAAAGGAACTGACCGCAGCTCCACATCTGTCCCGTGGCTTTGGGCAACTTTGGGTCAGGCCTCATACAAGGGTCCACAGTGCTGAGTCAAGCTCCAAAGGATGCTGAATGCTTACGTGCTGCCTTCCAGGTAGGGTGGGTTTTTGTCTTTCTTAAAAAGTACCATTTTCGTTAGCAGATGAGATTGTTAAAATATTCATAGGCAGGCTCTCCTGGAGCAGTCAGGCATGTCTGGAGCGCCGCAGGACACAAGCTCTGTTTTTGCCAAGGAGTATCCATAAAACATCAGGATACTCATTAGGTACAATGTACCCTTCTGGGCAAAACTGAAATTACTGGCCAGCAGGAGCAACTGTGTCCAAAACGTTCTGTCAAAATATTTAAAGTTTAAGGTTGGTTTTTCTGGAGTGATTTTGTCCCCCGACTGTTTTGGGGTTACAGTGTGGGTTATATCACAGTCCTGTCTTGCTTCCAATAACTATTGATCTACCATTACTCACCGACAACTCTCTTCAAATGCCTCCTGGTACGGCTTCACGAGCTGCATTATGGCACCAAGGAGAAATCAGTTTCCCCAATAAGCAGCAGCAAACTTGGGGAGGCAATTAATTGTGAGGGGATTATTGTACAGTATATAGTCATCCTGGCACACATAATATACCCATTTCCCCTAATGCTCCTCAGACTTCACTGAAGCTGCCAGGTCCAAGAAAGCCATCTAACCCACCTGCTGCCCCCACAAAGAGCCCGCAGTTCAGCAGTGCACCCGTTTTGGACAACGGGGCTCATCGTGCATGTGGGTGCATGTCTGGTAGCACCCTCCACAGCCCCCGGTGTCCTCGGGGAGAAGCTCCCTTACAGCTCTGTGCTGGACGGGGAAACCTCTGCCGTAAGGAGGTCTCCTTTGGAAGCTGGAGCCATCCTACAAGAAGCAACTCACACTTGGTGAAACCAGCCAAAACTGCTAAAAGGAAGCTTTATTGTATAGACCAGCGAGAGGAGACCTCCAAAGGGGGAAATGCAGCTCAGGGTCCTGATCCATGCCAGGGCAAGGCTGTGCTCTGGGGCATCGTGGCACTACACTGGGCGCTTCAGGGATGCGGGTGAGTGCCAGGCTGTGCTACCATATGGATCCAGTGGTATCTGCTAAACAACAGTCAGGCTCCCAGAACAGTAAAAGCACATGTTTCTACTGTACATGAAAAAGCGATACACAATTCTATACGTGGGGAACAGGTTTTTGGCAGGAGGAACTTTTTCTCCCCAGAATGAATCCCAACATAAATCCCATTTTAGTCCTCTCATTTGACTACAGCCTTCCTATCCCTCTCATACTAATCTTACTTAACATGATTTAATTTAAACTGTGCTTGCATTTTTAGAGCATTAGACTAGCTTCCTGTGACACCCTGGCAGTCAAACCCTCCTTGGTGTCTTGGGAAGTGGGTTTAAGCCTCTACTGAAGTTTGGGACTGGGTTTCTCAATGTCTTTCTGTGGCACGTGGCTGGTACAGATGGTGCTTCACAGGGCTGAAGGGCAGAACTGAGGTGGCTATAGTGTTTGTGGAAGAGTGGATCCAGGACACATGCTGCGTACAGGCAGCATCTGTCAGCGCTGCATGCATCCCTGAACAGCCCTGCACAGCACCGGCAGGTGGGAAGTCGGGCCGAGGTTGGTGGTGCAGAGGGGTCGCTCTTCTACTGATACAGAGAGGCAGTTAACAGGTTTGGCAGGCAATAGACTGCAGCCAGCAGGTAATTTCACAGAGGGCAAGGGACACTGATGTGACACTGATGTGCTGGCTGTGACACTGAGTGACACCGTGCAGAACCAGTGGCTCAAATGAAAGTGTCCGTGTCAAGCAGCCAAATCTCAGGGTGATCACATCCAGAGATGGGCAAGTTCTGCACAGCCGTGACTCGTTACAAGAGACTGGCAGGCAACAAAACCCAACAAACACAAAAAATGCATTTCTTCTACCCTGCAGCCTTGTACCTGCTGCAGCAGAGGGGTGTAGGCAGACGTAGATTTAGTGATGGGGGAAATCTGAAGAGGCTCAGAGCGTGGATGGGTTTCTTTGGGTAATCAGCCCCATCTTGTGAGAAAGCGGATCAAAGTCACACTTTCATCAGACTCCACATGACGAGCCTTACCTGCCCAGTCTCAGGAAACAAACAGCTTGAAATTCAAGGCAGCAGTGAAAACCTGTTTGGCCTTCATTGTCAGAGGAAAATTTAATTTTGCTCAATTTTTGTCAAAATATCTCATTAAAGTACTTCAGGGCCGCAGGGGGTTTGCAGATTTAAAAGCAAGCAAAGCCAGCGCAGGCTACAGCACCGCCGCAGACTGCCACCTGCACACTGCAGCGGCTGCAGGCTGCAGCCTCTGCCTCACAGACCGCTGCATTTCTTTGCATTATTGAATTTCCTTGCAGACAGCGCGGCCAGCAGCTCCCAGCTGTGCTGCTCGGCAGAAGCAGGCTGCAGGCAGGCTGCCCCTCGCAGCGCCTCTGCAGAGGTCACCCCTGCAGCCGCATCCCGGCTCCCACACACTGTGTCCCCAGAGCCATGCCAGCACCGCCAGGCATCACCGCCTGTCCCCTTTCGCCTGCCAGTGCCTCCAGGACACAAATAAACCCCTGGGGTTTCCTTTGCCTGTGCCAGGGCCATACCTGCTGTGGCTGCCCTCCCGCTTGGGGATTCACAGCATCCACAGCCCGAACTGTACACGTGCGCTCCCGACTCCGTGCTGCTGCTCCAACTGACCCAGCATGTCCCCGGGTGCCACTGTGCCATGTCCCAGTCCGTGCCCTCGCTCCAGCGGGAGCAGGCAGCTGCTAGCTGCCTCCTCCTGCTCCTGCCCCTGCTGCTGCCAGGGGGCTTGAGCCAGGTCCTGCTCCTTGGGTGGAAAAACCCCAACCCGGACTCCCATGAGGCTCCGTCCAAGCCCTGCGTAGTGGATCATGGATGGGCACTAGCGTCCCGTGGCTGCAGCAGAAGTGGGGAGCATGGGGGTTTGCTGCCAGCCCTGGCCCCTCAGCATCCCAGTGCCCACAGGGATGAAAGGAGGAGGATGACCCCATGCAGTTTCAAGATGTCCACTGTGAAGGCACTCATGGCAAGAGTGGGATTTCAGGATTTCACCTCCTAGCTTCACCTCTCCCCTCACTCTTCTGTTGCTGTCCCTCCTGTGTTTGCAGCCCCCATGTGTTCATACCCTGTGCAGGTGCTGGCTGTTGCAGCAGACACTGAAACTTGGTTTTCTTCTCTTCTTTAAGGTGTGTGCCCCTCTTTCCCCAAAGGAAAAGAAGAGGAGCAGGGAAGAAACCCATATATTTGCTGCAGACTGTGACTGGTTTGTGTAATAACGCTGCCTTTCTCTCCTTGTTTTAGGGAGTGCTGCCGGTTCTTTGGAGACAATGGCTTGACTTTGAAGGTGTTTTTTACCAAGGCAGCACCCTTTGGTGTTCTTTGGACACTCACAAACTACCTTTACTTACATGCAATAAAGAAAATAAACACTACGGATGTCTCCGTGTTGTTCTGCTGCAACAAAGCTTTTGTGTTCTTGCTTTCATGGATCGTTCTGAGGGACAGGTTCATGGGAGTGAGGGTAAGTGACTCCTTATCTCTGTCTCCCTTCTTCCCCCTCACCCTTCTGCCTTTCCTTTTCCCTTTCCCTCCCACCAGCCGAGTTGAGCAGCACGCCACGCAGACAGCCGAGCAGGCACAGAAATCCTTGTGGAGCAGGGACGCATCCTTCCCTGCAGCCTGGCAATGTGCCTGTGAGCTCCCAGTGCCCCCATCTCCCCCAGCCTGGTGCTTTTGCACATTTGCCTTTAGAAAAGAGGTAGCTTGCTCCAGAGCACGTCAGGAAGGATAGCTACTACCTCCACGTTGCTGTGGATGTGTGTCAGCCTTTCCCATCCCCTTCCAAATGGCCATTCCCAGGCTGTGGCACCAGACCTAGTGGTTTCTAACTGCACAGTCCTGCAAGCCCTGGCTGCATGCAATGCATTCCTGGTCCAACCTGTGAATTTAATGCAGCCCTCACCTTTTTGCGCGTAGCAGCAGGCTTGCAGGGTAGCACGGTTATCCTTTGCACCCATGTCAGTTGGTAGCAGCTGCAGAGAGGAGAGCAGGGCTGCCCTCGCCCACCCGCAGCCAAGGCGTGTGTGCTTGCATCACTGGTGGAGGACCGTAAAGCAGTGCATGGGGCCTTGCATCTGGCCAGCAGCTGCGGACACAGGGCCAGGCAGCACGGCAAGCAGCAGGGCAGCATGCTTATTCCCCTGGGATGACTCTCCTGGTGGCACCCCAGATGTTTGCTTACACCCTTAGTTCTACACCCCATGTGAATGCCTGCTCTGCAGTGGCACCAGAGCTGCATGCACAGGGGGTTGGGTCGGAAAACCCCACATCTCCCTGCTGCTGTTTTGGCAACCCTCAGCACACGGTGTCCTCGGGCAGCAGAGCTGGGTGGGTGGGTAACCCACCACCCCAGGGCCAAGGGGGTCCTGCCAGGGCCAGGAGTAACTGCAAGGAAAAGGCGCTAGTAGGTCCCTCCTGCGTCGCTGCACCAGAAGGTACTTATTAATATAACAGTAATAATAGTTTTTTTCTGCCCACCATTTGAGGAGCTCTCTGCTTACTCACCTGGGCAATGCTTTCAGTGCTCAGAAGAAGTTGTTAGCCCTCGCTGCACGGAGCAACTGAGAGTTAACTTTTCGGGAAGTGTTCCTCTCGGGCAGGAGAGCTTGGCCAGCCTTGTGGTGGTGGCAGCCAAAAGGTTGCTCAGGGAATCATTGCAAAATGTACCTGCCAAAAGCCCAGCCTGGCCAGCTGGTGTCTGCGCTTGCCCACCCCCCTGTCCAGGTAGCCGTACCCTGAAAATAAAATTAACTTGATTTTTTGAGTACAGAAGCAAGGATATCCTGAAATGATCCTGGAGACAGGGAGGTATCTCTGATAGCATAGCTGGACGTGCTGGCCATTTTGATAAAAGTAAAAAAAAAAAATTAAAACAGTGTATTTTTGTGGGACGCCAGAGAGGAGGTGTGTAGAGTGGCTGCCCGCTGCTGTCCTGTGCATGCAGCTTGCTCCGTGGTCTGCACGTGCCATCTCTCACCGCAGGACACAGCTGTGGGCTGGGGGAAAAAAGCTGACCTGTGTGTAGGGATACCCACACCGGCACGCATGTGCTGGAGCAGGGATGCTTCTCATGCTCTCCCCTGGGTGGCAAGGCCGTGCATAAAGAGCCAGGGTGGCCAGGGGCTCTCCAGCAGCTTCCTGGCCAGGCTAAGTCTTGTGCCATGGCAGGTGACACGTGCTGGGGGATGAATCCTGCTCTGGATCTCCCCCTTCCCAAAGGGGCAGAAGGAGTGGAAGGACCAGGGAAGCAGACTGAGTGGTGGTCTCAGCCATGTCCAGCTGTCCTTTGTTTCTTACCAGCACTGCCTTGGGAAAGCAGCAATGAAGCAGAGACCCAGAACAGGGTCCAGGGCGGTGGAGGCCATGCAATGTTCCTGCCATGTGTTCCAGTCACTCACCGTGGCACCTGGTGCTGGTGGCAGGGGGGCTTCCTGAAAAGCCACCCTGTACCCAAGGAGGAACCCAGCTGTCTCCTTCTCAGGTGACAGGCCAGCAAGGGACCTGGGTGCAGGGGGAGGGGGCTCGCAGGCAGACTGGGCTATTCACTCTTGGGTAGATGTGTCATCCTGAACCTGTGGCAAAACGTGAGTGAGGTGGTACCTGTCCTAGGGACTGGGGGGGCACGGGACAGCGCAGCAGCCCTGCTGCCCAGCTTTGTGTGAGAGTGCTGGGGACAATCCTGTCTGCGGAGGGACACAGTGCGGAGCCTTTTGGAGAGATGCATTTTCTTCCCTCTCTTTTCTGTACAGCCCATGTGAAAAGCAACTGGCGCAAGGGCAGTGCTGCCTGGCGTGCAGGGGGATAGCCGGGGGATGAACCCCAAAACAAAGCCTTCTTCCTGGGACTGGCAACCAGGAGGAGGGACAGCTGCTGGGGCTTCTCCAGGAGTGACCTAGGCACTGCAAGCCAGCACACAGCACAGCCCCAAAGCCTGTAGTTCCTCGGGGCCACGCTGTGTCAGAGCTGCTGACCCTTTTAGAATCACCCTTTGAGAGGCTATGTGGCAGAGGAGGATGCAGGGGGCACGGTGCCTTGCCCTGCGGTGAGCACCATCCCACACTCCCGCTTCATCCCCGCGGCAGCACAGCAGGATGGACAGTGCTGCAGCAAAGCTCCAACCATGCATTTGGGTGTCCCTGTGCACACCCAGTGGAGGAGAGGCCAGGTGAGAAAGGCAGAGGCTCAGTGGGGTTTAAGCACATACAAGTATCCTACTTGGCCTTCAGAAGTGCAACTACTAGCTCTACAAGCACTTAAATCACAATTCCGCTGGAATTTAAATGTAAGAGCAAGCTAAAAACCCCATCCTCACCACTCAGGCACTTGTAAGTGCCTACATCTCCTGTAACGATGTGGCACTTCTCCCTCTTTCCCTTTACCGTGCCCAGAGCAACAGTCCAACTGGGCTGTGAGCTGTCACATTGCTTTCAGAGAAATACACGTGTAATGAAGCTGTGAGTGCCTGAAGTGTTGCCTCTTCAAGCCCTGCAGTGCTAAGGTATTTGCAAGTAACTGCAGGCCGGTCGTCGAGGTGTGATGCGGTGCAAGCAACCTGTCACTGCCGTTAACAATGTGTTTGATAGACAGGCTGAAAGGCTTCCAGGGAAAGTGTATGTGACATGCCTGGCATGTTGGCAAGCAGGCTGGGAGGTGAGGCTAAGACTGATCTGACACTCGTGACATGCTTGATAGAAGAGGCAAGGATCTCTGCCCCAGCAAAACTGTTTGCAGACTGCCTTTATTTGCTTTGATCTTTGACTTTTCCCTCCATGCTACAGTAAATAAACCAGCTCAGGGTCCAAGAGATCCATTGCTTGCAAGCACCTCCTGTGTACGTACCATATAGACAAGCACACCTGCCAGTGGGACTTGGAAAGAAATATACTACCAAATCCCAAATTGTAGTCTTACTTTCCAAACAGGCAGAGACCCAGCCTCCTGGGAAGTGCTCTGAAGTCAGTCAACCCCTGATGCTAAAAGCAAAACCAGATACTTTTCATTCTGCAGTTCATTAATGCGCCCTCCAAGTTCCCACCACAGAGGAGCTGCAGCCGCCAGCGGGGCCCCAGGCAGATGCCCTTCGCTGATGTGCACGGAGGTACCAGCTGGATGCCACAGGCTGATAAGATGCTGGACAAGCTCCAAGCAACTGGGACAGGAGACAGCCACGCCTGGAGCAGATGCTACAGGAAACGCTGCATCTACAACTCATTGTCATACCTGGGCTGTAGCACAGGTGACGTTGAAGGGCTGGAGTTGCCATCTTTCAGATAAGCTTGAGCCATGGATCTTGCAGCTCTACAAAGAGCCATCCTGCGTCAGAGCAAAGGCGCATCTGCCCCAGGAGCCTGGCTCCAGCAGCTGCCTGTAGTGGACACCTAGAAAAATCTGTCTAAACAGGAAAAACCTATAATTTTACTTCATCATGAGACTTTCTAGCCTCCAGCAATTTGAGGCTCAAGGACTTCTGAGACGGAAAAGATGCTCCTATAGCTAATAGTCCTTACTGGATGTTTTTTTTCTTCCATGAGTTAATCCTTGTAAACTTTTCACATCCACAGTGTGCAACAGCAAAGCTTTCCTTGGCTGAATTATTGGGCAAAGACAAACCTCTTTCTTCTTGTTCTGCACCTGCCCCATGCTAGGCTCATTCAATGACCTCTTTTCTTGGGCCTCTGAAGCCACACAGAGTGTCTGAATTTTTATTTGACAAGCACCAGCACGCTGACATTAGAGAGCTGCTGAGAGCTGCTGAGCTCCACCAGTCCTGCCAATCTGAAACTGCCCCACATTGCTTAGAGCCATGCATTGGGTTTTTTTCTCTCCTTGCCTTAAAAAGAAGCCTGTCCAGGACCGTAGGGCCCAATTACACCACCACCAAGCTTTGCTTTGGAAACGATGCCCCACAGCGGTGCATGGAGAGATCTGATGCCAACAGGGCTGCGAGCCAAGATGCTGTACCTGATCCTCTCCAAATTTGCAGTGTGCATACCCAGTCTTTGCAGCTTGCACAGCTCTGATCAGGTCATAAATCAGCATCTTCAGAACCTGCTGCCCCTCGGCTGGGCCATGCAAGGGGCTGAGCAGCTGGGGGAAATGCTGCCCCTCCAGAGCCTGCCAAAGCTGTGCTCCTGCAGCATCTTGAACAGCAGCACAGCAATTTCTAGACAATCCCCTTCTTGTTGAGATGCTATTAGCAGCTGCATTTTCCAGGCAGTGTCAGCTTCTGCTGATTTGGGCTTCTTCCTGCCCTGACACCACTCTGCCGTTCTACAGCAACACCTTTGGAGAAACTGATCCCCTTCTGTTTGCAAAAATGGGGCATTTTTCTGTTAAGGGAAATTGGAGGTGTTGATGTCAGCGCACAGAAGGGATCTGCTAGGTGATCATCTGTGGAAGCTTTAGAGATGCCCCCTGGCACCAGCCTCAGCTCAAGCCAGGGAAGAGGCTGCTGGTGCTGCCAGGATGGGGACCCGCAGCTGGTAAAGGGGTCTCCCTGCCGCTGCTTGCTCATCAGGCAGCAGCAAAGCTGGGCACACAGACTTTTTCCCCTGCATCTTCACAGCAGCCCCAGCATCTCTGGTGGTGAATGGGAGAGGTGAGAGAGGGCCATTGCTCTTGGATGTGTAGGCAGCCACAGTCTGTGGATGGGGCTTAAAACCCCAAGAGAGGGGACGGTTGGCTGGCACTGATGCAGCTGTGGGTCAAAAGAAACTCATTTATCCCAATCATCTTACAAGCATCACCATGACTGCACAGCCGAAGGGGATGTGGTCCAAGCTGGGCATCCCTCGCACCACTGCAGATCCAAGAAGCACAGAGCATGCAGAAAGCACTTTTCACCCCAGAATTACCACCCAGGGAGGCTTGAGGCACCTGGCAGGACAGTTCCAGAGAAGCTCTGGCTAACTCTGCTGAATCAGGGGCTGCTTGTCCCCCACCTTCACAAATGTTACCTCCCTTTGGACAACCCCCCTCAGGCATCGCTGAGCGCCTGGCTGGTTGAGTAAAGCTCCCTCTACTCAGAAATGACACGTCTGAACTGCAAAGCAATTGCATGACTTTTATTCCCCTGCTAATTTCAAAAACACTTTTCCTCCAAAACCTCCACAGGACTTAAAGCCCTTCCTGGAAGCTCCAGGGAATTATTACTCCTGCATTATTGTCACGCACAGGCTGCAGGGACCCACTGATGGGGAGGCTCAGTGACAGAGATGAAATGCCCCCCTTCAGCTCAGTCCGAGCCACAGCCCTGCGGTCTGGCCTGCCACACACCTCCGAGGCAGCCGCCCCTTCGCAGCTCTGCCTGCAGCTTCCCTGCAGCCAGGGAAACCGCGAGGCGAGGCAGCATCAGCTCCGTGGGTATCAGCCTGGGCTTGCTACTAGTTTTCCACATAACCAGATGATGCAGAAGTACTGTCCTCTCATTCAAAGTTGCTCACCTGTTTTTCCATGTTGGGGCTTGTCCAGTAATACTTTCTTGCTTTCTATTTTTTGTCTCCAACCAGATCGTGGCTGCTATATTTGCTATTGCAGGGATAGTTATGATGACGTATGCTGATGGGTTTCACAGCCACTCCGTTATTGGGATAGCCCTGGTGGTGGGCTCTGCCTCAATGTCTGCTCTCTACAAGGTAAGCACACCTGGGTCATCCCCCCACCCCCAGAAAGATGCCTGTCACCCTCATCACTCACTTTAGCTGCTCCTGTCTTACTTGCAAACTGCCAAGCAGTTCAGTGCCATGTGCCCGTCTTTGAAGGGCTCTGCCATAAACACACTGACTGCAACGCTGCATCCAGGCATGCACTTGCTTTGAGTCTGCCCTCAGGATAAAAACTCCTGTTCCCTGGGAAAAGTCTTCTTCAGCGCCCACAAGAGGACCCCCAGATGTCCCACCTTCTTACAAAATGAGGCTGCTTTTCCATGGATGTTGGATGTAATCCCTCACCCTGGAAGTGCCCTGCAGAGATTTAGCTTCTTTCTCAAGTCACTGTGTTACCTCCCCTTGCCAGTTCTCCTTCAGTGGCATACGTAGCCTACATTGGGCTTAAAGTATTGCTCATCATGGAAATAATCACATGCTTAAAATCCACAGCACATGCCTATGAATCAAGGTCTCATATGTGTAAGATGACGTGCAGCTTTCTCTGCCGGGCAGAGAGCCGTTTCACTTAGTCCGAGACACGTATGTGCCTTTGCCTCTGTGCTGCTCGTGGCACTCACAGTCACAGTCCACAGAGAGGAATAAGCACCTGGAGGGTGTGGTTCACCCACCCTGGCTTGGATGTGTAGACTAGGATGAGGTGTAAATGAGGGTGAGGTGTCGACCGCTCCATCTGGTCTAATTAATTGCACCGTACCAATCCTCCAGCAGAAACTGGCCAGGCAAGCCCTGCAGCCTTACCACAAGCAACCCATGGAGACTCAGCAAACTGAGAAGCATCTATCTGTCCCCGAGCGCTGTGTTGCAATGCTTTCTGCTCACTTTTTTCAAATCAGGGTCTCAGGGCTGCTCCACCAGACCCCATGCACACATGCACTGGGAGGTGGTGGTGGCAGTGCCAGCAGGGTGTTACTCTGCAGTGTGCCCTGCATGGGAGGACAGATGGAGCTGTGCAGCTTGTTCTGCAATGAATGCCACTCTGCCACTGCTGCTGACACTCTGCTCTTGTTTTCCGCAGTCTGGCTCAGTTTCCACAGGTTGTGGTTGCCAAAGGGGCAGGCAGATCTGCAGGCGGACAAGCTGCGCCACATGCAGCAGAGCTGCCTCGACCTGCCCTCCTACCCCAGATACAGACACTTCAGTCTGCCTGTGCCGGCTGCCTGCCCTGCCAGGGGCAACCTGCCATCCTCAGGTGGCAAATGAGGACTAAAGTGGCTTTCGGGATATTTTGCTCCATTATGCAGAGTGGCAACACAGCTGTACCGGCCAGTGATGGCTGCGAGGTGGTGGGAGTGCGGAGCCCTGCGGACTTGCCTGCAGAGCTCTGGGTAGGCAGAGACAGCTGACACTGGCGAGGGGGCCTGCCATCCCAGCACAAACCAGTAAGTTGGAGTCTGCTGGCTCTCTTGGTTTGCAGCCCGTGGCAGACGAATGCTGTACCCAGAGCCCACGGGATCAACCACAGCTCTGTGGTGGAAAACTTATGCAGACCTCAGACCAGACCCGTGCACAGGGGCTTCCCGCACGAGCTGCTCACATCCCTCATTTCCTCTTTATCCCATTCCCACTAACAAACCAAAGCTTTTAAATCTTTCCCTGCGGTCTCATCAGTCAGGCTGCAGTGGTGATGTTGCGCTATCTGCCTTCTGGGGACGAGTTCCCAGGGAGAAAGCAGTCCGGTGCTGCGAGCATGGGATGGGAGGCAGGGACAGCAGTGCTGGTGGGCAGGCCATGCTGCATGGCAGGACAAGGCGGGAGGATAACCAGGCAGCATGGACCATGCTTGCTCACCACCGCAGTGCTCCTCAGGTGGCAGCTCAAGGCCTTGACCAGCGATGTCTCATGCAGAGAGATCACACACATTGCTTCCTCTCCTCCCCCTGCCCTGCTCCACCAAGTCTTCTGGTTTTAATGTCAGATGGAGGTTTTCCTGGAGGGAACACGCAGAAAAAAGACTGAAGACTCTAGGCTAGGGTGAGTGACCTTCCCTTTTAGGAGGCACACAGCCAAAGGTGCTGAGTCCCCTTCCCACATGGGCTGATTTGGCAGCTGTCCCTGCCAGAAGGGAGGAGGCTGGGGCACACGAGCTGCTGTCCACACACGAGCAGCCATCTCAAGTGTCCTGCAAGCATCACCACATAGGTGCTGACTGGCACTGCTGAGCACCCAGCACCTTGGCCTTAAGCACTGGCCAGCAGGCCAGAATGCTGGGAGCCACTAGAGCCAGGACACCATCCCTCCAGAGGAGAGGTGCAAGAGAGTTAAACTCATGTATTTTCCTCTTGTAGGTTTTATTCAAACTTCTTTTGGGCAGTGCTAAATTTGGAGAAGCTGCCTTATTCCTGTCTGTGTTAGCTGTCTTCAACGTCCTCTTTGTTACCTGTATTCCTGTCATCCTTTATTTTACCAAAGTGGAGTACTGGAGCTCTTTCGACATCGTTCCTTGGGGAAACCTCTGTGGATTTTCGGTTCTCTTATTGAGTGAGTAGATGGGGGGGCTCTCGCACTCTCAGGGTGGAGGGGGGTGCCAGAAACTGGCCGCTGGTGGAAGCTGCAGACCTCTGACATACTGGAACTGTTTTCCCTTCTTCTCAACCTAATTATTAGCTTGAGAAATCATGCAGAGGGTCCATTCCTAGGTGGCAATGTAGACCCTGCTTCTGTGGGCTGTTACTACCAAGCCAAAATATCGTGGCCCTCATTAGAAGGTGCTGTGGGACTAAAGGGTAAAGATTGTCCTTACTCCTACTCGTGCACTCTGCTTCACAGAGGCAAGTGACACTTGCCAGGGCTGTGACTGGAAGCAGCCCTGCCCCCAGGGCATTGCCTCATCAGCATCCCCTGAGCAAGCAGGTCAGGCCAGCCCAGCCAAGGCCAGCCTCCGGCACCTCTGATGATTTCACTAATTGCTAATTGCTATTCCTAAAGACCAGGAAGCATTTGAAAATGTAGCGTTGCATAGTGCTGATGGGAATTTGGTAGGTGGCACTCGTCTCTTCTGCTGCCGCTGCTGTGCCAAGGGAACCCAGCTTGGGAGGGATGCCAAATCGAAGCTTTAATGACTCATGGTCATCAAAAATGCGATGCTGTTCCTTGTTAAACTAGAGTGTTGACTGTGCTGCCACATTTGGTCCCTAAACTGGATGACAACATCACATTTCCTGAAACGTTCCTTTCATTTGTACTGGAAATAGCCCTTCTTCATCCCTGTCTCGAGTCCCAGCTCCTTTTACCCTGAACAGTCACAATGCCTGACTCCAGAAGTACCTCCAGTTTACTCATCAGTGGACTCAAAGGAAGGTTTCTGTAAGCAAGTAGTGCAGGACTTTGCAAGCAATCGCTGGGGTGTGCAATGTATAGGCACTACTAGAAGGCAGTCAGAGCCCCAGCTCCGGGCAGGTTCAGTATTGTCAAGGTTCTCCTGACTTTGCTAAAGCTAATCACCTTAAAACAAGGGTGAATTTGGTTCAAAACAACTATTATTTGTCATGAGACACTCCATGAACAATGTATGGTTATTACAATGGAGTGACATTATAATCATTCAGTTGTAATGATATTATAATGATATTAGAATTTCATTGTATGAAATTATATTTAGCAAGCTCTTGCCTGGAAGGGGGTTAGATTTACAGCATCTTCCACCTGCAGCTGGAGGAAGTTTTTCTACCAAAAAAACCTAGGTATCCAGACAGAAGCAACTGGCTGAAATCTCCCAGATGAGAAGTGTTCAGTCTTTCAGCAGGGCAAAGTGGATTGGCACAGAGAGTGAGAATGGCTGCATGTCACACTGAGTGACAGGTTGTAGCCAAACCTCACCCTGATCCTGCCACTGGACTCCAGTGGGATGTAGGGCTCCCCAGAAACAGCAGTGTCTCAGGCAGATGGACATGCAGCAAACAGACGTCTGTACACTGGTATCTTTCAGGAATAGCAGCAGAAGTTAACATGCCTTCCATTTGCACAACATGCAGAGGGAGTAATAAAGCATAAATGTTTGAAGTGACATTCCCTCTGCCTAGTTACACTGTAGTAAAAGGTGTTTTTCTTTCATTCTTCAGCATTCAATATTCTACTAAATTTTGGGATTGCTATTACCTACCCCACCTTGATTTCTCTTGGAATTGTACTGAGTGTCCCAGTGAACGCGGGTAAGAATTTCTGCCTTTTGCATCTTAATGAATACATTAAATCTGTGGCCTTTCAAATACACAACAGGCATAAAAGCAAATAGCTTTTTTAAACATGTTTTGCATCTTCTCTCGAAGACTTATGGAGATGACACTGATTAAAAATGTATACTTTATGTGTTAAATATGTATTGTATAATATCACATGAATATTCATAATCTCTAGAATTGCTTTTTAAATTACTGTCCAAAGAAGCTGGCGTACTGGGAAAAAAAAGTAAATTCGAAGTCATCCCTCTCTGGGCTGGGATGAAAACTCATGGATGAAGCAGAAATCGATCCTTAATTTCTTCAAGGCAAGCTTAACACTACATTGAAACAAAACTGCTTACATTTTAGAGCAAATATGTACTAGTAATTCTGCTTGCCTTGGTAAATAACGTTGCAGGTGTTTATCAGGAGTACTGGACAATTCAACTTTGGGCATGGCGTGGTACATTTCTGTGACAGTTTTCTGAAATTTAGCAAAGCCAAGAGATGGCAGAGCCCGAGAGGGCTGGGCAGGGGAGCGCAGAGGCAACCCTGGCCCAAATCAGAGCCACCTCCCAAACAAGGCTCCTAAAACCCAGTGTGCTGAACTGGTGCCAGGGCGCAGGCGGCAGCTCCCAGCTTTGTGCTGGCTGCACGCAAGCAGAGCCCGCACCGCTGGCCACCCCGGCTCCGCTGGCCACCCCGGCAGACTTTGATACGGAGTGGTGTGATCCCCACATGTGTGTGCACGGCTCAGCATGTGCAGGGGTTCCTACTCAGCGGGGCAGTCAGGGTGAGAAGAAAAATTTGCCTGAAGGAGCTGAAGGGGAAGGGAAATGCCTCTTTCCGTGCATACCCAGACCTCAGCGGGAGTTCCGTGCTGTCGGCAAGCAAGGGAGAAGCTGCTGCTGCAGGGAACAACTGCAGCTCCAGGCATCGTGCCCTCCTGCACCCTGAGCCCACAGGCCAGCTCTGCCTGCTCTGAAGCTGTGTGCTAAACCAGCACGAAGGGTAGTCCCTGCCACCATCGCCTCCATGGCCACATTCTCCTGGCACAGCCAGCCTTCAGAGCCGGGGAGGCGAGGGGGAGGGAAGGGGGTACTGCCCTAACGCTTTGTCCCACGTAATAACACCCGTTCAATGTCCCACACAGTTGTTGATCACTACACGAGTGAAATTGTCTTCAACAGTGTCCGAGTAATCGCCATCATCATTATTGGCCTGGGCTTTCTCCTGTTGCTCTTGCCAGAGGAATGGGACGTCTGGGTAATAAAGCTCCTCACACGGCTCAAAGTCAGGAAGAAGGAAGAAATCCCCGAAGGGAACGGAGACATTGCTTCAGGACTGCCTAACAAAAGCCGGAGAACTCGCCCCTCCATGTCATCCTTTGCTCATTAAATGCTCTTTTTACCAAAACTTTGTGGTTAACCTTATATATGATGATGCAAAGGTATTTTCTTGGGAAGAAGCACACCTGTCCGACACGGTGTACATACCTGTACAGTTTTGATACAATCACCATCTAAGGCATTGAGTCTTGGCATGTCCAGTTTGCTTGTACTTTTTTCACATCAGACCTTTCACTTAGGTAGTACACTGAAAAAACCTGCAAACCAAGAACCTCTCTTCTCTTTTTAAATGAATGTAACATATAGTCAAAATATATTTGCATAGGTTATTTTAAAGAATGATTTTCATGAAAAGCAGGGCAGACATTTTGAACATTAGGTACCGAATGATGCATTGCACACTGTGATTTAAAAGAAACAAATGCTATGCTACATCACACATTTATTTTTGACCAGAGCTGTACTCTGAAAGTTTTCAAGGAACAAAAAGGGAATCTTCAAAGGGATGGGAAGGTTGGGGGAAGAGCAGAAGGAAGGAGGTTTGGAAATCACTCTATGTAGATGAGCGCATGTTGCGCTGCAACCAGGAGAAAATTCCAAGTGCTAAAAATGCTTGCACTAAAGCACTAGATAGAAAGCAGTCTAGAGCCCAAATCTCCTTATTCTGCACATGACTGTAGTCCATGTTTAAAACCATGCAAGAGAAATCCAGTGCCTTCTACAGAACTCTTGTCTTTATCCACGCAGAACCAGGTCCTGCTGCAAGGCACTTGCAATGGCAGGGCTCAGGCTTGCGGCCCCAGGGGACCCCAAATTCCCACCAACATCAGGACATGCTCCCCACACACGCCATGGCTTCTGTGGGAATGCAGAGCCCAGGGGACTGCAAGTTTGCGCGCAGGAGACCTGGTTCTCATCTCACTTGCGCAGGTTTTACCCCTGTGTGAAGCTGCGCTTGTTTAACACCAGTGTGAGGAAGGGGAAGTCTTGGTCATGTGTGGGACAATCCGGCCAAAAATGATCAAAGGGGCTGGCAGGAGCGTGGTTGCTGATGTACAGTCTGAGAGCACGGACTAAGGGGGTGAATCGCCAGTTGCTTTTACTCCATAATTGTGAGTGTTAAGAGTTACAAATGTAAGATATTTACATCAAATGTAACACTTTTTATGAAACTCGTAAGCACCAGGATGTTTACTTACGCGATTTTGGTTCGCCATTAAATTTCTATCTGTGATAGATCACATGCTATGTAAAAAGGGGTGGGGAAAAAGGTTATAGTTTACTATTTTTGAAGTTTACATTGTTGCATACAAAATTAAAAGTGTTCTTTTGAACTGCTGCCATAGCCTAAGGGTCCCTGCTGCCACTGAGGTCTTCTTTGTCTCAGGCAGGGGTGGCATCCACTTCAAAACATTTTAGCAAATCAACTTCAGATTCCATTATCTGTTTGGCAAAGCTAAATAATAAAAAATTTTAAACTCAGCCTTGGTCAATGATGTCTGTTTCCTTCTCCCAACTGCACCTTTATTCCAGTTTTACTGTGGGTGGTATTCGGCCAAAGAGATTCCTGGACAAATCCGCCTGGAGGGTTAATGTTAGGCATCAGTCAGGAAGCACATGTCCAGCAGAAGCAGACCAAAGGAAACCCTGACCTTCCTTTGAAGCCATCAGTGAGCAGCCTTACACACATATGCTAACAGGTATTTAGGGGCTATGGATGGGATGTGAGTTTGTACATTAATAATTAGGCCCTTGTCCAGGCTCTGTGTTTGTTCCCTACGTATCTCTTCACGATCAAAAAGATGCTAAAGACTCGCTAACAGAGATTACACAGGCAAAAATCTGAGCTCACAACCGCTGTCCCATTCAGTGTTACACACCTGAATTTTTAAATCTAGTTCTTTGGGAAGGTGGGGAGAGTAAGGCACAGGACAGAAGCACAGATACAACTCTAATAACTAGTTTGAAGGGCAAACACAGAGACTTGATCTCAAAGGTCCCAGATGAAAGTTTACTCCATCTTTGGGCGTATCATTTTGACATCCTCTAAGTACCCCGCACTCCTCCCCAAGCCCCGCATCTGAAGCAAGGTCAGAAAGGACTTGCACAAACAGTCCTTCCATTTTCCACAGTCCCAATAAGCGGCATCTTCTGTTATCTCTTCCATCCATTTTACTGTGTGTTTGATGCAATCTGGTAGGTATCCAAAAGGCTCTAAATGCCACTTTAAAAACTGCAACTAACGTGTGTTTATTTCTAAAGTGGCAGCAGATCCTTTAACATTCAGTACAGATTGCGGGGGAATTTATGCACCAGAATGGATAGCAGCATCAGTAAAACTCTGTGATTTACCAGATGCAACTGTCATTGCTTCTGTTGGCTCATCCTTCCCAAGAACAGACTAAGCACACACAAGGGCTGGGATTTCAAACAGAGCTTTATTACAGCCTCTCTCCTGAGCAGGAGCTGAGCAAACCAGATTTACCTATGTTAAGCAATTCTAAACTACATACAGACAAATTGATCAGATGAAGTGACCTATATTTCTTCAGGCAACACCTTGCCCTGAGGATAAACAGCTGACTTGGCAAGCTGCTGCTTAGCAAAACCTTCCAGACAGTGAAGCCCAGGATGTGACTAGGAGAATGTCAAGAAAGCAGCACATCCGTATGGGTATGTGTTTGCATCTGTAAGTGCCAAAGCTTCACAGATCTGAAGCTGAGGAATGAAAGGAACTGGAGTTGTTGGCTCTCACCAGAAGGACAAGGCAGAGAGCAAACCCTGCGAGAAGGCATTAGATGTGACCAGGCCGTTATTCATGTGAAGGCAAGATTGCACCCTCCTGGTCTTGGACTGTTAAAGGGCTCCCAGGACAAATTCAATGCCTTGGAGATGAGGGGTTGAGTTGTGGCAGGCTCCCCTGCTTGCCCTCGTAGGCCAGAGAACTGGCTGCAATCTCTGCAGCACCCCATGAGTCAGACCCACTGCTGGCCTCTATGGACCCCACACAGCTCTGCAGGGCCGTACCTGCTCTTCAGAAGAGAGCAAAACACCACAAGCCTGGAACCAGCACTTTTAGCCCACCCTTGGCCACTTCAAACCTCCTCCTGAGGCAGAACTGCAGGTGACTGCAGCATCAGGCCTCGCTGGCTGGTGTCTTTGTCACTGGCCTCCTGCCCTCGCAGAACACTGCCAGCCACCAGTGTGCACCCTTGGGTCAAGGACTGACCCGGATCGGCAGCTTTCTGCCCCAGCGTAGCCCTCACAAAGCATCTTGGCTCTTCCAGCAAAGGGGGAAACCAGTAATGACCTAGTGGGCTTGTTGAAACAGAAAGTGGGAAAAAAAATCTCAGGGAAGTCAATAGTATCACCAGACCCCATTGCAGCTGCCAGCTTTCGCTGCTGCACAGTACAGCAGTGAGGAATCCGAGGAAGGAACAGCAGTTCTCCCCCTCCCTTGCATGTCCTTCTCCTTGGCCTGTTGTCTGTAGTTTTCTCCTGCTGCTACCTTTATCATTTTTTATTGCAGCTCTCCACAGGGGCTGCATGAGCTTTTCACCAGCACATGAGTCAGAGCTGGGCTTATTTTAAAAAGTTTTTCCTGTTCTTCTGTCTAGGATGGTATAGGTCATATCAGTAGTCTCCAGAAAACAGCTAGGAGAGGCAGAAATCCAAGCACAATACTCAACAGTTGAACAGACGACACTGAAACCAACATGTAGCTTAACTGTTTAGGGGGCTGAGGGTAGACTAGCAGGACCCATAGATCACTAAGTTCTGGGGCTGAATTAATGTCTCCTGTAAGCTCCAGGACAAGTCGCTTACCCTGAGCTCTCCAGAGTGCTCTGCAACAAAGCTAGTGCAATATTGAGTTGGTCAGGGTTCATACATACCTTCAACCTACAGGGAAGGTAACATTACCAGGTTGACACCATTTCTGGTCAAAACCCTTTCTGCTACTGTGCCTGCAGGCCTGCAAACCCACTACAAAGTGAAGGTTTCCCTGTGCAGTGAACACAGAAGTCTGAATCAACTTGTGTAGCTCTGGATCATATTGCCAGTAAACTCACAAATCTGCACAACAGAAACACATGTGAAACGCCCCTCTTCTTCACTGAAAAGGATGTCGTAAGTCTCCAGCACTTCAGAAGCCCTAGGAATAGCACATCACCCATCTGGGCTATATGGACGCAGAAAGCAGGCTAGGGCTAGGGGGCTACAGAGACTCAGACAGCAGGCTGGGACAGGGGGCTTCTTCAAGGAATGGGGAAAGAATAGAAGCCAGAAACAGCACAACTGGTGTGAAGTAGGAGCACAGGAGAGCTGCGGATGTGATCAGGACAGAAATGCCTTTTGGGAAACGTTTTCCAGGGGAAGGTGCCCAGCTGCCCCTTGCTACAATGCCAGTTTGAAGAAATGGGGCCCATGCACATGATGTAAAGTCATAAACTACAGGGAGTTTGGCTCCATGTCCCTGATTTGTATTGCAGGAAGGATGGAATCCTTCAAGGCCTCCAAACCGGAGCTACTTACTCCTCGGCAAAGATCAAAGCTGAGAACTTCTTTCACAGTCCAGTCCTTGTGCAAGCTGTCTTGCAGAAACTGCCAGCAGTAATGAATTTTGATTGATGAGTTTAATTAGCTCATCATTATTAAAAGAGAAGCAATTCCTTTTTTTTTTCTTTAGCTGGCATGTTCTAAGGCATTTCCATAATAACCTGCACCTTATCTAGAAGTCCTGAACATTAAAAAGGGAAATAAGAAAAAAAGGAGCTGAAAGATCTTGCAAAAGCAAAAAAGAATTTAAATGAACAGATGCCCACCTGCAGCCTAGAAATCTTCTTTTAAGAGGAAATCACATTACTAAGGACAGCACCAGTAGGTCAGACTAATGTTTCTGAAAATAACAAGCCTCATATTTCTCTCTTTTACCTGAAAATCTGTTACAGGGAGCTTTATATATGCACAAGATCACTCTAAAGGCAGCGGCAATCGGTATTTCTCCATTACAGATACACTAGGATGCAACCAACTTACTCCTCAGTAATGAAGAGCAGAACTTACAACGAGAGGAATTTCAATTCTGGAAAAGGCTTAAACAAGGCAGGTTGTGGAGCTTGTGTTAGTAGTGTATTTAAGAACCTGTTATATGCAATTTCTCTGCAATGGTCTAGAGACATTTCTTTAATCCTACTGCTGAACTACATGCTCTTCAGAAGAGAGCTCAAGAGATTTTTCCAGCTCTTCATCTCCAGGTTTCCCTCCAGTTCTAGACCCAGTCCATCTAACAGGTCAAGATAGCCACCAGTGCATTGATTTGGAACAGCAGCAATCAACCTGCAGAGCATTATTCACCCAAATGAAGAGAACTAAAGTAGATGTGCTTTAACAGAGTTACCCACCATGAACTGAGAATCTTTCTGACGAATGACAACAGTAAATTTAGAGCCCCTCACCACATATTTTTAGACTTTTTCACCATGTCCATTACTTTGTGTCTATTAATGCTGAATGTCACCAGCTATTTTGCTGCCTGGCCACACACAGCGAGAGATCCTCTCTCAGTTTTAGTCTCCACTCTTTTGAATCAGTAAAACAGTATGATCAGTAAATGTTGGGGGTTTTTGATCAATCATTTATGAGTACACACAAGAAGACTGGCTTCAGCACAGCTCCTTTGGTAATCTCTCTCCTTTTAAAGAGCAATAACTTATTCCTGCTCTCTGTTTCCTGCCTCACTAACCAGTTATTAGTCCACAAGAAAATCTTCTCTTTTGATGCACAGTAGCTTCGTTTCTTTGGTAAGAAGCATCATTAGAAACACTTCAGAAATCTAAGTGTAGTGCCTCCTATTCTCTCAAATAAAAGGGCCAAGATGAGTCTGTGGAAAGCCATCCATCCTTCAGACTCTTTTTAACATGAAAGGACAAGACTGAGAGACTGAGACTTCTCCACTGCCTTTCTTAAGGTGACAGCTGCCTTGGTTGACTTCTGCAGATTATTTACACCAAACTCCAGCTTCTGCACATACCCACAACTGACCCAGATGCTTAAAAGATTCTTATAAGATTCTTAAAAGAATCTTAAAAGCTGAATTTGTGAGGTCCAAGCAGCAAGACTTGTAAGGACTTACAAAATGCAAACTTCAGCTTGGGTTTGCTGCCCTGCTGGCTATAAGCATATGGTATGGGCCAGTGAACATAGCTTTATGTTCTCCCAGCAATAGGTGTCACTGTCGCTCTGGCTTCTGAAGCTGCCAATTCTTTAATGACTGCAGTCCAGTAAGCAGAGTAAATTGCATAATACTCTCCTTGTGATTTTTGGCCAATTATACATTTTAAATGCCTTCCTGACTTGTAAACAAAAACATCTCTCTCTCATTGTGATTTTGGATTTGGTGAAAGGCATGTCACTTGCTAGCTTGGCTACTAGGAAAATTGATATTGATCTTGGGAACAAATACTCATCATGTTTGAGAACGACATTGCCTTTGTGTATGTGTAAGCAATCCCATCTGGTTGATTACACCTACGCTTCGCAGACAAAGTTTATAGTGAACAGAAGATGCAGCTGATAGATTATTAAATACAATACCTGAATGCAAGCATGCAGCTGATTTTTTAATAAAGAATTTTAGGATGTGTTTTAGTCTCAGAGAGAACTAGGAAACACTTTTTTGCTTTTAGGACATAACATGCCACCGAAATCTGAAGACATCCAAATGACACTCAAAAGATGAGTGTTCTTCTTCCACTTATGTAGCTTTGAAAATTGAAGTCTCCTTGTAGACCAGGTAGATTTCATTTCCCATCTAGCCTTCTTGCAAAAAGCTGAGCATCAACACTGCTGAAAAGCAAGCCTGTCTCATCCTTGGTAGGCTTGGAGAATTGCTAATCAGGAGACAACAGACGAGTAAGAACTAGTCTCCCCACCTTACCATCTCCTGCTTTTCCCCAAAACACTTCTTTTTGTGTTTTCCTCCTTCCTAACAACTAGCAAAAATGGAACATTGGCATTAAAAACAAGTGCCTATAATTAATGTACATTACTATATCACCTTAAAAGAATCCTAAATCTCCAGTTGCTGGGTTTTTTTCTTCATCATAATCGCTACTCCTCTAGGTAGCCTAGTGATTTTCAGACTGCATTCCACAGAGTACTCCTTTTGATGTTCACGAGAGGTCACAAAGACAAGGAAGCCTTTTCTCAGCAGGCTTCAGATCACTAAACAGAGATCTGCAAAATGCGAAAACTACTGTTCTGTCTATTCTTTCTCCTTCTGTCTCCGTATCAGCCTGCACAGACGGCTTAGTCCTTCCTATCAAATCCCCTCCAGCACTACCAGATGAGCCCACACACCCAGCCCTCCGATACATGCAGAGCTACCGCACAAAGCTGTGGTAGTCTCTACGTCATCTTTCCCGCAGTGTCCCAAGCCACATGCTTAATTCTCTATGTTCATGTCACATTGGTACTCCCTTAGTGCAGGGATGCTCATCACAACACCCAGCCAAGACAGCATTATGGGGAAATCAAGGTAAGAGCCCCAACACACATTTAGTTGAAAAATAATGTGATAATGCACTTTTTCTTAGAGATTCAGAAAACTGATTTGCTAAGGATGCCAAACACAAGCTACAGTTTTATTTCTCCTCATACACTCCTCCTACTATATTCATTCAAACCCCCAAATTTTTGCTAACTCATCCAGAGAAGTTTAAGCACGTTACTGTTGAAAGGAAATTTACAAAAGTAAAACTCAACAAGAAGTCCTTATGAAATAATGAAAGAGAGTGCTTCGCATAAGGCCATAGAAAGTACAGTATACATTTCTTAAATGTTTAGAAACTAATATGCCTCTTTCAAATCTTTATTTGCAAATGTTTGGTATTAAATGCAAGGTTATGTAAAAAGAAAGAAGTTTTAATTGCTTTCAAAGTGAAAGGAGAAATCATCATGGTTGCCAATCCAGAATCTGCTGGGCAAATTTCAATTAAATATGGCATTAGTAAGGCTGTAGGTGAGGAGAGATCTGTTAGATGTTAACTGGAAGGCAAAGCACACATGATGCTGCATCTCAATTAGCAAGAACAGGCACAACAGAGTCTGAGAGCTGAGCCACTGTATAAACCCCACACAATTCACTTTAACGCATTGCTGGCAAGAGTTTCAGTGGGAGATGGGTATATATTTCTTTAACATCTATCTCACTAACCACTAAACGGAAATGTAATTCAAAAGCTTCAACTGCAGCAACGAGCACACCTAACAAATCTGGAATTTTTTCAGCCTCCCATCTTTCTAGAACATTTGCCTCCACCTGGCTATTATAAATATCCCATTTATTACTTACTGGGCACATTTCCCAAAATGTGCTAAAGATAGACACTAAAGATAGATACTCAGAATTGGCTAACTAACAACAAAATAATCCACCTCCTTATTATAGCAGTTTAACCAAATTGCCATTAAAAATGTATTAGATAAATCTGTCTTTTCTTCTATTCATGCACTTTCTAAAACCAGATCACTGAATTTCCATAATATCCATTACACAGAGCTATTTACAATTGTCTCCAGTGAGTATTTCTTGGGCTACAGGTCATTAAAGAATAAACTATTTATCACAAATATCGCAGATGTGCTATTTGGGCTTTGTGATTAATTATATGTAATCACATTATCCCCTCTGTTTCATGAATGCAGTAACTAAACAACACTACACGCACCATACATTTTGGAAGCTAAAATAAAACTGACATTTCCTATTGTTATGTTTCAGTCTTGAGACTTAACATTAATTTTCTTTGCAATATTCACGCTTATAAAATCTTGCTTCACAAAAGCATGAGTGCAAAAGGGTCATAAGAAAGCTGTAATATAAATTTACTTCGCCATTAATACTTTTCAACAGAAAAATATAATTGAAATTCTACTTTTATAGTGACTTTCACTCACATTAAAACCCCTGTTTCATTAGAAATTAAATTACTGCACTTCTATCTCTTACCTATCATAGTCTAGCAAACAGAAGGTGGTTAAGCAAATAGGCAGGGACAAGAACATGGACTGTGTTATATACCATACAGTATCCACCAGCAGTCGCATTCACTTTGCTCCACAAAAGTATCCCTTCCAAGGGGCTAGTTAGGTATTTTGACAAACAAAATCCCCTCCAGATCTGGCTGGCTTACAGGGAGCACTGGTGAAGAAGTGCAAATCCTTGGTTTTCTCTTGAAATACCTTTCCTTGTACCAAGGTATGTGAGCCACCCCCCAGGAGAGCCAGGAAAGCATGCTCACCAGCGAGAATCACCACCATATGATGAGGAAGAAATCCAGCTTAAGGTAAACACCTAGACACGCTCTCCAACTGGGTGCCGAGCGGCCTCACACACCTGATGGAGTGCTGGCTAGCCACAAGCTGCTGGTGAAGCCACCGGCCCAGGAGCTGCCAGGGGCTCAGCACTCGCTGAGTTAGCCTCTTCCCAGCTAGAAAAACACCACCCTTCCCAAGGCTTCGGTGCGTGACTATGGAAACACACCACAGCTTTGGAAACTGCAAAACTGCTCCACGCTCCCAGGTGGCCGATGTGTGACAGGAAGGCTTATCGGCTCCCTGGCTACAGGGACTGGCACAAGGAACCACCACCAAATCCCAAATAAAATAAGGAAACCGAGCTTGCTCCTGGATGCTGCCTGCCAGCCCTGCAGGCCTCGGGCCTGGTGCTGCTGCAAGGCTGAACTCACCGGCTGCCTACCCAGCCGGCCCCCAGACTTCTAGCATTATTTTATCGCCCTCACTACGGGTAAATTTTTCTTCCACTGAGGTAACCCAGTTCTTCTTCCTTGTTTTTATCACCAGCTTGACCCAGCGACAGAGTCCGCCATGAGAAACCTGCCCAGGGCGGCCCTGCGAGGCCGGCACAGCTGCGCCCAGGCCGCGAAACCCCCTGTCTCTGGGGTTTTAAACGCGCCTTCCACAAACCCTCGGCCCTCGCCGCCCACCGAGAGGCCGCAGCGGGGGAGGCTCCCCTGAGGGGCTGCGGGGCGGCACCGGCCG
>JAVJGI010000062.1:82768904-82788795 GCA_035590275.1 Ibycter americanus
GAGGCTCAGGGGGGACCTGATCGCTCTCCGCAGCCACCTGACAGGAGGCCGTAGGCAGGGGGGGTCGGTCTCTTCTCGCGCATAACGAGTGACAGGGCAAGAGGAAACGGCCTCAAGTTGCGCCAGGGGAGGTTTAGTTTGGATATTGGGAAAATTTCTTCACGGAAAGGGTGGCGAGGCATTGGAACAGGCTGCCCCGGGGAGGTGGTTGGGTCCCGTCCCTGGAGGTGGTTAAAACCCGGGTAGATGCGGTGCTGAGGGCCACGGTTTAGTGGTGGGCTTGGCAGGGCTGGGTTAGCGGTGGGACCTGATGATCTCAAAGGGCTTTTCCCACCTCAGTGGTTCCGTGATGTCCCCGGTGCCTTGGGAGTGCAGGCAGGGCAGTGTCGGGGCGCGGTGGGGCTCGCAGGGCAGTGTCGGGGCGCGGTGGGGCTTGCAGCCGGCCTGGGGCAGCAGCAGGGTGAGGCGCGCTCGGACAACCACTGTTTGTGTTCAGGTCAGTCGAGAAGATGTCGGCGCCAACGATGGAGGAGAGGAAGGCCTGCTGGGGGGCCCGGGACGAGTTCTGGCAGTGCTTGGATAGGCACGCAGATGATGCCGCCAAGTGCGAGAAGCTGCGGCTGTCCTTCGAGTCCCGGTGCCCGCAGCAGTGGGTGAGCAGCTGCCGCTCCGTGCGCGTCCTCCTGCACTCGGCCTCCTAAAGCTCCTACTGAATGAACAGAGCGTTTCTTTGCACGTTAGTTACAACACTGACAAGTAACTACATTTGCCTTGTTAGTGACGGCAACTTCAGCTTCTTGGATTGCAGAACGTGTGGTGTCTTACGCTCTCTCGTAGATAACCCTACACCCTTGTCAAATGTAACTTGGTTTGCACACTTTTGGTCTGGCTGGGAAATTGAAACTCCTGAGCAGGCCACCAGTTGGCCCAAGAACTATGAAAAGTAGTATATAGTATAGAGGGAAAGGACAGTATGACTCAGACTTTCAGATAAATACACAGCTACACAAACATACAGGCTTATTGTTTAATTAAAAAAAAAAGTCTAAAAAATACTCAGAAGGTTTAGAAGTGCACAGAAATTATTGTTACTAAAGAAGAAAGACTAATACAGAAGGGAGGTGACATGCAGGGCTTGCAGTTGCATGGCATCTTAAGACAGGCATCTGATACGTTACCCTCCTTCATGCAGTAGAATTTCACAGTAAACCATCTGCTTACATGTAACTCATTCATGTTGTGCTTCTTAGTTTCCTAAGCTCAAACTGGAATTCTTAACTTTTTTAACAGGCATTGCTCTTTAGTAACAGAAATTCCTGAGGGGCTGAACAGTTCCTGTTTGAGCTAGTAGATTGAAGTCAGTTAAAAACAAGTACATTCACAGTTTCTGTACTGACTTAGACTTTGAACACTGCAGTGCCGCTGTATGTCATCTCTAGTGATGATTGTTTCCAACTGCAGTGCTTTGGCGCTATGCACATCAGTGGCAGTGAATTCAGAGGTTACAGTCTGTGATACCACAGAAAAGCTGCCAGACTTATCTTTGCATTAGAAATGTTGTTCATAGCAGTGAAAATAACAAACCAATAGACTGCTTTTATTAATGCTCATCGAAGTAATGGCATAGTTATGACAGGAAATTTAAATTCACTTTCAAAATGGGAAAAAAACCCGCAAAACACACTCCACACTTTAGTCTTCTACTTCAACAGAGCAACACACTCTTCAACTAGTAGTGTATTGAGTTAAAATCCTCTTTAAGTTCAGTGATCAAAGACTGTTTATTCCTTAGTCTTCTTGTGATGCACAAAGCCCCTTCCTGCTAGATTCTTCTGACGAACATCTTTTCTCTTTTTAAACAGGTTAAATATTTTGACAAAAGAAGAGACTTTTTAAAATATAAAAGAAAGCTTGAAACAGAAGGGTATCATCCTCCAGAAGCTGCTGGAAAGTCTTAGGTACTCTGCTTTCAAAATACATCTCATAAGAATAACTATGGAAGGAAGAAGCATGAGAAAAGCAACAGAAGCTGCTTGGGCTCAAGAACTGAGATCCTGACTGTCTCCCTGAAACACAAGCTGCTGCTGTTCTTGTTGCAAGGTCTCATGTGTCTGCTGAAAAAGAAGATGGTCATGGACAGCTTTTTCATGAGTATAAGTCAAAAAAATACAGTGCAGGGCTGTTCACAAATCTAAGGTTTTGAATGTATAATTAGCCAAATTGTTTCACAGGAATAAATGATTATTAAAGTGTAATGTACATATTCAAAAGAGAACAATAAGATGTTTTTCAGTAAGTGAACCAGTTTTTCTGTAAAAAAAAAAAGTCCTTTCCAACTTCCCCTCCTTGTCAAAAGGAGATGGTGGTATAATGTAATTTGTATTTCTCATTTACCAAGTATTTAAAAGTATTTTAAAATACAGTTTAAGCCAGGCATCATTTTATAAAACAGCAGCCGTTAAAGACCTAATGCATCCTGTGCATATGCTGTGATTTACATATTTGAGAATGCTCATTTTTTATAAGCAATAGGAATTTTTACATTAGCAATAACAGTTTTGATCAGTATCTCTGCTAGAAGTATGGCAGTTATCACAATTCTCACATTATGACCTTTTGTATAATTGAGTGGTTTTGATTACCTTACTGATGCAATTCCATTTAAAGATACAGACAGACTGCTTACAGCAGAATTAGTAAACCTGACTGTTGAAGGCATTTAAACAAGGGGCAGCATTTAATGTAATAAAGTAAGTGAATTTACCTTGCAAAAATTACATAGTCTAGTATATGTAGATGCTGGAGAGATTAGATACTTTGGCTACAGTAAGTTTTGATTGTGGTTATAGAAGGGCACCACTTAAATTTCAAGCATGGTCATCACAACTGAAGCAACTGCAGTAAAAATCCTATGTTTTGAGTTTGGGATTGTTCACAGTCCTATGCTGATATTCTAATAGTAGAAAAATCACGCACACCACACGCAATATAAATAGTATTTATTTCCAATGCAACAATTTTATTTAAGGAGGTAAAATATTAAGGCATTTAAAAGTCAGTCTGAACACTACAGAGAACAAAACATGCAAAACTTAAGAATCCTTGTTCACCCTGAGTTTGTATCTCATCTATTCAGAATTTCATGTTGTAGCACCATAGGAAGTCACCCAGCTGTACTATAAGGCACAAAACTCTTGGCAGTTATTTTTGTTGTTTTTGCTTGATCACTTGTTGCCTTGTGTACTCCCAAATCAGCAGAGCTCCACTTACGTGGACATTGAGTGATCGAATAATACCCTGCTGAGGAATTTCCACACAGACATCCAGGTGGTGAATCAGGTTTGCTGGGATTCCTTCATGTTCATTTCTAGAAAAGAAGAAACAGTAACTTGTTATATGAAAAGAGACAGGTGTTCCAGAAAGCAGGAGATGCAAGAGTCACAACAGCATCCAAACACTATTTGACAAATGGTGCATGTGCTCTCTGTATAACTGATGAGGACAAGGAATGTTTCGGTCTGAGTTTTGGGGGGTTTTTTTGGTGGTGGTGGTGGGTGTTGTGGTTTTTTTGTTTTGTTTTTTGTTGTTTGTTTTGTTTTTTAAATACTAATACATTACAGATACAAAGAAAACACAGCAGACCTGGACTAAGCTTTGATGTAGGAAAACCGGTAGAACACTTATCTTTAGTTCACTGGTCCAGCAATAGCCAAACACTCAACATAAGGACTTCCTCTCTGCCGTTATTTTGAAACTATACATATATAGAGAAATGAACAGCTAGAGATGAAGTGACCAGGGCATGAAGCTGCTGGCACAGCAGGGAAGCTCAACTGCCCACTTCACGTTCAGTGAGGTCTTTGTATGAGGGAATGTCAAGACTGATCACAGCCACGAACTGGAATGTTTCACCTCTTCGGAATGAGCACACCAGAAGATATCAAAAGTTACCAGTAATTAAAACTATGTTTTTAATTAGAAGAGAACAAAGTCATTGTAAGAACTACATTCTGAAGACAAGCTACATATAAAAAGGTTTGAAAAAGGTATTTCTGCCCACTTCGTCCTAAAAGGATGGGCAGGCCCTTGCTCCTGCTCTCACTCAGCAGCCCTGCAATTCCAGTAGCTTTCTGACTCATGGGCACTTTCCTCTATGTTTCTTGAAGTAGCTTCCCCTTTGTCACACCTGAGGCTCGCCTGCTTATAGGAACTGATCATTGCTTGTCTCTGAAGTTATACCAGCCACTGCTTGTACTTCATGTGCCTCATCCTTAATTTTTAAAGCACCCCCCAGCTATGCATGCTCCCACTCTGCTCCAGTCCTCTTCATAAAGTTAAGCAGGGCAAACAGGCAGCCATCCTTGCTGCGTTTGCAGCAGCCTACACATACAGGGCCCCATGTTACTAAAGTGAACAGATGATATCTCTTACCACCCCTGGAAAACTAATCCGTGCTGTTGCTAGCTCCACCCATAAAAAAAAGGAGTTACAGTGTATGGATAGGTCAAGTATGAGGAGAAGGATTGTTCAGGAGTACATATCAATACCTCCCACTCCTCAGCACACAAAAAGCTGAGCTCTGCCATTTCCATAATCACCTCCTGTTCCAAATCCATCTTTACAATGGTTGTAAATCCATCTTGCTTGGTTTTCATATGACCAAACTTTGACTACTAGAAGGGATGGACTGCAAGAGGTGGATTTACATGAAAAGTGTATGTTCTTACCCCAGCAATAATAGTGACTTCTCTGGGAAGCAGTATTCTGTAAGATCAAAACTTTTAGCTGTCTGCTCCACACCAATAATAGTGTAGCCTTCCGTTTTTTTCTGCTGCAAATAATCAACAAGCTGAGATGGTTTCACCTGTCCATCAAAAGTAGAGAGAAATACACACATACTTAAATATCACCCATTTGTAAGCTTCTGAAGTTACTGTGAAAATCAATTTACTTGGATAGTTTAAGATTAACTACTTTTATCCCCAAAGACTCTGTCCATATGCATAGCTTAACATTTTAAAAGCTCTTCAGCGACAGCACAAAAAGCCAAGTAATGCCACAAAAATGAACTCCACGAATACAATGAACAAAGGCTTTTCTGTGCTTCTGACTGCTACAAGCCTTACAACTGAATGTAAAAGAATCACTCTTGCATAGGGACAAGGTGCATAGTTGTTATTTAACCTGGAATTCCTTCCCAAAACAACAGTCAGTATTGAAGCTGAGTTGCCTTACACGCCTGCATTACAACTTGCGATAGCTTGCAGTGAAGAATCTTAGTTGTCTTTATCCTACTCTCTAAACTGCTTATTTGTATTAAATGCCAATTTTTTCATGCAACAGCAGGTATATCATCAGTATGCTTCTGTACTGAGATAAGGCATGACAACGTGTCCATCAGCACTCTTGTTTTAGGCAAAACGCACTACAGCTATCTTGTTTTAAAGAAGAATCTCAGTAGGCTGAAAATAAACACTGGGGGGAAAAATGAAAAGTTTGCACTGAATTTTTCAGACGATTTAAAGCTGATCTTGAAAAACTGATTATTATACAATATCACAAACATATTTTCTACCAAATACTAAACATATAGGTTGAAACCCTCGTTTGTATAAGCTAGATAACAGGTTCTAAAAGCTTGCCACAACTTAGCTTCAAGCAAACTCAAAGATTATCCCCATGAAGTTACCAAAAACAATGGACCAAGCAAGATAAATGAAGCATTGTTCAACTTTTATAAATAAACATTAAATTCCAATGCACCACTAAAAAACAGAGTAAGATGTAACAATGACAGCACACATAATCAGTTTATCAAAGCAAGAAGTATTTTTAAAATTCTTTTTTATGAGCTTGACTCAAAATTTATACCAAAATAGTCAAGATTAAGTCTCAGAGATAACAGCAGGAGCTTCTGTCAAATGAGAAGTTCATTTTTGCAAGATACACAAGTAAGACTCAACATCTGATGAACTGTACAGTACAGTTTTTAGCTATTAAAATGTTTCCATTCACCTCAACAAGGGGGAGCCACTGCTCTGCAGAAACACTAAGATGCTGAAACTGCTTATCCTGTATATAATGAAGACTGCCAACGACTAGTGCAGATGCCCCAAATATTTCACTTGTACGACATAAACCTACAAACAGAATAATTAAAGTGATTTTTGTGTAGAAAATAAACACAAAGCCAGAATATTTTAGCAAGTGAAAAAGGACAAAGAATCTGAAAGAGAAATGGTTACTTTACTCTTCTATTTTAATCAGTTTCAGGTGCTTCTTACATCTGTTCCAAGCCACACCTTGTTCCATGTAACTTACCAGAAAAAAAAGTTTTGTAACTTAGCAGAAAGATAAAAATTAGAAAAGCACTATGTCTGACAACATGCTTCTGCAATACTAATTACAAAAAGTAAATTACGCTAAGTGTCCAAGCCTCGGCAGGGATGGATGGACACAAAATTACAACACGTGCTTAAGCTCTAAACCTAGTATCTGTTAAATGAAAGGCTTGAGAGAATGACACATTACAGCATTACAGTGCAGACAGCACCAGCTTGTGGGCTTATTTTTCATTAACAGTCTCACTGCAGTTATTTAAACTGCCGACAACAGCAAGCACAATGCAAGAAATTATTTGCAGGATTTATTTTATCACAGCTTTCACAATATTGTGAAGGAGTACTTAATCAGGAACAGGCATTTTCCTGTCCACCAGTCATGAGAAACTAGCATGTCTACAAGATTTTCTTTAATTATTATGGAAAAAAAATGTAAAAGCAAATTATTTCCTTTAACTCCATATACAGTTGAAAAACTTGACTGTAACAAAGAATATAGTAACAGTAAGAAACTGAGCATAATTTACGATGAAGTTCTATTTAATTAAAGCAAGCTATGTGTAAGTACTCCCTCCACCCCACCCCTTAAAATGTAACTACAGAAGACCCCTTCCGAAGCAGGTTGTATTTCTTTTGGTTACCATTTTTTTCAGGATAATGATCTATTTCTCTGAGTAGTATTTAAATAATTCTCTCATTATCGATGTAGATGAAATTTTTTCCTATTATCCACATGGGCTCTAAGGTCTAAAACAAAAGTTTGAAAATGTGTAATCAACCTTACCTCCTAAATTGGTAGGTTTATCGATAAGTGAAGCGACCACAATCAGTCTGCTGTTTGATTTACCAAGTTTAGCAGCACGATCCTGAAATACCATTTCCAGGTCTAAACTAGGAGTACTGTTTTTCCAGGGTATAATCTTTTTCTGAACATCAGTCCATTCTGTCTGGCTATCTGTTTCAGCTGAATTTGAACCTATAAAAACAAATAGCAGTCATATAGATATGCAAACAGTAGTGAAACTACTGCTTCAGTATCTAAAGAGTAATACTGTAGACACCATTAGTCATCTACTGTTATTTTATGGTATATACTCTGCTCACATAGATACAAGTCTACTTCAGCTGAAAAACACAGATCAGATTGAATACACATGTGTATAGCTACTACATACAAATAATTATATTTAATACATATTTGCTATATTTTACCCATGTCCTGCTGAGACCAGTCACTTGGCTTCAGATCACGAAGTTCTGTTCGAGAATGATACCACTGAAATGCTACTGGCAAAGGAACATCAGTGAATCTGTCAAATTTAGAGAGTGAGATCCATTCATCTTCAGCAAGTTCTGAGAGGCGGGGAAGAGTGTAAAATATTGTCTGCAATGTAACACAGTGTTATTAGCAGAGCACCACTAAAGCAAGCAAAACAGAGAATAAATTAATCCCTGGTAATTTTATCACACGTCTTATCTAGCATTCTATGATTTTAATACTGGGTTTTTTTGGTACTTGATATAACTTACTAATACATCTCTCAATATTCATCACTTTACATATGGTGCTATCTCAAACTTTCACAAATCTAGTCTCTTTCTCTCTCTGATTAGACCTTTCTTAAGGATCTGCATTGATTACTGTTCTGAAATTCTGGAATACCAAAGAATTAATGCTATGCTTTACGCTAATTCTCAGCACAGCAGTCTTACGAAAACATTTTACACGTAACACTAAAGAGTTTTCAGATGCTCTTATAAACTTCTAGTAAAGAATGTGAATTGTTTTAACATCAAAAGGGATATAGTCAAAAGCATTAAAATTGAGTAGTAAAATCAACGCAGCACTACCCATACAGCTAACCACAATTTATCAAGGAGGAACAAACACACAACCCAAGGGAAAGGCTGAATAGGATGAAGAGTTTAAAACCCATCCATTTTGTTTATCCCAGTGCACCCTCAAGATGAAAGTGAAGATGCACTCTGAATACATTTAAATACTTAACAACTATTAGCCTTGTTTTGCTGTGTGTATTTTTTTCTTGTTCAGGATTTTCACTTCCAAATTCTGCTAAGTCATATCTAGCATATTTAAGTGTTCACAAAAGTATTTCACAGAACATCAGTTAAAAAACCAAATCCCTCCTCTGAAAGATGGCACTGTTCGCGCGAAAATACACGTAACCCTTTTCACATTCATGTTTATCTTGTATCTACAGCTTCGTTCCTCTCTCTCTTTTTAACTGCACCCTTATTTTTGCCTTCCTTCCCTCAGTGTTTTTTCAGCTGTCAGCTATGTAAGCTACAGTAAAAAGGATAGCTGAAAAAGATGCTCTAGAAGTTATATACTGGCATCCTGATCACATCAAAGAGCAACTTTGTTAAGCAACCTCAAGTTACTCCTAAGAACACATGCCTCAAAAATCCTAACAAACAAGATGTGATTAAGCAGATGCTCTTCAGTTATTAGAAGTACGTTTTCCAGCCACAAATACAAAACCTGATTAACTCTCACAGACGGGCACATTCATCACACATACCTCTTCTTAACTGACCTAGGTTTTTAACACAATATTAATTAAGAGAATTAAGCTGCACTCTTAGTCTAAAATCCATCACAATTTAGGCAAAGTAATTTTTCAGAGTTTTAAATGAATAATAGTTGATCATTATTCACGCTACAATAGAACATACAAAGAAAGATAAAAATATAGTTGTAAAACTACACAAATACAATGATCAGCAATAGTCTCAGACTTGCCTCTAGACTATAATCTTCAAGTGGATGAAATGTTGCAAAGAAGAAGTGATCTTGGATTCGCTGCCAGTTCCTTCTAGCATTCCTGCAGTTACAGAAAGTAATGCAAGATGTGCAAAAAAGGCAATGTACTGGATTTTTTTTTTTTTTAATTGTCAAATTGGAATAAGGCAACCTGATTGTATTTACTATATACTGTACAGGAAAGAAAATACTTTAACAATTAAGAACCCAAGTTTACAAAAAAAACCCCCAACCACCACAAAAAGTACAAAACTAAAAAAACCAGCAAAAAACAACTCCTCCCCCCAAAAAACCCAATAAAATAGCATTCAGGAAGTAAGTTTTATTTATGCGTCAAGAAAGGCCCATAACTTCTCTCCAAAATCTATTGTCAAAAGAAGCAAGTTTGGCAAGAAAAAGTATCCCATCTAGGCCTCTGAAGGAAACTGAATAGTAGTCTATAGTTAAGAGACAACTTTTAGCTGTCAAAAAAATAAAAGCAGACTCCTCCCTCTGTTGCTTTTTTCTATCCCATGTCTTAACATGCCAACTTGGATGATTTAACAGTGACAAGAATTAGGGAAATTAATACTGATGTTCTCAAAAAAGAAGAAAAGCCTGCCAGTTATCCTGACAACACTGTCAGAAATTCTAAATAATTTTAATTAACACTAAAAATAGGGCTGAAAAAAACTGATACAAATACAAAGATAGTACAAAATTTAACTGAATTGTTAAATTTCCAAATCAGTAAGCAGAACAGTATTTCTCTAAAGCTCCTTTTAATCATCACCCCAAATTTATTTCCCTATCCATTTTTCTTCCCCAGAAGGTTTTTCAAATATTAACACTGAAAACATTTTGGATTTTTATATTTGAGAATTTATTGGTATCAGGAAGTTTGGAATAATGAGTTTTATTGCTTCAAAACCCATCAGGTAACAAAATTAAGCACTCCTGAATTTCTTTTTTTATCCCACCTCTAAACTACGAGCACTGTTGAAACACACCTTGAGTTTTCCCTCTTGTGCTTTCCGACTGTAATACTACACTGAATTATCACTTCATTTTCTTTGCTAATAATTAGATTTCAATTTCCAAGTTTTGGTTTATTTTTAAACAGTTAAAAAAAACCCACCATAAATCCCCATAGAAATTACCGAGTGCTGTTTTAGAAAATTAAACTTACTGCATATGGCTCAGAAGAACAATGTTAAACTGTAAGTCAGAAGAATGTTACTAACCCTGTGCCATGCATGTTTTCCACTTGTTGAAGGCTAGATTCAATAACTGGTGTCAAAGCTTCAAATTCTTCCACATGCAACATTCTGCACATACCCCAAATTTTTTTAAGGGCAATTAACGCATAAAGTCGAACACTGAAATTATGGTTGAAACACCACTGTAGAACAACTATGAGGGCTTTCTTCAAAGCTGGCTTCTAAAAAAACAAAGATAAAGAAGTTACCTTCATTTATGTTAAGTCTTAACGTACCATTCAGAAGTAGAAAAGTAAAAGTGGCCCAAGAAACTGGCTTCCTCAAAGAACAGCCTTTCAGAAAGTCCAAAGCTTTAACAGTACATAAATGTGCTAACACAGGCTTCATAAAATGGTCATGATATCCTTCCTTCCTTCCTTCCTTCTCATGAGGGCACAGGCTTAGTCCCACTTGTGTTTTGAAAATGTATTAATTTGCTTTAAAAAATATTATTCTACATACACAGAAACCTCTATTTACTTATGATTTTCTAGCACTTAGAAAGCTGATCTTGCAAATGTATGCAAACACTAAAAAATAACAGAAATTCCTGGATTGCAACAGATGTTAAGTAGTTGATCTACTGTAACATCTATTTCATCCTCATATTTTAAACTTCAATAAAAAAATTGAGAATTCCAAATAAAGACTTCTAAACGTAGTATCACCTAGCTACTGCCAAAGAACTCCACATCTGATTCAAGTGTTGTTACTCTAATACAAAGGCCACCTCCTTCCAAGGTTATCTCTGGCCGATTTCATGCAGATTAAACAAGAGCAGCAAGAAAAACAAACCCATGTGCATCCACATGTTCAGTTAAACCTGGAGTGGCTACTGTAGAAAAACTCACAACTAATCAGGCCCTATGTATCCAGAACACCTGCTGTTTAACTAATTTTCTTAAGTCCAATACATTGCAGAGGTGACAGGAAGAGTTAGTACTTTCCATATCAAAGGACACCTTACAGTAGGAAGTAGGTATTAAAAAGGTTCTGAAAACAGACTGCAAAACCTGTTCTTATTTCAGAAATCCATATACAGTACAACTGAATAAACGAACACTTTAAGTCAAACTTACTTTCTCTGAGGTATTTTGAAGAACGATGTCAAAGTGTGATAACACTGATAAAAATGTGCAGATGCTTGTTTTAAGCTTTTCTTCACCCTAAAGCAAAAGAACAAGAAATATGCATATATAAAACGTTTTCATACCCCAGAAGTTTTCACAGCATGTTCTGCACATGCAGTATCAACATTATTTAAAAAGCCTATGTGTTTCCACAGCAAAATTGACTAAAATGCAAAGTTCATACTGTTAAGTTTTCATTTTTTCTAACATGTTAACTGCTTTTTACTAGCACATCAATGAGAACAAAGTATACAGCAGTGTAAATAAGCTAAAATTCAACCCAAACTCACTGTATTTCCCCCCCACCCCTGAAAAACCCTAAATCAAATAAAAACCCTGAGGATTGTTTTCAGTGCTCATGCTTTTCCATGGCATCACAAAGACAGGTACTGAACACAAACACAGGTATTGAACACAGAATGAATAGCCTAGCATCAGCCTCACCCACATTCTGTACTGAAGAAATGCATTTCCAACTTCTGTTTACAGATATGGTTCCTATTCATCTGTTTTGCCACAGCACTGCACTGGGTGCTCAACTTCAGCTTATTTTTCAATATGGTCCTGAAAATCCTTTTCAGAGTCACTGTTTTCCAGGATAGCCTCTGAAACTACAATCTGTATTCCTTTTTCATAAGCCTACATGTTTTCTGTTTGCTCTGTTTGTTTAAATGGGCCCCCTGTGATTCAGTACATTTGTTATCAGCATGAGATCACTTTGACCCAATAGATTACCATCTACCAAGATGATAGCAGTTTCAACTGCCTGAGCTCTTAGAAGGAACTCAGAAATAGGAAAACGTTACACACCCCTTACAGCACTCTTCATCAGCTCAGATAGGCATGATAAGGCATTTTTATGCACTTAAAAAACCAAAAAGCATAAACTTTAAACTGAAAGTGAAATATTTGCCCTGTGCAGAAAAAAAACACCCCACAAAAAATTCTGAAACAAAAACAAACAAAAACCCCCAAAACCACAGCACGCATTGCTAGTAAGCAAAATTGTCTCAGAGCCATATTAAAAACCTGCCTGGTTTGGGGCAAAAAATTGTATATATACAGTTTTCCAAATTTTTTTAATTTAATTTTAATTCTTATCCTACTGTTTGGTTTTTTAAAAAACTACAGTAGCAACTAGGCTATTTAATAATAAAGAAGACATCTACATGTTACTATTACAAGTGGTGACCTTCAGCAGAGGCACCACTGCAAGTAATGTCTTCCTATACAATGGAGATGCGAGCACATACATTTTCTACTCAGCCCAAATATACAATGCTAACAAATTCAAGGATATCAAAACACAAACTATTACTATTTCTATAGGCCAACTCTTACAGGTAATTACTTAAAGAAGAATAAAAGTGAAATGCCAGTAAGTCAGTTCTCCTCACTCAAACCTTTCACAACTTTTGGGTACCATAATTCACACCCTGCCTCCAGTTTTGGAACCACATTACAGAACCCCACTGTGAGAGAGGTCCATATTAAAAGCTGCAAACTGAGTATGTGTTACACAAGCCATGTTCCCACTGACAACAAAAGATGCAGAAAACAAAAGCTGGGTGTGGAAACCACAAGTGTCTTTGCAGTATCTTCCCAAACTCAGAATCTAGGGCATCCATGTGTTCCTGATGGCTCTTCTAGTGGTGACTGCCAAGGAGTATGCTGACTCACTATGGCAGCTCTACTCTGCCCAGAGTAGTACATTATAAAAGGAAATCTCTCAAGTGAAAGTATTTGCTTGTCTTCAGCTACTTCTACATCACAAATTTCTAAATGTCTCAGGCTATAGTTCAGACTCACTTTCAAGTTAATTTGATCTGCTCGACAACCCACTGCTTCTAAAGAAAAATTGAAATACACAGAAAATAAGGTATGTGAAGACAAACTGTACCCTCTTTGTTCCAATTATTCTTCAAGTGAATGCCAAAGTTCTTACTTACATAGCAAAAGCAATCCCAGAATTTATTAAGGAATTGGGGGTATTTATGTAGACTCAAGATAACAATCCATTCTATGAAGTATTTCACAGATGCCTGATTATTACCAAATCCAGCCTGAAAAACTTTGTCAAGGGCTCCACATAAAAAATTCTGAGAAAACAAAATCAGATAATAATGTTAGAGTTATTTCCATGAAGAAAAAAATGCTAAATAAAATTCTCAGCTTTATCATAACATTAGAGATAGCTTTAATACTCAAATGAACACATTTTAGAACCATCTAATTTCTTTATTATACTTCTCAAACATTTTATTAGGAAGAGGCATTAAATGAAACTAAAATTTCTCACTTTCCTGAGTGTTCATAAAGCGGACACATTTTTACTAAATGAAAAGTTTTAAATCAGATTGTCAGTACAAAGTTTTAGCTAGCTTTAACAGGAACATAAACATGGGTCATAAATCCACGATTTCAGACGGAGAGAATGAAACCACACAGAACTTTTACAACAGCCACAGAGATTACATACATTTATACCCTGCTGTAATTTAACGTACGCAGTTTGCATGACATCAAATTATTCTTGAAAGTAGGTATTTACTTAAAAAATCATAGTGAAGAGTAATACCTGGTCAAGCTTCGGAAGAAGAACTAAGAGTGTCTGCCATACCCGGTTTTTAATTCTATGCTGTAAAGAGTTTGCATAATAGCGTGTTCTAGATCTGGATACCAGTTCATCCTAAAAGCAAATGGAAAGGTTTATTACTTACTCTTCCTTTAAAACCAAATACATGGAAATATACTTTACTGTACTGAGAAAGCAGCATCTAGTGCACAGCTAGCATCAGCATTAAATAGAAAGCAAGGAACAAAAAATGTTTATTTAGAATTAAATTTTGAAGCTGGTCCATGAGAAATTTGGGAAGTAGAAAAAAATCTACAATTCCACTTAGTATTTTTACCAGTGAGCACAAAAAATGTTAGCTTTTAAGACTCTTCAAACAGCACAAAGTTGAAGAATTTACAGCACCTACTGTGTATGAATAATGAAAATAGTAATACATTAAATGGAGGATGAAGACTCCAGTTCTTATGTGACAGCCTAAGATGTTAAGTGAAGAGATTATCATATAAATGAATACATTTCTGCTTCAGTGTCTACATCTAAAAAATGGGTTTAGTCATGCTATCAATTAGATCAGCTTGTAACTACAGCTCTAGTTTTGAGACAGAAATCTACATTCTGCCATAAGATGTTTTATGTGAACAAAAATAAGATAAACAGAGCTTTAGAAAGATCTGAAATTCATGGTCTCATATAGCTTCTTTCCCTATGTACTCTTTTGGCCTTCAAAATATATAGCACCCAAAACTATTTCCTTAACTTCTAAAAAGAAAATAATTTGGTAACCCAAGTCTTATATTAGTATTAAAATGCATATACACTTTATTTTTACATGTTTAAGCTTCATATGTAAGCAAGTACGGAAATCACTTTTCAAGCTTACTTTTTGCCACTTGATCAGTCTTACAACACAAATACTATCCATTCTTCTCCAGTAGTTAATTGACAGGAATGAAGGACCACCCATTTCTGGTTCTTGTAATACCAGAATGCACGGGTTATGTGCTAATTTACCATTGACTTTACACTACTGCCAATGCATATGCAGCAAGGATATAAAGGAAATCAGACTCCAACCTCCTCCACTACTTCTATTTATAAAGGTCATCTAAAGAGACAGTAGCGCTCAATTCAAAAGGTAGTCTGCAATTGTTAAAAGTGAAATGCAGTGCTTCAAAATACAGCCTAAAGGAAGATTCTTAATGGAACAACGGTTACAATTTGGATAATGATTGGTGAAGTCAGAAAATCCACTGAGAAGAGAGAAATAAACCCAAAAGACAATTTTTACTATTTTGGTTTGGCTGAATTAACTTCTGCCTCATAACAAAAAAAGCGTATTACCGGGCAAAACTAGACAGGCTACACAAACAGCTGTAAATACATCCTGCCAACTGTAAATACTTTGCATTTTTTTAATTGTACTAATGTGACATTTATATACCAACAGAAATGAAGTTTACCTTATCAAGTAGTTTGATGAAAATGTCTTCCATAAACATCTTATGCAAGGTATTTGATCCATCCAACAAGCACAGAAATTTAATAGCACAAACCCGAACGTAGTGATCATCTCGATTTGTACTGTAAAACATTAATTAAAGTCAAACTCCTACTTGTTCAGGGAAAGATAATTCCTAAATTATAAAAAAGCACCAAACATTCTTAAACATACAGCCATCAAGATGCCTGTAGTGAGAAAATATGCAAATAGCCAGAACCAGAATTTTAGTCTGTTCATCAATGTTGATGAAGAAAACTAGTGAGTTCCAGATAACCTGCCCCTGCTTCTATATACAGGTCTTTAACAGAATCTGAGTGTTTAAAATAAGTTTCACCAGAAACAGCTGTATCATCAGAAGTTTTTCAAGTTTTGTGCCTGTGAACTGTAACCTTAAACAACTAACTTATGCTTTACAGTTTTGTTCAAATATTCTAGTCCAGAACAACACTTGATTCCTATTAGTTACTTGGGGACATCTGGAAAAATTAATGCCAATAGTAGAATTAACAATAAGAGTAGATAATGGTAGGTAACAAAGCATCACACAGCTGCAGACTGTCACAACCAGACATTTGAAAACCAAGAAGCTTTTGAGAGAAAATACAGGAGTAGTGAAGTTTGGCAGTAGATTTTTCTAACAGTTAGGTTTTATCAACTACTAACACTCCTCGAGACACTACATTAGAACTGTTTCTCTGACCTTCTTCCACTGAGTAAAGGTAGAAGTGAAACTACAAAAAAAAAATTCATTAATCCAATGTCCCCGTTTCAAAAACTGGAGGCAGAGCCTCCTGCCAGTATGTAAGCTAAAAGGCCTACAACCAATGTTAAGCCAGCCTGAGTTTCTTAACTGTTTTGCCTAAAGTAAGGTACATAGCAGCTCTGCATCCTAAGAAGTATTATGAGGTGAAACAATGAGGAAGTAGTTATTTCAGTCCCATTCAGGTTAACAAGTAGGATATATTTTCCTGAAAATACTTAGTAGTTTCCTACATTTTGTATTTGAATTATGACTATAATGTGATGTATGTCCCTTTTACCAATTATTTTAAAAGGTTATTAATATACTCCTTACGGGTCCCTTTCAACTCAAGATATTCTATGATAAGAAGCTGACTTCAAACACAGCATCTTTCCTATTGTAGCATCAATCATAACTACAATGAAGACAATTCACACCGAATATCTTAAGATGGAGCCTCAAAATCATTATTACCTTTCTGTAACAACGTTTGCTGCACATTTTTCTCCAAGGTTTTCTATGAAGGCATGCACATCCTGAATAAGTCTTCGCAGATGAAAGAACACAAAGTAACAAAATTAGCAGAATAGCATACAAAAACTTTCAACAGTTATCTCAAAGTTTAAAAGAAAACAAAGCGCATAAAATTGTAACAAATACAATCACAATGATTTTTTTTTTAATACCTCTGATCTCTCCTAAATACAGTTCCAAAGACACAAGCCTCAGTGATAAGTTCACAATAATTTCCAGCATTTAAGAAAGCATTTGTCAAGGCACTTCTCTCATCAACAGTGGGAAATATCCAAGATCGACAACAGTGGCTAAGGACCACATTGAAGACTCCAGTCTTTGTAGTGGACATATCTATGAGCTTAAAAATTATCTGAAAAGAAGAAGAAATAAAAGATTCAAAATCTAGTTTTCAGAAGTGCTAGAATTATTGGAATAATATTGCAGTGATATCTATTTTAACAGATCTGATGATCTTCTGCATCCTAACTCTCCTCAGTTTAATGCTGTCATCAATCTACTTACAATTCCCTGATTTAAGGGCAAGTGAATGGGCAACAATTGGCCTGGTACACGCTTATCTTAACAAAAGACACAACTGATCTTTGCTCAAACAGATGTAACACCAGATGCTTTACACAGAATTTGCTGGTAACTTGAACAAATGTACCTGGGCTTACTGCATGAGTACAAACCTGGTGTTTTTAATCAATCCTTACCAATTCAGAAAAAAACCCACAACCATTAAAATTTCTTCCATAGGTAGCCATATCACCAATTCTCTAATGAGGATTACATTCATGCTGAAGTTAAAGTTCCTAGCTGAGTTTAGTGGTAAAGTAGAAAAATGTCTTTCTACCATTTACTTTTTGGGTTTGTTTTTGAGGAGGGCATATTTAAGATATATGAAACTGCTGTCTAGAATTCCTCCAAAGTGCAGAAAAATAAAAAACAACAGCGGCCCCAAAATTTTCTGTTCCTACTCCTTCATTAGGCTAAGTGCAAGAGTAAACTTAAGTTAAAAAGTAAATTTTTTTTCTAAGAAATTGCAAGCATTTTGGAGAGGACAGGGAGATTCAGAATGAACAGGTGGGGCTTTTATAAAGTCTTTTTTAGACATCATCAGTTAGAGCTGTCCATGAGAATGGTTTTCCAGAGGGTGTGACAGCTCTTACAAGACAAAGCTTATTCTCTTCCTCGCTCCAAAATGATACTTTTGATAATGTGACAGTTCTTTGACAGTAACTCCATTTTTATAGAGAACATTGTTCTGAATTGCTAAGGATAAAAGCACCAAGAAGCCCATGAAAAGCTTAAATTTAATACTGGAATGCACTCTGAAGAAACACTTTCTGGGGAAAAAAACCCCCACACCCTAGAAACATTTGGTCTTTTTACAAAGAATTCGAACTTTTCTTTTAGTGCAGAGACAGGCATTGTAACTTCCCTAGTAATTCCAGAATTGAACTATTGTGTTTCACCTCTAGGGAAGCTGCATGACATTTACTACGCTTTTCTCAATCCTGGAATGTTTCTCAATTGTTTCATTAACATACTAAAAGTCCAGCACACACAAAAGAAATTAAAGAAATTTAAGATCTAGCACCACTAACATCTGAATAATCACAAAGGAAAAGTGCAGCAGAAGAAATGAAGCTTAAGAACACAGTGCTCTGGGCACCTCTGCAGAAACCCTTCCGGATTTTACCCCAGCAATATTCCCTTTTTTGGCTCAAAAATACTCCTTAGTTCCACCATTTCTAACTATTATTAAAAAGACAAGAGTACACTGAGGTAGCCAAAATTAAAATTATGCTTCTGTGACAAATCAGGCAGTTCAAATTTTCCCTTCTCTTTAGCTAAGACTGTATAGCCATTGCACAAGGGCACAATGGCCACAGAGACTGCTGAGGGCTGCGATAAGAATATACCTAAAGCAGACACTTGCTTGGGAACTTTATCTTCATTTTCTTAGGAAGGAGCAGAAGGTGGCTCAACCAGATGCCCCTATGTTTATAGTAGACCTTCGTTAGCTCCTTGATGCCTGCTGTCACCGTATGTCCCACTGCAGACAATGGGATAGCTGTCACACAGACTCCAGACTCTCTCAACATCAGCAAAATACACCTTACACAATGCCTGAAATACTAACACTGAAGGTAAGACAGTAATTCTAAAGTACTTAAATTTTAAGATCAAAGAAAAATAAAAAACTAACTACAGCTTATCAGTTACTACAACACTGAGCGTACAATTATCCATTACAGATCTACATTAAAAGGAAAAGCTAATCGATGCCTAGAACTGAAGAGAGATTTTACACCTTTGCACACATATCTTATTTTGGCTTGGGTCCAAACAAAAACTTAAGTGCTATCTACTGTTTAAAACAGATTACAATAACATTCATTTGAAGCAAGTTTTCAAAAAGAACAAAGAGAAAATAAATGGGACTATATTTTAAGATACTTAAGACTAATACGGAAATATCACAGCAATTTAAAATAGCTAGGAAGTATCCATTTTTCTCGATTTTATTCAAAATAATCTTGAAGTGTCTCAGCTGAAAATAAAGCTGAGACATTTCCTAATATTTACAGTTAAGAGTGTGACGACACCAGAACAGAGCTACTCATGATGACATTAAAGCAAAACTGCAACCCCTCCTGGTAGGATTTCTGTGCTAAGCACAAAGCAGCATGTGAGACTGTAAGTCTAAGCATACATATATACTGGCAACTAATATGTAATGTATTACTGCTCTGGTAAAAGTCTTACAGTTGTTCTAGACTGCTGTGCACAAACATTTAATTGATGTTCAGAGGGGAAAAAAGCAAAAAACCAAGAAAGATTATTTAGAAAATAAATAGCAAACAACTTCCCAGTGTATAAAGCCAAGATGAACCAACATCCTAGTACCGTGACTTAGTTCCACTTAGACATCCCCATTTTAGTGACTTAAAATGAAAAAAGAACACCATGACATATGCAAATATGCAGGAACTCTGGAGTACAGGAAACTGCATGCATCTTGGGGGGGGGGGGGGGGGGGGGGGGGGGAAT
>JAVJGI010000062.1:82788805-82812273 GCA_035590275.1 Ibycter americanus
CCCCCCCCGCCCCCCCCCCCCCCCCCCCCCCCATGAATCAGAAAATTTGTTGTCCTCTTCCTAACTATGGAGGCAGCTCTACCATGCAGTATTAAATTGAACTCTAAGGTGAGTATGATTTTTATGTTTTCTACACCTGGACTCTCAGAGGAAAAAAAAGCCTTTAAAGCAGTTAAAGTTGGCTTAATCAACAGCACCTACGGAAGTTGTGAACAGTTCTAACTTCTCATTTTAAAAAGTATTTTCACAGAGACTAAACTATTAGAAAAAGGCATAATTCTTCCAGAATATTAATCATTTGTGACAGTTCAGGTAGCAAATTCTTAACAAAATACTCAAGAGGAAGTGCATAATGTAAAAATAGAAGACCAAAAAAATCTGTTTTACTGAATGCAAAAGATACTGAACAGTCTAAAAATCAAAAGAAATAGTACTTTTCATTTTCTGTGGTACAAGAACAAACAATATATTTGTTTATCCTTAATCTAATTCTCAGATCTTTTGTCTTAACACTCTCAAACTAGTACCTTTTTGGAAACAAAAAAATCCCAATAGTTGAAAGGAAAATAAGAAGCAAAATACATTTTTAGATTCAGATAAAATTTATGTTCCTTTCCGAAAAAAAAGAATTCTTAAAACTGACCTCTTTTATTTTGGCATATGCTCGACCCTTTGCACTTGCAGCAACAGCGAGAACCTCAGTATCAAAGATAAACCGAACAAAAGCTTTTAGATTGGACCAAAATATTAGCTGTGTATTGCTCAAAGAGGATATAATTTTCCAAGCCAAATCAAATGCTTCTATGCAAAGAGATTCCAATGAGTCCAGAAGCTGAAAATAAAAAGAACAAAGTGTTAAATTTGACAAAAAGCACCCCCAAAATTTAATATCGTGCAGTTGTTTTATCTTTTACCTTGGGAACAAGGACTTTCATGCAGTCAAACACAGGTAAAATTTGGTCTGAAGGAAGAATAGTTAGCGCTTCTAATGCGGACTGTAGAATTTTTCTTGACCTTTCAACTGTAGATAATGACATTTCTGAAGTTTCTTCACACTCTTGAGCCAGTGTTGGAAATGAATTTAAAATAAAACTAAGGCAAACCCACTGGTCACGAACATAGCGTGCAACAATTTTCCCCCATCCTTGAGATGTTGTTTCTTCACATAAGCTGTAAGAATAATATTATTCTTAAATATATATTGTATTGATTTTTCCTGCACATTCCTACTCCACCAGAAACAGTTTAATTGCACAAACTCACTATACTTCTTCAAGATGCTAAAATTTACGTTAAGTTCAAGGGGCAACTGGACAAGTTCATGGAAGAGAAATCTACAAATAAAATTTTTTAAACACAGAAAAATCAGTTCTGGGCTCAGGCAGCCTCATTAGTCAAGCATCTGGGAGAGTATTCAGTGGAAACATCACTATATGCTGGTCATCTTTTTTTGTTACCCAAGTATTTGGGTTTTGGCCCTCAGGCTTGCTCTGGGCTTCCCTTCCCCAACAGTAAATAACTTCCATTTGCACTTGCTTGCATACATGCTATGGCTTTGTGCAGTGCATATATTTAAGCTGGTATAAAAATAAGCAATGTTCAAAGCTAGCTCTGGCTTCATAGCACTAGAGGACTGAGAAAAAGAACTTTTAGCCTGATCAATTATGGCTGCTTTAATGTTCTAAAATCTGAATGTTAAGACAAAAGAGCAACTGAATGAATAGTTTGTGTTCAGAATTCTTCATTTTTATCCTGGCAAAAAAGCTATCAAAGAAAAGTACAGGAGAAGCCAGCATCTTAATCACTGCTCATCACTGCTCAATGCTAATTAAATTTATTCTGGAGAATTACCAAAGCTATAGCACAGACGTACCTACTTTTTTCTTCAAAATAAGATGGCTTCTTTAATACTTCATTGAACTGAGAAAAGGAAATAAATCTCTTCAGAGCATCCACAGAAGGCAGAGATTCAAGGTGCGCTTCAGGCTTCCGATCCATTATCTCACAAACTGCTGTAAGCGAAGCCATGCTAGCTACCTTTTTAATTTGTTCTTTAAGCTTCGGTTCCTATATAAAACCAAATCACACATGAACAAAACATGCACCGATTTCTTCTAATATGATACAAATGACCTGTTGATACATTTGATAATCCTCCTATTTGTATCATCTCAGACATCACAACATAGCAACTCTGCATCCTTCTACTTCCTTATTTTCTTATCCTATGCGTAACACAGCTTTGCTTTGTTGGGTTAGCGCAATCAATCACAAACTGCAAGCATTGAAAGAAGTATAAATCTTGCAAAAATCAGTCACTTAGTCATTAAGTGCAGGCGCCTAGGTTGACTATGATGGAACACTTCTATCTTGTTCATATATATATTGCTGGATAGCAATTAGAAAAAAGATGCGGGTCCACGTAGTCAGAAACCCAACGCAACAAGACAGCTGAAATTTGGAATACCACAAGCTAACTGCTCCAAGAGGCTAAAAGGTCACAAAACCTACTATGATTATTTTGTGCGATAAATGCATATATTCAAGGAGGCGTGAAATAAAAAGTCTCAATAAAAAAAGCCAATAAGCATATAGTTCCCTAATAGTGTTAAAAACTCAATGTTATTTAAATATCTTCAAGTGACTTTCAGTTGTCTACAGCACAGAAAAGATCTTTCTCATCTGTAATTACTCAGCATTTTCTTTTTTTCTTCTTAAACTGAACACGTACTGTATGTGTAACTAAAGAAATCAATATAATTCCACTTAATTCAAAGTAAGTTGGTAGAGGCCTCCAGTGAACACCAAGTTTGACCCAGAAAATGTTTACTTTGAAACTGGAATAAGTATGTAACTCACATAATCAAAGGAAAAAAAACTGTAAAAATTTAAGTCTTCCTCTTTGTTTCCTTAGAAAAGTAAACCTAGCAAATCAAATACTTACAATCTTTTAATGTGTTCTAACTGCTCTTGATTAATAACTCAACCCAGAAAATACCAAAAACTTTACTGCCCAACAAATCTTAATTTAAATTTCCATATTTTGTAGAAGTTACCTTAATTTAAATCTCCACATTTTATAGAAGTTATTAACGTTTCCTTACCTTTAGACAGAGTATCTATTTCAGATATACTAGCCTAATACATACAACTATGGGACAATGAAGATAACTGTGAAAAAGCCAAAGCAATTCTGGGTTGTGGAATTTCTTTTTCTCTGTATGTTCCCACTTGGAAATTCAACATACCATTAATACAAAAGTCATTATCATTTAACAGTAACTTCCCCAGTAAGATTGGTTCATATTTGAGAAAAAAGGTTTTGAGCAAACGTACTCCATTATTACAACTAAAGTTTTACTTTAGCTATATAGACTTCTAAAAAATGTAATACAAGAACACAAAAGTACCAAAAATCTAAGCTACAAATATTTTACAGTAGCATTACACTGCCAACTAAAGACACATACGTGTTAGGGAATATATATATATATACACACACATATATATTCAAACAAACTTTTTATTATTTCATAATGTATTAATATGTATAATAAAATATGTAACAAAGTATTTGTACAGTAAGATATTTATAGTAGTTTATAGTTAATTATATATGAATAATTATTATAATCATTACAAATAAAATATTTATTTTAATTAATATTTACTGATTTACTATTGTAAATAATGTTAAATTACCTCTTCAGAATTTCTCTCCTGAAGATTATGAATAGATGCATTTGTGAGGGACAAAATAAAATTCTTGATAGATGGCACTTTCTTCCAGCCAACTTGCAAGCACAAATTCACTATCTCTGGAATTAAAGCTAAGTATAGATCACAACGATCCAGATCGCCAACCTAAAAATGAGGAAACAAAGGTAAACCGAAGCATTAAGAGGAGAAAACTTAAACTGAAAAGAAAGCAAATTAATAGTAACAATGATAGCAGAAGGAAAACATCAGCAGTCATTGCAGTTGAACAACTTTCTTTAATTTTAGGTTTGTTGGGTTTTGGGGTTTTTTTTATGAGGAGGGGGGTTGGGAAGTTATTTTTTAAATCTTTTCAACTTGTAGGTTCTTTTCGGTTTAGGGCTCTGGAGTATGCCTTAGAAGAGACTGTGAAATTCTGAAAGAAAGCTCACCTTCTTTTAATTGGCATGTTCACTTAACTTCCCTTCCTGGGCCCAAAGAAATGCCATGTGAAAACACCTGAGCTAGCCCAAGTATCAGAAGTGGTGTTCAAAGCCAACTCTGTTACCAGATCACAGCACAGCACTGCACACTGCCCATACACAACGGTGCACCTTGCACTTCTTCCCCAAGTACTTTTTATCTCATGGCGGCACCTTGCCTATGCTTTTTTATTGTCCTCTTGTATCTGCAACTTTTCTTCACCTGTCATAAAAAAACACCTCCATATAAAGCCATGCACTCAAGGAATTGCATGAAGAAAGAACTTCTTTAGTTTTGAGAGAAAATACACTTTCGAATTTCCACTGACTTTCTTTCAGACACTGTTCTCCTGACGCAACTTAACTTTTGCTTTGACACAGGACCACTTTTCACATCAATTTTCCTTCACACACACGTTTTGGGGACTGTCCACTACCAGATTTATTTTCTTTCTTTGCATTTCCCCTGCAATTTCTACTTCCCATACCGCTTCTGAGAAAGCACCCCAGAGCCCCACGCCCCTCTCCAAGTTTCCACCCCTGCCAAAACTCATGCGTTCCTTTCCCCCCAACTTGAGACTTTTTTCACTCTCCCAAACACAAGAAGCAATTCTGACTTGTGTTCATTATTTCTGCACACTTGTCCACACAACCTTCTCCATGAGCTAAAACTGGTTTTCTTTTTTAAACTTACTCTTCATTAAATAATACTAAAAATGCCAATTTACATTTTGCCCATCTTCTTGTTACAGTCGTCTCTTCCTTTCCAATCTTCTTGGTCTTCTCCTTTCTTCCCAGTAAGTCTATTCAAATACAGTCTACAAGACTTATGATCTTTAAATTGAGGTCTTCTCTTCAAATCTGTTTTGGTTTTCTACCTTTTATGATACAAAACTAAAGGTGACAATTAAAGGTCACAATTGAAAGAATTCTGAAGATCTTCCACCTCTGCATTTTCTCTTATTCCGTATCATAGAACCATAGAATCGTTTAGGTAGGAAAAGACCTTTGAGATCATCAGGTCCAACCATTAATCCAGCACTGCCAAGTCCATCACTAAACCATGCCCCTCAGCACCGCATCTACATGTTTTTAAAACACCTCCAGGGATGGTGATTCCACCACCTCCCTGGGCAGCCTGTTCCAATGCTTCACCACCCCTTCCATGAAGAAATTTTCCCAATATCCAATCAAAACCTCCCCTGGTGCAACCTAAGGCCGTTTCCTCTTGTCCTGTCGCTCATTATCTGGGAGAAGAGACTCACCCCTACCTGCCTACAGCCTCCTTTCAGTTAGGTGTAGAGAGCAGTAGGGTCCCCCCTCGGCCGCCTCCTCTCCAAGCTAAACAAGGCCAGTTCCCCTGCATTGCGTGAAGTTGTTGTTGCCCAAGTGCAGGATCCAGCACTGAGCCCTGTCGACCCTCATACAATTGGCCTCAGCCCATCGGTCCAGCCTGCCTAGATCCCTCCGCAGAGCCTTCCTGCCCTCCAACAGATCAACACCCCCCCCCCAACTTATTTTCTGCAGCCTTACTGAGGGTGCACTCCATCTCCTCATCCAGATCGTCAATAAAGATATCAAACAGGACTGGCCCCAACACTGAGCCCTGGGGAACAGCACTTGTGACCAGCCACCAGCTGGATGTGACTCCATTCACCACCACTCCTTGGGCTCGGACGTCCAGCCAGCTTTTAACTCAGCACAGCATACACCTGTCCAAGCCATGAGCAGCCAGTTTCTCTAGGAGAACGCTGTGGGAGACTGTGTCAAACACTTTACCAAGGGCCAGGTAGACAACAACCACAACCTTTGCCTCATGCACTAGGTGAGTCATCTTGTCATAGAAGGAGATCAGGTTCCTCAGGCAGGACCTTCCTTTCATAAACCCATGCTGGCTGCGCCTGGTCTGCCAGCTGTCCTGTGCATGCCTTGTGATGGCACTCAGGATGACCTGCTCCATGACCTTCCCCGGCACCGAGGTCAGGCTGACAGGCCTGGAGCTCCACGGATCCTCCTTCCTGCCCTTCTTGTAGATGGGCACCATGTTGGCTAACCTCCAGTCTTCTGGGACCTCTCCAATTTGCCAGGACTGTCGATAAATGACAGTGAGCAGCTTAGCAAGCTCCTCTGCCACCTCCCTCAGTACCCTTGGGTGGATCCCATCCAGCCCCATACACTTGTGCACGTCTAAGTGGAGCAGCAGGTCACTGACTATTTCCTCCTGGACTGCGGGGACTTCATTCTGCTCCTCATGCCTGTCTTCCAGCTCAGGGGGCTGAGTACCCAGAGGGTAGCTTGCCTTACTATGAAAGACTCTTGAAACTCCTGATGTATCTGTACCTCACTTTCAAAGTTCCTACTTGACCTTTCATTGAGCTCCTGAGTATTGAGAATTAGCCTCCTTTCCAACTTCTACCAATCCTTCTTTCTCAAATTTGTTTTCTTCCAAGAACAAGAACACCACCACTCTCTTCATCAACATTACACTCTAATTCATCCTTCTCCATCTGGAAAGGTTCAGATGGTTTGCTTTACATGTCTTGTGTCTTTTTATTTATACATGACTTAAAAGTGCTTTAAAGAAGGAAACGTGCACCTCTTCTCTCTTTCTCTAAAAAGCACTGCAGTTCTTTGATACATTCAAAAGAGTGTTTTTAAAGTCAAATTCCTGTACCATCGAGTCATTTTGCTTGAAATGTCACAGGTTTCTTTGAGGTGTATACTTAAACACCAGCCACAGCAACAAACGAACGGTGAAGTCAATAAAGATATTAACCAGTCAGAGGACTAAAAGTCTTGAACGCCAAACATCGTATGTCCACAACTGTGCTAGTAGATATGATACAGTATATGATACTCATGATTTCTTACTATATGATTTCTTTAGATTTGAGAAGAAACAAGCAATATGGACTACAGACACTAAACACTACTTGTCAGGACACTTTTCTTAACTTTTTTTAATGAGCAAAATAAGAATAAGTAAAAAAAAAAGGTAACAGAAGTGTTGCCATGCAAATTGACTTTCTACGTGTTTAGAAGATTTGACATGAAAGTTAGGTACACTGGTAAATCATATTTAACAAGCAAAACCACACCAAAGTATGTCTTATAATAATTACTTACAGTGCTTAACTCATTTGTAGTAAGCCGTCGGAGAATAAATTCAAGAATACTCTCCACAGGTGTTGTGACAGATTTCCAGATAAAAAACAATACCCCATCTGTGTGAAGAGAAAATAAAATTAAATTTATTAACATATAGAAATGCCATTTTCTTAGGAAATTTATTGTATCATGCAGATTTAGTTAAGTTACAGAACCAAAGTTATACAGAAGTAAGTATTCAAATACCTAACAATACTTTAAAACAGCTCTATAACACTTTAGCAGTGTAAGCCATAGGGCTGAAAAAAATCAAACCACATGATATCCTTGCCTGAGATTTATCATGGGTTAGTGAACGAAAACCCATACAGCACCAGAAGACCAAAGCATAATTTTCCAACTTTTAATGCACACTTTCATCCTACTCCCAACCCTCTGCACAAGCAGCTTAATAATGAACTTACTCTTTAACAAAGAACAAAAGTTTCCATTATCCAGCAATTAACTGCATGTGAGAAAAATGCAGTTATCCATTTCTACTACATACAGAAGTGAGAAGTGTTTTTCTGGTTGGCTTGGGGGTTTTTTTGCTGTTTAGAAATAATTCAGCTTTGAATAGAAAGTAATATTACAAGATTTCAGTCAAGTAGCTTCCTGGCTTAACACTGAAAACAAAGCCAACACAAAACGTGACACTTCCTCTAAAAAAAAGTCAAGGCTACAAAGTATACCACATGTGCATAGCATTTCACAAACAAGAAGACACAAGTTTATTACACAAGGGAGGTAGGTCACTGTTAAAACATGTTTTAACCACAAACACACTTCATCTGCTTCCAGGGTAAGGGCTAGCTGAAAGCCAAAGAAATAACAAATCAATATGAAAATGGAGTTAAAGTACTCTGCATGATCATCTTGTTCTAAAAACATCAGTCAATAGTTTCAGCAATTAGGAGAGTTACCCAGAGGTTTTAAATGGCTGGTTTTTTCTGAAGCTGACCCTGAGTTACACTTCATGTAGCGAAATTATAAAATGGAAGACCTTCAAAAGGTAGAAATATAAAGGGACATATTTCCAGAAGTTTCAAAGCTATATTGTACTTACTTTCAGTGTTCTCTATTAAAATGGCTCACTGGACTGCATTTCCAATGCTTATTTTGTTTAGAACAAACAACTATGTCAGATTATTATCACATTCCATTACAAGTCTGAAATCACTAAAACATCTTCTGCCATCTAAAATTCAGAAATTCTTCAGATAAACATGTTGGACATAAAATCCAATTCACTACCAGTGGCTCTGTAACACTATAAAAAAAATAATTAGCAAAAACTTACTGTTTAAAATAGTCAAGTCTAAAAACAGCACAGACAGGAGTATCTGTGGAAAAATGCTGCTAATTTCAGCGCAAGCACTTCAGACATGTCTATCCCCATTAAAGTATTCTTGAAACACTTCTCAATTGTTATTATTTTTGTTTTACAAGCTAAATTTCTTTCTTCTTCCCTCCCATTTTATCATTTTCAATTTGATGGAAGGACTTTTCACCTCCTGCTTAATCAACACAGAAACAAAACTTCTGTATTTTACAGCATTACTCTTCCTGCCCCTCACCAGTCAATTCACAGCTGAGGAAACAATATTTATTACTTGGCTCTCCTGTGCAGGACAAAGCAGCACAAAAATATTGTAGGAAACAATAGAAGAAGAGAAAAGTAATTCTTGTTCAACTTAGCACAAAAAGACATGTATTACAAGGCCAATTCTGAGAGACTCTTGAAAGACTCCACTAATGATAAGCTGTACTAGAGTGCCTATGGGGGCGTTCAAAAGGATGGAGACAGCCTTGCCGTACCTTAAGAACTCCGTCAGCAGAACTTAACATGCTAAGTCAGGCATATCAAGCATCAAAATTCCCAAAGCAGGAGCAATCTATTACATCAACATTAGCAAGCACATAAGGAAACCAGGCACAGTTCAATTCATGATACTAAAAACCTAACATGCACTTGCATGTGTTTCGTAGTGTTCTGCTTCAGGCTTGTTCTAGCCTCCTGCTGTAGCCTGAATGCACACTGGCAGTTGGGACACATCTTCCAGTTGAGTTTCACTTGAAGGAATTCACTTCAGCAGTCAGAGACCATCACACAATATGAACCTTTAACAGTCTGCATAATTAGTGCTCAATATTTCGGTCAAACAGTTAAAATTTAAGGGGGTGTGTGGGTGGGGTGTGTGTAATAAATGACTTTTTAAAATGAGGGGAAGTATTTACTTCAGGGCTGTATTTAGACATCTTTATGAAATCCGGATGCAGAACCTGAAATAACAATTTTTGTTTTCCATGTAAGAGCCTAAATCTGTGGCCCCCACTCCAAAACTACTCTTGTACTCCATGTTATAAAAACACTGGGAAAAAAACCCAAAATAATCTGGGGAAGCAGAAACCAAACACCAAGATCCCTCTTCTTCCAGTTCAGCATTCTAATTAATGAAAATAATATTGCAATTTTTAATTTGCTCTCAGGAAAAAAACATATAGGTCTATTCCTGTTACAAACTGACCAAGTTCTCACAAAGGAAGAAGTAAGGACTCCATAGCTTTTGTTCAGACTCTCCTGAAAAGTCTACAAGTTAAAGTGCTCAATCTGTGAGGGGCCAAAACTCCTCAATAGTCAGATCAGCAGGCTTGTCCTTAAGTGAGCACCTCTTAACCTCCTTGCTTCTGAACACAGTCAAACTAAAGCAACTCAGTTAAGCACGCCTAGTGAAATCATGCCTAATACTGTGAAATAATCAGAGGCATCCTGTCTTTTGCAGGCTAAATAGTGTTAGCGGAGACAAAAGTACCTACCAGTGAACTCAGAAAACAGTATGTCCAGCAGGATCACTTTATGCACTCAGGGAAGCCTCTGGCTGAACCTGCAGCAGCTAAGCACATTAGGATGGGTTTCTGTACTAACTTCTTTCTGAAGTGTCTACATGATTTATGGAATCCATACGTTGGCCTATAAATATTTGTAATACAATCACACTCTCCACATTTTAACTAACTGCTAATCTAATCCTAATGGGTAACAATTGCTTTCTTCGAAGGCTTCCATATTCTCAATTCCCAGTCCTTGGGACACCTTCAGAAGAGCTCCTGTAGGACTGGACCCACAGCTCTATTTCATAACAGATATGCCAGATTGTCAACTTTTACATTTACCACTTCTAGGCTAGTATTAATTTGACAATATAGCCTTAAAACAGTAAGTACCTTAGTTTTAGTTAGACTATAATTAACATAAGACACAGTATACTGAAGATATCACTAACCATCTTGCGTATTGGAACATTTTAACGAACGGGTCTGCAATAACTTCAAGAGAAGCTGTAGGCTTTTATCTGTTTTCAGTGTTGGTATGTAAGCATTACTGCCAAGTCTCATCAAGACATCCAGAAGAGGGTTCAAGAAAGCCTCTAGTTCAATCCATTCTATGTTGCTTTTTCCACTACACAAAAACAAAAATTAAAAAGAAAGTCTTCTTCTGAGTATCTGCCTTAAGTGCTGAAGTCACTTATGGAAATAAATAGGACACATGTTTCCAAGTCACTTAAGTATCTTTAGAAATGTTACCCAGTATGTTTGCAGCAACAGTTGGACAAGGTCTAAGGAATGATCAGGCTGACCGAAAGTCTACAGAGAAAAATGGACAGCTTCCTGACTTGATCAGGCTTCTACCAGATCTTTCAGGAGTGAAAAGGTTGAAAAAGAGAGATAATTAATATAAGATACTTCATACTTACCTGTACTTACTCCTCATTTGCTCCACGTCTGCAGCCAACAGAATCATTGTTGCAACAAGCTTAGCTTCAAACCAGTCAGGCATAAAGCAATTTTCTCCTGATTAAAGATATTTTAAGGTTTTCACAGTATTTAAAAAATATCTTCATATTAATTTTTAAAACTTTTGGGTTTATAACTTTTAAAATAATTAGTAGTATAACAATGCTAACAAGAATATTACTACTAATTTTTTGCATTCTTTTATCTAGATATAAACTAAACTCAAACACAATTGCTTTTCCTCTATGGCTCAAATTGGCTAATCTCATTGGCCTCTATGCTGAAATCAATTTTAGGCAATGTGTTGTATTAGGTAGTAGAATATATTATGTAGTAACTCCCCAAAGACTTTGCTATTGCTTTTAAAAATACACTTGCATATTCAAATGAAGTTAACCGCGAGCGTAATTCCACTACGCTTCATCAGAAACATCAGCTGTGATTTTGACCAGCTAAAAGCTGTATAAAGAACTAAAACTACTCTGTCAAAAGGACATAAAAAAAAAGCTTCCCTTTTCATCAATCTTTTATGCAAGACTACATCATCGTACTTACAGAATTGTTTCCCAAATAGTAGTACATAAACTGGTTTTAGGGTTTTTTGACTGGTATGGTTTTGGCTTTGGGAATTTAGAAAGCAAAACAGACTAGTTCAAGCAACTGGACATGGTTGGCTTCTTTTGCCTCCACAGAGCTGCTTATAAGCTAAGATTCATATCAAACCAGGAAATTACAAGCATGACTTTTTAGAAGTGAGACACAGATGTTTGCCATGGAATTACAGATAATATAGACCAAGGACTAAACAAACATTTCAGGAAGGAGAGAATATCTGCCAAAATTTTTAACAAAACATATGCCTTGGAATACGACAGAATTTGCTTGCAACTTCTCTAACAATAAGACAATCACGTGAAGTTTCCGGGGCTGCGGGAAGCTTCTCAAGCTATTTATCATTAGTAAATTCTGACCTACTTCTTTATCTCCTACAGGTATAATATTTAAGAAGTTTTGACTTTTGACATTATAAAACAATATAAAATTCGCTGCAACTGCAGTACTTCGGTAGCAAGCAAATGAGTGCCACGCAGAAGTTAAAAGTATTCAAAGGCCAGTTTGCCATTCCTTTCAACGTATCTAAAAAACCATCTGAACTGAAGTTGTAACAATTTAAAATGTGGCAGTGAACAAAAAAGTCCCTTCAGAATTTATCTGCATATTTATACTGCATACAAAGAACCTTCCTTGGCTATAACATGTGGCAGCTCGTGTGCTGCAAGCAGTCCAAGACTAAAAGAACACCACTATGCACGAAGGTGTGTATGAGCTGCCAAGCTTGCTTAACTATACAGCATATCTCTACATAAAAACACTCATTTTACAAAGCTCTGCCGAGAAAGGCTACAGAACCTTAGAACGGATATTCACATTCTCTGTGCTTACCTCTGCCCCCACACTCCAGCATTTTCAGGCACTACCAAAAAAGTAACAAAAGAAATCTAATGGACAAGCATCAGTGCAGCGCTAAAACTGAATATTAAGGCTTAACTTTCAATACAGCAGGACTGTATGTTATGAAGGAAAACTAAAATTAGAAAATAATGTTCAAACTTAAGAATGGTGAATACCACAAATTACATAGAATTTGAATAGGTATCATATAAATAAACAGATAACTCTTCTAAAATCCAAAGAATTGCTGTAATTTTTAGAATTATCTTCAAAATATTTTATTAATAAACACTTAACTTACTTTCAGATGCTGGTGTCTTAAGGTACTCTCCCACAAGACTGCGTACATATTGACATAATGACGATGTCTCTTGATGTTCAAAACCAGAGGTTATAGACTTTCTGAAGCATCTGTCATTCACTTGCAACCAACTGCAAAGCTAAATTAGAACCAGTATGTTACTACTTAACCACATCTGCCAGCTGTGTAATGACATTACTAACATTAACTAAAGCGCTGTTAAACACGAACTGTTACATCAACAAATCCACACTGAGAGAGGTGCTCACTGCAGCTCCCTTGAGGCTTAGCAGGCTATTCCCTTGTAACTGACACAGAAAAAGCTTCTTCCAGTGAGTAATTCAGAGCACTTCGCCACCCCCCTCCCACCCCAAAAAAAAAATAAATTCATTGGTGCAATTAAAAGAAAAACCACAGCTATTAAAATTAAGCAAGACTTGCAAAAATTCCCTCATCTCAGAAGGGCTTCACACAGTCAAGTGTTACATAGTAAGACCTGCATTTTTTTCTTTTTTTTAACTTTCATGCCAAAAATCAATGGAATGGAATAAGATGAAAGGTACACTATATGTAACAAGAAGATGCTATGCAAAAAATCATTTTATCATTACATTGCTGTACAACTAACAAAAAGTCATGGCTACATATTCAATTGGCTCCAGTATATCCTATATATAAAAGTATTTCTTTGAAAATTTTTTTCACAGCATTTTGCATCTTGCAGAGACAAAACATATCCTGTGGAAATGTAAAATTTACAATCTCACTCTACATGGTAGGCACATTCTTCCCTTTGAGATTACTGTTACTTCTGCCAGTGCTGGGCTCACCCAAACAACATGCAAATCAGAAGCAGCTCTTAGACGATTTTTTGTGGTCCATATACTGGCCCATTCAGAGCGGCTCAGGATCCTCATTATCCTGTACAGTAATTTCAAAACCAAAAGAAAGGGAAAACATGCACCATACTGGCGGTCTATCCCCAGACTAACACTAGAAAATAGTGTTCTTTTACATCAAATGAAATTTTACAACAGACCACTGAGGGGAAATGAGAGGGAAGTAGTCATTAAGAGAATATATATAATATACAGAAATAACTGCCTGTAAAATCTGATGAGCAAAAGCAGCTCCAGCTGAGGATGTTACATCCACCTTGTATCCTTAACAAAAGGAGAGAGAAAAGCCTAAGCAGTGGCTCTGTGGATTCCATAAAGTGCCCTGCTTCGCACTCTCTCCATGAAATTACCAACCGTGTGACTTGTGTGAGGAAAGAGCATGGATGCCTAATGGGAGAGATTACAGATAGTAGTACAGGGTTGCCAATAGCTATTTGAGTTCCTACAATCATGGCAAAGTATGCAGGAGACTGGGACTGTGATGAACACACAGAAGTCTCTTAAAGGACCAGTATTCAGGGACCAAAAGTCTGAGCAAGATCTGATTTGCATTTCAATATGGTCATACCAAACAGCTGCAATACCAAGATGAACTCTAGGAAACACAATGAGCTTGGGCATACAAGCTCTGAAGGATTTTAAAAAGAATTTTTTTAAAATCTGTCTCCAGAGAGAGCTTTTTCTTCTGCAGAATTGATAATTTCTACATGAAGAAAGAAAAAGTCGTATTTTTCTCCTCGCCCACTTTACCTTACCTTCAGCCACCTTAGAACTCCTCACTTTGAACCTGCTTAGTAATTTGTTTAGGGTTAACATTAACACTTCTATAGCATTAAAAAAAAATAAATCACAGCTTTCAAGTAAAACATAAATTCATCAGGACTCCACATCCAGAAATTCCATGATGTACCTGCAAAAGTAGCTAACTATTTAAATATTAAATTAGCAGTAAAACAACATGCATTTGTATAGGTATTAAAAAATGTTTGATGAACATAAAACCAGCTTCAGTTCTCACCTCCACCCATAACATAGTATCTCTCCTGAGGGACTCCTCTGGTCTAAGAGACAGAAGAAAGCTTGAAACTTCTGGGAGGGACACTTTCTCCTGAAGAAATTAATTAGGATACAACAGTTGCCAACATAATATACAACAGATAACATCCATATAACAATTCAAGAAGTTTGCTGTCATCTGGCCAAAGTTTCAGAAAAAGAAATTAACTTTTCGATGACACAGACTTGTTTTTGCCTCTTTGGGACCAACTTATCTTTTTACCAAGGAACACAAGTATCAAAATCTACCTGAAAGCTAATGAATGACTGGAAGAATAGTGCTATTCACTGATTAAACCTTTTAAATTAATGTACATAAACGAATAAGTGTTACTGGTAAGTACTATACCTGTATTTCCAAAAGGAAATTCTACTCAGACAAGTTTATAGCCATAACACAAAACATGGAAGATTGTCTACTCATGTAGAAAGCAAGCATGTTATAAGAACCAAAACATGAATACCTTGACTACTGAATAATTAAGGTCTTGCTATTTCAACATTAATGGTAGTTTTATCATTCTAGTATTATGAATACTTTTATTTTCTTTTCAGGAATATTTCAGGAAAGTCCGTTTAGTTTCTGTTAAAACCTGAGTTTATTCAGTGGCTATCATAACAGGATACCACTTCATAATCACCGCATGAAAACCCTGCAAGAAAACATCAACTAATAAAAGGTAATGAAAAAAAATACATCTTAGAAAAACAAAAGTTAACATAAGCATACCCATACTTACATAGCACAATTTATTAAGTAGTCACTAAAAAAAATGCAAATTCAGCAAAATCACTTGTTCCATGTTGTATTCGGCAATTTTTTTAATACTGCTTACCCTGTAAAAGTGTATGTGTACTTCTATGACACCAGGAAGAAAAAAAACACCAAAAAAACAAACCAACCACACCAAACTCACCACATCTGTCAAATGCATAGCTGTTTGAAGAAGATAGCACTGAGCAGCTCCACGCAACAAAATCTGATGTGTAATCATAGTACACTGGAGGACATCTCTGAAAAGAGGAAAAATATGCACTGTGAAAAACACTTAGGAGGTTTAAACATTTTCATGTATTTGCTAATTATTAACTGGTTTAAATATACTGGATTGTATTTAACAAACGTATTCCACTAAGTCTTAACACCATCACTACCTGATCAGACAGCATGCAATCCAGAACCAAGACTACTGCTATATGTACTTTCTAAAAGCAGTATTAAGACTTGGATAAACCTAACAAAACAAAGAGCATGGCTGGGTGGGAGGGCAGCAAAACAAAACCAAACCTAAAGGAACAATTCCCATGATCACATCAGTTCAAACTGATAATTTAGTATTTGAATTTCTATCTGTAACAAATATAGAAATAAAGTATGTTTGCAATCAAATTCTCACTCTAGCACAAAACTGAAAGAAACCTTCAATAATCTTTTATCAGCAGAGGTGTCCGACTTTTTTTTGCCTTCCCCCCGCCCCCCGTAAACTACTTTTATCCAATGTTCCTTCAACTACCAGTAAGATTTTGTTTCAAAGCTCAAATTTGATTAAACTGGAATAATGACTGATTTTTAGTGACTAGGAAGTAAAAGCAGACACTTAGGAAACATCAGTGTGATTAAAGACAATAGGCATGCCAAGAATTTTTACCTAGTTTTTTATTTACGAGTCTTTCAATTCTCAGTTTTGTGGGCTGTCCTTTGATATAGCCTCAACTGACATTAAACAAGGTTTTCATGTAATTAGAAGAAAAGGAAGAATTTTGACATATATCAGTTAGTAAGTATGGAAGACCAGGGAAAAATTATGCTAAAAAAGAAGCAATGACAAAGGTCTGAAATGCAAAACATTCATTTTTTAAGTCCCACAGAGATATAAAAACACTGGCTCTTAAATTGCTTTCCTCAGAAATGCACGCAAAGGAGTGAGAACCTTCCATTCCCATGTACAACCATCACATCCTCCTAGAGGTAACAAACATGAATTACATCCTGGCTCTCCAGATGTTCCACACATTACTTTAGAAGAAATCTGTAAGAATGCAATGCAGTATGCATTTTACCTTAAAGCATGAAGTCCTTCAGTGCCCAGTACTTTACACGCAGGGATATACGCCAGAGCCATAGAAAGAAACAAAATGGGAACAGCACACCAATGCCTACTTGTCATCTTCTGAATAAATTTTAACAGGAAGCTACCTTAAAACAAAAGTAAACAGAACAAACAATCCAGAGTGATTTCTTGTTCTCCAATGCATTTAAATGACACAGAACCCAGCAGAAGAGCATTACGATCATTTCTGAAAATTACATGAAAGACAACAGAGCAACTTTCTGATTATTTCAATGAAAAAAGTACAGTTCAAAGAAGTCTGTCAGTAAGGTAATATGATAAGGACATAACCAGAAAAAATTAATTTTGGCTTTGGTGATCCACACTAATCACCATATTCACTAACAGAATTTTAACTGACTCTTTTGAGTATTAGACAATGCCTTTTTAAAGCTGCTACTCAGTCCATGTGATGGCAGACCAAAGTACATGGTGATTCAACCTGTTCAATGGATGCTGGCAAGGCCAAAGCAAGCCTCAAGGGTTTTTTTGCCTCAAGATACCACAGCTACAATTTGTAGAAGCAGGCTACCCAGTCTCAGGGATGCTAATCACAGACCCTCCACTTCACGATAAAATATATATGACTTGGGACAAGGCAGAGAAATAGGGCATCTATGGCGTTACAAACATGTAAGGTGTTTCCTACCAGAATATGTACCTGTAGATATGGGGTACTGAACAGACCTGGTTCTACCCTTATTTAATCCAATTAAACCAGATGTTACATTCTGGTCTGTCACAGGTTGCTCCTTCTTTTCAGCCTACACTAACACCAAAATTTGGAACAACCTCAGAAATCTTCCATCCAGCCTCACAATAAAAGAATCCTTATTCAGCTTCTGCTTCAGCACTTGGACTGGGTCTTTTGAATGCCTAACTACACAGGTTGTGACTAAAAAAGTCTGGCGGGTTAGTTAAAAAAACCCACAACCCAACACACCAAGACTTCCAAAGCCCCCCAAATGAAAAAAAGAACAGATCTAAAAATTTTACTCAGCACAGTATTATCTACACTGACAAATAAAGAAAAAAATAGTCTGCAAATAGTGTTCATCTTCAGAACTTAGGAGTTTGTCTGTTTGGGTTCTTTCATTTAAAAAAAAAAATAATTAAGTTTGCTTCAGTTTGCCCCAGTTCACCCCTAAAACAATTTTGTAGCTTAATACCACAGCATCCTTTAAAGCCTCTGAAGACCTCTCTCTCTTCTCTGGAAACTCTGTTGCCACAAGGAGAACTACTATTTTCTCTCCCAAGTAATGTACAAAAGTAGTGGTAAACATTTACATGAGATACAGAAAATGGCTCCATAGTTTTTATTTGGTGTCTTTATCTAAAAAAAGATAAAGGTGAAACTGAAACATACCTTTTTCTTCCTCTGGAAGAAGGATGAGATAAGTAGCCAAAAACTTCTGTAGCCTCATTCCCAAAGGAGGACAGGCTCCCATTAACTGACCTGGTGTCCTGTTGGGTTTTAAAACATCAAATACACAACTGGCATGTTAACAGCTACAAGGATTGCCCCTAAACAAAAACAAAGTGCAGTTCAGTGGTTAATTCACTGCAGAGACTGCTCCAACAGCCCACAAAGATGGGAGGGCATCAGCTTGCATCCTCAACTTATCCCAATATTCCAACAGCACCCAGCGAGCACACAGTGGATGGGAACCGTCCCGACAACATGACTCTCCCTGGCCACCTACAAGGACACAGTGGTGGCACACTCCAGCATTCAAGCACAGCCTCAAGTCAGATTACTCGGGACTGAGAGCATCGTTGCATCGAGACCACAGTGAGAGACGGCACTGTCAGTTCAGCCTCGTGCCTGCACCCGCAGAATGACACAGGCCTCCAGGGAGTGGGCGGCCAAGGCCCATGGGACGGATCAGTGGCATGCAGTGGGGATGCAACAAGTCTGATTTGGAGAACAGCGAAGACAAATTACCTACACAAGCACGCTAGGGAGAAAGACTATAAAGCCAGTATAAAGAAAACTAATGACCAGAACAGAAGGTTTTAAGTACAGATGCAATAAATGTTCCACAAGACCAACAGAGACAAACTGTGTCTCACCAGGATCCTGGCTATCAAGGATTAGCAGCAGTCAAGAGATTTTACAGTTTTCTCTATACAGCTTGACATTAACCACAACAACTTTGTATACTGTTGGTATACTCAAACATGCATCCTCCTCTACATAGGCCAACCCATTTCACCAGAAATATAGATTATGAAGCATTAATCCAACACAGCTCTAACATATGCACCGAAACACTCGGCACTTGCTTCAATTTCTGCCTTTCCATCCATGTGTGCCCATGGAAAGCATACTGCAGCCAGGTAACTGAGATGAGAAACACTTAACTGCTGCAGAAGCCCAAACAGAGGTCACATTTGTCCTGTCATGTTTAGATGGAACAACCTATTCTGACTACATTTTATCCAGAATCATCTAATCCAAACTGATCACCAGTTTAATAAGTGACAGTCACTTTCCCCACCGCTGCGCCGCGCCACCCCCTTCCCCCCCCCCAAAAAAAAGTGCCCAAAGAGACAGTTTCCAGCTATCTACCGAGGTCAGCCAGTCAAGGCTCCTCCAACATCACTCTGAACTGAGTTTCAGATTGCTAGCTGAACCACCCAAGCCACTGCATCTGGCGTAATGCTGAGCGCACAAAGTGCATTCAGCACTTTATTTGCCATTCTCACTACTCTCCATGCAACTAGCACAAAGGACTGAATCCCATCAGTACACTAAACGTACAGCAACTTGCAACTCCTCAAACTTTTATCTCTTATGTGTTTACACCAAGGGAGGCTACTATCATCTGTCCACTGTGAATAGTCTCCTGTGAAAAAGCGTCATTTCCCAAAAGGTAATGGGGTACTGTCAAAAAACCACTTCCATCAGTTATGAATTGCAAACAATGAGAGCAGCCCCTTCTTTCCATGTGGCAAGAAAATGAGAAGATAGAAAATACTTCACTAAGTTACTAATTTACCATATCTCACTTCATTTCCACATTAATATTTCAACACCAGGTGTAAAATAAGACCTCGAGGCATCTCTGTGTTGCTATTATTAGGATTAAATTGAACCTACTTTATCTACCTCACAGCCACCCACCTTTCCTGAAAAACTCTTTTATCTGTAAGTTTAGCAACACTATTTGCTCATTAATGTGTTTTCCTTCATCCAAGTTTTTATCCACATACTCAAACCATTAGGATACATTTCCAACAACGAATACATTTTTTAAAAAACTTAAAAATCAGTGGCTTACCTGCTATAGAGGGAACTTTCTGAGAGGGCATCCATTAACGGTCCAATGACAAACTGATAAAAGAAGAACAACGCCTAAATGTACACTTGTAAGGCCCTGTTAGAGGCTATCTAGACTTATTTCACCAGACTTTAAAAAGACAGTCTCAGAAATCAGAGAATACTCTTGCTAGTAGTAAATAGGAGCAGCAAAAAGAGGATGAAACTAAAGAGAAGGGAGAGGAGGAGAATAAACAAGCAAAGCAATTTTTTTACTAGGTACATTTCACAGAGCATTGTGAAAGGTACAGGCAAGTAAGAAATCCTTTTGGGAAACAGAGCGAGAAAAGGTACTTAAACATGAAATAAAAGAAAGACTAGGCACCAACAGAAGTAGAAAGATTTAGGGTGTGTTTTAAGGTTGACTATATTTCAAGTTAGTCATCAAGAGGCTGACTTAATTTGTATAAATCAGAAACATTGACCTCTGAGGGCAACGCTCCTTCTACAAAGAAGAGAAGTAATAAATAATACTGTAACATAGATCATTCCTTACTAAGGTGCATGCTGGCTGGGGAGTCAACCTACATATGATGCTAATAAAAAATATTTAGGGATGTTAAATTTACAACATTTCTTCCCACATATATTTCGAATTGTGTTTCTTAATGGGATACAGTAATACACTGATTATCCTACCAGAGACATTCACCTCCTCACAGGGTTATCTAGCAATGGATCTTCAAAATGCATCCTTGAGTAGAAGACAATATGCACAGACTTGAAGTCTGTTGACCAGGTTTATCCAAGACTCTGTTCAATCAACTCATATTAATTAGCAACTTTGCAGAGATTCAGGGGGCTCTGAAAATCTGAGGCATCAATCACCCCTCTGCAAATTTCACTTCTGGTAACAAATCTCAATAAACCGGGAACCAACTTTAATTAAAGAACATTAGTTTGCAATATGGGAATGAATGACTGCACTCAAAAATGCATTCTCTCTAGTATGGCCATTTTTCAAGTAATTATGTATTTGATGCCACTTACAAACATTGCTATCACCTGCACAGTTAAGTAAGAGGTTATTTTTAAAGAACGTGTCCAATTTCAACACTACTGAAGCAATTAGTGTTAAGAGACACTACAAATTAGAACACAGTTCTGGCAAGTAACAGTAACACACTTACCTCAGAAAAACCAAGTGAATTTGGAAGATGCTTTGTTTCATAAAGCTCCAGAAAATGAAGAATGCCTTCCTTTGTCAATGTTTTATTCTCACTCTCAAACATTCGCTCATAAATGCACATGTGCCATGATGGGTGAAACAACCAACAACCTGTTACAAAAGCAGTTTCTTCTAAATTGACACAGAAATTACAATGATGTATTAACACACTAACAACATACTGACGGACTTACAGACAATCTCATAGTCAGTTCACAGGACATTTCAAAAATATGATTATAGCTACATATATATGAATATATATTCCTTGCTAAATCTCCAACACAAAAAATAATTATTAACATGGCTTTCAAAACCTGCCCTCTAATTTTTAGAATTTTACCCTCTTAACATCTTGCACTACCTAAATAGATGTGCTCTGTGTTATCCTACAAAAGATGACAGTGCATCCTTCGACATGCTGTCTCAGCACTAGTTTTATTTCTTCTCTCCCCACTTCCAGTGAGTTGGGGCTTATTTCACCCCTTTCACAGAGCTGCGCAGGTGACTCGGCTCACATGACCCACCCCAAGAAACTCTGCTTTTGTTTTATTTTCACGCTAGCTTAAGTAAAGCAAAACACAGTGGACATGGATCACTTGGTTGGGTTTGCTGACAGAAAAAAAGGATTTCAAGATAACATAGCAAGCAATAAGCATATGCTAGGACCTTTTTCTTGGAACAGAGCAGCACTGCCTGCACACATGTGCCAAGTGACCTATGCATATAGCAGACCGACAAAAACTGGAACAACCACCCAGAAAACAGCTATTTTGAGAAACAAAACATAACAAAAAGCTGCTACTAAAAGAGCAGAAACAAAAAAAACCAAAGAAAACCAAGAAAAAGTGTGAATTAACTACCTAATATTTAGGAGATGTTTCAGTTATGTCTTACCTTTTTCCCCTGATATAGCATGCTCATATAAACCATTTAGTTTTGGTAATACTGGCTTTATGACATGGATCTGAAATGCAAACCACACATAACGCAAGTAGTCAGTTTATCTCTCACACCTAGGAACTGGCACTTATTTGTGGGCTAGAATTTATTATCAATAGCATTAATATAGTAACTGACAATTTCACTGCATTTAAATAAACATGCAACACCCATGCAACTGATCCTGGCACTTGATACCTAACAGTCCATCATAGTTTAGCACTGAAGAAAAACGGATTCTTCCACACTACCGTATGATAAGAACAACACTTCCCAACAACCGACCACTCTATTCCTCAAAATTATAATAAACCAGCACAAATCCCTAAAATTAAACATTTTGGGCAATACTATTTCTCTCAGTAACAGGGCAATTAGGTACAAATAGAGTAACTACAAAGAGGCAGTCACACAACTAACAGTTACCACCACCACACCGCACAGCTATGGAAGCCTCAAGCCAACAGGCGCCTTTCCGCTGAGGATGCGGGATGCTCCAGCTCAGCACCATCCTCACCCACGGCCACACGGACTTTGCCACCTGGACGTGGTCCCCTCTGCTGAAGGGGGGTTACTCAGCGCGGTGGCCAATGTTCACTAGGCCATGGGCTACCTGTGGCATCGCCGCACGCTGCAGCCCAGGTTTTTCCTTCTTAGTTCAACCTGCCTCAGCCAGAATTATTCCAGAGACAGAGAGGCATTCTGAATTTGTTCCAAATTAATCACACGTGCTGTGCTTTCAATAGTTAAGCTTCGAAATAAAAACGCTGCTGTTAGCGGTGACTCGGATAGTCGCAGCCACCGACACTGGGAACGTTCGGCCCAGTACCAGTACACCCAGCATCCGCGCCTGAAGCGAGGTACGGCGCGGCGGCCGTGCGGACAGGCTCCCACCTGGTTTCCTTCCAAGGTTTCCATTATCAGAATGTACGTCTCCCAAAACTGCAGCAGCTTCTCGTTCTTCTCAGCCGACCACCAGAACAGGCTCGATTCTGGCCAAAAGAGAAACGAAGGCTGGTTTCTTCCGGCCAGGCCCCGCCCCCCGCGCCCCGCCCCCCGCCGCGCCCCACCCCGCCCCGCCGTACCGTCTGCGCCCT
>JAVJGI010000062.1:82813339-82881120 GCA_035590275.1 Ibycter americanus
TCCTCAGGCACGACCGGCTGAGGGCAGGCAGGGGACGGGGGGCGAGGCGGGCTCCTCACGCAGCGCCGGCTGAGGGACGGGCGGGAGACGGGGGGCGAGGCGGGCTCCTCAGGCACCCCCGGCTGAGGGACGCGCAGGGAGTGAGGCGGGCTCCTCAGGCAGCGCTGGCTGAGGAGCGGGCAGGGAGCAAGGCAGGCTCCTCAGGCACCAGCGGCTGAGGGACTGGCAGGGGATGAGGCAGCTTCCCCATGCACCACTCGATCCCATGGGTCACCCGTAGAAGAAGTCACGGGAGCTTTGTAGCTGTCACACAGGCCCTGGGGAGAAAGCACATGTAAGCGTCTCTCCCACGGGGTTGTGTTGTGGCATGTACCCCTACTGGCCAGCACAGACATGGGGGGGGGGGGTGTCCACATGAATGTTTCCAGTTGTCCTGGCTGCTAAGCGAAGCCTGACCCGGTTTGTGTTCTCATGGGCTGAGCCCGGGAAGGCCTAACGGAGACATCCCAGGTGCCAGCACTGTATTTGAGGGGGTAAAGTTCCTTCACTGTGAGCCTCAGAAACTCCCCTTAGGCTTCATGCACATCATGAGCAAGATCAAGCAGCACAAAATGCTCAGTTTTCCCATCTGTCATGCTTGTTCTTACCATTTATGCCAATATCAGTTGTTGAAACCAGTCTGTGTTGCCATCATGCTGTGTGGATTGGCTCTTGCACATCGGGTGAAGAACCCAGATTTGGGATAACATTATGAGGAAAGGCTGAGGGAGCTGGGCCTATTTAGCCTGGAGAAGACAAGGCTGAGAGGGGATCTTACCGATGTCTGCAAATATCTCTTAAGGGCGAGTGACAAGAGGATGGGGCCAGCCTCTTTTGAGTGGTGCCCAGTGACAGGACAAGGGACAACAGGCACAAACTGCAACACAAGAAGTTCCATCTGCATATGAGGAAAACCTTCTTTACATTGAGGGTGCCAGAGCACTGGAACAGGCTGCGCTGAGAGGCTGTGGAGTCTCCTTCTCTGAAGACATTGAAAACCTGCCTGCACGCGATTCTGTGCAACCCGCTCTAGGTGAAACCCCTTTAGCAGGGGGTTGGACTAGATGATCTCCAGAGGTCCCTTCCAACCCCTGCTAGTCCTGCTCAACAGCCTGCCAGCTGCGACCACCTCTAGGATCCCAAAGCCCTTTCAGCCTAGCCTCACTGCCCCAGGCTCAGCACTCAGAGCATCCTACACCTGCTGATCTCTCATATACTCTGCACTCCTATTAGCAGATGCTCTGTATTCCCTGACCTGTCCAGGTCCCCTCCAACTTCAGTATATGGCTTAGATCAAAGGCTGAAATAGCTTGGGTTTTTTTCAGAGAGGACAGCCTGCAGCTGCTTTCTTTATTTCTGCTATATGAGATATTCTCCCTCAAGCAGATTAATTTTAAAAACCTAAGACTAAAAGGAATTACCAGAAACATCAAAACCAGTCTATCACAATAGCAGACAGCCCTGAAATAAATGGCCAGTCTTGACACGTCCTTTTCACAGGCCACTACTATCCATAGGTCACAAAATACTTCTCAAATCCCTGTAACCGATGTAGGGCTGACGACACACTCCAGTGTTTCTCTGTGTCATTTAATACTATTACTGAACCTATGGGAGGCAAGACAGAGATGAGAAACACATATTATTGTTGATTCTTATCTGAACTTTGTAACAGCACCTTTGCTGATGATTTGGGTTTCCAGCACATGATAACTAGCTGACCAAGTTGGGGCTGATTTTACAACTCAGATACTTAACAATAATAGTTTGTTTCCATCAGGACCCATAATGCTACACCAATTTAGCAATACAAGAGGACTGAGGTTCCTTCCTCGCACCCCTAGTTCAAAAATCAGTGCCTTAGTTAACTGCATAGTCTTCTAGGCAAACATATACTTGTTCTGATTTTCCCCTGTGATCACACAATTGGGCAATTCTCTACCAGGAACAATATGTGGATGATCACTCCAGTGGTTGGTTGTATTGGAGAAGGATCATGGTATAAACTACAGACAATTAGTTAGAAGACTTGGAAATCCATACTTATAATTTTGGAAGCATGTGTTACGCCGTTGCCATAAAGCCACTGCTGAACTGAGATACCACATCAGATTATTAAACCCCAGGCCAAGGATATGTTTTTTAAAATGTGTCGATAGTGGTTTTGGATCACACAAAGTATCTTCTCAGGAATACTCTTACAGTCTCATATTACCACATGTACATTTACAGGTAATTCCGCACAGTTCATAAGGAGGAGGGCTTAGCTGACCCTGCAGCATGATTTTTTTTCTTTGCTGGAACCCATGGGAGCGTGTCTGCATAGTGTAAGATCTCTAGGGGGACCAGGCGCATAACACAGCCTTTTCTCTCCTCTCTCACTGCGTGCAGAAGTAGGTGGGAGATTTCTGAAAAAGTCATGCAGAGAATTTCCTACCACACCCCTATCCCACAATAAAATGGGAGAATGAAAGGAGAAGCACAGATGTGCTCCGTACGATAAAACTTATCGGATAGTTGGGTATATTCACGTCCTCTTCTAGAATTCCTCAGTGCTGTTGTGCAAAAAACCAGCAGCACACATAGCTTGTACATGAATCTCACTCCAAGGCAGCACTTGCAGGGAGGAGCAGAGATGGGAAAAGGGGACCAGATACTATGGTAAAAAGGTTCATACCCAAGTGCAGACTTATATATATCTTCTAGGTTTAGGTGAAGCTGGACAAGATGGGTGGAAGTGGAAGGAATGGAAAGGGGCGGTTATTGAGAAACTTCTGCTCTCTGCCAGGGGCTATGGAAAAAGAGAGTTACAAGAGGTGAGAAAGGGAAAGAAGAAAGTCACCTTATTTTTGTTAGTTTGCCTTAAAGTCCTTGAACTCACTTGCTAAGAGGGAGTGAGGCAGAAGTGTTCAAACTGAAAGAGGAAGTAATTGATATGCAGACAGGAAAGCTAGTCACAACATTTCTACAAGGTGACTGTGCTGTTATCTCCTGATCCTGTCATACTTGTTTCGTTTGTCCCCTGTCCCCCACATACACATTGCTTCTAAACCTTTCTTCTGGCTCTTCTATGTCCCAGTGCAAGCATGCCTTAATCTTTACCATTTTAAAATGAGATTCAGCTTGTCTCTCCAGCTATCGCCTTCTCTCCTTCCTCCCTTTCATTTCTGAACTTACTACCTGCTTACAGTGAGCCTATAGTTTGTCCTCTCTAGTTTCATTTCAGTGTTAATTTCAGCACTTGCATCCCAGTCTGATTCCTGTATCCCAATCTGACTAACAGTATGTCTAGTGTTATTACAGTATGTCAGCTATCACCACTCACAAGCTGCCTGCTGAGTAGCTAGCTCCACATTTCTATCCCCAAACTCCATTGTGAAAGAAGAACAAACCCCATATCCTGCAAGTCCTGTCTGCAGAATTTCACCAAAACAGGCCCATTCCTATCTACCTACATACTTAAAATTATTGTCTGGGCTGTCATCAGACCACATCCACATCCACTTCCCTGGCTTAACAAAAGCAATCTTACCCTAATTAGCTCTTGCTGCGGTGAAGATCTGTTTCTTAGCCTGCTGTTTTGACCTTGCCATCTCTCCCTTTATGCCCCTCTGCTGGCTCCCTCTCCTGCGCTACATCAAACACATGCTGCTGCTTTTCCTTTTCCCCTTCCAGACCCATTAGTCTATCCTTCCTCATCCTCTTATCTAATGCCAAGACGTTGACTTCCACACTGACCTACCCATGCTGCCAGTCTCAATTGTCCATATATAGGACTTTCAAGTAAGACTTCATCCTTCGTGCTTTTTCTCATAACTCCCACCTCGTTTTCCTCCTTTATACTCCTAACATCCCTTTGTTGTTACACAGACATAAATTTTAGGCAGCACATGGTCTATGACCTTCTGTGGTCTGTGGCCTTCTGTGTGGACTCATAAGCTGATCCCCTGTCTGAGCGTATCTCGTCATTATTTGTGCTGTGTGTTTCCCCCTCAGTGACAATCATCACAGTACTATTGGTAGAGAATAAGGATAACACTAGTTGTGATAAATAAGTAGAGAAATAAATAAAATCAGAAACTGGCAAGGTGACAAGCCACAGGGAAGGAAAGCAAAAGTAACCTAAAGTTTTGCAACTCAGCTTTTATGGGGAGGAGAATGAAAGATACGTGTAAAGGTGGCTCACATAGATAAGTGCTATGAGAGCTGAAGCTTTTGTAGCCTTTCATACACTCATACTTCCCCACATACATTCAGACTTGTTTAGACATTGAAACTCATGAAGAGTTAGTTCAGCTCCAGCCCTCGCTCCAAATTTTTCAACACCACCCATCTCCGAAGAACATGAGTGAAGCCTTCATAATCTCTCCAGAACAGAAGATGGTGCTGTTGTCACTGATATGTGCCTTTAATTTTTTCCTCCGCTGAAAAGCAAACGAGTGATAGCGGAGGAAAAGAGAGAGGAAAGTAAAAGGAAAAGTATAGGAAGAAAGGCAACTGCCATTTCCCAAATTTTTTTGACTGGAGAAATTTAGAAACTCAAAGAGAAGAATGATAAATGCACAGAAAACCAAAATGACTGTCTGACAGAGCGCCCAGATCTGGAATTTTCAAGAGGTGTTAGTACAGAGGGAGGTGTAAAAGCAATTAGGAGAAGCAGAGAGGCACCACAGACCATATGCTGGATGCACTTTTCCCCATTTCTCCAAAGAGACTGTAAACTAGGCTTAGGAAGGTGCTGAATGCTGTCACTTCCCCCCTGACTCCATAAGGAGGTATTAATGATCTTCAACACCTGGGAAGATCAGGTTCAGTGTGTCTCAAGCCAGGCATTTGAAAACAGACATCAAAAAACAGTGGGAATTTTCAAAAAATAGCTTCAAATGAGTGGGGAAGGAGAAAGATCAGAATCAGGCAGGCAATGAGGAGCTGTGACTGCAGAACAGGCCCTCTCACACTGAGTCATGGACTGCACGCTTTTCGCATTGTCAAGGCTGTGCTACATAGCTTCCTTTCTTTATCTGCACTGGAAAAAAGAGCACAGGAAAGAAACAGTAAGGTATCTTTAGGACAGTACTGTTAGTATCGTGCTGTGAGATTACCGACATCTATGTAAGAGATTCCAGCCTGAAATTCTTCTTTGAGCAGGACAACTACATTCACTGGAAACGCTCCCATATTCCTGGGCTTTTTTAGGATGTTTGCTTTAAAAATGAATCTAGACTTGTACTGTTGTAACACTGTAAACATACTTCATTCAGAAACAGCATTTAAAGGCAGCTGATGAAAAGCAGTTGTGTCCAATTAAACATTCCTAATGATAGGAAGTTGCAAATCTATGCGGTTTGTCACTGTGAGCTATAGAGGGAAAGTTAAGCTGGTAAATCTCTAGTTAGACTGAGTGCAGTGGAATGGTCAGGAAAAGATGAATTAGGAAAAAGAATTAGATATAATCCTTTGCCATCTGTCTTTATTTTGCTAACCTACTTAACAGGACACTACTGAAATCTGCAGTCATTTTTTATCTGCTTCATGTAGCTCAAGAGCATTTGCTGTACAGACTGGAATTAAAATGCTTCCCAGTAACAGTTGGCTTTCCCATTTGTTGACCCCATTTACTTCCCTTTTTTAAAAAAAAAAATTAGGACTTTCCATTCAGCCATAGGCTGCACCATTCATTTTTGACCTCTCGCCCTTGTTAGGACTCAGAGCTACGTCATAAAGCTTAAATAGGTTTTACCATTGGCTCTACAGGGAAGCAAAGGGCTGTTAAAATGCATGTAATCCATGCTTCAGCTTGATAAGCATATATAGATCTGGAAGAAATGTGACGATTGAGAGAATGTCCGTATGGTATCACAGTTTCTCTGTAGCAGCTTTTGTCTGTAGGTCTTCGTCTAGTGAATCATGTAAACATAAGCTTATCTCTAAGCACTTGTCTAAGAATTTTGCTGCCTCTGGATTTTAGTGTACAGGGGATTCTACTGATAATGAACCAGATAAGAGGATCTACTGTAGTGGGGAAAATACTCTGTAGCTTCTGCATGAAAATTTACCAGCTGCAACCCTGGGAGACTTTAGTCTTTTTAAAGCCCTGGTGTTATTACTGGTAGTAATACTACAGGAAGACAGATAAAAAAAATCCCAAATATAACCAAAGCAAACCACAAGGACCAATCTGGTTCTCACTTACTTCTGTGGGAACAGAGCAAAATGCCAATTTGGGGGGCATTTTGGGGAGAAAGGAAAGAAGGAAGGAAGAGAGGGCAGGAGGCAGGGAAGAAGCTTTCACTTTATTTCCAACTCCTAGGTATTTTTCTTTGCAAATGTGAATGTTTGCAACTTGGTGTCTCTTCAGAGCGCAGGGCATGAAGAACTTTGTAGCTCCTCAGCTTCAGAAAATACAGCATAGGTGAGGAGCTTTACAGGGATGAGCTATAGTTAATCTGCTGTCCCTTCTGGGAGCATAGAAACAGCCTGCTAGGTACAGAAAAGTTATCTTTGGTTTCAAATCAGCAGAGGAATTGGTCAGGCACTGTTGCCTTCCATCTCTCACAGTCTTTTACATCAACGTAAAGCAAGAGAAAACATATTTAAAATATTCTCCTCCGTCTTCCATAGTACCTTAAGTTACGCTGGTTTAACTAACCTCCAAAGGAAAAAAGCAGGAGTCAGTTGTGTAATTTTCACAGTTTGACTTGTGCATTTGACTTCAAAGAACTTCTTGCACATTTATTTTGAATGTGCCATACTAAAAATAAAGGCACAGAATAACTCATCAGTTTAGCTGAGAACAGCAGCTTTGAAAGCATTAGGCAAGAAGCTCCAGTGTTTTGAAAACAGCTCCTAATGCTGTTGTCTTTAATGGGGATGGCTAATCTTCCCTGTTTTCTCGTATTCCCAGTGATTCTCTCTAAGTGGAAGCCTGCCAGCTATTCTGCAAAACTCCTGACTCATTCCAGCATCATTTAAGGCCTTCTTAATTGATTGCAGGATATCTTCAAAGTCAGAGGAGGGCTGTTATTTGATGCTGTAAAAGGTTTTCCAAGAGGTTACAATCTCTTCATTTTCTGTAGAGTACTTTAAATATGGTGGGATCAAAGGACAAACCCCAAGATCAGCTAATTTTTAGAAATACCTCACTTTTACAATTTAATTATGAAGACAGTAGGTGTTTCTTTTAAATATTTTTTCCATTATTAATTAATTCATTTACCTTGGCCTTGCACGTCTGCCTCAGGTTCTCTTCCTGCTGATCATACAGGAATAGTAAAAAAGAGACATTTATCATATTGTCACAACATTTCTTTTTTGCTTCACCCCTCAAATCTCAATCTTGTAAAAAATTATAACAGTCGTCTTTTACACGTTTATGAGCTCTTCCATTAAAGCCCATTCAAAGCATTTTATAGACAATAATGTATGAAGCCTCAAAGCACACTGCTGAGGTATTTATTACCACATTTTTACACTCAGGAAAATGTACCACAATAATCACAGAACTTGAAGACCACGATTAGTAGTCATCAGGTGCTGGGCAATAGAAGAACCTTAATGGAGCCCAGCATTCAGAAGCTGAACCATTTTCTGAAAGTATTGCTCTCCTCTAGTAACTGCCCCAAAATGGAGGCATGCAAAATAACTCACCATCTTTGAGAATCTTGATATTAACATGTTTTCTTTGATCTCCACCTCCTGTCACTGCATCTAGTTAGTTCTCTTTTTTTATTCAGTGTTGCATAGTTCTCGAAACTTCCCACTGTACAGGCATAACAGTATATTGTAAAAAAAAAAAAAAAAAGCTATCTTCAAAAACACATAGATGGCATTTTCCAGAAGCATTTGACCTTAGCCTAGACCCCTTCTGGTTCCCATTGAAATTACTGTGTATATAAATGCTGAGTGAAACTGTTTCTTTGGAGATCGTGCAATCTTTTTCATGGGAAACCGGTTTTATAATACGTGCTTATATTGGAGTTACATTTGTAAGCCCACACTAGAGATCTCTGACCATCTGTGCTTTAAAAAATAAATGGTGTTTACAGATCATGGCACAGATTTTTTCCTCACAAAAACATTTGGAAAACAAAAGCCAGACAAAAAAATCCCAACTTTTGGAAGTTCTCAGATGAGCTACCGTAAAAACCTGCTTTAGGTTCAGTATTGCTACCAGGCCAAAATGTATGTTCCTTTTTCACCTTTCTGATGAGATCCTCTCACATACCAAAAAAGTCCTAAAATGCCCATGTTGATACATAGGTTTTGACACTAAATGTATAAATGCTAACTAGTTCCAATGGACTTACTAGTCCATTCTGGACTGTAAGGCATCCTAAAATATGCTGCTACTCAGAAAATCAAGTCTAAAACCAGCATTGAGGTGTGTGCATGTCTGACTGTATGAGTGGAAGGGGAATTCAGCATTTCTCAACTCTTGATAAGCTCAGTTTATATTACATAAATACTTTCCCCACCTAAACAGCATTGAGGCGGATTCATCCTGGACTCTTAAGAAAATAAAGATTTGTGTAGCTTGTAATTTGTGGATCATTGTTAATAAAATGTTGCAAAAGATGCTTGGTTAGTCATGGCTTATGATACGAAATCCAAGCTAAAACCCTGTTCATGCTGGTATGGAGTAATATAGAGTTAAGGAAGTTAGAGATGGGAAACAACCAACTTTTGTCAGTAAAATTTTCCTTCACTTTAGGAAGAAAAATAACAAAAAAGAGGTTTTTTTAATAGTCACAAAACCAAATTAAACCTTTCTCTGAAAAAATACCCTCATATCTGGCAATAAATTCAGTAAGATATGACATTTCAGTAAGGATAAGCAATACTTCTTCATTGAGTACTTCATAAGTGCCAAAATATACCTGAAGGATGAGGGAAATGGAGAAGATTAAAATAAGTAATCATCTTAAAAAAGAACCTCAGACTTTTAACTCCTGCAATAACAAAGGAAACCCAGCAGATGGTGGAAGGAGACCACAGTGCTAACAGACTGTTCTTGTCATTTTGTTCCCGTTATGGTCATTAGCCCCTAAAGGAAGTTACTGTCTTATTATTCATAAAGCAATGTAAGCATTTAAAACAAAAATAGGACCAGAACTGTTTCAACTGTGCATTTTGTGTCCAAAAATTTAGGTGAGATGGTGCAAGAATACGCATGGCAAGTGTATTCTTTTTAACTGTGGAGCTGAGGCTTTGTTTTAAAGCCAATTGACAGCAGTGACAGTAAAAAATTACTTAACTAATAAAAATGCTGGTGGCTGCTTTCATTTTGTGTCTAATTGTTGTTGGGGAGGGAGTGTATTTTATTTGCCTTTCTTTCTTTTGGGGAAGGGGGAGGTGGTCTTATTTTGCAAGCATTTTGATTTATTGTTTAGCTGGTAGCTGAAGATCACGTCTGCGTTACTGCAAGATGTAACAAGAATAAAAAGACATCACACTTTTCAGACCATCTTTGCTCTCTGAGTGACAAGACCCTGCAGAGCTCTGTATCTGCAGCAGCTTCATGTCACAAGTGCTACTGAAGACCTGGAATCCAGCAATATGTCTGCTGTAATCCTTAGAAATGTACAACTGGGGGCTGACATCTTGTTTTATCTGGTTCATTCTTTAAATATTCTCTCTCTCTAACTTCTATGTCTGTCTTATGCCATATCAAGAAAGATATTAAACACCTGAGAGATCATCCAGATCAAAGGCACCCTGATTTTAGTCTGTAAAGGATCAGCTATTATATAAAAACCAGTATCAGTGTTACTGCAATTTTGGTGGCACTTTCAGTAATTAGCATGGGCTTCAGAAATGCTGGCAACGGGGAACCCCGCTTTGCAGTGCTCTGCAGAAGCACTGGATGATGGGAGGTAGGTCTGAAGTGTCAGTATGACACACCTCTTCCTACTCATCGTTTTGGCACCTAAATCTGTCCCACAAGCACCCCAAGCACTCCTTGGCCTTAGCAAAAGGCCTGTAAAAATACATTCTCCAAATAGTTTTCAAACAGCCAGGCTTATTTTATTACAGCAGGGTGAAAATAAAACTGATGGGAGCTTTGGGCCTTTTTTAATTAGTGGGTGTCCTATCATTTTTCTGGTCGGGGCATGTATCTCCTGCTGAGTGACTCTAAGTGGGCTTATTTTGGTTGGTACTTTTTGCAGACTTGGTGGCCATAGCTGGTGGACACCCACTGCTCAAGCTTGAAAAGCTTGCCGTCGGCACACTGTCCTTTACAGTCTTCAGAGATGAATGATGGCTTATTCCTGCCCTCGGTGCAGTTCCCTAAAAGGATGTATTTGTAAGGTGCACTCCTGAGGTCTCCCAGGACCACCAGGTATGCTGCGCCTCCTGCTCTTTGCAGCAGGCAGGGAAGCCCGACCGGCCACAGCTGTGCTGCCTGATGTACTGGGGCCCTGCTTCCCTCCCTCCTCTGCTGCCCACCCAGACTGCCAGGTGCCTGCTACCTGCAGCTCAGCATTTCAGTGCTGCCGGTTTATCCCTTTTCCTGTGCCTTCTGTGCTCCTCATCCAATGCTTGCTAAGGTGACGTTATCCTCTGTCTGGGTATCCAAGTCCATAAGTCCCAACTGGGCACTTCACTTTTGTAGCCTGGGTCACGTTTGAGACCACAGCATTAAACATGAATAGTACAACCTGCGTGAACCTGCAATGTACCATTGTACATGCTTAACATCTCTCTCATTTTACAGACAATGTACTGCCTTTTCCCACCCACCCCCACCCCCCACCCACCCCCGTTCACTTCTTTTGGGAGCAAGGCTACTTTCCTTTGTGTCTGAAGGGTCTGTTCTTTCTTGTCAGTGTACTGACTCACGTGTACACCTGGCAGTGGGCTTGGTGTTGGATTCAGTGTATCATTCGCTTGTGATCACAGATGACTACATTCTGCTTGAGTTCTTCAGCAATGTGTTTTCTGGGGTATTGCATCTATTCCCACTGTCACTGCTCTTTTTCTTCTGCTTCGATCTGTGCCCTATCAGTCAGGTCTGCAGGGTATGTAATTCACTGCTATCTCTGTCTTCTGTGTGCAGCAGGTTAATGTATTTGAGGTTTCATGGAAATATGTGTTTACAAATGCTATATTACATGAGCAAGAACTTATCTGCTCAAGAGAATAGTTTGCATCCTAGAACATAATACGTCCAGAGGAAACAGTCTGATAGGAATACCTTCGGCTGCTGGTGGTTCTGGGAGGTCTTTATTTCATCACTCACAGGAGGCTTTGGCTTTCACGTGTTTCTTCTGCTTGTCTGTGATTCCTTTCATCGCTGCTAGTCACATTAATGATGCCACTGCTGAAGGCATCGGAAGATTGAAGCAGATAGAGCCGGGCTTCCTGTGAGATTGTTTCTCCATTCAAGAACAGAGATACTATGTATTTTCTCCATGTTCTCTGGCATTAATAAAATTTCAGACATTTTAAGTGCTAATTTGACTTTGCCATTTGGTGGCGATGCTGTGGTGATAATCGAAGTGAGTAAATTTGAGGATGGATTGCAAGCAAACAAATCTGTGTTCCCACTGCATGGGATATTTTGCCTACTAAAGAACTTCATTGCTTTAAACGCATTCACTGACCAGAAGTTTTGAGTAGCCGCCCAAATAGCCAGATTTGGTGTGGAGAGGTGCATTCCTGTTCTCCCCACGGACAGTGGGAAGAGCGGCATGTTTCCACTTCTTTGCTGGTTGCCCTATACATGCCACAACAGACCATCAGGTGTTGGCTGGTCTCTTTCACATTTGACCAAGACAGAGTATTACTGGCTTCCTCTGCACAAACTGAGTGAAACTCTTCCAGAGAAGAGCTGAGCAATTCCCAAAGAAAGTGTCCATTCCCCACAGTCTGGGTATTGTGATTTTCTGTACATTCAACCTGTCTCAGTAGATCCAGTACTCTTGAAAATGGGGACATTTTCCCCTGCTTTCTGGCTTTTCCAGTAGAAAAAATGGAGGTCAGCACATTATTTCATCTTGAATTTCTTCCAAATTCTTTAAGTGGTGAACTTGACTGAGGCTTTCGGTGTCTTTACACTGCGTCTGTCAGGTTCACATTCATCTGCCATATTTTTGGTCTGTGTACAGTGGCAGCTATAACCACATCATCCTTTTTCTTCTTTCTAGATACCTAAAACTTAGAGTGAATGCTTCAGAGGCATGTGCTGAAGGACATGTGGGCTGCCAGCAGCAATCTAAAATGCTCGCCAATAGTTTATGATCACGCTTTGCTCAAGTGGTTTCCTATTCATGGTTACACTGACAACACCTTCCAGTTGTAGATATTATTGAAAGATTTAGCTTTTCTGTTTGGATGTATCTCTCTTCTGCTGGAGATACTAAAATCGAGCTATAGGTTAGCAAAGCGCAACATATTTTTTTTTAAGGGGTAGCACTCCTCATTAGCAACATATCTATCTCTTTATTAAAGGTGGGATAAGTAAGTGTCTGCTCTTTCACACGTGATAGTTGCATCCTGTGACAATGTCAGCTGTCCATATTGCACCTTTATTCAGGAGCTATATCAATGACTTGCACATATGTGAAAACAGTGGAAGAGAAGTTGTCAGATAGGTTACAAATCCCAACAGACTCTGGATGGAGCCTGTGCACCTGAGAGTAGGAAGCTGCTGTATTGCTCTAGATTGCTGAGGCTGGCCCTGGGCCTTGGGAGATCGGCAGATGTCTCATGCAGGGTACTGCAAACAATCCCTACACCATTATGGTTTTATTCAGCTCTAGATCTATTCCCTGACTCTGACTGGCAGATGAAGATGGGATTATGATGTATTACAGCTTCTGCCACATGATCTCTACCTCCATCCCCAGAACATCAGCAACCATTACACCGACCCCTCAGAGTCCTTTTAATACATCTTGCTGACAGCAGTGATGCTCTCCCACCTCACATCTGATCCCAGTGGTGCTCTCAACCACTTGCATCTGCTCTTTTCCTGAATATGGTGAGGTAGTTTCTTTCCTTATCCAACAGTTCTTGTCAATACCCCATGTACCATGAATATGTTTGTTCTCACCAAGCTGGCTATTTCCTCACTTGTAGCCATTCAGTTCAACACTCTTCTAGCGCTTGATGAACTTCAGTTTTATGACATGGCTTCTCAGCATCCATACTGCTTATGTGACTTGTGGTAGCCCCTGACATTAGTTAAAGATGTCTTCCTTTTCCTCTGCTTTTCCCTGTACTGCTCCAGTTATTTTTTCCTTTTATGTTGTATTCACTCCTGGAGGCACAAGTTGTAAAGATGGAAATAGATGAAGGCAGTTGTATGCCTGGAAGACATCCTCCCCTTCAGACACTTCTTGATATGCCTCCTAACAGCTTCGTTGCAGGGATGCTAGTGAATATTGCCAGCTCAGCACATTTAATATTTTTTTTAATTTGTTCTGCTTGCATTGCCTGCATGAATTGTTTGCTTCAAACTTAGAGCCCTTGTGTGGTGATGAATTCACTGGGTGTGGCTGAAAGCAGAGGATTTGGTGTTGCCAGCATCATTGATCTGACTTGCAGTTTACTCTGCCTAATGGCATGGGGTCATTGCATTGCTTTAATTCAGCTTTGCATGATTATAATTCCTTTCCCTCCTTGGCATAACTCTAAGGAAACCTTTGCAACATAACACATTTAGTAATGTCCTACTGTCTCCCTAGCATTTGTTCTCCTAAGTAAGTGCTGCTGCTGTCTCTTGGCACACAGCTCAGAGTTTTATTTTTGCCCTTTTGCACCATATTAACGTCATCGCTGTGCAAACTTTCCTATCCTGCGCACATTTTTCTCACAGCACTAAAGGTCTTCCCTGATGTTCTCTGGTTCCTATTTATGCATTTGCTTTTGATAGTATTTTATGCTTCTCAGTTCTACCTTCCGAGCTAACTGTGTCCACCCCACCTATGCTCTGCTTTTGGCTTCGTGCTTTTGCAGCAGCTTTAGACACTCCTGTAGTTTACTAGCAGCGAGGACAGCTTTTCTTTCAGCAGTCTCATTGCACTTTTTTCCCATTTATGAATCTACCACTAATTACTTCAGGTTTTAAGATTGCATACTCTCATGAGTCAGCCATTTTCTGCAGTTTGGCAGCATACCAACCTATTGTTTCTCCAGCTTCTTGATTACACAACTGTGGGGCAGATACCTTCTCTATGTGTCATTTTTTAGAGGACTGGAAATGCTTCTGAGACATTTCTAGGATTTTGCATGGGGTTCTTCCAGTCTGCAGTCGGTATACACCCTGATGCTGCAGAAACACGTGGGAGCCACCACCCAGTACAGCTAGCAGCGTGAATGGGCTTATTTTGGCTTCCTGGTTACCCAGCCCCATGGCAATGGGTTACATTTCCCATGCCTCTAAGCAATGGCTAGCAGAGCTACCGCCAGTACTTCTTTTTCATTTTCTGCATCTTTGGGACAGGAACCTGGTATGAATCCATGATGCCTTCTCTGCACTTCTGTGTTTTGGGGAAGTGTAGGGTTGTCTCTTTTTTTTCCAGTCTTCGTAGCTGCCTATGACACATGCCCATCTACTCTCTTTTGCTACCATATCCAATGTCCATGCTGGCACTGAACATGAACCTGACACAGAGAACCAGGGAGCCAGTGCTGGTTGCTGGTCCCTATCTTCTCGCCTTTCTCTCCTCCTCTGGGAGTGCTACAGTGGTAAGGAGCTCCCCTACTTTCAAGCAGAGCTACCTCCTCTTCTGGAGCTTGCACAGCCCATCCCAAAAGGAAATTGCCAGCTCTTCCTTTGTGGTGCTAGGGCAGGCTCTAAACAGTCAGCCAGGGAAGGACTGCTGTAGTGGAGACTGTGGATTTTGCACAGGAGTCAAAGCAAGAGACAGCTGAGCAGCCTGAAAGATGATCAGAAGATAAAATGACAAAGGCTAAATTTCTTAAGACATTCCAATGCCAATTAGAAGTCTGAAATCTTCCTGGCTTGCCCTGCCCCAGAAATTCAGATCAAATCATGCACTGAGTTGTTCCCACAAAAGGAACTGGAAATTCAATAGGTCAAATTGTCAGCTAGAATAAGTCCACTGACTCCAGGGGGGAACTACTCCAGTCTCTGTCATCAGAGAACCTGGCCCCATGACCGTGAGCTGCAGATTTTCCACATGGCTGTTTCCTTGGGACTTGCATCACTGCCCTGCACAACAAGGAGAGTCCAAGGTCCCAGCACAGGAGGATTTTTAAGGAAGCCAAGCAAAAGACCCAAAAAAAGCTCAGGTTCATGTTGTACCTCCATAACACCACCTGGTTTAGTAGACTTGTGAATCAATATCTTCCCACATCCTCAGGTGCCACGTGATAGCTGCCAGATCTCAGTGCTGAGTCCTTCAACTCACACCAGAAATGGGGGAAGTCAAGGACCCACAGAGCAGCTGTGCTATGGGTTTGCTTCTAGCCAATCCCACCCCATCTATGATGCAATACTTGCAGGATCAGGGTGCATTTAAAGAATGCCTTAAAAGCATTAGTTTCTCTTACTGCTGTCTCCTGACCTGCTGTTCATTAATACAGAAAGCAATACCTTGCATTTTGGTCTTACACTGAGAATCCAAATCATAAAATAACATGTAGAATTTCTAGGATGAGCAATGCCAATGGAAATGAGTTTTAGAAATTTTGCCTGAAATTCCCAAAGCATGACATTCACCCCTAGGCAGAGAGCCTGCAGACAGCTCTGTGCACCAATTAATAGGTGTTAAGTCACCCATCCAGCCTCATGTAGGCTGCCCCGTCAGTGAGATTCAGCTAAAAATCACAGTTAGGAAGAAGAATTTCAGTGCTGCTATGAAGAAGCATGATCATTAGCTAACATACCTCTCATTGCAAAAGCATGAATTCAATGATTTACTAGTTCTTTCCCATTACTGACTAGTGTGATCTTATACATTGTATATCATATTAACAAAATAAAAGCTTTGGTGTGATCCCTTCCTGTCCCCTGCTGTCACCCTGAACCTTTTATATGAGGACTGAAAATCTAAACTGCTTGATTTAAAATTGTCAGGACAGCAGGGGAGAAAACTCTTAAAAATGAGCTACTAATTATTAATGTGAATGCTTTTCACATCCATCTCCTACTAACTATCTCAATGGAATGATTCAGTTGAACATTGCGCAGTGAGAAGATCCATTTGTCATACTTCTTTAATTTTTTATCCATTTGTGAAGCATCCCAAAACCTAGCCAGCAATAAAACAGCAAAGAAATTGCCCAAGGCATCCTCTTAAAGAAGCAGTATGGGCTGGTTTCTGTTCTGCCACAGATTAGACTGAATCAGTAGTTATTCCATGATGTCAGTGAAACTGAATTGCCGAAATGCAGAGGCGAATCTGGCCCCATGATCTAATTCCGCGATGAAATTGCTAGTGTAAATAATGACTGTTGCTGTTCGGCTCTTCCCCCCCCACTCCCCAAAGTACTTTAATGAATAATGAATTTTATGAATAAGCTTTAATGAATGACTGAATACATTTTAACGGCCAACCTAATAAGATCATAAGTTAGAACACTTTCCTTCACACTTTCCTCTCCTCCTATAGCCCTGCTGCCTTTCTTTGCTTCCTTGAACCAGAGAATTGCTCCTTTAAACTACCCGTCAATTACTACATCACAGCAGGGATTATCAAACTGCAAAAGTGGACCATCTTTAATTCCAGGGAAGACATTCCATATTGGTTTTAAACACCTAACTTATGTTCCAAAATACAAGTGCTGAAACAGAACAAACCTTTAAGCATTTATTCCTTCCTTCCCCCTCCCCTCCCCGAGACTAAAAACCATTCATTTCAATCAAGTCATACAGAGGAAGGCTGTAAAATGAATGACATAATTAGCCACTTAATATAGTGCATATGGAATTTTCATTCCAGCTGAAAATCAGAGAGGCTTTTCTAAAGCTGTTCACTGACAAAAAAGAAAAAAAAAAAAAAAGAAAGAAAAAATAGTGGTATTTGAAGACAGCCAACGCTTTTCAGTTTAGTGCTACTTTTTTGTTTGGGTTCCCTAGTACTCTAAGCATTACCAAATAAACCTTCTTGACTTCCATCAGGAGGGGGCAAATATACCATTACAGATGGAAGAAGTCGGGAAGACAGTGAGACTAAGGACCTGGTGTTGCCAGGTTACAATGCAGTCACAAAGAACGATGTGACTGCTCCTCTTACTGAATACTATGGAAACCAGTTTTGGGACAGTTTTCATCTAAGTGACTCAAGCGCAACATTAAAAAACGGACGCACCTCCAGTCAGCCTGTAATTCCGAAAATACTTAGTCATGCGCCCAAAGTCGTATGAATAACATGTATCTGATCCAGCAGCAGTTTTAACCAAATGCCTTCTGACCAAAGCAATGGGATTTTATGGGTGCAGCTTCAAAATTAATCAAAATAAACAAATAAAACACCTCTTACAGGACAGCTAGAGGACAACTGGGCAGTTTGCTATCTGACGAACTTGGCTCTCTGTAACCAGCCTGTCCTGTTCAATCCTGCTGGCCACTCATTTCTGTCTTGCTTGTACTGACATATTCTGCAGGTTTTTAACCATGTTATTGAGTCAGATAACACTAAAAGATGACCCATTAGCCAGTTAAACAAGAGACACTAAACAGCAGGTAATAGCCAAAGGGTAGGGAATGGGAACAAGTCAACATTACTCAAGGGGTTAGAAAGATGTTCCAAAATGTGATCTCGGTGTTCATTTTGTTGAGTAAATACACAGTCAACCCCCATCTGCACAAGCCTCAATCACATGAAGTAATCATTTCTGGGGAAAAAAGCCACATTCCACCAGTGTGGATTTTGTGTAACGAAATACTCTCCCCCACACGTGCTCCTCCCAGGCTTTGGGAGCGATTTCATTTACCTGCATTACTTTCACTGGCCGCCGATTGCTCTCAGACCCATATGCCCATGCCACAGGGAATGCAGCAGGAAGTGCAGTGGTTCTGCTACCAAAAAAAAGGCCCAAGAAAATGCTGGAGACAGAGAGAAAGGTTAAAAAAGCATGTGTTTAAAGTGTTGAAATCACCTGGCATTGATCTACACCCCAGATTACCTCAGTTGTACTCTTTTCTTTTTTTGTTGTTGTTCTTTTTGTGAAAACCAAAACAACTGTATTAAAAATACATTTACCAATATAAGTCTGCATTATTTCTGTTCTTTTTTTGGGGTGTGGATTTGGGTTGTTTTTTTCAAGGATTGAACTGAACTTTGTAAACCTGATTTTCTCTTTATACTTTGGGTTGTATGTGGGAGTCTTTTTCTTATTTTTTTCTGAGAGAGGGGTGGAGGAACTTCCTGATCCAGACTAATGGAAACCTTTGAGGGTTCCCTCATACCATATTGTGCCAATCCCATGCACTTTCCTAGTTGCATAACTCCAGTCACTGCAATATTATTCTCAGCCTAACCTGCCATACCTCATCAATGGGGGAAAAATTAAAAGGGAACCTGCTCAACAAAGCAGCAGAAAGTCTTTGTGGAGATTTGCAGTATCTAAGCTCTAAAAGGTCATGGGGCCATTTTCTTGAAGAATTGTCTGAGCTGAACAGAAGGAGCATAAAGTGTTGTATCACAACTGGCACACGCAAGATGGAAGATGTGCACCAAAATTTTGGTTTTTTCTTCCATATCCCATAGGTGATATGAATCAACAGAGTTGTGGGCTCTCTGGGGGAGAGGTACAGGCCTTGCAACACCACTGGAAGCCCCTTCCCAGGACACTGGTGCAGCAGCTTGGGCCAGCAGCTGAGAGCCACATGCCAATCTTTCACCTTGATTGCTACACAGGATTGGTTGGGAAAGAGAAGGGAACAGTCCAGTTTTTCCAGTATTACAGCTCTTGGCCTCTTGGGGACTTGGTGCTGAGGCAAGAGCCACTGCTCTGATCCTTTGTGTAATCAGGCTGCTGGCCTCCTGCCCCGACACCCTGTTAACCTCTGGAGCCCCACAGCCTCTCACCTTGCAGCTCTGCTGTGTGGTCCTCAGCTGTTAAGCATTAGACCTCAAAGTGGAATGCAAACATTTTATTTGTAGATGTTTATAAAGGTCCCATCACGACGTCCCTGGCCTTATATAATAATCAATAAAATATATCAGCAAAGGCCTGCAGTTAAGTTGTCTCACTGTAGAGTTAAATTGTACAAGACCTCCAGAAGCATCCTTTCCAGCCTAAGCCAACACAGAGCCTGGCATCCTGCTCTGACAGTCAGCATATTTGGAAGCAAATGAGGGACCTGCCACTGATGCCTGGCAGTTTTGGAAGTGTAATATTACAAAGATTAATAAAAGTGCATCTCAGAGTGTCTTGCTTCCATGCACCACTTTTTTCCTCCTTTAATTATTTGACGTTTTTATCTGCAGGAAACACCCCCCTGTCCTTGGAATAAGAGCAACTGTGTCACAGAGCTCATGGTCCTTTAAAGTTCATGTGGTTACAACATTGCTGTCCCACTTCTATCACAAACTGTGTCACTGCACATCTGGTCTGGCCGTGTCTGCTTTCTGCATGCCCTTTCCTGCTTAGAGATCACCTTGAGAGGATGTCGTCCTCCATCCAGCCGCTGGTGAGCAGCCATGGTGGCACCTGTCCAACAGAGGAAACTGATGAGCTATCACGTTTCCCCATCCAACACCAGCAGGGCCCTGGCTTGATTGCCATCTTGAAAATGCTGCATCCAGATGGAAATTCCCGCTTGAAGAAAACTCTCCAAAATGAACGTATCCATGGGACATAACTGGGCAAAAACAAGAGGAGGAGTCTGTTTATGTCTCTGAAGCCTGCCTCCACACTAGTTTGACTTCAGGCCTTGTTATTCCTGTTGTGCTCACTGCAATAGCTCACGGCTGTCAACAGGAGGATTTATCAGGGCGGCCAAGCACTGGCTGACACAGCAGGGTTGGAGCTTAAGAACTCCATGAGGACAGATGGACAGAAGTTGGCGTGGAAGAGAGTGTCACCAGCATTCAGCCTGAAATGGCTGCAAGGGGAAGGTCTTCTACAAAATACAATACAGCAGTGAATTTAAACTCCTTTCCCCAACTACAACCTCTCCATATTCTGGGCAATGGTTGGAGGCTTTTTCAGCCTGACTGGTGTTTAATACTCCCTGGCCCACCCTGCGAGATGCAAGAGACTATGGCAACATCAAGCTTCAGCATGCTGCTTTCCCACGGTATTGAATCTTGAACTGTTGACCATGCTTGCCACCTGTTGCACCATGCTTCCCGAGTGGGTTAGACCCACAGACCTTCTCTCCTCCCTTTCACATTACAGATCCACAGCAATCTCCTAATTTACCTTCTAAAGAAGTCAACAAATAAAAAAACTTGTGGCATGTCTTCCACAACACAAACGTTTCTCATAATGGCAGATGTAAAAAGCTGGGGAAAAGGTGGATGAGGTATTCTCTGCACACTGCCTAGCTGGGAGGACATTATTTCTGCATATTTTCCTGGGTTGCCATTTCAGACATAATGCTTTGAGTGGAATTTGTCTCACCCTGCTTTAGATATCTACATCTAAGCCAGTCACCTTTCATATTCAATGAAGAGAAATAGGCATGTCTGGGGTGTGAATCATCTGATTTACTTCATAAGTCTCCTTTAGACTAAGATGAATCACACCCAAGAAGTGCTTATTTTTCTCCATCAACTGTAAAGGGAATCAAGATGAATACTCAGATAAAGACATCTACATTTGGTCAGATGACTATTACCCTGCACCTGCTGGGAAACTGCTTCAGGTACCATCCTCCACACAGGCAATAACTACCCTGCCTCTGTCTGTCACTCACTTATGCCATAGTCTAAAACCAGGACAGTTGTTCACTCCTGATCCCACCCCGAAATCTACTACATGCCCAAAGCCAGGAAACACCAGTCTTTGCTAGAAGAATCTACAGAAATTAATGGGGGAAATAACTGGGAGATTAATTACTATACTGAAGGAAACCCCAGAATGGGAGGGTAGAATTGCAGAAACACTCATGGAAGGAATTATCATTATTGGCATAGAAGATGTGATCCCATTAAAAACACTCAGTTCAGGGTGGGGACTGGGAGACATCCCCATTTCCATCGGCAACTGTAATACCAGGGACCACCAAAAAAGAAGAGTTACCCGCTATCAGCAGCTTCTGAATTTTCCACAAAACTCAAGAAAAAAGGAAAAGGAAGTATCCATTCAAAGAACTCCTGCATTCACCCCCACAGGGCTATGTGAAGGCAGGTATTGGTAAGGATGATTCCTAGTGCACTCCTAGTGCTGGAGACCTGATGGGCACAGAGTGCAGGGAAGTGGCAGTGGCGGATCGTCTACTGGCACAATGCTCCTCTACAGCCTTCCACCTACACGAGGATGGCCATGTCAACCCGTGAGCAGTGGCCTGTCTCCCTACAGCAGATCCCCATTTCAGTCCACAGCCATCAGCAACCTGTGAATTCTGCTAAAGTCTAGCCCTCGTTCAGTTATATCCACCCTACATTTGCATGGTATTCTTAGTTACCTGCTTTTGTTCATATCATCAACCATGTGCTGCTTTTATTTATTGCGGACAAGCTGGTTCAAAGATTTCATTGAGGACCTGCTCATCTCATGAATGTGACACCCAGCATATGCTGTGGGTTTTCAGTTAAATCAATTGGAAACGTTACGTTGCTTGGGATTCATTCATTAACCCCCAACGCTGTTTCCTTGACTCATCAGGGCCTTTTCATAGATATCCTTTGCAAATGTCCTTAAGGTTCAAAAACTTCCCTGCCTCCTGTTCCCGTCCACGCCCTCAAGAGAGCTCACTTGGCGTCAGAGGTGTCCAAAAATACAGCATACACTTCTCACACGAGGCGCATACTAGCCAGAAATAACTAGTGTTTCCATTCAGCGTGGCTATCTACCCTTTGGTCTTCCAAGCATTCACTATGCCCACATTCTGCAGCTACACAAGGGAACATTCATTTGCTCCTTTTCCTGGCCCAAGTCTCCAGCAAGAGATTTCCTAAGTCGAGGCACAGGAGGCTAAGCTGGGTTTCTGTGACTGACAGACGGAGTCATAGCACTGTTGATATCCATTAGCACAGACCTATAAAATGTCCAGGAAAACCATGTGTTTTGGTTACAAACACACAAAAAGGATTTTTGGAACATTGATGAAGTATTAAAAGATGGTTTTATTTTTAAAAAGACAATTTGAAACATCTGGAATCTCCAATAATTCTCTGGACACACTGCTTTAACCCAGGTTCCCTGATATTCATGGAATTTCCCCTGTACTTCACTCTGAGCGGAGCTGACTGGCTGAGGTGAACCAGGCTTCTCTCCTGCATTAGGAGAAACAGCGGGACACAGAACTTCTGCTTTGTGTGGACAAACACAGTTAGCTGACAAGTCATTTTTTAACGGGAACATTTTGCTGAGCAGCCATCCCAAAAAACATGCCTGAGCTTCTAAATACTCTAGCATCACAAAAGAACATGTGATAGCCTTCTTCATGGGCCTGGCGTAGCTCCTCCTACGCTACCATGGTGCCTGCCACCCTCTCTGTGCAACTTATGAGTTGACTCACCTGTAGATGACTCAATTCAAACTACACTCCGAAAACAAAAGGCAATATGCTCAGTGCTGGGTCTCTGGATATGCTAGTTACTGCCAGTGCTGTAATTTTCTCTTCCATGAGAGAGGGAGACAAGTGAAGCCGAGGCAACAGTGCCCTTCAGATTGCAACCTGAGGGCTTGTGCTAACCATCAGAAAGCCACACCTTCCTAATTCAGTATTTCCTTGGGCTGCCACTGACTTTCTCTGCTTACAGCAGCAAGAAGTTGCACCATATGACACCTGCCCAGAATATTGAGCATTTGGCTTAAAAAGCACGAAGTCATGGGGAAGCGATGACTAACAGTAAGCCACCGTGGAATGCAGTCCCCAGGGGAGTACCTGCAGACAACATAGCAAATTGGTATGGATGTACACTAGCTTGCCAGACTTGCATCCGGGGCTAATTTAATGGAGTATTGCCGCAGCGCAAAGAGAGGCAGGGATATTGCCTGGTCCTTCAGTGGTCAGTTTCAGTGAGCTGTTTCAGAAAATCCTAGATCAAAATCACTCCAGTTAAGTTAGCATGCTTAGATCAGGTGAAAGAACATGATGTGACAAATCTGTGCCAGCCTCTGAGGATCGCTTGCTTCAGACAGTCAGATTTAAAAGCTGGTCAGCGTAGCCCCTGAAGCCTTTTATCCTGGCATCACGCATGGAAAGAGGACATTAAAAGTGCAACTTATACAGGGCTCTGCAGATTGCTGTCAGTGTTGTGAGGGTACTCTTATGTCCACTGAGGTCAGTGGCAAGGTTCCCACTGCCTTCTCTGGGTGCATGGGCAGGGAGTGTTGAACTGCACCCAGAGACGGGAAGGAAGCACGCTTGGAAAGCTGATAGGATGTGCAGAGGAGCTCAAGGGCAAGCTGGCACCCACCTCCTACAGCTGCAGCTACTCAGTGACTGTAAGCAGTACTCTTGTGCGACAGAAGTTTCAGGGATTCAGGTATCGCTGGATTTTCAAAGCCCAGCTCTCAGTGGTACAAAAGACCTCAACTTGCAGCTTTCTGGGACTAGGAGACAGCTCATTCACAGCACTGTAAAAATTCAAAAGCTGACCTTCATTCGACTATCTATTTGAATAATGACACAAGCAGTCAGGATAGAGCAAGTGTTTTCAAGGCTCTGTTTCTGAAGGTTTTGCCAAGTATTTAACTTTACCTCAGAAAACGCCCTTTGCAGCAGACAGGAGTCTTGTGTTATATATAGAAATGCATGGTAGCAATAGACAGAGAGGAGCCACAGGGCTGACAACCAGGAAGGGTTGGGGCTTTGAAGGAACATTTGGGGCTCATCTCACTTGGTGAGAAATCTGGGGACTACAACAGGTGAATGGAGGGAAGGCGACGATCCTGGGAGGGATGAGTTACAAGCTCTGTCTCAAAGAAGGAACCTTTTCACTTCTCTTTACCCTCCCCACACTGCTGGCCCTGCTGTGGGGGCTTCTTCTCTCTCAGAGACACCCACAGCACAGAGGCAATCTCCTTCAAGAAGGCAACCACAGCCCCACGCTGGCCTCTGCAGCAGCCAAGAGGCAAGAGTAGCTACAGCTGGGGTCAGTCCTGCTTCCAGCATCTGTGCTAAGCCCAGCTGCTCAGCTGGGGCCTTGCTCCTCTCTCGTGCCAGGCTGGTAACCCACAGCCAAACACCCCTTGATTTGGAAGTGGGCACTCTCCAGCTGCCTCCAGCATATGACCCTGTCCCCGTTTTGGATTACCCTCATGACTCACGTTTTTCCTACCTCCCTCTTCCAGCCTACCCAGCGGAGTGGCAGCACAAGGACAAGGGTAGGACAAACACCCATCACTGTCTGGCTCCGACCCCGATGAGCATCAGGTTCTGGGGAAGCTGGGGTGTGGACCAAGCAGCTGCACAATGGTTATCTCTATGTGGGCTTCAGGCGTCACTGGGCTCAGGGGAAACCCAGTTCTCCCAGCACCCCAAGACAGTGGAGGGCAAGGTTACTCCTCCCTAGGGCTGCCTGCCTCTGGCCTCAGCCGTGTAAGTGGGTGCTCCATGTTCTCCCACTGAATTGAGTCACCAGTCACCTGCCTGTCAAGGGTAAAGCTGGCCATGCCACATAGAGACCAGCCAGGTGGCAACCATAAGGACAAACAGGCACAGGGCTTTGACAGGAGCATCAGTCCCCCTCACAAGTGTATCTACATGGGCATATGCAAAAACTCAACCTGAAGGGCTCTGTAGTTTCCTCGCTGCTAAAGCAGGTTGCCAGACCAGGGCTCTCGGGAATCGCTGTCTTGCCCTGCAGGGACCTCCTGCCTCCACCTGGACCCCGGCGAGCACCTCCCTGCCCCACGCTGCCTGCCTGCCCGTTTCAGGCATACCGATACCTTCTGCAGCTTAAGGAAACAGCTCCCCGTGGGGTGCTATGCGGGAGGCAAATTCCACCACTGAGGTCAAATTCCTCAAGCAAGGAATCTGGAAGTCCTTCAGTACTGGATAAAGACTGCAGAATAACTGAGCTTACAGTCCCCTCGGCAGAACTGTTTTAACCAGCAGAGCTGCTCTCTGCTCTGGCGGTCTCAGTCAGTGGATTGCATGAAACATGTACAACAGTGATAAATTATCATGAACGCTTAGTAATGCTTCTTGACCAAAATTAAGTTCCTTGCAAAGTGATTTCTTAGAATGACTTCTTTGCTTGCTCTTCCTGAACTATTAAATTACCAGTCTGTGATTAATTACTACAGCAACTGTGCAACAAACTTAAAACTGTCACCTAAGAACAAAAGGTCTTTTAGATAGGGGATGTTTACTTTCAGCTGAAAGGACACATGCTCAAATTTGGTCAGGTGTACCTTACTTGCATTTTAATTCTTCAAGTTGAAAATAGCAGCTGACCGCATGGAGAAGCAGAAAGGTGAAAATGTCATCGGGTAAAAGCTCCAACTGTTTCTCACAACTGGCACTAACAAATGGTTTCCGGAAGCTAGAGGTCACTGCGCACACAGTCCTACAGCTTTCAGGCATTAACCTGAAGTTATTGTGTGTAACTGGAATTCCTAAAGCAATGTCAGATAGTTTATCCCAAATGTTAGCAAATTCCAACAGCTAATCTAATGCAGACACTTTCATTCCCTCCAGTGGGATGTTTCGGAGGCAGAGGAGGAGTGGTTCTGAACAGGGCTGCTGCTGCGTCCCCTGCGCGTACAAACAGCAATCACGCTGCAGATGGGCTTTTTGCTTCACCCAGATCTGACTGTAACTGCTCTGACTCTCCCTTAAAAGGTACTAAGCCTGATCTACATATGTATATAATTTTTTAATGCATAGGGCAGTGGGAGACACTAGCTACTCTGTCACCTAAGTGTTTTTGGAAGAGGAAAAAGAGCTATTCAGCATTAAAGATTCAGGAATGTCTGTTGACATATTAAGGAAACAACCTCGGGGGACAGCTGACACGGCTCCAAGAAGCATTACCAAGGGAACAGTGACGCAAATGTCTTCCATTTTTACAGGCTGGCAGCTCGCCAGGTTCCCTCGCCTGATGGCTGATGTAATGCTAATCCCTATCTGGGTTAGCGCTCAGATATCAACCACAGCAGCTCACTCTGCTGCAATCAATATAGCACACTTTTTATAGAAGAGCGTATAAAAAAAATTCTGCTCTAATCTACTAGGAATATGTACAGTAGAGTAATAGCAGGGGAAATCTAATGGCTAGCCTGGAGCTCACCCAGTGTGTGCTTTTGCAAGCGTGCACGTGTGCGCGCAGGCTTGTACACAAACCCATCTACACCTTGAATAATGGCAAGTCCAGGCGAAGGCCACACATTGAGAAAGGGCTGGCTGTTCATCACGTACAAGAAGAGCCTTCCAATTCCTTTATTAAGTGATGTACCAGCAGAAGAAAACAAACAAAATGGGACTGGAAAATAAAAAGAGCTATTGGTTATAGCATAGAATAAAATGGGGTTTTTTTGTGTAATAATGACAATGTTTTGTACTTCTGCGAGTACCACGGGGCTCTGTGGGGATTAACAAAGCCTCACAGCAGCTCTACAGGGTAGACAGCATCGAGGCAGAAAGAAGGTCTCACAGTGAGTCACTAGCAGTCAAAACCCATCAGCCCCACAGCCAGCGTGTTAATTCCTTCGTAGCAGACACCAGCAGCAGTACCTTAAGACAAGAAATGAGCAGGAGAGGAATCCAGGGATCCTGAATTACCATGTAATTATCTGAGTAGTAATTTGGCTTGCTCATCAGAGAAGAACTTTGAAATCCTGAGTAACCTCCAGTGAATATAGTCCTGGCTTTACACCTTTTACTGTGGAAAGCCCTTCCAGTGCTTAACTGCACCCTAAAAACCACCCTAGAGCACTGGTTTGCTACTAACTGATAGTGCAGCTTCCTGGACCATCACCCTACCTCCTGTAAGCGATAACCCTGCACCAATTTATTTCACAGGATACTGGTGTCATAACTAGAAGTTTCTAGCTGTGTTCTTGCCCCAGATAATATTTTGGGGTAAACTTTGTGGGTAATTAAGCAGACGAATTCCAGCCTGTATCCAACACCTGGTGGGATGAGGACCTATGCAGGCCAATACATTGTTTCCTTCTATTCCTTCTTTATCAGATAAAATTTAAGGGGAATTTTAGGAAAACAGTACTTTAAAATAGAAGCTGATATTCCAGTAATATTAGTCCTTGGGTTAACTCCTGGCTGATGTGAGAACAATATTAACCACGTCATTCAGGGTTTCCAGAGGGGGTCTGCTTCACAGAACAGCCTGAGAGCTGGCTTGGTATTTTGAAAAATCCAGTTACATGGCCTGGGGAGATTAAAAAGGACGACACTTTCAGCCACATCTTTTCCCAGACCACACTCAAGGCAACCTTTCCACAGCAGCTGGTGTTGACTGGACTGAGTAACTGCCTCTACCTTTCACTGGTACCAAAAATGAGGGAAATCCGTGTCCATTGACATTAGCCCATACCTACTCAAGCAGCCGCATGGCATAAAGCTCCCCTGAGATGCTCACCAGCACCCAGCTGCAACCTCCCACATCCATCAGGCATTTCCTTGCATTTCTGCCTCCCTTCTGCCAGGAGCTGCCACGGCACAACACTGTTTCTGGCCGCTTCTCCCTCCTCTGCTCTTCACTCCCTGCCAGCTGGGTCCTGGCCCGAGCAGGAGTAGCTGCAGGCAGGGCTGCCTGTGGGAGCGATGGGGGGGCTGTGGTTTGTGGGGAGGGTTTTACGGGTCCTTCCAGCAGGCAGAAAGGCTCAAGTAACAAAAGAGCGAAGGCAGGAGCGGGACAGGAGATGCCAAAAAGGGCAGGGCAGGTATGGGGCAGAGAAAGCAGGGAGAGGACAGCATTTGTCCTCGTAACTTCCTCCTTGATTTCTACACTTTCGGTCCCCAGAAGCCATGGCCCCCTTGCACCCATCTGCCCCGCTCAGGTGTGCACTGCTGCCTGGCCCAACATCAGCTCCTCTGCCTTTAGTTTTCAAAAAGAATACACTTTAAGTGAATGGTTGGTCTTGTTACAACAGCCTCATAAAACAGACCAGTTGAGAGCATTAATATAATGATATTAACCTCTCTCTGATTTGTGAAGAGGTAAAAGGTTTGATGACCAAAGAGCCTCCCTTCTCCAACAAAGGATTTAACTGTGTTTGCTCACATCAAAGTAATGGAAGAGAGAGTATATTTCTCTTTCAAAATAAGTAAGGAAGAGGCAAATAGCTGAAGTGAAGATACATTTTAGCACACCGTATACATGTCAGTGCTCCAGACATGGGCTCCCTTTGCAGCCCATACACGTAACGGAGAGGGAAATGCAAGCCCAGTCCTCCTCACTGGCAGTCAAAGATGACCTCATGGAAATACAATGCAATCCCAATGTGAAAGGAAAATCCAAGCCCTTCCTATGCCATCCATAGGACGTTTGCACAATTTTTAACATATGTGTTTATATTTCCTTAATATTTAATGAAATGCTTAAGAAAAACATGTTCTAAAAATGTTGATGTAATTACAGTTTGTTGTGCTTGAATTCTGAATGGAGAACAGTCTCCATTATTTTTTCCACATGCTCATACTACATTATATTAAAAACACATTCTACTCAGTCAGACATGTGTTGTGTGCTTTATAAGCACTTTGCACAGTTGGAAACATTGATGTTTAGCAAAAATCCTACTGCCATCAAATGCAATATGGAGAACTTCCTTTGCAGCAAACAGTCTGCACTCTGACCATGGGAGGTGATCACCAGGAGTCATGCACAAAGGGACTGGCTGAAGGGACCTATTCTGCATCTGCATGCAGCTGAACTGGGCTTCTCAGGGTCCAGCACTGCTGAGTGGAGGGCCGTCCTCTCCCAAGGACGCAAACCCAAGTGAGAAGACTCCAGACAAGTTAATACTCTGGTCTAGCTGGAGTGTGTATTCTTGTATTTTAAAATACAAGATGCGTATCAGTTAGTGTCAATGCCCTGCAAGGTTCATTGCCTTCCCAGCCTCTCTCACACTTACGGTGTGGTCCAGTAATCTCTGACAATCCAATTAATGTGACTCAGGCGTTATCACACAATCTTTCTTACTCTAATCACGCTGCTTCATTGCGGTACTTCTAGAATTAGTCAGAGAACTCCAAAAAGATCATCGTAGTATTTTGTTTTAAAATGTTCATGCAAGGCTGGTGTTCACAATCTCTAGTGACCAATTAGTAAAACTAGGTGTAAAACTAGTTGGTTTTCAGGGCAAAATCCTTAGACAAAATTCACAGGAGTAAGCAAATGTCAGCATTTCATTCTCAGAGCAAACATGGTCCTGTGTTTTCAGTGCAAGAATCATCCTTTCCCAGGCTACTTCATGCAGCAGCTGGGGATTTCCACATTTTTCCTATGCATAAAGAAAATAAACCTGGGGTGTGGATCAGTCTCTGGTTCCAAACCCTCTGATTCCTTTCCAAAACCAAGGCCCCATCAGGTGCAAAATAGACTCCACTTCCCAACTGGAATAACATGTGCGCTACGTGCAGAGCCAAAGTTAGTGGGTAGATGGATGGATTCATGCTGGTTCCATGTTAATGGAAGGGTCAGAAAGAAAACATTAGATATCAAGAGCATTTTATGGACCTTCCCTTTATGATGTATCATCCTATGCCACATAAATATACATTGGCGGCTTGTGAGAGATACAAGCCAGCTCTTACACTTTAATGCCTGATGGCATCTTGATGTGACAACAACATGGTTCAACAACATGCAGGAAATACTGCTGATGGAAATAGGCATTTAGCAAAGAAAAACAAGCATTTCTTTGCCTGAGGAATGCTGCAATGGGAGCATTCTTCCCTGAATTCATGGGAATGCATTTCCGTTAATTCATGATAGCAACTGTGTGGCAATTGATGATAGTTTTCCTCAGGGTTTTCATGTTACATTATATTTTTTGATATGTGGTTCCCTGTCCCAGACACACATTGGTCGGGGGCAAGACTGAGATCTGTGAATCCACCTAGCAGCCCTGTGAAAAGCAGGACCTGTGCTCCCAGTCAGGTGATGTGATCACAGTCTGTGCAGGCTGCCCGCTCCTTCATCTTGTGTCCTTCAGAGGAGGGTTATATCCATTGCCACATGTTCTGCTGGATGGACAGCCAGGCTCCTCCAAATGTATAATGTCAGGATCACAGGACACAAAAGTCTTATTCCTAAAAGCTAATGAAGAATCTGCCTTAGCCCAGAGCACTGGGGTCTGGGTTTCTTTTCACACTCCTGCACAAGCACCAATTAGCTGGAGAGGGACTCATCTGTTCTGCTACAACAAGCTTCACACAAAAGTAGATGAACACTAACCTTGGTCTTAACAGCAGCATCTGCCTCTGAAGGTGTATTTCCCACCACGGAAACACCCACCAAGACAAGCATTTGGCCTTATGCCTTAAAATGAAGACGCAGCTTGCTGCAGAGCTGAGCTGAAACCTGGCCTGGCGAACATTGCCCAATGGTGTGTTTGAGGAGACCAAAGAGAACGGCACTGCTTTATCCTACCCATTAGGCATTCGTGCTCCATCCAGCTGCATGCGACTACGCCACTGCGGCTCTGACCATTGGAGGAGCCATGCTCGGATCTGAGTAGCTGGAATCACTCCACCCCTGGGTCATTACGATATTCAATTATGGCTCCGTACTTAAGTGACACAATAGATACGGGTATTGGAAGCACAAAAACTCCTAACCTCTGATCCTGTCTCTACAACAGAATCCCTTGGTGGCTTTAGGCAAGGTACTTAACATCTCTGCCTCGGTTTTCCCATTTGCAGAAGGGGGCTAATAATACTCAGCCACCTACACCACAGGGGAGTCCTGAGGATTCATTACTTAATGTAAAGTGGCTAGAAGATGAAAACCTGCATGTAAGTGCCAAGGGTTATTACAGTTACCCAGGTTTAGCTTCAATTTTTGAGACTTGCTTTCCTTTTTGAAATGAGGAGAAGTGTTCCTTTTAGTCGAGCAAGATTAGTGTTCTGCACTGCATTTCCTGCAGAAGTGGGAAGGAGTCTTGGGAGTATGACAGAAAAGGAGAAAAATGTGTCCCCTTGGATCCCAATCTACCTTTCACATCCTCTCAGGAAATTGTTTTGAAAGTGCCCGACACTTGGTGCAATATGCTGCAGTCACAAGGCAAAAATTTTACTCTTTCGAGAATGTTTTATGAGCCCCAGGAATAAATCGTCTCTAGCAGGGATAGTTAAGCATAATGTTGAGAGTCTGTGATTTTCCCCAGAGGTAGAGAAATCATTCCAAGCTTTTCTTCAATTTGGTCATGAAACTTTAACAAGAAAATACTGAGGGCATTCTGGCATATTGCTGGGATATGTACATTAAGACAAACCAAGGGGACTGTTTAGATTGACCAAATTATTTCCTTCAATCTCAAATGAGTTAAATGTTTGATTTTAAGTGACAGTTCCAGTATGGCAAACTACTCTCATGACAATGAGGTCAACATTCTGCTTGGTCAGCATCTTTAAACAAACCAGCATAACTGCGTTTGATTATATGACAATGATGGAGAGCAAGGGAACCGGTCATCTTAACACGAGCTTTGCTGAGACTACAATCTGCAATAAACAAATGCAGCAAACAAAAGGACCAATTCAGTATTTGCAAATGCTGAGATTATTGGAAACAAAGGAAATAATTTTGTCACTCCAGAAAAAAAAAAAAAAGGCCTTTTATGATTGTTCTGAAAAAGCCCCCTGTCATGAACTGCTGCCACTCCTAAGAATTCAGAGCATGCAGCTAATGCTCATGGCTCTGCTTCCAACTTCATTAATATGAGATTTTGGCACTGCAGGAGCACCTCCTTGTGCATTCTGGATCCGGATCTGGCGTAAGCACATAATTATGTTTCTATTGAATTAGTTGGAGTACACGATGTGGTGTTTATGCCAGTTTTATGCTGACTGGAGGACAGACGTTACCTGGTTTGGTACAGTGTCTGCCAGAGTTTGTCAAACCTATCTGAACCAGCCTAGTAAGTTTGTGCTTGTTCAGTGCTTGGCAGCATGTGGCTGTGATGTCCTGGTCCAGCACAGGGCACTTCTTATGCCAGATTTTCTATCCCATGGAACCGTGGTTTAAGATGTACAGCGTGGTTACATGCCTTGCTTTCCTTAGCTAAGCTGTCCTGCCCCTCTACAGTAAAGTGTTGTTTAATTCCCATATGAATAACAGGCATTATATAATTCCAGAGAAAAGGCTCTCCTTTGATGTTTACTCCAAGGCTTCAGGTTTCTTAGTGATGCAGTAATTTCCAGGTCCATATGCCTCCTGAATGTAAAATATTTACGTCTTACTTCAGTAACTATATAAAAGGCACCAAGTTAATATGAGCAAGGCATGGCAAGAAAAGGAGTGTCAGATCAGAAGAGAAATCTACTGTCCACTCCTGCTTTTCTGACTTCCCATTGAGTCGAGTGTAGAACCAAGCCACCCTGCACTCTGAGTTGCTCCACTTTCAACAAATATTGGTCAAATCCTGCAGGATCAGAGCCAGCTTTGGGATTTTGAGACATGCTGGCAAGAGGATTCTGCTGGGTTCCTCCCTTCTTCATCATCCCTCCCAAGCAGAACAGAGTCATTTGCAGCAAAGTGGGTGGGGAGGGCTCGGAAATCTATGAGCCCCAACAGCCTGCCCAGGCGGCAGAGGGGCCAGCCACATGTACACTGGGGACGTCAGCATCTCAGTTATTTTTCTAGAAACAATTCCCTCTGAAGGGAGCAGTGCTTCAGACAAAGCCTTGTGACACATCCGGGTGATTTTTAGGCTGTTTTCTCTTCCTTTTCTTTTAATTACTTAGTCACGGAATCCAGAATAATCAGCCGTAAGTGGTCAAAAGAGCCACAGAAACAAAATGCCTCTTGGGACATTGCAACACAATACTGAACTAGCAAAAAGAAACTTTGTTAACCTAAGAACAGCGTGAAACTCTTTGTTTCACCTGCTTTCTCCCATGTCTCTGTCTTATTTTTCCTCCTTCCACCTCCGATTTTTTTTCTGTCTTCTCCACATCATCTTCTTCTGTCTTGGTTTGCATTCCCTCTTCTAAAAATACTTTTCTTTTGCTCCTTATGTCACTCGTTTTCTTTTCACAGTGGTTTTACCAACTTCTCTCTTTCCCCCCCCCGGTCATTCCCCTTCAATTCTGGCCACCATCCTCCTCAGTTTCTCTGCTCTGACTGGTCAGTTCTGCCTTGCTCTTCCCTCCACCCCAGTTCCCCATGGCCAATTCTTTCTCTTCTTTAATCTTTGCCTCCCTGAGGAAATTAAGGTCTCTCACCCTGAGTCTTACACCTTCTTATTCCCCATCCTTGCAGTCCTTCCCTTCCTTATGCTGTGGGTTATTCTCATTCCCTCCACCTTACTGCCCTGCAACTTTTCAGTATCCTTACTCATTAGCTACCCAGCAAAACGTCTTTCACAAGCTACAGATGTCACTACAGCCACAGGAGCCACAGTCATGGGATTGATGTTTACAGAGACAAGACTGGGCTGAAAAGAAGCTCTGCTTGTGCACAAGTTAATTCATGGAGAGGTTATTAGTTGGGTTTATCAAAGGGTGGGTCAGCAGACAGGAAAATCCCAAGCTTATCTGTTTCTCCTTTGGTCAGCTATGCCTGTTTTGTCACTGTTACTAATCCTTTCCCGCCTTCCCAAAGAGCATTGTCAGCGCTGCATGGATGAAGGGCTGCTGGTTGCCCCTTCCCTTGCCGGTTTTGGAGGTGGGGATGGTTGCTGTGGTCAAAGGCACGCAGCAGCAGAGCCAGATCCCCTCTTCCACTTATGCTGGTATGCAGCTTGGAGCCAAGGCAGCTCTTTGGATGAGATGCTCTTTCCTGTGGCTGGAAGTTGCATCAGAAGTTCACCGCAGAGGACAGCTGAGCCACCAGGCAGCAGCCAGACAGCGCCTGGCAGGGTGCTTCTGCACTCCTTTCGTCGGCTTTACCCAGGTGGTTCCCTGCTGTGCTGTGAGCTGATCCACAGAAAGGACAGCCACACACAACCCCAGTTCTGGAGCTGGTCACTGGCCATATAGAAATTGTACACAATGTGCTTTGAAGTTGCTGTGGTGAGTTCCCTCTGCTCACAGCCAGCCTCCACACCAAATGCTCTCTTCGTACTGAAAAAATCTAGAAACTACCAGGACTAACTCTTTCCCAAGGGCGCCATCACTAAGTCAACAAAGTTGCAGTATTAATGCATGTGTCCCATTGTTAGGGGTGGGAGAGGCAAAACTGACGGGGGCTTGTCAGGAACACCCACAAAGATCCCTAGACACAGAGCAAGCAAGTTTAAAGCTCCAAAGTCCAGCGCCTTGCAACAGCAGGAGCCAAGCATGGTCAAGCAACATATGAACATTGGCTTTTCTGCTTCATATCCTTTCCAGTCCTTTCCTTAAGAAATGTAGAGGGTTAGCAATTCTGGACACAGAGCCTGAGTTCACACAAACGCATACGAAACCGGCAAGCAATAACCCCATTAAATGCACGGAGAAGCTCTGAGACTGGAACAACTCACCTCCAAGAGCTTCACCCAAGTCCCACAGGAAGGCTACAGCAAAGCCAAAAATAGAGCCCAGACCTCCTGACTCCAAGCCCTGGGCCCTAACAAAAACACCGGCTTCCCTCCACCATCCTTCTCTTCATACACTACATTGACCAGACTGGAAAAGGCATTCAAAATAAATAAAACCTGCTTCTTGCGCCAAGTTTTAAAAAACATTTTCTTGTCATGGCTGGTTGTTTTTCTCCCGCTAGACGTTAGGCAGTCTCCACCGAGTGAGACAGCTCTCCTTTCTTCTCCAGGAAACACAGTTGTCTCCCACATGTTGCACTCAGTGTAGCTCAAACAAATGTTTTAGGAAATTCCCCCTAATTCGGTGAAATTGTTAGCTTGGCAGTGGCGCGCTGGAAACGGGACTGAAAGATTGCCTTGGGTATTTTTTTTATTTTCCTTTTGAAAGCGTACAGGAGAGCTCAGGCTTCAGACGGGCTGCTGAGGAAGACAGAAACTCATGTTACATATGAAGGATTTGGCAGGCCCAAATGCAGAAATTTCCAGAAGTGTTTGCGTGGCAACAGCTCTGTGCCAATCCACATTTTTTAGCTATTCTGGCCGGACGCCCGGCTGACAAGAAAGTCTTGTATCTCCACGCAGTTCACTGGCTTCCCTGAGGAGTTTCCATGCTGCATGGCAACATTGGATAATCTCATTTGCGCGCCAGAAAAACTCCTGCTACTTACACTGTTACTAAATACCAGATGTGCTTAATAAAGAGTAAGTGGAGCCAAACCTAGGGTAATCACATAACCTATCATTAACATTTTCTAAAAACAAAAAAATGCCATTGGAACAGCAGATTACTGTTTTGCTTTGTTTGCTTTACGCCCTGTTACGGGAACCCCTGGGGTGCTGGGAAGGGAGCGCGGCAGGAGCAGACAGCTCTGGCACGGCCGATGACATTGTTTACAATCACACCCCTGCACATCTGAAACATGTGTGAGAAAGTAGAGGCTAAGCAGATTTCCCCTGCGCTGGGGAGGGAGGGGTGGATTGCAGCAGGAAGTCTACGCCACCAAGAAAGTGCTGGAGTCGTGTTTCTTCATCCTGGGGAGGTGGCCAGGGAGGGGGGATGCAGCAAGGGCGGCTGGAATTTGGTCCTTCGTTACATGCACATCCCCAAGTTCCCGGTGCATGGGAATGCGGGAGCAGGCCTTGTTCCTTGAAATTTAATGACGGCCCAAATCCTCCAAGCCCGTTTAAAACACATTTTTGTGTGAGTCAGGGGGCCAGTCACCACACAAAATGTGTGCGCACAGTTATTATGGATTTAAATGGATGTTGCATATGTGCATATCTGATGCTGACCAGACCCTCGAGGGAAATAGCTAAGTCACGACGATGGTGAGTGAATTCTGCCACAACAGGCTCTCAAGAGAAGGAGGGAGACAGATGCACTGCGACGTCTGCAGCCCCTGCGCACCCCTTGCAGCAGAGACCTGGTGCGGCTCAGCCCAGCGAGCTGCGAGCCGCCCGCGTGCGAGGGGGGCAACGCACCCCGAAATGAGACGTGGGTGAAAATGCTGGTTTATCCCACAGCTATTTCTGTTGTTGACAGAGAGGAATGGAGTTAAGTGACTGGGAAAAGAGGTTTTGACTTTGTTTTAGTGTCGACTACTACCCAGATGGAAAGAAGGCTGGGAAACACACGCTGACCGGGGCCTCCCAGGGACGGCCATCCCTTGCAGGTCTGCTTGCTCTGGCTTGGTGGAAACCAAGGCAAGGGGATGGTAGCAGGGACAAGCCCAGGCCTTGCTTGTTGTGTACACGGAGGCAGGGAGCAATGAGTCACCCTCATCGCGCAACAGCCCAGAGCGGTGCCATTGCTCTAGTCCCTCAAGCACAACTCTGACCCACGTCAGTGGGAGTCGCAGCTATGCAAAGCTGGGATATCTGATGCCAAGAGCCATGCCAAGGGCACGGGGTGAGGAGGTCACAGCGGGTGTCAGCCTGCCACAGCCCAGGAGCAGGAAGGCGGCCACAGCCCAGTGCTCACTTGGCTCCCAATGTGACTGAATCCCAGCGCTTTCCAAAGGTCGGCTGCAAGAAGAGAAAAGCCAGCAGACCAGGGAAACGCCATGACCTTGATGCTGCAAGCCCGCTGCTTGTGCCCTCCCCACTCGGCCCTGTTCATTGCACCCAGTGTGCAATCTCACCCCGCAAACTCAGCAGCACCTGTCTTAAAGGCTGTGCAAAGTGTCAGCGAGAAGCACACTGCCCACATTGCCCCCAGGCCAAACAGACGGAACAACCCTGCACTCCCGGCACGGGAGCCAGCTGCACAGTAGGAGCGATGGAGCAGCTGGTCCTGCTTGGGCCAGGCTTTTGCCTGATGTAAGTATTGCCGGGCTGGCCCCTAGCCACAGGCTTAGGCAGCAGATGACTCAGGGCACTGGAACAGCCATGTCCCCACCACCTATTCTGCCTGCACTGCAGTCCTGGAGAGCTGGGCTTGCTGCTGCCACCACTCAGAGATCAGGCTGAGGAGGACACGGTTAGCCTGTTGGGTGGTGAAGCTCTAAGTCATTTGGGTCCTGCCCCACATCTCCCCTTTCCAGCGCCATCCATCCCCCTGTCCCATGGCTGGAGTGGCCCTGGCTGCTCAGCCTTCGTCTGACAAGATTCAGTTTTGCCTGTGCTGCATTGAGAAGCCCCAAGGAGGGTCTAAACATCCTCCAGTGTGCCAATCTTGTTGCTAGCACCTTTCCTCTCTGCCACAATAACATCATGGGTGGTCCTGGAGGGCTGAGGGAGTGGTGTGTGACCTGGCAGCTGGAGCAGGAGACAAGAAGCCTCCTCCACCCACAGCGCAGGCACGGAGTGAACAGCTTTCCCAAACTAGAAACCCAGGGCAGCAGCGACGCAGCCAGCAGCTCGCTCCCTTGGTGTGCCCACCCTGTCAGCCAGCAGATCTGGTATTGGTGGAGCTGCTGGTTTGGGGAAGACTCACCCCACCAGCTGTGGGCGGCGTGAGAGAGAGGCAGGAGAAAATTACGTAGTGGCTGCCCAACGCTGCATCACTGTTTCCATTTCAGGCTTTAAGGATCTTCTGAAAGAGTCAGGAAGCAGCAGAGAGGATCAGCTAATCAGCTGCATAAAGGCACTCCTTCCTTCCCCTCACTGCTGCCCAGGACTCCTGGCCCTCTGCCCACCCCACCCTGCCAGACACCTCCAGTCAGCTGCCTCCCTCTTAGCCTCCTCCCGGCAGGCTGAGGGGATGCTTGGGCAAGGCTTGTTGACTGCAAGGATCCAGGCGCCTAAATACACCCCACCAGACCTGCCCTTTCCTTGCCACACTGCATAGGCCATTCACTTCAGTCGGTAGGTGAACCAACAAGTAGATGTTTTCCTACAGCTGCTTCTGGGAGTCCAGCAACTGTGCTGCTCTTTGGAGTTTGGTTTGTTTGTTGTGTTGTGAAGGGGTACCCATCGGATGGTCCTGAAAATGAACACCTAACCACATCCCCAGTTGGCAGCAGATAGGAGAGGCTCCTGCCAAGCAGTCACAAGGCACGCCACAAACAGCTTGCTTCACCTCCCTGCCACGGAGCAAAGTCCGTTGCCATTAGGACACTTCAGTACGCAGAGTGGAGATGTTTCCCCTGGCTCTGGTTCCCATAGGTCAGACTCATAAAAGACCAAGCACTGCTGTTCAAGAGTTTGGTAAAGGCCTTATTTCCTGGATTTAGAGCCTCTCTTTTCTGAAAGGCAAGTCTTTTTAACATATATTGTTGATGCATCGACTGTTGCTGTGCCCTCTTCATTGCTATGCTTCATGAGTCACTCTAGAGACACAAGGTCCCACGAGCCCGGCGGGGCTGGCCTATGGGACCAGCCCAGCCCACTTGACAGGAAGGCAGGTTTAATACTGAGCTTGCTGCTCTTGACCTGTACGGTGGATCGGGATGCATGTGGGGTTCCTCTGTTCTGCTGTGGCTGTGTGCAAGGGGCCAGGCAGAAGTGGATCTGCACTTGGCAAGGCATTGTACAGGTCTGAACCACGGGGCAGTCCTTGACCTGAAGAGCGATCTTGAGAGAGACAAGGTAATAAAAGGGATTGAACAAGGAAGCAGAGGGGACATAAAATGAGTTTGCAAACACCACCATAGTGCCATGATCAATGTGAAAAGAGATGGGGTTTAAGGTCTTTATTAGGAAAGAGCTAAGGGAGAGGCATGAGAAGGGCAAGGGCAGGAAAACACAGGGAGGGCAGATGAGATGAGGCTGGGAGGAAGGGTAAGGCAAAAGGGAAGACAACCCTGACAGGTCCCACTATACCTTCTTCTGTTCCCCAGCAGCCAAGAGATAGGGGAAGGGTCACAAACTGGTTCCTTACACGTGCAGTAAAGATGCAGGGGGTGACCGCTTCATCACTTCATTTCTTACACCGGTGAGCCTAAGCTGACCCTGCCTTTTCCCATGTCACGGGGCGGCCATATCTGTTCAAACAACTTCTTCCAGCTTCCATCAATCAGAGCTAAAGTCGGACAAGTGGGCAACACAATGTCAGGGAACAACTGCGACCTAATGGACACAGGAAAGATCTGCTAGAGCTCTCCAACACATTGACAGGTTTTATCTTATCTCTTGCCAGGAGGGACAAAGAGCTAAAGGGACAGCGAAGGTCAGTCAGGCACTTAGGATTGCTCAGAACAAGGGAATAACTGATTACACTGAAGGACATCACGTTTGAAATTAAGGCTGAGCTCCAAAAGAATGGGGGAAGTAAGCTGTTTCTCTTCCCCAGCCCAGCCTGAGAAAGGCTCCTCACTGGCCACACCAACAACTGTGTGGAAATGTCATTCTCCTTCCTGAGTCCCCACCATGTCCTGAATGAGGGAGGATGAGCAATAAGCCTGTAAGTATTTACAAGAAAAAGGCTTAGCACAAAGTGCTTCTGGGCACAGCTCTGTTGCCAGTAAAAAGCATGATGAAAAGCATACTTTCTTTGATGAAGCCTCATTCGAGTGGTTTATGGGTAAAGGTGAATGTAGTATATATCATATTTGTCTGATGGCAAACAGAGCCCACTTGTGAAATCCATCTGACTAGGTGTTCTGAGAAAATCTTCATGAAACATCTGCGAGCTTTGAATCACTCCATTGTTGTCAGGATTTTGGCTGGAAATTGTTCTGGATGCAAGGGAATGGTGGGTCACTAATGGCTTATTTCTTATTAAATGCTTTGGGTTTAGGGACTTTGAGGATATGTAGATATTTTTCTCAGTAGCACCTTCAGCTGAAGTAGAATACTAGATGAAAAATAACCAGAGCAACTTGCCTTTCGCTTGAGTAGTAGATACACAGCTTATTGCTGTGTTAAGAAAACAGGTGAAAATATGTGAAAAGTGCTTTTGACCCGCTAGAAGAGAATAGCTCTGTCACTGATCCAGATTAACAGGCTTTAAGATGCAACTGCTGTGGGCTGAAGAGGAAGGGATGTGCTTTGGTTATGCCCCAGAGAGAGACTCAGCATATCTGGCTTAACCTCCCAGCTCCACCACTGACATCTTGTCATTGCACCTATCTCTCTTGCTTTAGCACAGCAATTTGAGAGCACCAAAATTAACCAATTGTTGATGGGTTTAGAGTTAGATTCTGTGCTGGATGCCCCTTAAATCTTCTGGTCAAAACCGGCAAGTGTAAGGTGCCCCTCCTAACAGCTTCAGCCTGGAGAGAGCAGTTTCATGCTCCAGGGAATCGCTGCGAAGATACGAAGGCTGCATCCACTGGACACCCTCTCCATCACCTCTGCTCCCGAGCAAAGCTTTGCAGGTTATCTGTCAGGTTTTGCTGGAAGAGAAAAAAAAGAAATCTCAGCTTTCCTGATTCAACCCCCCCTCGGTGGACTTAGGGCCACCTGCCCGTGTCCCCACTAGCCCAGCCCGCTGTCAATTCAGCCTTCTCTCACCTCGTTTCCTTGGCTGTTAAATGATGTTGAAGTCACGGTCAGGACTTGAGCCGCAGTGGAACAGGGGACTGCTATGCTGAAATGAGAACCTCCATGGCAACACCTCCTGAAATAATGAAAGGTGTGAAGTAAAACCGGCTTAGGTGTTTGAGTGCCGTGTCTGCATGTCACATAGCTGTGATGTTGGCCTGCAGCCGGTGGTGGGAAACGCGCCACTGCAGGCTAGGCTAGATCAGGTCCAGACCCCTCCACAACAACTCCCACCACTCCAGGTGCCAGTTAAAGCACTGCATTCCTGCCTGCGTGCCAGGCAGTTCTTGCCTTTTCCCTTGCATGCACAACCTTTAAGACAACCAGGAGCAAGCTGCGAGAGACCACAGCCATTGCTTCTGCCCCCCAACTCTGTGTCTCAGCCGCACACACCACCTCACACTCATAGCGGCTGAGGGCTGATTGCAGTGGGGATTTTGGGGGAGATGCATTAAAAAGTTGCTTTACCAGCTCACCTGGGGGTTGCCATGGCTGGCTCTGCATCCCCTGCCACCTGCCCTGCCTGCAGCTGGGACTGCGCTGGCTGTGACTCCCCGGGACGGCTGCTAGTGCTGGGGGTGACAGCAGGCACAAGTCCTCACCTGGCCATGTCCCTCCAGCATCCTGCTGGGAGGGCTCAGGAGCCTCAACCTCTGGTCCTGTCAGTGGGGGTCCCCCTCCCTTCCCCACATCTGTGCCACGGTCTCTCAGCAATAAAAAAATGGTGTCCAGGCACCAGCAAGATAAGCTCCTTGCAGCTTGCCAGAATATTAGGAGTGAGAGGCAATTCTACAAGATGTGGCCCAAGCATAAGCGGTCCTTAGTTGCCACATGGCTATGGCTGAAGCCCACATGGAGAGCAGAGCATCTGCCACCGAGCAAGCTGGTGGAGGCACAGTGAGAAACCACCCCAGCCCTCAATGTTTAACATGAAAAGGGATCACGACCTTGGGGAAAAGGAAGAAGTGATTTTCCGGTATTACTAAGAGGAACAGTGGCAGATGGCTATTGAGATCTCCCAGTATCACACAGAAAATGCATTACATGATCAGGAATGATCCCAGGTTTCCCAGTTCCCAGTCCCACAGCAGCCATGGTACTGGTTCCTGCCCAGTATGGGCCACCAGGATCATTCAGAGTTTTGAAATGGCAGCTAGCTATTTATGGCTGCTGCCTATATTACTCCAAGAAGCAGCATCTTTCTTTTCTTTACAAACTTACTCCAAGTTTCCTTGAGTACCCCGCTGACACAGGGTGAATTTCTGCGAGTAATCTTTCCTCCTCTTTCCCAGAACAGCAAACATCTGGGATTACTGAGATATCATCTTGTGGCATGGGCTGACTTTTTTCTTTAACGAGTTTCTGTGTAACAACTTCATGATGTTTTTCCTGGGAGGACAACTGTCTCATCTAAAACCTTGTCTCACATATTCCTTTATAGAAGGATGTTTTATGCTAAAGCTCTTGAAAGAATTTCCTTTCGTGCTCCATCTCCACCTTTCCCTGTTTAATTCCTCCCAAATGTCTCTCTGATGCTTAACCTGCAGGTCGCCCCATTCACCAAAAACAAAGCAAAATGCTGGTTTGAATAAGCTCAGGATACATGGATGTCATTTCTGAACATTAGCAGGCCACATGATACTACCAACTTTATTTGATCCCACTTGCTGGAGCAGCCTGAATTTCTCAGGGGCAGCGTTTTTTTAATCCTAGTTCATTATTGTTCAAACCCATCAAGCAAATGGCTGTGGAGCGGAAGCTTGAATGGGCTTGTTTAATAAACAGGCAAAGTCATTCATCTGCAGCATAGCAGCTCTGCAGCAAGGCTATGTCTTCCCCCTCCTGCTTCTTACGGGGTCCGCGTTGGCAGCCGTTACGTTAAACCCTGGTAGGGAAATGCTACGGAGGGTAAATCTTCAGCTTCACGCTGACTGCTTTTGCCCGCTACAAGAAATCCTTGCTGAAGTGCACGGTCTGATTGTTTCCGTGGGTTAGTCGCCTATTTCAAATTTATTTCTCACATCTCACTTGGCACTGCTGAGGACACTGGCCCCACAGCACGTTGTGGTCTTTACCTGAGTGAGTGATGGCCAAAGCAGCAACCCACTCAGGCCCCAAAATGTAGCCTTGGGATCTGTCGATGATAGATTTACAGCTCCCTACAGGTCTTATCATCACTGCCATGGAAAGCCGAGATAAGCTGTGAAATCATGGCACCTGCCAGCTTTAGAGAACCAGCCCTAAGCTGTCAGGATGGGCATGGCCCTGTGAGCCAGGAGCTGCACTGAGCTTCTTTGGCCCCTTGACTCGCCTCACATTTGAATGAAGGATCAGACCCTCAGCTGGCATGAACTGGTTACACTGAAATTCGGCGGAGCCCTGCCAGGCAACGGCAACTGAAGATCTGGCACCCAAATCTATTTTTTTATACGTAAAACCTGCTATTTTTGCACAGCCTTTGGTTTCACAGCAATGTTGGAAAAGCGCCCCGGCTGCGTTTCCCCTACGAAAGCATGAATGTAAGGTTTTGTTGCTGGACACTTGCACTAAAGAGATGTTCAAGGCAGATAACTGCTCGTATCCGTCACAGTGTCATTTCTGTGCCCAGGCAAGTGCGTGAGAGCCCTGCCTGTCCCCCCTGCTCCCTGCCTGCTAGAACCCGACTGAAACTCATTACATACCAGGAATACCAGCGTCCCCGCAAAGCCTGTGCTGCGCAGAGGAAGGGGAGGCTCTCCCTCGCTCCCTTTTTTCCTTTCCGCCCTGCTTGGCTAGGTCTTTGGCAGAGCCCCAGGACTGTGGAGGGGGGGAGTAGAGGGGGGCTTGGGAGGGCAGCAGCTTCCCGAGCGTACCCACAGCCCCAGTTTGATCTGCGGTACTGCCTGCTCATTTCCACTTCACAGATGCTGCTGAGCTCTGCCACCGAGAGACAAATCCCAGAAGGGGAAGGGAGTGTGGTGGGGAGGGAAGAGATGAAAGCAGAAAAGAGCCGCATTTATTAAGCTGTTTTTCTTTCAGTGAAAAGAAGCATTTATCAGTGATTTCATATATCATGTGAGATGTAGCTCCCTGCCAATTTCTAAGGATGCAAACAAGACACTGACATCATACACTAAATATAGAGCAGCTCCTGCTTTAGGTGAATAAATAATGCAGATGCAAAAGCCCAGGTCTTCAGTTACACATTCATTACCATCCGTCTGTCAGGTTCTCATCATCAGGAGAACGTCCGACTCCAGCAAGGAGTGACAGGTGAAGAATGCAAAACAACTGCAGACAATAGGTGATTAAGCAGAATTTCCTTGTTCTCTGCTTTTTTCTTACAGCTACATTTCATTTCGGCAGTAATCCACAGTGCAGCTTTTCCAGCACGGCTCTGCCGCCTCCCTCCCTTTCCCTTCTAGCCAAGCTGGAGCAACAAGCCTGGGTGGGGAGAGCCTGAACAATGAACACAGCCAAAATGTGGAAACTTCCCTAGGCACTTAAGGCGGGGGGGGGACACCAGAAGAAAGAAAAAAGGAGGGGGGGAAAGGCTCTAATCAGACTGTACAAGCAGTAGAGAGGCAGCATCCCTCTATGAAACAGAAGTTTTCCATGCCTGTCAGAGAGAGGTTTTAATTAGGGTCTCCCAATGCTAATCGCTCTTGATTCCTCTAGTGGTTTTATTTAAGGCACCCATTTTAACAAGCGCACAAGCAAACCTGTAGCTGGCTCCATGGCATATTATTTTAGCTTTCAGAAAGCACACCAAGAAGGAATAGGATTGATAATAAAACCCAAATGATACTTTCCCCCTTTTCCTCCTTCAGATCAAAGGCACTGAGCAGTAGGAAGCATCCCAACCCACCCTTACTGGGGGAGAACGACGGAGACAGGAGAGCAGGAAACAAGACAATGCACCATCAAAGCTGCCGCAAGGTGTTGGATCAATGACAACATCTGCATGAGGGTCTGGGCTACAATAGAAGCTGTTACCATGGGAACGAGCGCAAAAGCATCAGGCGGGAAGGAGCAGGCGATGATGAAAGGTGGGAAAGCGGGAGAGAGTATTTTTAGATCGCTTAGGAGGAACGCTACACAATGACATCATCCTATCTCATTATTTGCACCCGTGCTATATAACGCATTGTGGCGTCTGCCCCAGGCTGTTAAATGGGAAAATGTTATTATGGATGTGAATTATAAATACTGTGGTGAAACTTGAGCTCGGGAGTTATTAGACATCACTATTCTGTAATAAAGGAGAGCATTTAATACACTGTGCTGTACAGAATCACTGTACGGTGCAAGAAGCATTGTGTCTAGGATTTTATTATTCTCAGAAAGTAATTATGAGTCATCCTTTTATTGTTATTAAGAAGCAGAGTGTAAATAATTTTACACATTTGATATCCCACACATCAACAAGCCTTTTGCACTGGAGAAACATGGCCTAATTTTCCAGAGCACTGCGTGCCAACGTGCTCTGAGTGAATGTGGTAGTAGTCATAGGTGCTCAGCACTGCCAAAAATCCAACCATCCATGTCACATGCGAAAGAAGCCTCATTAATCTTGAAAATACAAAGTGTACGTTTCACTGCCTGTGTTCAGCTCCTTAGGTTGGGCCAGACGGCTGCTACAGTTAAGGACCCGGTAGGTAACCACAGCATCTGCCGAATATAGCCCCGATTCAGGGGGAAAAAACAGCCTGACTCCCAAACTCCGCTCCCAGCTGACACACAGAGGGGAAAGCCTCCAGCCTGGGGAGGTGAAACAAGCTGGGGCTTGTCTGCCTTGCGCCGGGACAAGGGTGTCCACAGCCCACCGCGCTGGAGAGGCTGTAATGGCTATTCCCGTCGCGCTGCCAGCAGTGAAGTTGGAAGGATAAACCCACAGGAATGTGTTTCTTGTGACTGCAAAACTCTGAGCCTGCTCTCTGCCCTGGAATAACCATCGGTAAATGCTGCGCTCAGCCAGAGCGTGTCCAGGGCCACCGGAGCCTGTCACTGGAGACGGGCAGGGACTGAAATTCCCAACCCATGCTGATACCCAACGATGCTGCCAAAATACCGCCGGGTGAGTGACAGGGCTTGCTCTAGCTCTTGCCCTGTGCAAAGCGAAGCACGTGGGTGCTCAGCCATTTGTTTTCGCACTCAGGACCAACCCCTGCGTCAGCGGGTGAGAGCAGGAGGTGGATAACGGGAGCAGCACCGGGACCCGGAGCCAGGGCGCGGGCACGGGGCAGGCAGCGGAGCACGGCCGGGCTGCGAGGAGTGAGCGAGGCTGATGTCATGCCATAGCGCTCCTCCTAGGTGAGCTAAATATAACCCCTCTCGCCCGCCCCTCTTTCCAGCTCCCCACCGCCGTGCCGCCTGTCCCAAGGGTGCAAGCGGGCTCGGGTGGGCTGGGGGCAGTGGGGAGAGGCGAGGGGCGGGCAGCCGCAGCCCTGGCATCCCCTGCCCGGCCGTAAAAGGCACTGGTGCGCAGGCTGGCCAACTGGGGAAACAGAGCAAGAAATAGCACAGAGGTGATGGCAGATAGGCAGAAATACAAGCGAGCCGGGGAATTACCACCTGGCTCTGGGCAGAGGTTGCTTAAAGCAAGGATAACAGGTAGCAAACCCTGACTTACTTATTTATTTGTTTGTTTCACCGCACAATCACGATGTGCAACTCTTCTCTCCGTTTAAGCTCTCCCTCCTTACAGAAGATCTGACTCTTCAAACATATAATAAATAGTGAAACATGGCGGGGGGTGTGTGCTACTTCTGATCCATCTTCATGGGGAGAAGATGAATGGTGCCCAACACAGCGTAGCTCAGACTGCCAAGGGTCCCGTAGGGCACATCCACAAAGCGGGACTAGAAAAGGTGAGTGAAATTAGCTGAGTCTGAAATAACAACACCTGAAGACATTTTCTTTCCTAGTCTAAATGCAGCCTTCTAGCTCCAGCATACTTCAGTCTGTTGTACTTCGTCTCCTGACTTAACTAGCTCTTGCCTGACACAGCAGCCTTTTTTAGTGACATCAATGGCTAGCTTGACCTATTCTGCACATCGGCTTCATTCAGCTTAACCTCACCCCCCTTTCCTAGTTAAGCTAATGCCCAGCACAATGCTGAATAACTTCTGCTTTCTTCCTGGCAGCTCTTTTTTGGCACTTATTTTATTTTATTTTTAAGGAAGGAGGTTAGGGTTCTACATCTTACAATATTAGTGTTGGATATAGATGAAACAAAATTTCATACAACTTATCATTTAATTTGTATTATATGTTAGCTTTGGCAGTGCAGGCATTGTAGTCATGCCAGCAGAGAAACTTTGATCTGAATGAGTGTAAAACTCAGCCAGGCTTGAGGTAGGGTTGCAGAAAACAATTTCAAATATTAAAAATCTGGCCCTTGCTTTTGGGGATGCAGGTGCTGCTGCTGCCCTAAATATCCCATTTTATAAGAGGCATGACCTCTCTGCAAAAATCAAGGACCATTTTAGGACAACATACGACTTGGGATGAGGAGTCACTCTGGACACGTGTGGAATTCACCAGACACATTTTGGGCACTGCCCCAACCTGAATGACAGCAGTCGTGGACATGTACGGCTCGAGGGACCTCCAGAGATCATCCAGCCCCCTTTCCCCTCCCCTGCCCTCTCTTCCTGTCTGATATCCCCGACTGATATTTGTTTAACCTTTTTAAAGTATCTTCGGTGACAGGAACAGCCCTCCACCGGGGCTGTTCTCGCCATTGCTGGTTACAGCATGTTTTTCCTTTAGCTCTAACCCAGCTCACTCTCACTGAGAAACAGCTCACCACCTTCTTTGCCTACCTGAAGACTAGTTAGTCTAATGGCAATCCTTACACATTTGACAGGTTGCCACATCTGCCCTCATCCTCCACTCTTCCAGCCTGGACAAACCAGTTCTTTCAACCTTTCCCTGTAAGCCACGTCTTCCAGGCTACCACCATGCCTCACGCTCCTCCGCACTCACCTTCATCGGCCCTGGAGCAGTGGGATGCCGTCCTCCACCCAGCTCAGCCCTGAGGAGGGAGAAATGGTGATTTCCCCAGCCCTACATCTGGTGTGACCACCTCCCTGCTGGCCCCTTCCCTGTCCCAGACCACCGGCTGCTGCCTTGCCACTCACCGGGACCTCCCCTGCTCTGCAGCTGCCAGCCCAGCCCTTCCCCACGGCATCGTTACCCGCCTGAATCCTCCTTCTACATGTGTGCTGTGCACTGCCCTGTATTGAATTTCGTTTTATTGATCTCAGATCATTTCTCCCATTTGTCAAGACCGCTTTGATTTCTAGCCCTCCAAAGTGCTTGCAAAGTGTGCTTCCCCACCTGGAGGTACCCACAGATTTTAAAGTGTGCTTTCTACCCCATTAGCTTTCTCATTAATGATATAAATAATAGCAGCACGATCCAGCATTGCCTGCTTGCTTGCTGCTCTCCCTTCCCTCCAACCTCTTCCAGTACCGGGGCAGTGAGCACCCTTGCCTGTGAGATGCAGGAGGGACATGGGCTTGTCACCGATGATGGCAGCCCCCTGAAGACAGGGGGTAAAGCACATCATCCCACACTCAGCACTGCTGCCGGCATTGGGCATTGAAACCTCACATCTGACGTAGGCATGCCTCTGTCCAAAGTTAAAAAGCCTCTCCTATGCATGGGAGTGTTGAACCTCAAGCCTGTAGCCAGAAGACAAGCCGGGCTTGGTTTGGCTCAGCAGGACCGCTGAAGCTCGGGCTACCAGAAGTGTTTACTGAGCAAGTTTGTACAGCTTCGGCTCAGGCTTGCCAGGGACCCAGCTGAACAATTAAAGCAAATATCAGTTCAGTCGCAGGTTGCAGCACACTCATAGCCCTGCCGTCAATGAATAAAATTAATCATTCTCACTGATTCTCTAATCAACCCAATCCTCAGAGATGTAAATTACGCTGGCAGATGTATAATCAGGGAAGTTTTCCAAATTAACCTAAAAAAACCCCAAGAACCCACTGAGTCTCTCAGCATTGGCTGACACAAGCAAAGGCTGTCTAAAACAAGTGCAACACAAAACCTGGTGGCAGCAACCATTGGGAAAACCAGTGGAAACCCACCATCCTAGAAGGGAGGGCATCGGTCCAAGATGACAACAGCCCCGCATCCCAGGCCAGCCTTTCCCCGCTGACCCTGCGCTCGGGACATGCCTCCAAGCACTTGTTTGCATGGCAATCCCATTGGGATCCTATACTTCAGCAGGAGCACCTCGGGAAATGTCCCAGTCCCTTCGGCTGGCAGACCTGTAGGAAGAAAATCAACTTCAGCGCAACGACTAGGAATAAAACACAGAGGATGGAGGGGCAGCCATCAGTTGGTGTCACCCTCTGCTAAACGCAGCCCTGCTGGCAGCCTTGGTCTGGCTGTTGGATGGAGGGGGACATCAGCTTGACAGCTTCCATGGGGTTCTGTCTTCTCACTGCTTCTGTGGCTGGAAAGAGCAGCCAGCCCTGGAGAAGTGAAGGTGGCTGCTGTGTGACAGCCCCCAGCAGACAGCCCGTGTGAAACCATTATCCATCCGCTGACCTGGGGCTGCAAAGGATGTAGGGCCACTTTATTCCCCATAGAGGTGTGGATTGAAATAGCTGTACTGGTGTGTACTGAGTAATAAAAAAGAGGAGATGTCAGATTTTTAAATGCAGCATCGGAGCCTTTAGAGGAGAACAGTGAAACAAAGCAGCAAAACCTGAGTTACAAGTGTATTGCTTGCATGACCTGGGGGCACAAAAAGAGTGTGGATGGGAACCAGCCTGCTGCTTTATGTACCCACTGTTTTATTATGTAAAATAAAAACAAAATTAATTCCAGCAAATAATGGTAAATATTTGATGATATAATTATGCCTTATTAATGCAATGTTCTTTCTTTTGCAAATTAAATTTTCACAGGAATTCATCACCCATTTCATTTTTATTATTTAGGCCATGAGTATGTCACAGTTGTTTGCTATGTACTTTCATAACCATTTGATTAATATTAAATGTTTAAAATAAAAACTCCATTTATATTTTAGTTATAATGGCCCTACGAAAATATTATGAATACGAGTCAGTATTTATGGCCCGCATTAGTTCTTAGTAATACTTTTGATTTTTTTATTGCTGAACGGGACATGCACAGTTCGTTACATATGAAAAATAGTTTAATTTTCAGGAGCTTTGTAACAATCTGTAAACCAGAAAGTTTTCCTTGCCATGCCGCATGAACCCTCCCTGTCCTCCTGTTCCCACCTCTTCCATACTGAAGAAGGCAGACCTGAGGGAGGGACAAACCTACCCTATCTGCATGCCTGGGAGAGCAGATATCTTAAAAGGCATGAACATAGGAGTTCGTTACAAGCTCTGAAAATCCTGACAACACACCTCCTGTCCACCCGAATGTACAGATCCGGACCATGGCTGGGCAGGAACTGGGGAGAGCATTAACCACCAGGATTTATCTATCTCACGGGTCTGTAAGGTATCTGTCATGCCTGTTGGCTGTGGTAATAAACCAAACCCAGCATATTTGACAATTACCCTGTACAGAAAAGCTCCTTGTGGCCACTACAGCGGGTGGCTGCAGCCGGCACCCTACTGCTGTGGGTTTCAGGCTCTGAAGATGCCCAGGAGGAGCAGGCTCCCATATGGCACTGGGAGCAGCATTAGGTTTTCTGCTCCAATAGCTCAGGCAGTTTCAAGTGTTTCAGGGTTTTTTTGCAGTACTATAGAGAATTGCTGTGGCTTCTACCAAAAAAACAAAAAAGGGCCCCAAAAACCCCTCCTGAGCACCCGCTCTGTTCTCTGCCAACCCACTGTAAATCAAGCAATCCCATGCAATGCTTTTGGATGGATCAAAACCACCACAGTCATTACTGGGTGTAAGATGTTAGCCCTAAACCAGGTACCTACAAAGGCCTTACTTCTTTTGCTACACCAGCTTGGTGCTCTGTCAGCTTTGACAACATCCTTACAGACTCCAAATGTCACCGTACCCTCTACCAGCTGCAGGCTCCATGCACAAAGCATCTTGTTCCCAGTTCCAGTTATGCTGGATTTCACTGGCATGCTCATGCATTGTCTGCAGGAAGAAAATCAGATCTCAGGATGTGCTAAACATCCTAATGACAGCAGGAGACACGGGGCTGCAGATGACAGCACCCATCCCCACCACCACTTCCACTGCTAGAAAATCAGAGTTCCCAGCTTCGCCGGGGAGACAGAGCACAGCTAGGCTTTCCTTGCTGAGCTTCCTTCTAGTGACTTGGAAGAAGCATGTTTATGAGACACGGTGGACTTCTGCCACACACCTCATGCTCATTAAAATTGGTGCAAAGCTCATCTGGAACCTCCCCGATCTGTCCTGATGGCTTCTGGTCCGCCTTGCCTTGCTACGCCTGACCAGCCGAGGCAAGCGGCTGCCGTGGTGGGTCCATAAAGCAGCGGTGTGCTCCTCACCTGTGGAAAGCCAGCTCATGGTGCTGGAGTCTACCAAGTTAAACAGTTCTTGGAAATATTCTCCACGCTGAGCCTGCTCCTCTGTTTCTGGAATGCCGCCAGCCAGCCACCCTACCTCTGTGGTGGCTGGTATCCCCTGCGATCTGGAGTTTGCTAGGCAGAGTGAGCAGATGCAGCCAGCACTAAAAGGCTTGCACTCTCCTCCGTGGCTACTGAAGTGATATTTCAAACAAGCAGAGAAAATGTTCCTGAAGGTATAGAGATTTAAGTACCACCAGTAAAAGCAGCTGCCTCCCCCTGCACTGCCAGCGCTTGCTCTCAAGAGCTCGTCCTGATTCTCGCATCAGTTCCCCAGGCTCCAGAGGTGTATCAGACACAGCTTTCCATTGAACTAAACCCTCTCATTTTGGGTGACGTTTAGCGAAATATTTTCTTCCTGAGGGTGGTTGAGGAACTTTTGGCCTGTGGGAGGGCAGGCAGAGTGCGCACAGGCCTGCAGGTGCTTTTTTCACCCCTTCCCTCTCCCAAACACACACATGCTGCCTCCACCCGTGGAGACCGCTGAAGAAGCACAGCCCATGCGTGGCCGTGACCATTGCATTGCAGCCCATCGTGAGCTGCCAGCAATGCAGAAGCAAATGCAGACCTCAGTTTGCAGAGGCAGGGGAGCCAGGACCCCATTTCTATGTGCTGTTGAAACCCCTGCTGAAGTTGGGGGCCCTCTCTACTGTCAGAACAGGCTGTGCTTTGTTTCCTTCCCACGCTGCCATCCCAGAAAGCGGGAGGGGAGCAGTAGTGGTGGCACCCAGGGCTGGCAGGGTAGGGCAGCGGCACCTGGAAGGGGGTATGTGCCCCCCATGCCGCCCTCCACTCACTGGGCTGCCACTTTCCATGAAGGGCCCAGCGCTCCGTGTTTCTCAGCCACCTTTGTAAAATAGGCTGGGGAGAGGGGATCAAAGCGGGAGGCCCGATTAATTTGGTTTGAAGGTAACAGCTGCCCTGCAAAATAAATAGATGGCTGTCGGGCCCCTGGGTCCCACCTTGCATCTCTGCTAACTTGAAGGGGAGGCAGCCTTCCTCTGGTCAGAAACCGTGCTTCCCTTCAGCTGTTGGGCTTCAGGATCTTTGGAAAGAAACAGAGCTCTGGTATGGAAACGAGCAGCAAGAGCCTGGGACAACAACTGAATTATACTGTTAAAAATACTCAGTCCTTTGCATAAACTGAAAAAAAAAAAAATATCTTGCAGATTAGGAGAATAAGTGGAGCTGCATTATCAGCTAGGGCTAGACAGCACACAGGAGCTACTGTGCGATGGCAAGGGGCAGGGGGGACGAAGCCCATCGAGCCCCTTCTCCCTGTGTCATTCCCAAAGTGCAGAGCCCGCTGTTTCCGGAGCCGCTGCCATGCAGGGCTCTGCAGCAGTCGGGGCCATCGGGCTGCCTCCTGCGAGCTCTGTTTCTGGAAACTGAAATACCTCAGCTTCCAAACCATGACAGGAGAAGGTGCTTTACTTAGGGTTGAAATTGGAGCCAAAATCTATTCCTGGCAATGACTTGAAGGTCACGCACCAACAAAGAGTTCTTACCCCATCGGTATGTGCTATTAGACAGATGCTGCTGCTGCTCTTCTCTGACAGTGACAGATTTTAGGCTTAGCATGCCACCCTTTCATGGGTGTGTTTGTTTTCTCCTCCAGTCTGCATTGCTCTCCTAATCCTTGCCCCCAACTCAAATTTCACCCACTTGCACCCTCCCTAAAGGGATGCAATTAGGCAGAGCTAGCGCAGATCTTTACAGTAACAGCGAGCTCCTGCCTGCAGTGAGATGGCAGTGCAACTTGGCAAGTGTGCCCTGCGTAGTCTCTGGTCTTGGTATCCCCTGAGGGGAGTGGAGCAGCTCACACACAGCCCGCGCCTGTTACTGGGGACAGCCTAAGGGACTCAAAGGGGGAAGGCAGTCAGCAACACCCTGAGATGTGTCCATGGAGACATTTCTCATCCCCGTCCTTTCCCAGCTGGTGGGATGCAGCACCACGCACTAACCTCCGAGGTGATGTTTTGCATTTCTAAGGGTCTGGCTCCCTTCCTTAGGTACACAGCAGAGGTCCTTTACAGGGCAAATGTCTTGGTCTTCACACTCTGTGGAAGGGTGCAGGCTCCCACAACACAGAGGCAGTTTATTACCAAAATTACCAAATGATCATTCCCTCTTGCTCTTCTCTGGGGTAAGACACCCACCATGCAGAATAGAGGGGAACGAAGCTCCCAAAAGGGCTTCCCTGTTACACCCTCCCTGCCCTCTCTGGTGCCTCTCCATCTCAAGAGGATGATTTTTTGTTAAGGCACCTCTCTGCAGGTGTTTAGCATATAAGGAGACATTGGTAAGAAACGCGGCAAGCTGAGGGTTATGAATGGTGGCCATGGGATGGGCAAGTCAATCAGGAATAAATTGGGAGTGAGGAAAGAGGAGCCTGATGCAGTACTGATCCCCATGGACAGAGATGGATTAGAGCAAACAGTTGCCTGTATTTATAACCTTCCCAACACCCTGCTGCGCCCGAAGGAGAGGAGAGAGGAAGGATCACAAGACCCTCACTGGCTGGGGCTTGGGAAAGGAAGTCTCTGAAATGTGAATGCTGGACATCCCCTCCATTCCTCCCCCCCCTCCCAAGGTCGAGATTTTCCATGGTGTCACTCCTGCTGTCACTCGTGGGGGGAGCACTCTGGTGAGCTGATCCTCACTCCCCAGCCTTTTCAGGAGCCCGGAGAGCCAACCTGAAGGGTGACAGGAAGATGTCTGCTCCTCTGGTCCCTGCCCCTCACCCCCTGCTGCCTCCAAGGGCTGGTGGAGCTAATTGGTTTATTATGAGTACAGTCCTTTTCAGTGTGGGTCTGTGTTTATGTTTACTTTTAGGAGCTAGAGATGGTACAGATGGCTAATTTGTTTGTTCGGTATTGTTCTTTCTAGCTGCCTAGAGCTGTTTTTGTACTTCTGTATTTGTCATGGTTACTGCATACTCAAAATCTCAAGTGCCTCTTTTCCTGTATGGTGGAAAGCTTACCGAGTATCGGCTGAAAAATCACGACTGTTTAGGAGGATTCTCTCTTTCGCCCCTTTGTCTGGCACTACCCCCCATTGCCTTTATTTAGGTGGGGAGCTCTAGGAGGCAGAAAGCCAGCTCCAGCACAGAGGTTTCCCAGAACACCTAGAAAACATGGACAACGGGCTTTCCCCTGGCTCTGAGAGCTGCTGAGACGGGTCACCCTCCCTGCAGGCTGGGGGGGAACAGGGGCAGGGACTGCCAGTGCTGCTGGTGAGAGAAATGGTGGCGGCGGTGCGGAGACAAGCAGCTGCGTTTGATCACACAGCATTTCTGCCCGCTTGCTGCTGGTGGGAAGAGCAAGCCCGCTGATTAGCATTCCCAAGAACACAATTAGGAGACAAGGCTATTTTCAGCAGTGTCCCCTCTCATGGCTTGTAAAGACACAAGCGCAAAGAAGCCCGGAGCAGGTGCTTCCTCCACCGCAGGCACTGGATGGCTTATATTAGCACAATGCTCCAAATCCCCTGTAAGTCCTCCCAGAAAGGGAGAGTAAATATAGTTTGTCAAACAGTTATCTTTAGCACACTGTCTCGTCTGCCAGCATGAATCTTTCTGCATGACCTCTTGCTAAGTCAGGGCAATTTCTTCTCGTTTGCTTGCTCCTGCCTGTGGTGCTGTGCCCGGAGGGGAGCCAGGGCTCCCTGGGACAGGGGGGAGACACCGCTTCCAACCCCCTTGCTGACCAGCCTCTGTACGGACACAGCTGGGTTATGGACCTTTAGGCCCCGTTTTTCCCATCTGTTTTAAAAGGTAAATAATAGGAGATGGAAGTTCACCCAGAAGGATGGTGAAGGGAAAGCAGGCCAGCTCTGCTGGGGACCCCCTCTGAGCTCCAAAGGACAAGGGGCTCGCTGAGCCCACACCTCTGCACCAGGTTCACTGTAATGATGGGACGGTGATGGGAAGAGAACCACAGGGAGGTTTTGCTGTGAGCTGAAGCCAGCCCTACATCACACTGATGCTTAGACAGGCAGTCTTTCCCTCCCTTGGTCTCACCTTGCCACCGCTTCCCTTGTGCCACCACTTCCCTTGTGCCACCACTGGCACACAGACGCCCACACACAGCTCTCCACCAGGGCAGGCTGCCTCTGCCCTGCCAGCTGCACGGGAAGCAGCGTAAGCACAGCTGGGAGGACGGGCAGGTCCCACCTTTGGGGGTTCACTCAGCCTGGGGTGGCTGTGGCTGGCTCACGGGCCATGCGTGGGGTGCTGGCAGGGCTGGGACACTGCAAGGCAGCGATGAAACCCTTTTGAGCTTAGAAGGAGAGGTGTGGGAGGAGGGGCCTTGCACACCAGCAGGGACCTCACCTGCTAGATGAAGAGCATCCTTTCTTTTAACAAAAAAAAAATAAAAAAAGAGTGAGGGACCAGAGGTGACTGCAGCTCTGGTTGTGGTTGCCCACCAGCTACCCTGCGAGCTGGGGCACCGCAGCAGGTCAAACCCCCTGCCCACGGGTCTGCAGCCTCGGTCCCCAGGGGAGGGAGAGGCGGAGGGGAGGCTGCCCCACTGACACGCAGCCCCCTCATGGCAAGCAGCTACCTGGACAACCTGGTAGCACCCAGCAGCCAAAAAAGGCCCAACCCATGTCAGGTCATGGCTATATCAGAAAGTCAGAGGCAGAGCTCGCTTTCCCCAGGATTTCTCCAGATTACTCTGGAGACACGCAAACGTGGCAAGAGAGCAGGCAGCACCAGCATGCTGCAGCCCTGGGAGCGCTGAGATTCACAGCAGGTCTCCCGTGCCCATCACAGTGGGCAGCTACGCACCTCCACACAAAAATCCACACGTCCAAATCACTAATTTTCAAACAAAAAATTTCCTTTTTTTTTTTTTTTTTTAATTTCAGCAGAGTCTCATCCCTTCAGGAAACTGCCACAGATGACCAGTGTAACACAAAGCTCAGAGTCTCCAGCATAGTGAGAAGGGGGAGATTAGAGTGAACGGCCCCAGCTGCTGCTCTCGCTGGCTGCACTCCATCTGAGAGGCATCATGTTGCAGCTCCTTCCCCTGTGCCACTCTCTAGCATGGTTGGGGAACTCTCCAGAACAAGAACAACACAGTTTCAGTGCCGTCTGCCAGACGGAGAAGCCCAGCCATGCTCTTTCATCAGGAGGCCCCCTGCTTCCTCCTGCGCTCTTCCTTCTTCCCTGCAGAGCTCTTCCAAACTCGCAGAGGCCAGGTCCTCATCTCTGCCATGCTGCCGTAAATCTGCAGCGACTCTAGCACAGCCAGGGCTTACATGGGGGAAGAAAGGCCAGGGTATGGCTGGGGAAGCTGCTGCTCATCCCGCAGGAGCTGAAGAGGGACCGGCTGTCCCGCAGGGAGCCTGTGCTCCGTTGTGCTCCAGGGATGGGCAGCAAACTCTGCCCTGGCTGAGCATCATGAAGGGGACAGAAGGAGAGGAGCTGTCTCCAGCATCCAACAGCCTTCTGCAGAGGATTGCGTCCAACAAACTTGGCAATAACCAAGGGTAGCTCTGTTAAATATGTATCTATAAGAAACCTACCCACTGCTGGGTGACTGCAGCCGAAGGAAAGTCAGGCAGCTGCATGCCAGATACGCGGCATTCTGTGGCTGAACCAATGCAGAGGCACTGTAACCATTTCCTACAACACAGGTTGCATGAGGGGCTCCAATCCATGAACTCTTTTCTCTGTTGGCATCACCTCCATCTTCTTTGCCTCCCCTAACTTGGAGCAAGGGAAGAAGGGAGCGCAGGCAGGAGCCCGTGCTTCCCGGGGCTTGAGGGTGCCACCTGCCTACCTGCAGGTAGGATGATGCCCAGCCCTCCTCTCTCTGATGAGGCCTTTGCTGGCGATGACGAGGTGCCTTCTGCTGCTCTCCTGATGCAAGTGTATCCCCTTGCAATTCTCCCCTGCCCAGTGCATGCTGAAATGCTGTGCCTCAGCCCTGCACAGCTGTTGGGCGCTTCCCCTCCTCTCCCCAGTTGGGAAATGAGATGAAGAAGACCAGCCACAAGGCTTCTTCATTCAACAAAGCTCTGCTCCAGCCAGCCACGTCTTGGTGCCAGCCTTGTTCCTGAGTGATTTCCCCACGGTCCTGCTACGCCAACATTTCCACATGTGCAGCACAGACATGTCATCAGCCAGAAAATCACTTAGGGAGTGTATCCAGTGATTCCTATGAAGCTCACTGCTTCAGCTCAGTTCTTGGGCTTACTCTTTTAATTTCCTCAACTTTGAAGCAATTCCCGACTCTACCACACCTTCCACGTGCCTGACCTGGTTCCGCTCGCTCCAGTTCCCACCTCCACCAGCTCCATGGTGGGCTTAGGGGTGATGGAGCATGCCCCACTGCCAGAGTCCAGCCACCCCCTCCACCATCCTGACATGGCTTCCATCCCAGGACTCACAAAGCTCTTTCCCGTTAGGACACTGCTAAGGAAACAGCAACAGTAATAAATGGCTTCAAGAAACTCTCCCAGCTCTTCCTATTACAAACCAGTGAGATGCCAGTACCAATAAGCAAAGCCTTAAAGCGTACGTGAGATTCTGCTTGGAAACATGATGTGTTTCTCTTGTTATTCATGAGTAAGGATTGTATTTCTCAAGTAAATTAACTTGAAACACGTTTCCAAAGTTAGTTTAAATGGGAATTTTCCGACAACATTTTGTGTTCGTTTTTTAAAAGGCCAATCCAGACAACAACCGCGCCTTCCCTTTGCTTCAAGGGATGCAAATATTGTGGAGAAAAGGCAGATCAGTGGATCGGTAACAGCTTCAAGTCCTTCACCCCTACAGCTCTGCACTTCCTTCTGGTTATTCTGAAAAGCAGCCAGAAGATGCCCTGCATGGAGCCAGGAGCCCTGCAACGCTGACGACAGAAACCAGCGTTTTGTCTCACTCGTCAGCCACCCCCGCCCCTTTCCTTCCCAGTTTTTCTAAAGACATGCTTGTGACAAAGTTGAGGACAGAGCAACTTTGCTCAGCTCAGGCCCACATTGCTCCGTTGCCTTATCTGCACATACAAAGTACCCTGAAAGAACCAACATTTCTTCTGAATTATTTATAGTATATGGAAATGATAATAACACAGAAATCTGCTATGATTTAATTAATTATGAATAAGTAATAAGGTAATGCTAGCAATACATTTAACTGAAAAACCTATTTATAATGAAATGATTTCTTATAAATAATTAGAGCAAAACTGTGTGTGTTGTAAGTCATCATTTACATTTAGGGCCTGATTCTTCTGCACTTGTGGTGTAACTTCACCCACGGGGATGCTCCCACGGAGCCAATGAAGTCAGTGACAGACCTGTGGGCAGGATGGGCTCCAGTTTAGAAGGAGAGCAGACTGCAAAAGTAAAAGGTCGCTTTTTCTGTTTTGTTTTTTAAACCAACTAAGGGTCAGCAATTCAGTGCCTGAAAGATGAGCTTTGCTTTTTGCCTGGAGAGTAAATTCACCTTATTTTGCCTTTCTTAACTCCGTTTTAAGAGCAAATGAAATCCAGATGACTCAAACTCTGTTTCACAAGTATTGCTTATCATTTGCCTAAACCGCTCTTGCCTGACTGTGCAACAGCTCCTGGCAATGTGGACCCTGACTGATACACTTGTGGGTACCGTGGCAAAACCCAGAGTTTGGTTACTGAGACATGATGGGAGGAGGGGCACCCAAAGGAGTGTGCCGTGTACCATCTGAGCCAGAGGGATTAAATTCAGACTGCTGTCACCAGCCTGTCCCTGGTGCTAACCTGGGCCTCAGCTCAAGGGAGTGATGAGCAAATTAGACCAACTGGCTTCCAGCTCCCACACTCAACAGGCAGGAGCAGGGATGGATGGCACCTAATTTAGCCTCTTTTTTTAAAGCTGCTGATCTCACTGCAGTCCTTTATCTCTGCCTTGAAATCAGGCTTGTTTTTAACTCTGGTCAGGTGCAAACTGCTTCACAGAAGCAATACTGGGTTTTGGCTGTAAGCAGTAAACAGAAAGGATGCTTCATTACTGTCACCTTCTTGAAAAGGGACAAAATGAAAGAGGAACAGATCTTGCAGCCCTGCTTTCACTGACCTAAGTCAGGGTTTTGCTTAGGGGAGGAACTCAAGACAAGCTGGTAAACACACGTTTCACTCAGAGGCTTAGGCTGGCTCCACCTGCAACAACCTCAGATGCAGCCGGTACCCCTCCTTGCCTTTGCCTTTCTTATGCAGAAGAAGCCTGTGCTGGAGCAGCACCGGTACCTCTTCCTACAGGTGAAGCGCTGCTTCAGCTTTTGGAGGGGCATGTATGAAGTTCTCAGGCATGAGCTGAAAACCTCTAATAAAATTAGGCTCAGTGAAGGAAGAGAAAGCCTTCCGCCAACAAAAGCAGTTGCATGCATAGCCTTGATAGGCCAAACGTAGCCCGCGAGCCACTAGCTGAACTGCCTTGGTCACCATCGGGATGAAACAGGCAGTGCCACAGCACCTCTTCGGAGCCATCAGGAAGAGCTTAAAGGAGCCTTGAGGTCGCACGCAGCGAGAAAGGTGAATATGGACCAAACCCAACGCTCTTGGACAGCCCCATCCCCTGCAGGCACCTCTGAAGGTGGTCCCCCGGGGAAAGCAGTGCCGGCAGCAGGGGCACGGAGGGAAGGATGAGGGGAGGCTCCAGGGCAGGTAACCCCATCCCTCTGCAGCCAGGGAGCAGCTAAAAAGGGAGCCTGGAAGCCTGCCTATGCAAACCAGATATATCGGTGTCACGCCAGTGCTTCGTGGACTGTTATCCGTCAGAAGAAGCCCTGAAATTGGCACTCTGCGCAGAAAAGGAAGGGATCCACCCCAAAACACTAAATGTCAGGAAACTTTTGTGACACAGGATGAAGAAACACATGCTGCCGCTGCAGTTCAAAATGTTCCTGCTCGGAAGATAATTGGGAGGCAGCATGGCCGGGCCAGGCTGCGGGTCCGCACCTTCCACCCATGCCAGGACCACACCAAACCTGCAGAGCACTTGCCGTGGGTCCTCCCCGAGGGGTGGCTGCAGGCCAAATGACTCACCCCCCAGCACGCCGTTCCCAGAAGGTGTCCCTACCTGGAAAGCCTCATCCTTAAGGGCGGGATTTCAGGACATCACCAACTAATTTCTGCTCCTCTCCTCTTACCTGCAATTTGGTGGAATTTTATGCACCACTACTGCATGAAGTGTTTGTTGCCCAGCGTTAATAAAGATAGCACGGTACTTTCTGCAAGGAAAAAAACGCATTCCTTCTGCAATTTCTGAAGGGGAAGTAGCCCTCACTGTATTCTCACAGGGAGAATGGATTGAGCCCTATTCAATCACCACCACAAAATCACAGGAAATTTAGTGTGGGGTTTTTTTGTAATTATTACAGTCCAAATAAGTTTGCAAGTGCGATGGAAAAAGTGGTGCTTGTGCTGGTTTGCCTCCATTGCAATGCATGAAGTAGGATCTGCAAAGGCATGATGAGTCAGTGTGCAGGAGCTGATTTATTTCCTGATTTTTGTAAAGCGAAAGAAAGGTGATGTTCAGCATCACCTTCCCCCTGCTCCCGCTGAAGTCTTTCATACAGAACCCTAATTTTTGAGCTTTCTAACTATCAGCTGACGCATGATGCATCTTAGAAGAGAAAATTATTTGTTCCTAGTGCTTAGCAGCAACCCGAATTAAGACAAAAAAGCCAAAAAATTGCAAATAGTCTGGACAAAATTAAATGTCCCATTCCGTTATGCAGTTGTTGCCTAATACCTGTAAGTTCGCTTTCTACTGGACAGCTGGAGAATATGACACTTCTATAAAAAAGGGCTGGAGAAAAACTGGATTTCTGGTGGGAAAAAAATTAAGGGAATCTATTTGAAAAAAAAAAATCATGCCTCCTTCAGCTTGTAAATATGCAAAAAGAAGAAAAAAATCCAAAACCCCAGGAGGGAGAAGAGGAAAGTCCAGCTTGCTTTCTTGCATCCCAGGTGAGTGGGTGGCAGGGTGAGGCCCCCTCCGCAGCCGGGGTGCCCCCGCAGCCCCGCCGCCTGCCCGCTTCCCAGCCCCCAGCCAGCCACTCCAGCCTGGCACTGCGGGAACGGGAGGAATTGTCTCCCACTGCAAGGAAGCGACCTGGTGAACCAATAACCCCTTTCATCTCTGGTTACTCATCTTCTGTTTGTTTTTAAATGGTTGCCAAAAAAAAAAAAAAAAAAAAAAAAAAAAACGGGTGAGGCAAATCTGGGGCCGGGGGGGGGGTGGCCATAAGTGTTTTATAGTGGAAAAGGGTAAAAGAAAATACATACTTGGCAATTTTGCAGTGAAGAGTGAATGCCCTCCTCCCCAGAGGCAGCAGCAGAAGTCTCCCTGAAAATTGGAGATTTCCCAGGGAAGCCACAGCCCTCAGCAGAGGAGGGCACCCTGCTGCCCTGCGGCTCGTGGCAGGGTGCCCCAGGATGGGATGGGGACACCGCGGGGCTGGGGACCACTGAGGCAAGTGGTGGCAGGTTGGTGGAGGGCAGAGAAGGGTACCCCGAGGGGGGGGCACGGCCGGGTGCTGTGAAGGGCAGGGGGGGTTCTCACCCCTACCCCGGCGCTGCGTGGGGGTGGGAGCCGATGAGCAGCTTCTTGCGGTGTTTGCCGAGGTGATGGGAGGAAGAAACACCTACTACAGCTGGAAGCTTTTGTCGACTTTTCCTGGCTTCTCCATGAGTTTATTTTATAGGGGCTTCCCCTTGCAGCAGCGGATTGGGGTTTAGCATGTACTCTGCTATACCAGTCTCTACGAAACTAGCTCTCAAGTGGCAGAAAGAAAAGCAAAGTTAGGTGATGCGTGTACAAAAATAACTGCAGAGTTGCCACCCCATCTTCAGTGCACCTATACCAACCAAGCACGGCAGCCATACAGACACTAGCATGCACTTAGGAGATGTCTATGGGAGATAGCAGTGTTTCTTCTTTCCCAGAAGGGAGGCTTCGGGAGCCTTTCAGGGAAGCTGAGTGATTCAAATTTGATCCCTGCACTTGGTGCTCAAAGCTGGTGGCTTGCTCCAGAGGCTGCCCGAAGGCAGTGAAAGAGTTACCTCGGGAGCGGAGCGGCAGCCCCGGGTGATGGAGTGGATAAGCAGGCACTCCATTCATCTGCTGGGAGCACTGCCTGACCTTGGGCTGTGGCAGAGGAAAGGCGTCCCTGCTCCTGGGAACAAAGGGCAAGGGAAGGAGGGTGACTCAGGAGTCCCGCTGGCCTACATGGAATCCATCCATCCAGCGGGGTCCACCTGCTGCAACGCACGCACCCGCTTCAGAAGGTGAATCCACGTGTTGCCCAGACCCACCTTCTGTTTCAACAGGGGGGAAAAAGTTTTCTTGGTTTTTTTTTTTTTTCAATTATTATTATTTGGTGTTTTACTTGCCTCGTTACCTGTGGGAGCACAGACTTGAAGATGTAGTTTATACTGGGCTGGACCATGGCGTACGAACAAGAGTCCACACGTGGAAAGGTGGTGGTGGTGGGTGTTTATATTTTTCAAAAGCTGCAGCTGGAGCTACCTAAATGCAAATGCTTGAAGAGGAAAAACATGAAATGCTAAGGGTTGAGCCTTTTCAAGCCGAATTATTGGACGCCTCCCACCTGTGGCCCCGTCATGGGGACACAGGCGCTGAAGCAGTAGGAGTCAGGGCTACGAACATCTCGGTTTACTACGAGCTCAGCTACTCCGGGTGCCATTAATTTTCGCAAGGTCCAATGTTTTCTCCTCCCGCCTGAGGAGAGTCTGTGCTCTTCGTGTGGCGAGCACAGCTGCGCCCTAGCACCCTGCACATCACACGGGGTGTCCCACGCCGCGTTGGGGGCACATCAGACATGAGCAGCGGGTGCAACTGGCAGGGCAGGTGCCCCGCTGCAGGCGAGCCATCATCCCGGGAAGGCGAGCGGGTGGCTGGGTGTTCCAGAGCAGCATCCCATCCCATCCCATCCCATCCCATCCCATCCCATCCTGTCCCGCCGACAGCAGCTGCCCACCAGCAGAACGGATGAGGAGGGCTTGGCCCAGGCGCAGAAGGAAAGGATCCAGGGGCTCTGTTGACATAACAAGCCACTAGAGAGCACTCTCAAATGTATTTATACCCTTTGCCTAAGTGCTAGCTCATAAAAACACGCGGTTGCCATGGCCTGGTTTACAGCACATCTAAAAAGAGCTCCCAAACATACCAGGTTTTCTGAGGCCACTGCAAAGGCGGTCAAAGCCTCCCTTGTGCAGCGCCTTTCCTACCCCCGGGACCCAGGCACAGGGCAGCACCCGGCAGCTCCACGCACCCCTTCTTGCCCCGCACTGCTGCCTGTTCACAACCAAGTGTCAGAAACGGTATTAAAAGAAATTTAAAAAAATAAAAAAATAAAATAAAAAAAATTGCACTTGGGCAGCTACAGCTTTTTTGAGTTTTCTTTTTTTATACACAAAAAAGTGCCAGAAGTATTTAAAGCTCCTTGTTTCCATATACTTAGTGTCAGAAGTACAAAAAAAATAATGGAAAAATGGCAACAGGTTAGCTCAGCAGCTATCAACAAAAGCACTGTGTAGGTGATGTGCCAGGAAAAAATATCTTTGAAAAAAAAGTCATGAAAGTGCGTTTGAAAAAAAAAAAATAAATCACACGTTCTTCATTAAAACACTTTTAATACTACACAAATTACAGTATCACCTTTGAAAAAGTCTAAAAAAGAATATTAAGCACTGTTGCAGCTAAAGGACTTCAGAGTAATAAAAAAAAAAAAAAAGAAAACAGCTTGTAGCCCAGGAAGTAGTAAACTGGTATGAAGGGAGAATCCACCGAAGCATTACTGTAACTCAGTGAAGTAACCAAAAGGAAAAAAGCAACATGGAATGTGAGAAAAATGAGTTATGCATGAACACCCTCAGATTTTTTTGTTTCCTTTTGCAGTTCTGAAGTTTTACAGTGCAGATTAGGCTTGGCAGGGGGCTGGGGACTGAACATCAGCCGAGCGAGCATAGCTACTGCGAGCCATTTCTTTTTCCAGCTCCGTTGTTCCCGGGCCACCGCCTGGCATCACCAGCCCGGGAGTTTCCATCCTCTCCAGGAGTCAGAGAGCCGCGGGAGCAGGGCGGCCGGCGGGGAGGAAGAGGAAGGTGTGCTTCCTTACGGGCCTCTCCGCCCAGTCACACCGACATCCCTCGGCCCCTAAACAAGGGTATAGGCTTTGTCAGGAGCACGTCTCGCCCTCGGCAGGGGCCACCTGGCAACACAAAAGGGGGGGCCTTTTTAGGGAGGCTTTGGGGTTTCGGTTTTGCTTCTTTTTTCAGAGTAGGGATACCACCTTAATCAAAAACATGAGCTTCATCCCATGTGAGGTATTATGCCAAGCAACTTTGAAGAACTTGTTACCATCTATCAGCTCAAAATCCATTTTTTTTTAATAAAGTGCCTAAATACACATTTACACAGATCATAGTGGTTCCAAAGAATCCTTTACAGTTGTTTGTTTTATATATAAGTATATATATAGGTATATATATATATAATGTGCGTTTTCTTCAAATTGGCTAAATGTGTTTACATAAGACACCAATCTTGACTATAGGTATAAGTTTTAAAGCGTAATATTGACTCAATGAATTTGTTTATCATGCAAGTCTTATCTAATATTACATTGACCTGTAATATGGAACACAATGTAGTGGGTGTGCTCATTAAACACTTCATAAAAAATTACTGTGCATGTGCAGTTCTGATCTTCAAATACTAATAAATGACCATTTTGTTTTTTTAGAGGAAAAAAAAAAAAAAAAGTAGTCTTCCAAAAAAGATCTACTCTGCATTAAATTGCAGTCTGAACATTATCACAATAAGAACAGTTGACTAAAAAGCACCCAAAATTCTTCCAATTATAGTCGGCTGAACAGATTTTTCCTCCTCCTCCTCCTCCTCTTCCAATACTGAAAGTGTTTATTAGCCCGTCCCGGGAAGGGACGACCTCGCCACCCTTTGCTCAGAAACAACCGCTTATAACCCAAGTTATAAACACCTCAACAGAAGGGCTCGTACAGCTGCAGCGTTGCCAACGAACTATAAACAGCACAAAAACATCACTATAAGACTCGAACTATTTCTAGTAACCAATGATTTATTGATTTTAGAAGTCTGCTTGGTGATGCAGAAGCGTGATCAAAAGAAGTGGCTTTACAAAAGAGTTCTCCAAAGTAGCTTAAAAGGCAGGGCCAGGGCCATGATGTGCAGCCCTAATTGCTTTCATTTCAACCAGTTTATATTTTCATTTTCAAAGAATAGCAGTAGGTTTGTTTCAAGCACACGTAATAAGGAAATTACAGGTTTCCTCCACCCACATTTGGGCTGTCACTGATATGCCCGCGGGCAATCTGGCAGAGCCTCAGTCACCGCTGTCACTGTACCACACCGTACCTGCCACTACTTGGAAATACCAGGTCAGCGATAGTAACAATAGCAACAGCACTAGAGGTGACTGATAAGCAAACTCAAAGTCCACCTGCACTATTTGAAAATTAAAGTAGCACTAAAAGGAAGGGGAAAAAAAAAAAAAAAAAAAATCAGTCTCTCCCCCACCTCCCCAGCTTTGTCCAAAGACACAAAAGCCCCAGAAGTGACGCTGAAGACCTCCAGAGATGGCAGTGCTACGTTGGCACCTTCGCCAACCATATAATGAAGCTCGTTATCAAAATTCCACATTATGGCATGTAATTGATGAATAAATGCAGTTTTGTAATCTTACAACTGATCACGTGAACTGTGGTCAACTTTGCCTTAAAAAAACAAAACAAAACAAAAAAAAACCCAAAAAACCACCACCAAACCAAAACCAAACAAACCCAGAAATTCCTAACTCAACAGCGCCGCTCGGACACCTCTCCGCATCCTACTCTGGAGGCAATTTCCCTTGAGAAACACAAGAGGAATTTGGGACTGGATCTGGCGGATCTGCCATCACAACCCGAGCCGCGCGTTTCTGGGAGAAAGCCCTCCTGCTCCCTAAGCTCGCCTGGCCGGCGGGATGGCAAAGGGCATCCCCACCTTGGCTAAGCCACTCTTCTCCCCAGCTGCCTCAGACCAAGCCTACATGCGACCAGCTCTACAGGACAGGGGCCAGGAATAAGGAATCACAGACAGTAAGGCAATCTTTACAATGTCAGAAAGTGTATTTGGCATTTTAAAAAAAAAAAAAAAAGGGAAAAAAAAGAAAAAGGAAAAGAAAAAAAAAAGAAACAAGTGCATACAAATACAGCTAGAAGCATTTCTGGTTCGCCAAGTGCTCTCTAAAAAAAGCAGTGCAAGTCACAGCCTACATTGAACAGTAACTGTCACCAGGGAAGCACAACAAATAGTTGCTATAACAAAAGAGGGGGGGAAAAAAAAACCAAAACGAAAAAAACAAAACAAAAAAAAAAAAAGAGAGAAGCATTAGAAGAAATGCCTTTATAATAAGTACATACCTTTTGTCTTCAAAAAATATAGAAACACAATGTATTCAAAAAAATCAAAATTATACAGCCATGTTTATGAAGTCTACATTTCCCTTGTCTTGGAGATATATATATATTTATATATATATATTTATAGATATATACAGAATTCGAGCAGTTCGAGTTCAAGGTGACGTCGGGTGGCGAGAGCGGGCAAGTCACGAGTCCCTCTCCTTTTTCACTTTCACATCCCCGGCCAGGATGGTGGCGATCTCCCCCTGCATGAAGGCCCAGGGGACGTTGGAGCCCACCAGGGGACACTTCTCCCCGCTGGGGCAGTACACCTCCCCGCTGGCCCCCTGCTGCTTGATGCTCTGCCGGGAGCAGGGGAAGCAGAACTTGTGCGAGGGGACGGAGGGGCACTGCACGAAGTGGGTGTCCTCCAGGCGCTCGTGGCAGAGGGTACAACACAACGGGACGCTGGCGGCGAGGGACGAGTCCGGCAGGCTGGCAGGGTGGACGGGCTCCAGCCCGCCCGCCGCGTTGGCCCCCTGGCCCGGCACCTCCCTGCCGGGGCCCAGCCTTCTTTGGTTCATGGCGGAGGGCGAAGGGGGGCTGCTGCTGTTCCTCCGCGTGGTGGAGTGGACCTGGTTGGCGTCTTTGGAGGCGTGGTTGCCCCCGGCATTGTCCGCCACCAAAATGAGGGCGGCCATGGGGGACTGGCCGTTCTGGGCCGCCTCGGGCGGCGTGGTCCGGTTGGAGTGGGGCGAGGCGGTGGGCGGCGGGGGCGACATGAAGGGGGTGGCCGTCAGCGGCAGCTTCATCCCTTCCGACGAGGTGGGCAGCCAGGGCTGCACCTCCCCGTTGATCTTCGGGGGTCCCGCCTCGCCCTCCGGCTCGGGGGAAGGCTTCCTCTTCCGGGCGGCCCGGGCCCCTGCGGAGGCAGAGGGGAGGAGGAGGAGGAGGAGGGTGAGAAGGCAGCGCAGTCGCAACGCACCAGCGAGCGCGGGGGTCACCGCCGTGCAACCGCGGAAACGGGTGGCCGCGGCCCCCCGCCCCCCCCTCCTCCGGGCACCCTCCGCCCCACATGCCGGGAGAGCCCCCCCCCCGCCCCCC
>JAVJGI010000062.1:82884363-83022228 GCA_035590275.1 Ibycter americanus
TGGAAAGACGCTTTATCCATGCATGCTAAGTAAACAGATCTTTGTTTTCGTCTTCCACCCACTGCCCTCTTTCTCCAGCCCGAAGCTGGAGCCTCGCCAAGCCGGCTGCAGCGGTTGCTGCCTCCACACACAGTCACACACACACGGGGGGGAAGAAGCCGGGTTTCTCGGGTGAGGCAATGCGCCTGCAATTGGCAGGGACAAGGCAGGAATTGTAATTGCACTTCATCATGTGATGGCTTATGAAAGAGGAAGTTTGGATGTTTTAGTCACGTACTCCTTTGCCCTCTTGCTTTAGCCTCCAGGTTCTCCGAAGGAAAAAATTACATATATTTATATACACTGGTGGAAAGCCAAGAAACTGTGTTTGCACATTTCAGATCATGAGCAGAGCTGGAGTGCTAGCTGAGGGAGGCTGCAGGGGAAGAAGAAAGCAAAGCTTTCAGCTGTGGCGGGCTTTTAACTGCAGGACAGAAAATGTGATCTGTATTTATTTTCCTTTATTTCTAATGAAAACTAGCTGCTTGGAAAAGTCGACATGAGTGGTATTCTGGTTTTGCCGCATTTTCTGCCTTTGAATTCATTCTGGCTTAAAAGGCAGAAAAAAAACCCCCACATTACCGAGCTCAATGTCAAAAAGCTGATAAAAAAATAGTGGCAGTGCTACATAGGAAATGTGGTTTATGTATCAAATCACACAAAAAAGTCCTCAAAGCTGCTGACTGTTACAGCAGTAACTGCACAGGAATTGAACAGATAATGCGTTTGTTTCTTGTTCCTTTTTTTTTTTTTTTGGAAACAGAAACCATGCCTTGGTGTCCGATCTCTGCGAAACACCCCTTGCTATGACACGCCAGTGCTATAGATAGGAGCAGCGAGTGCTGGAGGACACCTGCCAGGGCTGTGCGGGTCTGGGGCAGTGCCTGGCTGAGGGGCACCATGGTGGCATGGATGGGGGCCCTGCACAGTGTGGGAGTCCTTTGCGTTGTCCTGCTTGCGCCCGATGTCACAGCTGAGGGAAGGAAGGGAGAGGAGAGGTTGGAGCGGGGCAGCTCTTTAAGATGAACTCTGCCCACCGCCCCCACATCGATTCCATGGCGAGCCCCTTCTCACCCCCGTGTTTTTTAGATTTTTTCAGTGAACCACACTGAGATCTTGCTGTGTTTCTCTGCTCCTCCCGCTCTGCAGGGCCTTGTTTCCCTTCCTACCTTTCCTCCGCACTGGTGGCAGCTCTCGCAGGCAGCCCCTTGTCCCAGAGCTGTGCCCCCAGCCTGCACGTCACCCATGTACCCATCCTTCGTGGGGGCTGCCCTTCCTTTTGTGTCCGAACCGGTGCTCCTCACCTGCTCCCTGTGCCCTCAGCATTCCTCTTTCCCTCTTGATCGAGGGCTGCCCCACATCCTTCTCCTGCAAATATGTACCGCTTCCTCCACGGGTCTTATTTGCATCCTTCTCTTGGGGCAGAAGTCCTGCAGGGTGGTGGCAAAATTGCCCGAGCTAACGTGGGAAGGGTGATTATGCTGGAGGGTGCTACTACCTCTCCTTCTTTGAACCGTAATGAATTATGGAGGCTGCTCTCCCAGAACTGAAGAGGGGAGAGGCTGGGAATTGTTCTTGAAGTTTTGGATTTGGTCAGATGCAGGTGATTTGGGGCCAGGGAGCCAACCAAAGCAGTGCCATCAAGGCTGAAAGCAAGACCTGCCAGCTTAACCTGCAGAAACCTGACAGCAGATACAGCCTCTGCCAGTGCATGGCTGGGAGCTCGGTCATTAAGTATTTTTTATAATGTTTTAGAGTCTCTGCTGAGAGGAGAGTTCAGGTAGAAACAGAGGGGCCTTGCCTCCACTCGGCTGTGCCTCCTGATTTTATGGCATCCCTGCTGTTTTCATTCCTACTGGAGATGGTGGGTTGCTCCAGAGGATTTTCCAGAGGGCTGAATGAACCCGGGTTTCAGTGGGCTTCTTGCCTAGGTGAGGATTATGTCATTTTTGCCAACAGTTAAAAGCCCCTAGAGCAACTGCTGGATTTTGCTTGTAGGCAGCTGCTCATATTTGCCTGCAAGAGTGAACCACTGGTAGCCACTTTAGAAACACTGAAATTTTTTGTTTTAGAGTCATAGAATAGTTTGGGTTGGGAGGGACCTTTAAAGGTCTCATCTAGTCCAACCCCCTGCAATGAGCAGGGACATCTTCAGCTAGATCAGGTTGCTCAGAGCCCTGTCCAACCTGGCCTTCAGTGTTTCAGGGATGGAGCATCTATCGCCTCTCTGGGCAACCTGGTCCACTCGTCGTAAAAAATTTCTTCTGTATATCTCATCTAAAATACCTAAGGTGAAGCGTGCTCTACAAGCATTCTCCTTGGGAAGGCTGTGGAGGATATGGTTTGAGAGACAGGAGAGAATCAAGGAGATACTGCCATCATTGGTCATTTAAAACGATCCATCATTCTGGAAGTGAATCCCTCCTGCCCATGTTTTAGGTATGGATTTTGAGATGTACAATTCAAACAGCAGTTCAGATCCTGCTTTCACGTTGATGCTGGTCCCAAAGCCAGCCTCACAGCACACTGGAAAGAGAAAAATCTTAGAGAAAAAGAAAAATCCTCACCCAACAGGGTTTTATTTAGTGCCATAGGGGAAAAAAAAGTACTGATGAGAGTATCATCAGGCGCAGCCTGTTGTCATAAATAGGTTTTGGACAGGCTGATGGTAAGCCAGTGATCCTGCAGATGTTTACAACCACTTATAACTTTATTCACAGGAGCATCACAATGAATGTAAAGCCACGTGCGCTTACGTGCTTACAGGCCGAGAGCTCGCTTCCCTGAGCGCCGCTCGTCAGCGGCGTGCTGACGGCTGCCCTGCCCTGCGGGCTGGAGCTGGCTGCTGGTGGCAGGAGCTGACAGAGGCACTGGCAGAAAAATACTCCACCGAGGCCGGAGGGAGGTCATTGAGCTAGCTCCCTGCGAGGCGGGACACGCCAGAGGATTGAGGGACTCAGCAGCTACTCAGTGTCTGTGCCCTACGTGGAGGGCTTGTGTTAACTCCTTGAAGACGGCTGTGTTGAACGCCGCTGTTTGGTTTTAACTCCTGAAGAGCTGTGAGCACCTAAACAGAGCCTGCCTAGAAAAGGAAGCAGCAGCAGGACACTGGTGTGCTATTAGTTCACGGGTATCTCCCGAAATACGGATGTGCTATACGTGTGCTGCTATTCTGCTATGAGTTTTTGCTTTAGAAAGTCTGGGCAGGGCTCGTTAGCAGGGAGTCGCGGTGCAAGCAAGGGCCTGGGTGCTACAGCTTCTGCTCCACTGGTGGGCTCTGCCCTAGGCAGTGTGGAGCAAAAATTGCACGCTTTCTGTAAAAAAGGAAACAATTCTGTTTGTAACCGAGCATTTGACTTTACACCCTCTTTTCAAGTAGCAGTAGAAGAAAAGCACTGAGGAAAAGATCATGGAAATACTTGAGAAATCCAGAGGTTACTACCCTCCAAAGAGAAATAAAAACTTCAGAGAGATACTTCCAGATGCCAGAAGAAAGGGCAATTGATGTGGAAAAGCTTCCGCCCCTTATCCCCAGGCTGGGTAAATAGGCATGTCGGGTTATCCCATTTACACCCTGCCTTGGCGCTCTGCATTGCGAGCCACAGTCAGCAATTGTCTGCGGCCACGGGCAAGGGGGGGCCAGGAATGCGGTGGCCGGGGGCTTCCTGGGGCGCAGGCAGAGCGGCCAGCCGGCTGGGTGACCCCTTCCTAAAATAAACAGGAAGCCTGGGAAGCCGTGACCCCTCGGCGACACCGTGCCGCCGGCTCTGCTCCCTGCCTTCCCTGCAGGAGTCTGCAGGCTTCCAAGTACCCTCCGAAAATTGGACAGGGGAGAGGGCTTCACAGGAAACCTTACAAAATAAGAGCAGAAACAGATCGTCTGTTGAAGAAATTACGCAGGGCTTTAAAACTCCTTCTGTTTAAGCCCCCGGATAGTTGTATTCCTTGCCTGTGCTTCATCCCCCTTGAGCCCACGTCGATGCAGCGTCCAAAGCGGTGACCAGCTGCAAAGGAGGGACAGAGCTTCCCTCTCTGCGCGCTGGAGGGCTGGTGTGCCTGAGCAAAGCAAGAGGAGCCCCTGGGAGGGTGCGCCAAGGAGTTGCTCGGTTGGGCTGGGAAATGCTTTTTCCCTCTTTGGGGGACTTGGCAGAGAGGTCCTTGCATGACATAAAAGTCGAAACTGAGGTCCAGACCTTCTCAAAGCCTGGGCCAGAGTTATTAAAGCTGTTTCCAGCGTGGGAGTTCCTGCATGACCAAAACGTCCCCCCCGAAGCAGCAAATTGGTGCTTGCTGACAGCTCCAGCTGGCCAGCCACCTCCTGGGCCCACCAGAAGAGCTGGCTGTCCCTAAAAGCCTCCCTGCCACGGCGGCTGCTGGCCCCACAGTTTGGGACAGGAGAGGACCACCGCCGGCAGGGGAAGCAGCCCTGCTGAAGGGAGTCTTTGCCGCTGCTGATCTCAAGGTTTCCTGCCAGTGTGGCGGTTTTGCAATCCCACTTTTCTGCTCACCCGGCGGTTGCCTCGTCCTCCCCATGGGGCTTGGGTGCCTGGAGGGGCTGGGGGCTCGGGGAGGGGGGGGCAGCTGCTGATGGGTTTGGCCTCAGTGCAGGTTGGCTGGTTCCAAGACTGGAAGAAGGAGAGAAAGGGGGGATGGATTCCCTCTCCGGTTAAATAGCAGTTGCTAGGGTTTTGTAGCGAGCTCGCCTAGCTGGGTAGTAAGATGCACGGCGCTGGTGCCCTTCCTCCCCCCACCTCAGGGGGGATGCTGTTCAGAGGAAACACTACAGCATGTGGAATGATGTGCAGCTGCTACAGGACAGTCTCTTGAGCAGACCAGTCTTCCTTCAAGGAGGAATTTTGGGCATTGGCACGCAAAGGCTGCCAGCTAGTGCGTTAGGCTGCAGCCTGTTTGTTCCAGGCATGCTGAGATGTGGTTGGGGTGCCTGTGTTCCTGCTAGTCATTGCAGCTGTATTACTTCCATTTTGCAATGTAACAAGAGCAAACAGAAGTGTGCCCAAATCTGAGAAAACACAAAAAGCAAATTAAATTTGTTTCTGCCCTGCTTGGCACTGCCTCTCATTCCCCTCCCTTTCTCTCCTCCCAATGCCCAGGCAGTGCCCCTCCTCTGCAGGGAGCCCCTCAGTCAGAGCAGGGGTGAAATGCTCTTTTTTGTGCTTCAGCCCCTAGCCTTAGCTTTTTGCTCACTGCTGTCTAATAGGCTAAGTGAAAACAAGTAAAAGAGGGTATTTTTATCTTCTTGTGCATTCTGTATATGCGTAGTATACTACTGTGTAGCAGTGCTGAGGAGCAATACTTACAAGTTTAGGCATTAATGATGCATTTGTAAACTTAAACAGCAGAGCTGTATTGCATTACCTCATCCTGTCCCCTTGTACTTTCAGGCAAAAAATATCACGCACATCCCTTTTCCAGGCACCTACATCCCTCCTGCTCATGCTGAGCTCCAGAAAGAGGTGCCTGCTAGGGAGTACAGTTGAGTTCATGTTTGATAAAAAGAACACCAGCAACATTACTAACCGGTAGACCTGAGCTGGAACTGGCAATTAAGCTCAGTCTCCTCCTCCAAATTTCAGTCATTATAAAAACTTGCCAAAGGCTGGGACCTGCATATCACTAAGTCTCCCAAATGGGACTGGGTGAGGAACTGAGGACCAGTCATCTTTTTAATGGGACCTGTCGAGGTCCCTGCGTCATGCCCGAGGAATGGCTGTGCCGGTGAGCTCGCTGGGGTGGCTGCAGAGGCTGCTTGCACAGCTGCCACTTGCTGCTGACTCAGGGGTCTCGCACGTGCTCTTGGAAGGTGCCAGACAGGCATCCCTCAGCAGCCCTCTCTCCAGCACGTCTCACCACAGTTTCAACAGGCAGTCCATCATGATCAGGAGCACCAAGCAGCTGCCTCTTTGCTCCATGGTCTTTTAGAGTCCTTTAGAGGCTATGCCAATGGCAGGCGGCATGGCGGACACCGCTGTCATTTTGTGTCCCCATGGCACCCCACGGCAGCTTGCTGAGACATGGGCAGACACCTCCTTTACCCCCCCGGGGAGAGCAATGACAGGGAAAAACCACACCAGTGCAGACTTCAGCAAGGACTAGTTACCTAGTGCTGACCAGGGCCCCTCCAGCTGTCTCCCTGACTGCGGTGGAGACGTGGCCCAGGAGTCAGATGCAGGTCCTCTGCTTCGCTTCCCACACACCCTGCACAGCCTCAGAGGTGAATAACTGCTGGATATCGCGGATCTGGGATGGGTTTCAATGGCTGATCCAGAGGCAAGAGGATGATCACCTTCATCATCCATTTTCCCTCTGCCAGTTACTATTATTGCTAACTGCTGTTCCACACACATTGTAATTAAGTGGAAAAAATACAGACCAAATGAAAAAGGGTACGAGCCTCTCAAAAACATCTCTGCACTAGCTGCAGCCTGACTCAGCCTTCAATTAACATTCTTGCTGAAAATAGATTTGTTATATAGCTTTTGTTAAATCTTACATAATAGTAGGCCAAATCGCTGCCCCAGAGCGCCACACTGAAGAGAGAAGCTTGGCCCTGGTCTCCTGGGCACCATCTCATCCTGTCTTTGATCCAGATGGCCTTGGACATGGGTGAACTACCAAAGGAGAGCGTGCAGTACACCTGCAGCTCCGCCTTGCCGGGTGCATTGAACTGCCGCTGCCACCAGCAGAATTGGTCCCCCCACCCCGGCTGCCCGGCGCTGCCCTCCACATCCCACCAGTGCAGCTGCTGGAGCAAACCCAGCAGCCACAGCGCAGCTAAACCTGCCCCAGTGATCCCATTCCGCTGCTCCGGGGGTGCTCCTGGGGCAAAAGGGAGCAGGTCGGGATGGGCAGCTGGGGAGGGACCTCAGCAGCAGCATCAGTTTGCAGCTGCTGCAGGAGACCCTTGTGCGGCACCCACACCCGCCCCGTCGCTTGCCACAGGCTGTGCCACCCCTTCGCCAGCTGCTGGAGGGCACGCTGGCAAGGAGGGAGTGCCATGTGGGCCAGCAGGGCTTCCTAGGGACATGGGGCTGCTCTGGAGATGGGTCTGATTTCCTAGCAGGGCTTGAGGAGCTTTAGAGTTGGGATCTATCTCCTGCAGAGCAGAGTGGTGACCCTGCCTCCATCGCCAGTAACGATAACGTGGGGAAACCCCTGCACAGGGCTCCTCCTCTTCGCTGCAGGGGGATATCCTTATGGCTCAGTACTGCTATCAAAGCATTCAACTACCAGCATGATTTTTTCCTTTTTTGTTCTTATTGGGCCTAGCTTCTAACTGGTACAAACATGCTCTGTGTGTGTGTAAATTTATGTGTGCGCCCACAGAATATAAAATGGGAGTATGTATTAAAATCTGGAAAATTTGCACGTGGCATGCAGATATCAGGTGAGGAAGATACTCCCATGTTTACTTCAGTTTGGAGGACTACATTTCATTTGAAGCCATTGCTGTCAAATTTATGGCTCCACAAACGCTCTCTGGGATTGTGGGAACCTCAGCCTGAGTTTGCACGGTGCTCCTGAACCAGGATGGTGTTTCAGACAGAAGGAGATCTGGGAAAAGGAGGAGACGGGCATATCTAAATCTGGTATCTCTTACCACCCACAGCCTCAGGAAAGCAATGAACACAGTGGGCACTGTTCCCACCAGGGGCAACTCTGCTAAGTCACTGAACTTGCACCAGGGTGGTATTTGGCCCAAGGTGGTGATGTGCGGCGCTGGTTAACATGAGGTCAGGTGTGCAGCTGACAGGTCACCACCCCCTCAACCAGAGGACTGTCATTTCTGCTTGACTCGGGCCAAGAGTCCCAGCCCAATCCACCACCAGCTTGCTCCTGCTGGTGCCCCCCTCCACCGAGGAGCTGGGAAAACTGGGGATGACAGAAAAGTCACATAAAGGGCTCAGCTCCTCTTCTGCCAGGAGACCCTGCAGTGGCACGCAACCTTGGACGAAGTAGGTTAATGCAAGTGAGGTTCTTTCTTCTGAATTTTGTTTTATACCCAGAGTTACGTGTTTTGGCAGACTTTTTGATGAATAGGTCAGCAGGGTGTGGAAATGTATTCTAAAGCTTTCTGCATCCTTGCACATGCTTCTAGTTGCCGGGGGTTTTGCTTACTGCTTCACTTGGAAAGGTTTAAAAGAAAATGCAAATTGTAGGCAAAGGGCAGAGATAGGTTTTTGTAAATACTTTTGGCACAGATTTTAGCCATTCTGTTGTGAAACAACAGAAAGAACCCCCACTCAACTGTATACAATATGAAAATAGCAGTTTCTTTGTTTACAAACAGTAAAAAAAAGCATCGCAACCTGCTATGTGCATCTCCAGATAGCATATGTAAATATCCATAAAAGTATCTTTGCCTCAGAATGGGTACAAAGCAAGTGTGGGAAGAATCTGGACTTTTTCACATCTTCTTCCAAAACTAGCATTGGTTACAAAAAGATATTGTTTCATGTACTTCAAAAAGAAGCGAATGTTTCTGCACACTAGGCTTTCAGAGAATCAAACTTCTACACCTGGAATATGAGAAAAATCATATGAGCAAAAGACTAAGAAACGCTTTTCAGATGTAACCAGATACGCTGTCTGACAGACTGGAGTACTTAAAATCCTCTTTAACCAACGGCATGTCAAGACATGCCTGCTTCGGACACTGTTCAAGACATCCAGCCCCCATATTTTACATACCCTCCTAATTACATTCATATGTTTGGTTTCATATTTGACCTCTCTGTTGCAACAGAGTGCCAAGTAAAGCACTCCTCCTCTTAGGTCTGATACAGGAATTAAGCTGGAGGGTGTGGGGGATTCACCGTCATTGTATCCCTCATAGGCACACTAGAGTGACATGCACCAATAAGCAGTACAACAAAATAAAAACATTTGAAAAATCCCCAGTGTCAAACGTGAACTTTTTAATTTAAAGTATGGTCTGGGCGTTGTTTTCTGGAGCACTTTGGTGTTCACACCTCTAATGCTTCCTCCATCATCTGGCAGCTCATCAGCTACCAGATTTCAGCTTCTCTTTATTGGGAAGAAAAGACTATTTACACAAAAATTTCATCATTCCAGAGTGAGAAACTGACTCATCTCAGTTGTTGGGACTTTTGTCGCTGAATCCAGTGGGCTCAGGTTCCTGGTGCACCGGGAATGGCTTTACATGAAACCTTGGGCTTCACAAGGCGGTGGAAACACTGATCAGAAGACACCAGCTGCACAGAGAACTTCACTGTTTTCTTCCATCCCCTAAATTCTCTAAGAAGCCAACATGAAAAATCACATCACTGTGAGCAAGAACAGGATTGGACCCTTTATAGATACAGATATAAACCCAGATAAATGTGAGTATTTGGTGCTAAAGGCACGTGCTTTAGAAGCGCATTATCAATGAGAGAAGATCTGAAGGCACAGTGATTCCTAAATGGAGGCCTTTGGACCATTGCTGTTGCTTTGGGGAAGGAAACAGCAACAGTGACCAAAAGAGCGAAGCGGCTGGCAGCTGCACAAGGGTGGATGTCACTCCCAGCCGGTGAGAGAGAAGATCTTCCCAAGTGCAGCCCACAAGGCTGGATCATGGCCCCTCAGCCTTCAGCACATCGGGATTTCCAGATTCAAGACAATGCGTCTGGGATTTTTTTGGGTGAGCTGCACCTCCTGTATGTTTTACTTGGACAGTCGGGTTTAAATACCATGCTGCTCTGTTTTCCTTTAGCACTGTTATTACAGCCTTGTTTGTGAAGCAGGAAGAGTAATCCTCATGTAAAAATAATAGTATTGCAGACCTAGACAGCAGATGGTGTTATTAAATACCTGGGCAAAGTCTAAGGTCATCAGACTCTAACAATTAACAAGATATATTGTCTATCACTTAATAGGTAACCTCCTAGTGTGGGATGTTTGCAAGGCAAGCAGAGTGGCAAGTGGTATCTTGTCCAAGCCCAGATAACTCTTCTAGTTAAACAAATATTTGGCAACCATTTGCTTGCCTAAATTTGTTGCTACCAACACATTGGATAGAAATAATATGATTCCATTTAATCTCCTCAACGATCCCTTCTTTAACCAGCTCCATTAGGTTTTAACTAGACGGCAATGGTTTGAGTGCTTATTGATAGTTGCCTGGCTTGTAGGGTAATTTATAAGAACATCGAGAGGCAAATCCTTAGGTGATGTAAATCATCGTGAGTCTGTCACAAGTTATGTCTCTGACTGGCTCCAGCAAGGTACCATGCCCATGAGGTCTGCTCGCCAGCCAGCTTTCGTTGTCCACAGAGGTTTTCAGCCATGGAGCGTGTTTCTTCTTACTCACAGGACTGCTCTCCTAGGGAAAGCGCACATTTATCTGCATTGATAAAGTTGAAATTGAACCTCGGTAATATGCGGCAGGGCTGTCCTGTTGCATGATCTAATAAAATTTTCAGGCAGAGTTCCCTCTAAGGATTAATTTTATATTGTAACAACTGCACTTTATCAATGTTTTCCTTCATACTTGCCTAGCCGTCCCTGAACTTTACCTCTCAGCTGATGGGTGACTATTTCACTTCTTTAATGGCGCTCCCAGGCCTGAGAGCAACTTTGTGTATCTGCTCATTTACCTGTTTTTTCCTCAGTTGTTTCTTTCCTGCCACTACCTCGTAGCGAGTTGCCCAGGCCAGCTGCCCAGCCCACCCTAGCAAACAGCTGCAGCTGTTCCAGCCCAGCCCAGTGGTGTTTTTGCCTGAGCAGGGCACCTGGCTCCCGTTGGCATGCCTGGTGTGCAGAAAGGTTGCTCCCTGACGTGCAGCCTCCCTTCCCTTCTGCCGTTGCCTTCTTTTAGTAGCTTAGGCGAGGGCACCCGCATTGCTTTCAGGGATGTAGACCCCTCCATCACCTCTTCAAGGAAGCCACGGAGGCCAAGCATCACTCTTTGGGGCTGGTTTGGGCTTTCCTTTAATTCCTGCGTAGTGGCAAGGTGGGAAGCTAAGGCAGATCCTGCCGCTGCCAATAGTTTCACACAGTACTTTTCCTCTACGGCAGTTGCTCTCCTGCTAGGATCCATGAACTTGAGAACAAAGTACATTTTATTATTTACAAGGGTTAGATGACAAATACAAACAGATGGTGCAAAGATGACTCCTAATGCATAGTGATCAAGGAATTTAATATTCATGGGTAAAGGCCTGGAAGATTAAGTAAACAGATTCAGATATGCAGGGGAAAGTATCTCCTAACAATGCATAAAGTCAGCACGGCCTTTTGTGCCCTGTTACCACTTGGGCCAGGGCCATTAACATAAAGGGAAAGGCTGGCTGAATTTTCCAGTCTTCTTCAAGTGCTCAGCTTGAGCAGCGTCTTTGTAAGGAAGCCCTCAGAAGGGGTTTTTGCAAGACCGAGAAAAAGGCTCTGATATTGCTATTGAAGAGGGCTGCAAAGCCTGAGCATGCTCCAGTCTGCTGCTGCTGCCCTTCCGTAAAGCAGCCTTACCTGAATGACATGGCTGTTTTAGCTGGGACTGGTTAGATGACTTACAATTACTCACCCGAGCAAGGGTTGTGGCACTGGAGTCTCACCACACCGCTTTGCCGTTAATGATACTTCTCGTGGCAGAAGCTGGGATTTTGCTGGTGCTGCTTTCACATGTAGTCATCTTGCAGAGGCAATTTCAACACTGATGAATATTACGAGTCAGGTCCTCAGCGTGAATCACCCTGTCCTTCCAGATGACTTTTTCTTTCTGCTGTTTACATCAGAGGCAGGGAATTTTGATGCTTTTTTGTGCCTGTGACTAAAGGAGTGTTTCATATGAGAAGCGATTTCCAAACTCACTGAAGTCATCCCTCTATATATTTCCTTTTGTTGTTGTTGCTGCTCTCATTTTGAGCGTGGGCAGCTAGTGAGATGTTTCTAAGGCACTACTGACTGAGCGCTAAACGTACGGCAGAAAAGAAAAGCAGGGGGAAGAGTTTATCGATGCACGTTGCTGGATTATGCCCGAAAGTTTGTTCTGCAACTTCCATCAGTCTTCCAATTTTTCTTGTCCAGATCAGGTTGTTGAACAAACAGATTATCTGGGGTTTGGTCATCCAGTCTGCTTGTGCAATCGCTCAGCCCCGGGAAGGTGTGCGCACAAAGTCAGAGGCTGTGGCAAGAGCAGGGCAGCAGCTCTGAGGTGTCTGCCTCCCTGCCTTCCCTTACAAAAGCCCCTCGCCAGCGCGATACAGGGTCAGGATGCCACAGCCTACAGATGGACGGGAGAAGCTGGGAGATGGGGGTAGAGCTGGAAAAGGGTCGAGCTCCAAGCTGCAGCATGCAAAGGGCGGTAGAAAGCTGCCCGTGGATGTCGAGGTGAGTGCTCCCCCCTGGCCCTCCACCACTCCAGCTCCAGGAGGAAAAATGTCACCCCAAACTCAAGAAATGGCATCACTCTTTGGCTGCTCTATTTTCACCCTCCCTCTGTAGCTGTAGCCACCACAGCCATTCCTATGGGTGTCTCCCAAACCACTGAAGACTTCAGACACCTCTGGATGCTCTTTCTGAGGATCTTGCTGCTCTGCCGTGCTTTCTCCATGGCACCTGGCAGCGCCCTGGGAACGGTGTTGGATACTTGAATCCTCGTGAAGGATGCTGTGTGAGGGAAGGTGTGTTTACTGCCATGACTCCAAGTCTCAGATTTCCAGAGGGTCAAGATGCTGCACGAGGAAGTCACACCACTCACAGCAGCAGGAGCAGAGCATCTCCACGTCTGGTATCTGCTCGGAAATTTGTCTGGCTCTTTGGATGCATTTGGTTGATATGGCTATGCAAGCTGGAACGTGGCCCAAGTTCTATGGCAGGGAAACCTGCCCTGTGAATAAAAGCCTTTGTTAGGATGGATCCCATCTGTACATGATTTCATCAGCTCCACAAAATGTACAGGACATTCATATGGTGAAATAGGCAGAGCTCCTGTTCCAAGAGAGAAAACCCTTCTGTCTGCTTTTCTGCAGGAGCCTGTTGCCATACGAGGAGGTGAAACCTTCTGCGACACTGTTGCTGCTCTTAACCGTGGGGTGGGACAAGTGCTGGGATTATGCTAACATCGTCATAAAAATAACGTGCATGGAGAAGCGTCAAAAGCCCACCGGAAAAATTGGCATTGCTGCCTTCTTTGCCTTCTCTTCCTTAAATATGGAGATGCTTAAACCAGTGTAAATACAATTCAGGCCAGCTAACGAGCAGTCCACAGTGCTGAAACACTCCTGCTGTCCAAGCCAGCTCCCTGCCAGCGATTTCATTTACCATATGTTTGGTGTGGTTTTTGGCAGAGTCAGCCCAAGGATTTTTTTGGGCAGGCCTGCAAAACAGTTTTTCCCTGCCTCCACTCAAACGTGAGCAAGTCCTGTCTGCCACCGTCACACCGTTGCACAGGGTCAGCCTGGCTGTTTTGGGCAGAATTAGTCAGAGGGGCCTCTGGAAAAAAGCCCAAAGAGGGCTGATTCATTTTCTGCAAGAGTATTTGTGTTAAGGACACTGTAGGAAGATGACTTCTTCAGCATCATGCCCAGCCACTATTTTAGCTGCTTTTCACATCATGCAGTAATATCTCCAGCAATCACCATTTACTTTCCTGCTGGAAGGGCAGCCTGAGGAGGCTACAAACAGCAGTAAAGGTAGATCCCAACGTGAATGGGAGCCCCAGCAGAGCCAGCAGTACCCAGCAGCAGTCCACCAACATGCTTTCCTGCAGCTGCCTCATTTTTCTGGTTTGGTTTCTATTTCTTTGCTGCGAGCATCTGTTAGGTTTGCAGAGGAAGCTGCCAAGGTGTGAGCCGGGGCAGCCCCCCGTGCTCGCTGGCCCATGCAGCCCGAAAGCCCAGCTCAGGGCAGTGGTGGCCATCCTAGTGTCCCCACGGGTGCCAGCTCAGCTGCCCGATGACAGTGCTACTGGGTAAGAAGGTTGACGGCTTTCCTGGGGAAGGAAAAAGGAGGGTTGTGTATGCACAGGGAAGGATTAGCTTACATGGCTGCCAGTAAGAAGCAAACCTGGCAGGGTTAGGACATTTTTCTCCAAGCATCAGATCCAGTGTCGGAGATGGCTTGGCGTGACCTGGCTGCACTTTGCCCTTCTGCTGCCTGCTGCAGGGGCTGCCCAGCTTGGGCAAAACCAGAGCAAACTGCAGTGTGGGGCAGGTTGCTTTGGAAAGCGATCACTAATGCTAATGTACCTTAACAAAGCAGCAGCAGCAGTCCAGTAGTTGGGATGGAGGTGCTGGAGGACCGCACTGGGATATAGTGTCCCTTACCCTGGGATGCACTACCTAGACATACAGCCTTGGCTGGTGGCATCCCGCTAGGGCTCAGAACAAGTCTAGCCAACCAAGAGAAAAAGAAAAGGGAATTTAAACGCACCTTCCTGCTCCTTTTTAAGCAGATGCTAGATGGGAAGATCTGGCTGCCTCTTTCCTTCCTGCCCCATGCTCAGAGCATGTACTCCCAGGGGAATAGCAGTATTTCACAGAGACAAGTCATGTTCCCCCAGCAGAGGAGCTTTGCAAAAGAGTCACAGGGTGTCTGCTCACCAGGCACTGTTCTCTAGACTTGTTGACCTGAGGGAACATCTTTGCCAGGTGAGCCCTGCAAGCAAAGATTAGAAAAAAAAAAACCCAGTAGCCTGCAGGGCTGCTATTCCTCCCTCCCCTTCTGCTGAATTAATTGCTAGAAAGGCAGTGCAGCTGCACAGCAGCCAGGCACTCCATCCCCTCCGGAGGAAGGCATCAGCGTTTGGCCTTACCTCTACGTTTCTGTTCCCTGAACCAGTGTGTCTGAGCATCCTGATTCACCCTGGAACCGAGACGTGGAATTTGGCTCGATATCCATTGGAAGGAAACGTAAATGTTCATGCCCATAGCAGCTTCTTTTGCAAGTGTGCTAACCCAGTGAGCAAATGTGTGTCCCAGCCGGGAGGCTTACAGCGCACAGCATGGGCAGAAGCATCGCTTGCCATGCCTGCCTCATCCTGCCCAGCTCAGACCCAGCCTGGGGCTGCTCCTGGAGGCACCAGACCTGCGTGCCATAGGACTGCTGCAGGGGCCGGGGGAAGCTGCTGTGCACCCACAGGAGGGCTGGCCCCCAGCCCGTGTAGGGCAGGGGCTGCCCCCCAGTACCTGCGGGGGCGATGCTGGCAGAGTCAGACAGAAGAGCGCTGAGGCTCCCCAGGGCACCAGCCCCTGCTCCACCGCTCTTCCCCAAAGACACAGGCTGGCCTTTAATCAGAGTAAGTTATGCACTGCCAACTGTCAACGTCGCTTTTGTTGCACTAATGGGTGTTTGCTATTGCAAGGCTGGTGCGTGTTAACCCCAGACAGTGACTCAGCATGCACACCCCTACCTTGAATGCGGGAGAGCTGCAAGCAGGAGGGGAGCGCGGTGGGGTGGCCAGGGCTGCCACATGCATGGCTGCAGGGTTTCTTTTCTTCCTTTTTCTCATTTCAGGAGAAACCGTTGCAAATTTCACAGATCTTTCTAGCGCCGGCAAACAAAGGGGACATTAATTCTGAGCGAGGGATTTAACATCCGTAAATAGTAAGGGCATCGCTAGCAACTGGTCGCTTCTCCTGCCGAAGCAGAGGTGGGCAGAGGCAGGTTTAGAAAAGACAAAAGACGGGGAAAGTGGCCGGGCGAGGGCAGGGATCTCTGCAGAGAGAAGCCTGTGGATAAAAGCAAAAAAGAACAAAGGGAGAGACGCTGGGGAAATATGACAGAGCAGTTGCATCGCTTATCTGCTCCCACATCAAATAAAATTCCTAAGTGTAAACCAAAAACAATGACTAATGCAAAGCTAAGGACTGGCCTATGGGAAGGAGTTGTGCTGCTCTAATCAAAGGGCCGAGGTTAAACCATTTTAGTGAGAGCACTGCACACGCAGGCTGCTGGTAGAAGGAAAAAAATCTGGCTTTATGGCTTCCAACGAAGTATGACAAACACAGTGGCTTCCTGGTGCAAAGTGCTGATCCTGTGCAAATGCAGGCTTCCATTTGTTCAGAAATTGTTCACGCGTTAACGCTGTGCTGGCTGCTTCTTATGCTGGATAAGGCATGGCCTGTCTTCCAACAGGTGGTTTAATGTCAGAAAGAAAAAAAAAAAATATCAAGAGCTAGAATAAGCACATGGTGCACCATTTTGGCTCTTCCAACAGAAATGTGACTGGGAGTTCACAAAGAATCCTGATCAATCTTACCCTGGGTTCTACCACTTGTCTAATTTTCACTTAAATCAAAGCTATTTTAGTTTAATTGGCTATATCAGTTACATATGTGTCAGTGCAGATGTCTCCAGCTCTTTAGCCCCAATATAACTAATTTTCCAGGGCAATGCAAATGCCAAGAGAAATGGTGCTCATGAGCCTTAGGGAGCTGATGCATGCATTTGGCAAACACCTGCCCTGGTTTTAGGTGCTAGGGGACCCCTGTGGTGCGTGGGGTGAGCAGAGAGACCTTGCCTGGGGTGCTGGGGCCAGGCGAGGGGTGCGGGCAAGGTCAGGTGAGAGAGCCATCGCAGGAGCCAGCAGACAGGAGCGGCAGGCAGCTTCCAGCCACCGAGTCAGTGTGGAAACCTCCTCCCCTAGGTTTATTACTGCAAGGTGTGTGCTTGCCTGCACACTCACCCTCACCTACCCTCACCTGGGGTTTGAACTAGCCCGTCTGGCCAAATATTTCAGATGACAGAGTATGTATTTGCTTCTGCCACCTCCAGGAGAGGAGCAGCCCGGACAGATGTAGGCGGCAACATCTTCAAATTACAGCTTAATCCACACCAGCTCATGAGTCAGGGCTGTGACTCACAGGCAGAGACATCTTGGCGTGAGGGGGATACAGCTCCTGCCCCAGCTGCCTGCCCGGCCCGCACCGCCTGGACCCAAGCTGCACAGCTGGGGCGCTGCTTTTGCATCGTGCTGCTTTTGCATCGTGCTGCTTCGGCACCAGCCCTGCAAGGCGAACTGGCAGGGAGCTGCGCTGGCGCAGGGACAAGCTGCTGCAGTCCTGGGCACTGCCAGGGGCTGAACAGGCAATGCCGTGGGGCATGTGTCACCTCAGTGTCCAACACTGTATGAATTACTGAGTGCGGCCCAGAGACCCACGTATCCTCTAAATCCTCTAAAACGTGTTTCCAGGACAAAAGGAGGATGGAAACGTGGTTTTTTATACCACTGGGTTGGTTCAAATAACCGTTTAGATAGTAAAAATCAAGCCCCACACATCCTGCAGCTTCTTGAGGTGCTGCTTTTATTTTCTCTCTGAGAGAGATTAGCCTTTGATGACTGGAGATCAAGAATATTTCCACCCATACAAGGTAAGTCTGTTGGTGCTCAGAGGAAATGGGGTTCCTGTGATGGACTTATTTTAGGTCCACTGATGATTTTAGATGCATCAACATTTCAGGCGATAAAGGCGAGCCTGCATTTTAAATGTGTTACGTGCTCCAAAAATCTTTCTACCTTAGGCCAGTCCCAAGGCTTGAATATTAATGAAGTACATGAACAACATGTACTGTCCCATGTCTTAATGCCTGCCTCAAATTTAAAATAGCCTGGTGCAGCCATAGGAAGTCTCACGTCACTAACTCCACATCAACCGCAGGTAAACGCTGTGGATGGTACTGTTCGGCTGGGACGCACTTACCAGTGGTTTCCAGCACAGCTTTCCTGTGAGGAATGGAGCTGATCTGGGCTGTGTGCAGCTGGACTTTGAGGGCTCCAGGCGTGCTGGCTTGGATGTGCAGGGGCAGAGCTGTTTGTCTCACTGTTTCCACACTGCTGCTTTATTTTTAACCACCAGGACTGAGTTTCCCAAAAGCACTGCATCGTCACAGACAACAGGATATTAAATTTAAGTGACAGATTTCCGCAGTGGTCATTTTTTTCCAAAATCCACAGAGACCACGGTGGCTGCCAGAGCAAACGCGCAGAGAGCGGGTGCTTGGTGCAGCCCATCTCCCACCTGCGGTACTGTCGCGCAGGGCCGGCATCCTCTCTGCATCCTCCCCTGCGAGGAGGAGGAGGAGGGCAGGCCCGCTGAAGCAGCCTCTCTGGTGCTTTGAGTTATGAAAAGGTGATAGTTGGAAAGTTTCTTCTGCATTTCGTCCTTTGAAAGGACATGTGTAGTGTCACTGCCTTGCTTCAGATACCTGTCATATGTGGGGTTGAGAGCAGCACTAAGTGGGACAGCGAGGTTTAGTTTGTGCCTTTGAGGAAACTTGCCTCTTATTCCCAGCACACCGATGTTGCCGTGCTCTCCCTCTCAGACCCCCCTGGAAATCTCCTCATCGCTCCCTGCGTCTCTGTGCTTTATAGGCATCATTATCTTTAACCAGCCCCTGCTCTCCTGGGCTGTGCCTGCGTGGAGGGCTAGCCCGCAGGGCACAGGAGCGAGCCTGGGGCCAGGGCATTTCTCAAGGCATTTGTGCCTTGTCCCTTTCCCACAGGTATTCGCCCCAAGCTGATTATCACTTCTTTGAAGTCTGACATACAGAAAGTGCATGTACTTAGAACGGGGAAGGTATGAAAACGCTAATGGCAAGCAAACCAACTGGAGAGGGAAACATTTCCAGTTCTCCTTTTTGGGTGTCTTCCCAGCTGACAGAAGTGCCCCTTTGTGCCTGAGACAGCCTGTGATGACAGATCAGTGCCGACCCCCAGAGACATCCCCCATCGCATCTCCCTGTGGCGATGCCCCCCCCAGCCTGTGCCGCCAGCCACTGGAGGAGGGGGCTGGCTGCTGGGGCAGCCACTGTTCAGCTCGCTCAGCGCAGGGGGTGACGCTGCCCCTGCGTTTCCACCACATGCAGTGGCATCGCCACACTTTCGTTACCTCTTTTTTACACTGTAAGATGAATGCCCCTTCCTCTTCTCCTCCCTCCCCCCTCCAAAGGTTCGCCAAACCTGGGAACGAGCAGTGAAGGCAGCTGTGCCCTTCGCTGCCGCCGTGCAGCCCCCTTCTCCATCCCACCAACCGTGGGGTGGGCAGCCACCAGCCGTGCCTGGGGTTTGCTTCCCCTGGGGATGCCAGGCCTCCTCCTTCCACACAGCTGCTTCTCTCAAGCCGTTTTCAAAGTTTCAGGCAGGCTCGGAGGCATTGCAAGCAGAGCACTCAGGAGATGTTGCAATGGGGCATTTTGTTATACAGCGAAAACCGCCTTTCTTGTGCCCATCTCAAACCTCTTGCTCATGCCCACCCCTGCCGTGGGGTTGTGTGGCAGCTAACATCTGGGACCAAGTTAAAAGTAATTATCTTTTCGGTTATTTTTAAGCTAAATCATTTCCTCGATCCCCTTCAAATGAAAGCGCAGCATGGGGAGGGAGTGTGAGTGGAGCGCCCGTGGCATTGGCAGCCCCAGAGGAGGTGTGGGTCTGGGGGCGGCTCAGCTCCCTGTTCCCACGGATACCCACGCAGCAAGCCAGTCCTTGGTGGTTTTTAGGGCAGGCTGCGGGAGGCTGAGATCACACCCATTAATTGTTCCCTTTGCCTGCTCTTCCCTTGCCTGATTACAGGTTGTCTAGACGGAGAAGTACAGGTTTTGCTCTTGGAGCATGAGCAGAATAAGGTGCAACAGGCTGCCCTCCACGTAGTGGAAAAGGGATGTCGGTGCCTGCTCAAGGAGGTTTTCTCTTTGGGCTCGGGCTGCCTTTACCTCTGCTCTCTCCCCATGCAGGGAGAGGATGGGCAGTCCCTGCGCACACAGTGCCCGCTGCACAGGTAGGGCTGTGATCACCAGGATGCTGAAAAATGGCTCAGTGTGGATCAGAAAGTGGTGGCATTACACACAAGTCTCTTCGAAGCCGCTGTCGGTTGGTAAGAAAATAATTTAAAATTAAACCAGTTCTGAAACTACCTACCACAAGTGGTTACAAGCCCGAGTGTTGTAAAACTGGACCGTTTCCTCTTTTCCTCGCAACGATCGTGTCCTTGATTCCTCCTTTAGGCTGCTTTGGCAATTCTTGCACAGTAATAAAAAGGCATGACACAGCATATGTTTTGCGGCTCACCTTGCCAAACAAAATTACAACGTTAGTGTAGCTTCTTTGCCTTTGCATAATGAACTCTACAAAGGAGCTGGAGAGAGGGTAAGCATCTGTGCCAAGATAAAAGCAAAAACAAGAAGTACAAAGGTCTGGTTTAAAGCAGTCTCCGTTTAAAGTAATTCTTTTAAAAATGACTTATCTTGAAACTGTTGCAGACAGTTAGGGAAAGTCATACAGTTTCTAAATGTCTGTTATGTTTTAAGTCTGCAGCTACATTGCTAATAATAATAAAAAAAAAAAATTAATAGATGCAACTTGGAGAGCTCACAAATGTGGCACAGCAGAGCATCATCTGCACAACACGTGCTGCGGCCAGGAGGAAGTGGGCTGCAGAGGAACTGCTTATTCCCCGCTCGCTGGGCATCATTTGCATTTGTAATGGCATCAGGACAGTCTTTGTGTTATGGCAAATTGCACCAACTGCCAACAAGGGGATTTGTGTGTGTGGGGAGGAGGTAGATTAGGCGCTGGGTGTGCACAGTCGTGCTGCCTTTTTCATCACCTTACTCTCATCTCTGTCCCTTGGGGAGTTGAAAGGAGAGCGTGGACCTCACTGGGCAGTCGAAGGGAAGGGAAGGATTTCCCTGTGTGCGGAATGATGACAGGGAAAAGGGGAGATACTTCAGTCTATGGATCTGCCAAATCTGTTCCAGGAAGAAGGCAGAAAGCTGCCCCCACAGCCCCACTGCACTTATGCCTGCTACAAACCCATGTTAGTAGCTGAGTTAGGATTCAGGCAGCCTGAGTGGTTCAAATAGCGAGCATTAAAGACCAGATCCTACTTCTTTAATGCCAAAACCAAAACTCCCAGCAAAAGATCTGGCCCTTAATTTCTGGAAATCCAAGTCATTTAAGAGGAAGAAAAAGAAAAAAGAGAAGAAATGGATGAGGAAAATGTTGCCATCAGCTATGGCAGCTGGCAGCAGCAAGGTCACCCAGGTAGAATGGAGATCCATCACTCCCTTGCTTTTAGGCAGCTACGAAACCTTGTCATACTTTGCTGTTGTATCCAACACCCCGTTGTGTGAAGTGCTGTACAGCCACAGAGAGGGTCTCAGTCTGCCCAAAGTCCTTACAAAGACCTTTGCACAACATCTCTGCAGCCAAAGCTTGTTTATTAAAAGCTTGCTTACCAGGAATGAGGTCCAGTCCTTTGATGGGCATTAGAGATATTCATGCATTAAACACACTGAAATATCACCTGCTTATCCTAACCTTTGTTTGTCTAAACCACCTTTGTGTTCACTGTGATATGCAATGGGTGAGATCTAACAGCATTTGCTAACCATGTAAGAGTTGAGCCAACAACTCTTCTTTTAGTAAGAAAAGACATCAACCAAAAAAAAAGAGTTATTGTAGATAATGAAGACAAAAGAAATCTCCAAATACAGTGGAAAAAAAAAGTCAGTGCTTGAAGAACAGCAAGAATCAGTGTGGAGGGAAATGTGACCAAATCTGTGAAGCACTGTTATGTGTCTGACAGTACCCATCTTGCACAAACCACCCCAAGATGCACTTTCAGCTCTCCATAGGAACAATTCTCACGGAATACTTCAAAACCAGCCTCATTCCTGGGCCATTTCCCCATGGTCCACATGCTCTTGGAGGCTGAGAGAGCACCTCCATGGCCCTGGTCCTGGAGCAGTGCACCCAGGAGGTGGCTAGCCCCCAGCAGGCATCTCTGAAAAGAGCCAGAGATGCTTCATGCTGAGACATGCTCAGCTCATTTCCTGCATGAAGCAAAGGAGACCCAACCAGCAACCCACAGCCTTCAGCCTGGCACAACTCTGCAGGTGAGCGCATCCCCCTCGGAGGCAGGGGTGGCTTTGAGGATGCTCTCTGGTGTCTGCAAATTCGATGCTTCTGGGCATCAGCGTCCCATTTGGGATGATCACTGCTAATTTTACAGCCGTGGGTGTTCGGCCACGGTGGCTCTGAGCCAGCCTTGGCATGCTGCTATGCCCGGCATGCCCTGCCCACATTGCTGAGCACAGGGCTGGCTCCTGAGCTGCAATAGCGTAAAGCTTCGAATAAATCAAGTGTTTCACAAAAGCATGAGTGACTGATTTCACAATGTGATTAAAATTACAAAGGGAAAGCATTTCAAATGTTCAATAATTTACACCAACCACCTGTAATTTTAAAGTACCTTTCCCCATTCCACTCCTTTAACTTTACGGGATTCTTGCCATGTTCTTGAAGCCATTTCCTTCCTCACTTCAGCTCTCATTGCTGCTGAACACTCTGGTAATAAATAAAAGTACTGTATGGCTGGAGATTGTGCTGGGGATGAAAAATGCAATGCCATTTATTATAAAATAGTCTATGCAGGCAGCTGATCTTAGCATGCGCTCTGCATCTTTCCAAAATAAAGACATTTTGCAAAGTACTATTGCAAAATTGGGTTTATATTCCAGTTTGCTTTTTATGATTCCTATTTTTAAGAAAGCATTTTCAAATGCATTTTCAGTTAGGTTTTTCCATGCCAGCTTTTCACTCTAAACAGTGTTAGCAAAGTCAGGCCTCCCCTTCATGGTTTAGTTTTGAAAGGTTTTAAATGTAAATTTGGAACTCATATCACACATTCCTGAGAGGCAGGAACTGTTTGTTTGTTTATATATTTATTAACTAGGAATTATTTTCTCTCCAGCATGCTTCAGTTTCCTACAAGGTCAGCTCTTTGGTGAACTAATTCTTCAGCGTGGAAAAGAATTGAATTACTGGAATAAAAGATCAGTAGGGAAGAGTTAGGGTAAATCGTCCTTCCAGCTACTTCTGCAAAAGTGCTAATAGCATGCCGAGTCCTGGGAGCAGTGTGTGGCTTTCAGTCTTCTCCCGGCAAAGTCAGCGGGAGATCTGAGCACTTGGGGGCTAGGTGCAGGGTTTTGGGCAAGCGGGTATTCTCAGAGAAGCAGTGGAAAGCCTGCCTGTTATAACATGCTTTTGCCTGAGGTGAGTTACTTTTAATAGATGTTTTGTTTTAGGAAGTTTGAAATGATGAGCTGGCACTGCTACTTTTGATTTTACTTCAGGGAAGATGAGTTATAGGTTCAGGGGGTTCTCTGCTTGCCAGCAGCATGATTTCTTTTAACCAGAATACTATTTAGTTAATGTAAATATACCAGTTGTCTAAGCCTCTAGGTATGCGTTTAGAAATTAAATACATTACCCATCCATGTCTTTATGGGGAAGCCTTTCAAATCTTCCCACCTTTTTTTTCACAGCTGTTTTTGAAGCATTGTAAAGCCAAATCCAAAGTCCAAGAGCATGACCAGGAGTGTTCTCCAACTGATGACAATCAGTTCTGAATTAGACCATAAAAGAAGGACGCACTGTGACAGCACTTCATAAATTTGTTTTTCTCTTTTTAACGAGGAATCAGCTTCCTGAGGCCCATCTGAGTAGGAGAATATGCAGCACTTAGTGCCATGGCTTACCCAGTCAACCACTTGTGATTAGCTTATTCTCCTTGAGGTCTGAAGATCTCTGCACTTTCCCAAGGACCTTCCTATGACTCAAAGAGAAACCATTGGAGGATACATCAGATCAACAACTGCTAGATAAAGAACAGAAATCAGGCTGCCTGCAAGGATACCAGCTATCAATGTATCATCATAGCTCTTCTTAACAGCAGAAGAGTGTTTTCTTTTTATACAATCATATCAAGAGAGGAGTTGGTTATAAAGTTGTACTCGTATGATTGTTTGGAGTGTTAAAATAAAGTGTAAAGCTTCTTTAGAAACCACCCCAGCCTCTGGGCAGGCATCCATGGGAGCTTTGGAAGTTCTCTTTTGTTCTGGGTGCCCCATAAAGAAACAACATTTATACTGAATTAATTGGCTGCTGCTTCACCCTAACACCAAGACCTGATGTAGTGAAGCAAAACTACAGTGCAGTAATGATATCAATAATATTGTTAAAATAGTTCGCAGCAGAGTTACCAGCCATCCTGCCAGCAATGCTCAGAGGCAAATATCTGAGTACCTAAAGGGATGTCTGCAGGAATATGTCAGAGCCACAGATGACAGCCAAAAGCCAACTTGTCTTCACCGTGCTCAGGTGAGCTTTTCCAGAACAGCACATGGGCAGGTTCCCAGGGACAGCCCCAGGCTGAAAGAGGGTCAGCTCAGGTGGGACAGCAGCAAAAAAGAGAACAAGCAGCTTCCAAAAGAAAGTTTTTGGCTTGGAGTTTTGCACAAGAAAGCTTTTCTAGTACTAATGCAGCTAGAGTGAGACGTTACTGGGGACAGCGCACACCGCACTGGAAAAAGCTGGCTGGAAAAGATAAATCTGGTCTGGAAGGCCAGACGCATCTTGGTTGGCAGTTGAGAAGTTGGAGGATGAGTTCATCATGAAGACTCCTCGATGCTGCAATGATGACGAAACAGCTCCGCTTGGCCTGAGTCTCCATGTTTAAAAATGCACTTTAACATCAACACATAACTGAATAAAGAAGACTCTGACTATATGCTTACTACACGTGGAATTTTGGAATGTTTGTGAGGTCTAAGCCCTCTCATATCAAGACCATAAAAAAGTCCTAAGGCAGACAGACAGAAGTGACAAATGCTTTAGTCACATGCTTGAACTGTTCATGTTTTACACAAATAACACAAATATTTTGTCTGCCATTAGCCACATCTCCCAGAAACTTATGACAAGTTCATAGGCAGGGGCAGATAATTGTGAAGGGTAACATTAATTTTTCCTGACACAACTAAGTGTTAAATATGCAGGGACTTCTCTGTCAAGCTCTATTCTGGTACTCTCTCTGTGTCCTTCCCTGAACTGACTGCAGTTGCCATCTCTCTGGTTTCTTCCTGGGTAGGTACTCTGCAAAATTTTATTCTAATACAGGGGAACTGGTCTTGCAGGTGAAGGTGAAAAGCAACTGGCGTGAGAGTGACATTGAAGTGGTAGCAGCCATGATTTCTAGAAAAGGAGGCAGGGGAAAAAACCTCAAAGACAAAACAGTTGACTTTGAGGAGACAGACTTTAGCTAACTCACGATGTTAGTACACATAAGCCCAGAGGAACAAACCCAAGACAAAAGGACATTTGGAGAGCTGGCAGTGCTCTAAGGAAGCTGTATGAAAAGGCGCAGTCACAAAAGGCACAGTACAGAACTACTTGGGAGCTGCCCAGTACCAGGGCAACTTAGCACAAGTACTAAGGGAAGCCAGTAAGGTATCGACTGGCTAAATCACAAGCTCTTCATTAGTTTCAGAAGTGCAGAGGAAGCACACAGAAAGTGGAACTGGGTCATGTTACTAAGTATAAAAGAACAGCATAAGCATGGAGGAACAACACGAAAAAGATGTGAGTGATGCAACAAGCAGTGGGCGTGAAGTGTATGCACTAGTAGCAACAGGCGGGCCAAGGAAAGAGCCGGGTTTCACGAGGAGAAGGAGATACTGAGTGATGATGCCAAACATGCAGAAGTGTAACATGCAGAAGTGTTTGATCCATTTTTCCTTCGGTCTTTGCTCAAAGGTGCCCATTTTAACACAACCAGCGTTACCAGTCCGAGGGTAAGAATACCAGCTGCAAGAAAGAACAAGGAGGTCAGACAGTGTCTAAATAAGTCAGATATATTACAGCTGACATGCCCTACAAGCCTTCTGCTGTACTGGGGAAAGCAGGTGAAGCCCCCTTGGTGCCATCAGCACAGAAGTCAGGGGTGGGGGGATGTGCTTCTGCACACTGGGGAATGCAAACCTGGCACCCACTGTGAAAGGGGGATTGGACAGGAGGAGCCAGGACTCAGAGAGCAGGCAGATTAATTTCAGTTCTTGGAAAAAATACTGGAAGTGGTAATTGGATAAACTGTTTTACAATGCCTAGAAGACAACAAGCAGACGAGGAACAGCGAGCACTGATTTGACAAGAACAAATCACATCAAATCAATCTAATTTCCTTCTACAGTAGGTCTTAGATCTTGATTTTAACAAGGCTTTTGCCATCGTCTCACCTGACACGTTCATAAATGAAGCAAAGGAACATGGCTTAGAAGAAACTGCTATTAGAGGAGTGTACAGCTGGTTGGAAAACCAGACTAAGAGCAGTTATAAATGCTTCACTGTAAAACTGGCAGTACGTATCAAATGAAGTCTGAAGCCATCTGTTTTATGTCTGGCAGCATACAGTATTTTCATTAATATCTTTGAAAAAAACCTAAGAGTAGGGAACACTTATTAAATTAGCACAGGACACCATGAAGAACAAGTGCTTTGGAGCACAGGAGGAGAATGCAAACCAATCTTGACAAATGGGAGAGGGGGACGGGAAGAGAAGCACCATTCAGTAGGGATAAAGTGGAGCTCTGCATTTCTGTAGGCGTCATCAAGGGCTACAAGAGCAACTGGGAAACAACCAGCACAGCAGCAGTTCTGCAGGAGAAGATCTAGGGATGATAGCTCAACATGAATGAGCGTGGTCATGCTGCAGTAAAAAATGAAAGTGCTCTAAGGAGGTGTACAAGGAGAAGTGCAGTCTGTGACAAACAGGAAACCCTTCTTCCCCTGTTGTCTATGCTGTCAAGGCTTCACTTGAAGTGTCATCTGTGCAGTTTTGGCCACTGCAGTTCAGGGAGACTGTGCTGATTGCAGAAAGTGCAAAGGACAGCAATGGCAATGGTCCAGTAAAGGTGTCGACTGGGAGAGGATGAATAATCGAAAACTGAATAACTGTATTGATAAGATCATCTGTACCAAAGTGTGGGGCAAGGAAGACATGGTAGTGGTCACCTAATATATAAACCAGGAAGGGAATAATCTTATTTCTAAGTCCAGTTGGGGTACTAGAGTAACAGTCTTAAATTAGAGTAAAGGAGCTATGCTAAAAACCATTCCAAGAGCAAGGACAGGTAAGCACCAGAGCAGGTTGCTCAGAAAGTTGAAGAATACCCAGCGTTAGAGGTTTTTGAGCACTAACGCAAAAGGCATTAGTCAGTTGATCCCACCTGAGGCTCAAGGAGAAGCAGCCAGGCCAGCCAGTGATCCTGCCAGCCCCACCTTTAACAATTTCCAGGACTGGGATTCAACTCGCAACCCGCATCTGAACATCTCAAACACTGGAGGCCATTTCTCAGTGAGGACAGCTGAACCAAGCAGAGTAATTGTATCTTTAGATAGTGAAATAGCTTTGGTTAGAAAAAAGAGGGCAACAAGAAGACCTAAAACCAGCGTGAATCAAGTTGGCTTAATACAATGGGGTGATGTTAAAATTTGCTTGCAACCTACTTGGTATTGTCACACCGACAAAAGTGGCATCTCATTGCAAGCCTTTGGGAATCTGCTGCTACAGGTTTCCTCTTGCAGCTTACTGAGCAACACCATGGCTCTGAATAAATACCCTCACACTCACTCTTCCTCCTCTTTTACCTCGGTGGTAACCTGCTCTTTAGTCTCCTGTAGGGACTGTCCTGGTGTGGCAAATGCCTCCTGTTTGCTGCCTTTAGTAGAAATCGTTACCTCAAATGCTTCTTTTGGCTGTGATATCCCCAACACCCACAGTTCCCTGCCTTCCCTTAGGCGTCTAGAAATGCAGCTCTGTTATCTTCCAGTTTGTGGAAGCCCTCCCCTTAAAGTCCTCCAGGGTTTTATACCATGCAGTTTTGTAGCCCTCTTTGCTTATTAACCTCTTCCCCTCTAGCCTTGGCCTTTTCCCAGGACCCTGTATTGGCCACCTTAGACTTCCACACTTTATCACATGAAATTTGTGTTGGACATTTGCCTGGCTACCCACAAAGCCTAGCACTCAATATTGGAAAGGGAAGCTCCCTCTCAGCTGAAGTCAAATGCAAAGCAGCAGCTCTGGTAGTCCTCAGCAATCCCATTTGAATCCTCTCTCTCATCAAGAGACGTTTCTTTTCTTCCTTTACCAGATTAATTAATTTCTCTTTTCTCATGACCCAGGCTGCTACTGGTACAGCAGAATAGGTGGCCAAAATAGTGCCTCCTGACCTCAGACACCCAAAGGTTATCTAAGAACGGGGGCTTGCAGAACAGGTAAAAGCACACCACATTTTTAAATAAACGCTGCAGGCTGGGTCCCTTGAACTTATGCCTTGGGTGTCATCATGCACTGTGTAAAACATGCAGACTAGGGTATGTTCATTTGTTTTACCGTTTGTTGGGTTCTTGTTAACTCTATGTACTGATTTGACACTAAGTTCATCAATGCAATATGTGTTGTTATATATGTAAGATACATAAAACATTGCCTAGCCATCTTTTTGTTAGATAAGATTTCACCCCCACCCCACACTTGCTGGCGTGGCTAGAGGTAAGTGCAAATTAGGTGTAGGAGGTGTATTCCTGCGCTGACACAAGCAGGCTTGTCCCTCCCTGGCGCTGTATTTGCTTGTGTCAGTGGGGGACCAGGCTGGTGGTGAGGAGTCAGGGAACCGGATTGGCAGGTATGCAAGGACGTGGACAAGAAGCGTGTGCATGGATGGGCAAGGAACCTGTCTTAAGGCCAGTCCTCAGACGGAAATTAGGACCCAATTTATTATATGGCAGTTGGAATCCCCTCTGCACCTCTGTGTTCGCGGCGACAGAGGTGGATGCTCAGAGCAGGTGCCTGCAAAGGTTGACCTGGTCACTATGTGGTACCAGTGGCACTTGTCTCTAACCACACACAAAGGACCCTTCACCTTTTCTTCCAGCTCTCCCACTTCCTCTCCCAAAAAAGACTTAAAAGCCCAAGAAGAGCAGCCACTGGAAACTATCGTGTCTGGGGAGATCTCACAGGCAAACGTGAGACTACAGGACAAATATTCCAAACCGGACCTGCCTGAGATGATCTTGCAACCAAAACACACCCCACCAAATTCTGTAAAAGTATTACAATGGAAATGACAAAGCGGGGAAGGAGCTGCAGAGACGGCACAGATGGATGCTAGCTACGGACCACACGGGTGAGCAGAACGTTACATATTGTACACAGGAAATGCTTAATTTTTCTTTCAGTATTAATAAAAGAAATCAGTAGTACCAATGATTCCCTCTGTGAATTTTGGGCAATATATCAGAGAACAACATGCGGCTCAACCAGCATCAAGGAGCTTTGCTCTTCCTGCAAGAAGGGACAAAATTTCCACCATCTTCAGGGGCAGCATCCAGCCAGACCTCTGTACTTGTTCCTCACCGCTTAACTTGAAATCTAAAATAAGGCATGGCTTGTGATTTTATTGACAACTGTCATTCCTATGAGCATTCATACATTTTCAGAGCTTCACAGAAAGAGCTGGGTTTGGACCTGTGCTAGAGGGACCTGTTCCTTGGCCCATCCCAGGCGATTGCAGGAGGGTCTGCGGTGATGGCCACCTCTGGAGCTGGCAGTCCCTTGGGCACCACGCCGTGTGCGGTGAAGAGCTTGGGCAGAAAAGCCAGGGCAGGCACCAGGGAGCCAGCTTCAAGAGCATAGCCGACTCGCAGCCTCTGTGGATGATGTTGCATGTGTGCTGCTGGGGCCGGGCGAGTGGAAGGGCAACGTCTGCGCATTGGCTTCTAGCCAAGTGCCTGGGCAGAGGGGCGGTGCGCCCTGCAGCAACTGCTGCAGCATCCCCGGGCAGGAAGCTCCGGCAGAAGAAATATTATGACAGTGCAAACAGTTACCTCCGTTGCAAGCGTGATAGGAAGTGACACTGCAAACAGAAATGTGACCGGTCAAGGCCACAACTATATGCTTGGTCCCATCAGCTTGTCTGTTAAATAAGAGCAGTCCCACAGCTCTCTGCTCCCCAGAGTCTGAAGGCACCTGCAGACAACCAATGTCCTAAATGATAAGAGCTGCATGACCTGCCTGAAAGCCCCTAAGTAAGCACCCCAAAAGCTCCGACCAGGTCTGTGTGTGCATGTCAGCCCTAATTGCAGCCAGTGAATATAAAAGCCTTCCGTGCCAGTGCAGGCATTGCAGTGCCACGGTGGAAAATGTTGGTTAGCAGAAGCCCCCAAAGAAATAAAATCATAGCTAAAGGAAGTTATACTGAGGAGCACAACATTTGACTTCTAAGTGTTGTGGTCTGAAGCACAAACCCAAACAGTATTATTTGGAAAACTGTATGCTAACTGTAATGAAAATATTAATTTTGCTGAAGTGTTCTTTACCAAGGGCAACCCTCAAAGACATGTGTTGATTAAGGCAAAATCCATGGATGCTGGCCCAGCGCTGGAAGAGCTTCTAAGGATGAATGCTGGCTCTGTGCCCACTAACTTGGCATTCAAGGTGGCTAACCCTGCCGAGCAAAGCAGGGCCACCACACATCTGTGTGGGTGCCCGCTCTCCACACCGACCTTGCAGGGGGCACAGCTGGGCCAGATTTGGTGGAGGAGGTCTTGGGCTATGAGGAACGCAATGCCCCCCGTACGGGTAGCTTGCCGCATTGCAGCCTGGCTCCAGGCATCTCCATCTCCTGTCAGAGAGCAAGATCAGCCAGCCCTTCAACTCACTGGCTCCACCAAAACCTTTCCAGGTCAGGCTTTTGTGTTCCTCTCTGGCTGCTAACAGAAGGGCAGAGTAGGGAAAAAACATGTTTCAGTGATTCTGTTCCTCCCAGCTCCTTAGTCCCATACTCCTGGGATGGAGGAAATCTCAACATGTTGCTCACCAGCCTGCCAGGGAAGTTGGGAGCAATTCCTGCAGGCGCATGCTCCAGTGCATAGAGGCAGGAGACCCCAGTGGGCTTTTGTACCTCTGCCTGTAGGGAGGAAAGGAAAATGCACCTTATCTCTGCCGTGAGACCAAAGGAGAAGGGACCACTGAGCTTCACCCTCCTTTCTGCGTGCTGCTGGGGCACCAAGATGCCAGCAGAGCCAGCAAGGGGGTCCAGATGTCTGATGAAAAAGCCAATAGGTAAGAGATGGGTTTAGAAGGTACTGGGGAGATAGAGAGTGGAAAATTAAGGAAATGAAAGCCAGGAATAAGGGATAGGGAGAAGACAAGGAGCAAGAAGCTCCAGAGAACAGAATAAAAGACAGGGGAATAAAAGAAGACAGGGGAAGGAAGGAAAGAGATAACCAGAAAAAGGATGGGGGAAAAAGGTGGTGAAAGACGTAACTGAAAGCAGAAACTTCAAAAAAAGGCATTTTATATAGTCAGGCTCTTTGGAGACCATTTTTGTTGGCTGTGCCTAATAGCATCCTGGTCTTTGCTAGGCATTGTCATAACAGAGTTGTAAAAGAGAAAGGTAAAGGGTAAAACAGATAGACAGTGCAGAGGAAAGAAAAAGTCAGAGTCTGAGAGGAAGGGAAAATAAAACAAGGGAGAGACATACTGAAGCTAGCTGAACTGTCTTTTTTAGTATTCGATAAAGTTACACCCTACAAATGCTAGAAATTTAAGAAGCACGAAAGCTTGGGATAGTGCAAAATCCTGTGGCAATGAAAATCGCATTTTGAGGGGAGCAGACATGGTTCCCAGACATCTTACACCCTGGGAGGTGACTGAGACCATCTCCTCAGGCTGGTCCACAGCTGAGCACCCTCCCGAGCCCAGACCTGCCCCAAGGCAGCCAGCAGTGCACCCATGAGGGGTGTGCATTCAGCTCAAAGCCGTGCCATGTGGAGACATGAGGCCAGAAGACATCAGACCATGAATCAGAAGGCATCACAGCTGGGCTGACTCAGCCCCTAATGCAGATCTGAAGCTGGGATCCAGCCCCTGCCCCTGCCACTGTCAAGCCCAGTCAGTGCACCCCATGGGTCTCAGGAAGGGGGAATGATGCCTGCGTGGTGCTTTGCAACAAATGGAAAAATCCTCAGGTCATCAGCTCATGGTGTTGCTGTCTTGAAAGCCGGCAGCAGCATCAACAGGAACTTAATGAGGTTAAAGGAAAATAGACCTTGTGTGAATATGCCACAACTCTGAAAACGCTGCCACAAAAGGAGGTGTCAGTGCAAATTTTGAGTGCAAAATAAGTCTTTCACAGGTGTGTGTGTGTCGGTGTGCACTCATGGATATGCACAGAGGAAGTTTTAAATGTGCTCACTGACCTCCTGCTGCTAGCAAGGGCTGTGAAGTTTCCAACCTCCCGTGCAGCCTATGCCTGCAGAAGATCAGGCAGGTCACTCACGCTGTGTGGGTCTGTGTGAGCCCCCCAGGTCACCTCCAGCTCTGGCACACCGAAATGTGTGTGCCCTGTGAGTCTTGCAGTGCCAGAGCTGGCCATGTCCTGGCAACACCAGATTTGCTCCATCCACAGCAGCCCAAGAGGATGAGCTCACCGTACACGTGTGCCCAAGCACCCCAACCCACCATGCCATGGGTCAGGGGGTGGCTGGCACCTGAGGGCAATATCACGAGGCCGACTGGGGGGAAGCAGACAGGGGACCCCTGTACTGGGGAATGTTACGCCAAGCTTGTTTGGGACTATGTCCAGCTCATCATCACTGCGTTTCTGAGCGCCTCCCACTGTGTGCTCAGCAGATGTTTGTGTGGTTGGCTCCACTGGCATGTTGCATTTATGAGCCACCTCTAAATTAAATGAAGGCATAAAGACAACATTGATAACCGTGCAGCTGAAAATGCAGGCCACAATATGTAAACAAAATCTGCTGAAGTCCCACAGTGGTCGAGCAATCGAAACAGAAGAAGATCATGTACGAATGTGACCAAAGAAGGTAAAAAACTCTTTTGAGTGCTGTTTGTTGCAGACGGAAGAAACTGTCTCTATTAGGCAACCGAGCATGTGGAAACCTTGAGCTTGTTAACAACATGCAGAGCATTACATGTGTGCTGGGAGGGAATGTGGTCTGGGCATTGCCACAGTTCAAGAGAGTGCCCTTTCATGTATTTCCCAGGAGCCTGGACAATTACTTGAATTTGTATGAGAACTTCAGGCTGCGTCCTGCAGGAAAAGTGAGGGCACAAGGGAGCCAGATGTCTGAGCCGACCCGTGACTGCTGTTCCCAGATGAAGCAGGAGCAGACAAGGAAGGATCTGGCGGAGGGAGGGAAAAGTCAGCTGTAGGCAGGTCCCACCACGCTCTGGACTGCTGCTTTTCCCTCTCCCACCACGCTCCCTTTCTCCTCTGAGCCAGCTTCCCACCAGCCTTGTTCCTCTGCCATCTCATCCATCAAAGCAGTAATTTTCTAACCCTGGTAAGAAACAGCGTACAAACGTCCTCCCTGAAGGACGGGAGCAGAAACCTCCCCTCTGCTAAGTGCTGTTTCCCCGCACAGGCACCCCTCACATCCCTCTGCAGAGCTGTAGGGTCTCTGGCAGCAAGAGGCCAGCTTCCAGTGTCTGCCCTTCACTTTCAATCCCCTGTTGACGAAACTCCCAAGATGAAGGACTGAAACTCTGACACCGCGGGAGAGAGTTATTCATCCTCCACAGCTGGTAAGTCTGCCCACCAAGCTATGTCGTGCCAGCAGCATCAAAGATGGGCAGCAGATCTGAAAGGTTCCGTGCAGACACCTGGCCTTTGCTACAGGGCAAGCATGGGGTGTAAATATGCCTACAGGAAGGTGTCAGTGGCAGGGACACTGGCTAGTGCTTATACCTGCCCCAAGGCAGCCTCTGTTACTATTCCAGCATGACAGAAATGATGTAGCAGCACTGGTTTTGCTGCAGTGCTGGAATCCAGCAGCATTTTCCACCTGGCAGGCTGTGTAGGATGCGCACATGTGAGGCAGCGGTCCCTGCAGGCTGGGGCTCCTCTTTGGTGTCTGCTGCCAGTGCAAGAAAATGGAGAGTGCAACCAACAGGAGACAAAAGACAGTCAGAGTGCTGCTGAAAAATATCAGTAGTAGTAACTCTTAGGACTAACCTTAGATGTCAGAGGAGTCGATGTTTCTCTTTTGAATGTATGAGCCATTTTGTGGGTATAACAGCAATGCGCTCCATAATCCCTTCCATATTTGGCTTTATTGGCTTATTGTGCAGAGCCATTAGAATCAGGATTGTCTCTTATGAAGCTGTTAATGGGATGCAAATTGCATGAAAGATTTCTCTGCGTCAATAGAAAACAACCTAGTAATAAGTTCTTGCATAAAAATCTGCTACAAAAGACATACTTTGAAAGAAGCAAAAATCCTTTGTCACTAAGGAATAAATACGCTCACCATGGGCAAACGAGTATCAGGTTTGGAACTAGAGGTGACCTATCTCAGAGCTGCTTGGATCCCAAAGGACAGATGTGCCTTTAACTACCGAGGTACCGCGAAGATGTGGTTCCCACAATAACATGGCTAGAGCCATGTAAAAAAGTGCGATGAATATTTTATGCACTGAAAAATGCAGTTTCAGGCTGACCAAGCCTGAATCTGTGCTGAATTCAGCAAAGAGAAGTGGCCAAAATATATATGCTGTTTGAATAAAATTATAAGTCTAAACAGCTTGCTCTATGTGATGCACTTCTACTTCTCATGCTGAAGTGATGCTTCAGGACTGAAATTTGACTTTCAGTAAGGTAGAAACACCTAAAACTAGCATGAAGTGCCAAGCAATAAGTCAAGAGAAATGTTGTTCTTGATCTGCCACATTACTTTGGGGATTTTTTTTTTCTTTTTGGTATTGACATCAGCACGACTGTGATTTCAGTCTGTTGTTTCCAGCAAGCACGCAGCTGGAATGAACCTGTACTGGTGTTCAGCCTGTGCCACCTAGCATGGCTGCCTTGCCCACGTAAGCGGCAGAGTCCCCAGCACCGCCACACACCATCCATCTCCTACACCATGCCACGGACATGCCTGTTCTGCTCGGGCCCTGTGCAGCCAGGAGTGCCCAGCACTGGAGTGGTGGGAAACACCCAGACCGGGCAGAACTGCAGGTGTGAGCCCCCTCGACCTGTCTGGTGGCAGTGGGCAGCCCTGAGGACACCTGCTATGCAAAGCCTGGAAGACAGAGAAGAAAAGCAGCATTGCTGAAATTCCTTGTCCTTTTTCCACCCAAATCACCCATGCACGACAGCAGAGTTCCCCTCCAGGGCCCATACTCTGTCTCAAGCATGAAAGACCGGGCTTTTCCTGAAATAACATCCAGCCTTTGCTTTGCGGCCTGCTGGGCTCAGCTGATACACATGGAGGAGCCTAAATAAAGAAGTGCTGAACTCATTGCCCAAGCTTTTCCTCACCACTATCTGCATACTTTTGCATTCATTAAAAAACAAACAAACCTGTTTCCTGATAGCAGCGAGGAAAATCACAGGGCTGAGTTGTTTAGTGGTTGTTTCTGGTTGTGGTTTGGTTTTGTTTTGTTTTTTTTCACTTGCAAAAGGCACTTGAATATTATAGAGACAAGCAGCTCTCCAGCATCTAGACAGAGAGATTGGAGTGGCCGGTAATAGAGAGGGGTTATGGGAAAGCAGAACAAACAAGAAATCCTCTATCCCCATCTCTCAGAGATAGGAGGAGGGAAAGAGGGGTGTGAAAAGAAAATAAAGCTTTGGCACTGGTCTGACAGCCAGGTCTGAGAGAGGAGCCAACACGCTCCCAGCCTGGCCCAGTGACCTGCCAGGGCTGGGGGACAGAGTCCCCTGTTTCTGCAGTGACGATTAGATCTCTGAGAGAGAGTGAAAAGAAACAACAAGTATAGAAACCCATGGCAAACAGCAGAAGCTGCCTCCAGACGATGACAGGGGTATAAAGATAGCGCTGGAGGCTGCGGCACTCCTTGGCGCGGGGCTGGCCAGCGGCGGGAAGTGCCTCACATCCTCTTCTCCGCATTGTTCTCCCAACTCCTCCGGTGGCTGGGAAAGTTTCTTCCAGTGATTTACCCCATCCTCACCCTGCAGCTGGCCGGCCTGCTGCTATTGATTCACTTCCCCAGGCATTTCTCTTACTGTCATGCTCTTGTGGCATCAAAGCAGCCACTGGGCTCAGGGAGGGGGCGGCCACAGCTTGCGTGCTGCCGGAGGAAACTTTTCCTGCATACCAACATTTTTTAACCACAGGGAATGGCAGCGGCGAGAGTGGAGGTAAATGAACACTCAGCTGAGGTGCAGGTGGATTTAGGAGGCATTACTGCTGCTTTATGTGAGAGGAGACACGTTTCAGTACCCAGCATTGCTCCGTTATGCATAAGGCTGCTTTCTCTCCCTCTTAGCACAAAATAAAAATCATCGCACAAAGAACCTTGGTTTTAGATGTGTAATTGGATCAAATTGTGTGTAATGACCTTGTCTGGTCTATCGTGCCTTTGTTTTCCACTCCAGCTTGCACCCAAGCAGGTAGCATGTTTACATTGCAGTCAAGGTGACCTGACTTGGAGCCATCCTGGTTTTATTCTTCTCTTCATGGAAAGAGTGAGTCCTTGGGAGAGGGCTGGTGTCCTGCAGGACAAGGCTGGGTCTCCCTGCCAGAGAGCTACGGATGACTGCTAGCATGTCATGTCAAGGTAAGTACAGGCGATGGTGTGGCAGACTGGAGGCTTCAAGAGAATGGTGTGCGAGCACAGAGCTTTGACACCAAGGTTACAATTAAACCTCACCTGGGGCTGGCTGTTTAAGCGAAGCAAGTCTTGTTTAACCACAGGAAAGAACATCATGTAACAGAAATCTAATTACGTTGAACAGTACTCGATGTAAAGGTTATAGTTTATGGATTAACAGCAAGAACTGATGCTGTGAACTGGGAACTCATCTGGAACTGGCTGAAGGGGAAAAGGGCACGCTAGTAGTTAATGATTTTGGACACCAACGGGATGCAGTTATAGAAAGACAAGCACAATCTCAGGATGCACTGGAGAGCGCATCCATCAGAGCAGGTGAAATACAGAGATGCTGACATGCACACGTAGGTACTGGGGTGCTGAAGGCCATGGGGAGCCTCCCAAGGGGGCCTCTTTCCCTTCATCACCACGTATGGGAGAGAGCGACCAAAACAGAATAACGTTTCTGCGTATGGCACGAGGGAAACTGGATTTGCTCATGGCTGTAAAGCAAAAGCTTTCTCTCTGGCAGAGCAGTGATGCTCTGGACCAGCCCAACAGTCAGAGCACTGGGTACAAGATGCACAGCAAGCTCCATGACAGCCAGGTCGGATCAGGACAAGAGCAGTGAGAGGCAGCATCTGCCATAGGAGAAGCCAGCATTCAGAGGACATTCTTCCTCATCCCGTGAGCCTAGGGAAAAAACAGAAGCTGAGTGGAAAATTTGCGTAGCTGTTTGAACTGGTAGGGGAAAAAAAATCCTACTAATGTGCCTCTGCAACTCTTCTAGTGCTGGAAGTAGCCAGCCTTTGATCCCAGGCCTTTAATGCACTCAATAAAAGGCACGAAGGCTGCAAATCCTCTCTTGTGTTATTGCTTACTTGGCTTAAAGGCACATGGTGCTGTCAAGGACATCTCCTGATGGCTACAAGGGGAAAGGAGGAATGAAAGAAAATGAAAGATTTCATGGCAAAGACCACCAAGCGCCGTGAAGGGCAGACGGGCGGGACACACCGGCGCTGGGTGCGGTGAGAGCGTGGAGGTGACCTTGCGTGGCACGTTTAAAAATAGCAGATGCCACCGTGCTTCCCACTCTGCAGGCTTCACGCTCTCTTCTTTGTCACAACCCGACACATCCCCTACAGCACTACATAAATTGTAAGTAATTTAAAAACACAACTAATTACTTCAGAGAGATGTTTAAACACCTAAGTCTTCAGCAGCTACAGGACACTTACCAGCGCTATGGGTGTTGTAATGCAAGAGCAGAAGGTCTCCCGCTGGGTACCCGTGCTGGAGGAGCCAGCAGCCCCAGTACCGGTGGCACAGGGAGGTCACCCGTCAGCAATCCCCACAATCGACCTCTTGTGTCGGACGTGTGAGAAAGCTCTCCCTTTCCTGTCGCACGCTGCCGGAGAGCCGTGGCAGCTGCGGGCCCCCTCCGACACCCCGGCGGGCCTGAATAGACAGAGCCGCCCCAGAAACACCCAGATGTGCGCTGGGTTACTCGGGATTTACTGGCACACCACGCACGAGATCAGCATCAGGCCAGGATGGTGCTGTTTAGTTAATTTGCTTTTTGTGTTCTAATTTCCTTGCTTTAACTCTTTTTGTCCCCCCAGTGTCTTGAAAGGAAGAAAAGAAGCGATCCAAGGTGCCAATGTCTCCAGCTCCTTTAAAGGGTCTCTGTTTGGTGTTGACTCCCTGACCTGCGTTCCTTGCTGTAAAATCTCCCGATTACTGTGATTTAATGCACATGCCAAAACAAGCTGCCAATTACACTGGTGTTACTGCAAGGAGGCTGCAAAGACACTGCCCTGCGAGCAGAATCTGGCCCTCTGTAGCAAAGAGGTTGCTGTGCAAGCTCAGTGACAAGCAATAGCTGCCTGACTTACAACCTCTCAGCCCTGTCAAGCCTCTTTTTCCCTCGCCCCAGAGCAGAGGCAGCCCTCTGCAAGCCGCAAATCTCTGCAGCGTGGTCCACACCCACCCCAGTTGTTGGGATGCAGCTCTGGTGGCTTTTACAAAGGACCATAGACCATAGGAATCTCTGAGCTGTGAGTAGTGTGCACCCCTCTGCTAGTGAGAGCTCATGAAGGACCCACTTACTTCCCCTTCACTCAGAGGCCCTGGCTAAGCTATGGAAGGTGACTTCAGGCAAGCAGCAGAGCGTGGCTTTTTGACCCCAAGCACAGTGCATCCATCTAGTTTATTGGTCCTCTGACCTAGACCCAGCTTCGAGGGTTGAGGGATTCTCCCACAAAGTGGAATTTTTATGGCTCAGCCACATTTTGCAACAAGCCTCCAACTTGTCTAAGATCCCTCTGTCAAGTCCCATTTTTCAGGCTCTTTGTGCAGAAATGCTACTTAATGGAGGAGCCTCTCCAGTGTGTGCACAAGCAAGGAGTAAAGAAGACACAACATGCAATCCATAAATAGAGACACTTTAGAGGCTCTTTAAACATTCACGCTTTTTGCATAATTGATGACTTTCCATAATAGATATGGATGATAAACAGCTTTAAATAAAATGAAAATTTATCGTTGTCATATCATTTGTCAGCATTATGTTAAACTGGAAAGTATGGGAACAATATTACCATGTACTCACATGAAATTGGTGGAAGTGAGAATAATTCAGGGGCCGCATCATTGCATTCATCAGGGTTTTTAATGTGCTCGCCAAGAGCCAAGAAGCCACACTAGAATCTGGGAGCCAGGTGAAGAATTTGTATGTCATTGCATATCCACCATAGGTCATTGGGCACCTCCTCTGTGGCTCCAAAGGACCAAAAGCGACGCTGTTCTCCAGGGTGGGTCATACCATTTAGTGTTTGTCTTCTCTAAGATGGGCAGCTGTGGCTAACCAAACCTCCCAGGCTCCCACTATGCTCCAGGGAAGAGCCAGGCACTTCCAGCAAGATTTTTGTCCCACTGAACATATATGCGAGTCATGCTTTGTGAGATGCCTGTTCCTCCTCATACTCTACGAGAAGAGCAAGGATGATTAGCTTAGATCATTATGTGACTTTCATACATCTACAGTCAGCTGAGATGAATCCCACCTCTGAGAGAGACAGCTTTCCCAAGGGATTTGAAGTCACTCCAAATTCCTTCACAGCGGGGAGTCTCCCCTGTCAGGAAAGTAAACAAAATTTCTTAGTTGTGATGGCAATGGGTGTCATAAGGCTCCTCAACATCTCAGCCACAGGCTGCTGAGGAACCTCCTGTGCCCCAAAGCTTTGCGTTCCCCGTGATTTTTCAAAAATAATTGACAGCGGCTCAGCAGGTCAGCTAACTCTCCCAGGGTCCACCCTACCACAGCCTGCTCGTACAGATAGGTTTGATTTTTCCAAGTATTCCCCTATCAGCTCTTTGCTGATATCTTTGTTGACAAGGTCACTGAAAAGACAGACCGACCAACCAAACATAACAAACCTGTATTCAAAGAAAAGTTAGGAACCATTAAAAAAAAAATAAAATAGCGGTGGTTTTTTTTTCACTCGCCTGCAGCATTTTTAAACCCATGGATGGGAAGCAAGGTTTTCACGTCACTTGAAATACAAGCTGTGCTCGAGGGATGAGGGGCAGTGAGTGCTTTCTCTCACCAAAGGCCAGCCAGACTGCGAAGGGCAACCCGGCGAGCCGCTTCTGCAGGGTGTCTCAGCCCTGCCACCGAGGGAGGGTGGTTCAGCTCCCGGACACATCCGCAGCTGTGTAAGCCATCAGGACCCCTTTGCCTCTTCCCCTTTGCCTCTGCGGGAGCTATTCTGGCTTGCCAGCCCTTCCCTCGCTGCTCCGAGCCTGGCTGCTCTACCTCGGCCAGCAGCAGCAGAGCTTTTCCTGCCCAGCCCTAGTGTGAGCCTGGAAGAAAAGCTGTTTATACGTGGAGGTAGCTGGGGTCACCATCAATCCGCGCGGCTTTAACAGAGAGCAAAGCATCCCAGACAAACATCTATTGCTCTGTCTCTCCCCCTCTCCTTTTTTTTTTTTTAACCTAAATTTGCAAAGCCTGTCCCTGACCTCTGTTGGACTTTGCTACTCTGGCTCCTCCCAGCTGGGCAGCCCGTGTGGCATCCTGCTGACTCCGCTTTGGCGGGGGTTCGTGCCAGCAGGTCCTCCAGCAGGACCGCGGCCCAAGAGGACAAAACAGCCAGCCCAGCAGGCCTGGCTCCGAGCACCAGCTCTGAACTCTTGTGCAATCTTCCTTGAAACGAATTCAAGTTGGCTGGGAGCAGAGCATTTGCGCATGGCCTGAAAGCTGGATCGAGTACCATAAACAAAAGGAAACAAAAAGAGAGGGAGAGCGCTGGGTCCCAGGGCGAGGAGGAACGCAGGCATCTGACCCGGGCCGAGCTGTGCTGAGCGCTGTGACAAACGCCCGGAGGCGGAGGGGATGCAGCATGTGAGGGGTCGAGCTGGTGGGGGACCAAGGGCTGGGACCCCAACCCTGCCGTGGGTGGGAGTGTGAGGCGGAGATGCTCATGGCCCCATTGGCTCCATACCAAGGAGCTGCAAGTACGGGAACATGGAAGAATGGAAACGGGGTGAGGGAACTAGAAGGGGCTTGGAATGACCACAGAAATCTATTCCTCCTCCAAGGTGGTGAGTGAGGAACAGGGACACACCTGCACCTCTAAACAGAGGAGGATGCACGCAGATGGTAACTTCAGTGCGGGACAAGAGATGCTCATAGCATTTTTGTGAAGGTGATGGAGGGAAGGAGACTGCTTTACATGAGGTGCCCTCAGGGGTGTAACTAGGGCCAAGCCAGTTATTTCGACTGTGCAGTATTTGCTCCATCCAGCTCAGGCACCCGTGTACAAGGCACCCTGCAACTGCACTGGTGATGTTCCTCGAAGGGACAGGACTGACTGCCCTGCTCGCACTGGCCTGGCCGTTTGCCCTTTCAGAGTCACACCGAGAAGTTCCCCCCACCCAAACCTCTTGCCTGCTCCTCTGCAGGGACCATGGCCAAGGGAAAGGCTCTGTGTGGCCAGGGTGTTTCTATGCCTCAGCAGTCCTACTTGGCCAGAACAGCCCCTCTGGGCCGTTAGTAGTCAGTGTAAAATAGAGCATCCCTCCAGCTGCGCTTTCCCGTGCCAGCCGCTGAGCTCATGCTCACTGGCCTGGAGCTGGAGAAACACAGAGCTGTCGGGGAGCCACCGCTGCTGCAGCCCACGAAGCCTCAGCCCCACACCAGGGAGGCTCTCTCCACCCAGAGATACTTTGGCCACATCTGGCAGACCCAAGCTGATGTGGGGCAGACAGCAGCAGAGAGGAGGAAAGCAGTAAATAATTAAAGGATTAAGACTGACCGATGGAGAAAGTGAAAAGAGCTCAAGACATCTAGTTCGCCTGGAGGAGACAGGAGCCCACAAGCAGCTGGCATTTTGGGAAGCAAGCCTAGAGCTTAGAGCTGAACTGCTGAAGCCAAATGCAGGGTGAGATGCACTTCCTAACAGCAAAATGCATTAGGCAGTGATGGAGTTTCCCAAAGGAAGCCCCATCACTTGAATTGCTGGAAACAAGGCTGGACAAAATAGTGGATCATGTCCAAGAGGGGATAACTCTTCATCAGCAAGGAGAAAGCGATGAATAAGATGAATACCTGGGCCTCTTCCATCTCCATGAATCTACCTATTTAGTGCACTCACTCTTTTTCCAACATCTGAAAAAAGTGTAAGTGCCTTTCCTGTGCCATCAGCACATCTCAGCGTGGATTCAGGGTGGGCAGATGCCCGGGTGGGAGTACTCTGCTGTCCCCTTTGGTGCCCAGGAGCAGGGGAGGTGAGGGGCTCTTGCCCCCCTCTTTCAGAGGGGCAGTCCTGCAAGCAGGCAAGGTGTGGGAGCAGTGCCCTGGCTTCTCTGCCCTTCAGCACTGCAGCAAGCCCCTTGCCCACAGCTAGGCTTGACCAAAGCCGCAGCTCTGCTCTGCAAAGCGTTCCCTAAGCTGTGCCTTACATGCATTATCAAGCCCAGGGGCTTGCCTTGCTTCCTCGGCACAACCGGAGGAGCCCAGGCACCAGCCCAGCCTCGTGGCACATCAGCTGGGGCAAGAAGATGAGGGCTGCTGCTGCAGAGAGGTGAAGCCATCGGGGTCAGAATATGCCAATTTTGTTTTTTGGTGCCCTCTTCTTCCCGTGAAGACTCAGTGCCTCTGGAAATCTGGGCCTCCCTGGGGAAGCCCCCCTCCAACCCTGATCCCTCCCTGGGGCATGCTCATGCACCCCTTTCCCAGCGGAGGGCAGTCCCCATCCTGGGAAAGCCGCTCACAGCCTCACAGCCTCTCTCCTGATGGTTGATTCTGTAATTATTTGGTTGCTGTTAATTGCTAATTAATTCCCAAGTTGTGTTATTAGCAGGTGGGCCAGGGTGGCATGGCTGGCACCAGGCACGGTGCCTGGTAAAATCACATACCTTGTCATGGGGAAGGGCGCTACCGAATTTTTTAGGCCATTGCCTAGTTAACCATTAACAACTGGTAAAATCCCAGGTCCCTGCACAACCAGGCGAGTCCTCTTGGAGCTGTTAGAAAATCCTATTTCTAGTGGGTTATGAAACAGAGGTTTTGATGTGCTGCCAGGTTTGATGTGGAGCTCTGGGAGCTGAACACTTGCTGCGCTGTCAGCTGCCGGCTGAGTGCCGCTTACATAAAGCTTTCCTAGCAACCCCGCTTTGTCATCTACGTCTGTCCATCCGTCCGCCTGTGCAGTGGAAAAACTGTGAGACCCGATAAGGAACTGGACCAGCCAGCTCTTCCCATGCTGGCAAAGACCACGGTCAGTGGCCAGTCCCAAGCTGGGGAGCTTTTCCATCACTGAGCGACTCAAAGCCCACCATGCCCCTCGGGTCCCTTCCCCAGCTCTGCAGCAACAGGAGGAAGCGAGCATCACATCCCGTGGCCCATGCCAAGGAAAACAGGAGCTCTGCCGCGAGGGAGGCAGGCACGGGGAGGAGGGAGGCAGCCCTCCTGCCCCGGCTGGCCCCAGCCTCCCCGCCAGGGCTGCCCACCCTCCTGGCTGCGGGTGCCCCTGGGGGCTCCCTGGGGAGCTGGGCATGACTCTGCTATTTGGCTGGCAAAGAGACCAGGTGGAGAGTGGAAAATGCCCAGGGGAGAAGATGTCCAGAAGCAGAAAACTGGTCTTGGCTTTGAGGAGAAAGGCAGAAAATTCAGCGGTTTCTCCTGCATGTCTTTCTCCCCGCCCTCCATGGCCAACAGCAACTAAAAACTCTCCTAAACAAAGTCCATCCTTAACGTGGAGGGCTTCCCTCCTGCACCACCCCACAGCAGCCCTATGGCCCCCCAGGCACCCCTGCACGCTGGGCTGGGTGGTCCCAGCCCCGTCATTTCAAGGGGCTGGCGGGGGCTGCTCCCCACTCCCGGGCCCTTTAAATCAGCGCCCTCATCAAGGCGATTTCTCCATGGAGTTTCATAAGGAAGCACATGACGAGGGCAGTTGGAAACCACAGCTCTGTGAGCGCTGATTACAGCCTACTGAGGAAAAGGAGATTTTTATCTTGCAGGAATTCAATTATGAGAAGCGAAAAAAAAATAAAAAAAAATAATGCAGCGTGCCTGGCTTGGTTCGCCCCAGCTTGCTGCACTTAGGAGCTTTAATTTAACAAGAAAGGTGTGCAAGCGTTACCTAAACCATCGTGCTTGCTGGTGTGTGCGCAGTGGTGTTTTTTTAAAGAGAAGGAAAAAAAAAACCTAACCAAAAAAATAAAAAACCCACCACCCCCAAAGTCACCCTGCTGGCAGCTGAATGCAGCAGGGATGATGTCATTGGAACAGTTGGAGGAGAAAAGAGAAAAACAAGTCTGTGTGTGCTAATCCTGTTTGCTGCCCTAAAGGGAATGGAAAGCCGCCAAGGCGAGGAGTTCTGGGAAACCATATAAGGGTGCCAAACAAGCACCGCCGCCAACACGGGGAACTGACATCTTTGTTCTCCCTAGCTGGGCAGCCGGCCAAAGGCCTCATTTCGGCGCTGCGGCATGATTACACTGGACATCTGCCAGCTGAGTGCTGAGCCCCTTTTCTTCTCTGTAAGCTTTTTGCCAAACATGTAACAGTTGCCATGGCAGTCTCAAGTAAAGTAAAAAAAAAAAAAATTAAAAAAAAAAACAACATGCTCATATAGATAGGGAGGGAGATAAAAAAATAAGAAAGCGAAGGCACGCCTTGCTCCAGATGCACCACATGTGTGGATATAAAAAGCAAGCAAACCTATTAATCAAAGATTTTGGGGACGGAGGGGAGGCAAGAGGCGCAGGCTGAAAGGTGACGTGAGGATAAAACAGTAAGTGCACGCAGGCACAGGCACACCGCAGCGGCCGGGCAGGAGGTGGTGGGCTGACCCAGTGGTCTCCTCCCCTGCCTGCATGCGAAATTGCAGGCAAGCAGGATTTAAAATAGAACAACATGGTGGCACTTTCACTATTGCTTGCCTGCCTTTTTTTTTTTTTTTCCTTCTCATGTTGAAAAAAGAAAAAACACCACCAAGAAGCTGTTCTGAGGATGAGAAGAGGGTTATTTATAAGCTCTGCATCGTGGAGGGAAGCAGGCAACCCAGATCTGGTCACGTCTCAAGGCGGAAAATCCCATTTTGGCCCATGGTCCAAGCCAAATTGTACTAATCAAGTTGTGCCCTAAACAGTTAACAACCAGCCACCCGGTAGTCCCATGTTTATAATGAGTATTTCATTTAACTAGGCAAGCGCTGCCAGACCCCGATGGGCAGATCTACGCACATAATAAAAGAGGTGTGGTCCCCGCTCGCTTTCTTTTTCCACCCAGAGAGGCACGGGCTAGTTTCATTTTACAAAGCAGCTATATACAAAAAGTTCACTGCGCAGGGAGCTGGAGTTCATCCGACTATTTATAATCGGGTTCCTTCTCCCCACGCCCACCCTGCAGGCAATGGGACAGCCGCTGGGCGATGGCAGCCGTGTTCGCAGCCAGCCCGGCAGCCGATACGGCCGCAGCATGTTTGCAGGCGAGGTTACAGTGAAAGGACAGATAAGGCTGCCTGGGATGGGATGCAACACCCAATCCATCCCTGGGGCACCCTCCTCTTCAAACCCCAGTGGGCTCCCCAGCCTGCCCTGAGGACCAGGGTCGTTTATGGAGCACAGGGCATCACCGCACCCCGAGGGCATCCTCAAAATGCAGGAACTGCTGGAGCAAACCTGGTCACATACCCCACAAGCAGTAGCGAGCGGCTGCAGTCACCCAAGGACCAGCCTGCCTTAAGCAAGTGGGCGCTGGGAAGGCAAACAGCCCCCTTGCAGTGAGCACATTGGGTCTGGCCCCTGAGAGCTGGTGGCAGCTCCTCTAATGGCTCCAACAGAGCACCGTGGGCATGGAAAAGCTGGCTGAAAAACAGCAAAGGGGAGTCGTGGTCACAGGCAGTAGGGAAGGAGACTGGACTCTCACCCTGCCTCTCTGCTGCCTGCCTGTGTGGCCATAAGTCACTTACCTACAGTTTGCTTCACTTCCCATTTGTGAAAAAGGGGATGGTTTTCCTTATGTATCTCAGAGATGGTCTAAGCATCTTAAATCATTAATGTCTGTAAAGTGCTTTCATTTCCTCAGATGGAAGCTCTTACTGATGTGTGAAGTATTATTAGGATTATTATTGCTAATAAACAAGGAGGGCAGGGCAGTTTTATTTCTTGTGAGGGCTTACGTGGGGCATGAGAATGCAGAGGGTGGGGGAGATGCTAATTTGCCCCACAGCCTTTTTGAGGACTCGCAATGGCGACCCCCTCACCAGCACTAAGCTCAAAAGCAGTATCTGTGAAACATGGGGAGAAGACCCCAGGGTCCCAGTGGGTTGCCAGCCCACTGAAGACCTCCCTGGGAGCTCTGCCCACCCAGCAGCCCCCATGGGGCCAGCAGCAGGAGCTCTGGGCCCCTGGCAGGCAGAGCCCCGCTCTGCTGCACCTTCCTGGCCTCCACCATGTTTAGTGGGTGGTCCAGAGGGGGGAACCTGTGCAGAAGGTGATTTTTGCCTTTCTTTAGATGCCAGACTCCTCGCTGGTGTGCACCTCAGTGTCTAAAGCAAGGGCAGGTATCGAGGCATCGTACCTAGTGGTCTGTGCAGATGCCCCCCCCTCCCCCCCTCAAGTTCTGTAGAGAAACTGAGACACGGCTTTTGCTGAGCCAAGAAAAGCTGTTTTCCTACCCAGGGAAAGGGAAGAAGGGAGGTACCTCTACAGAGCGATTCACTGCCCTGGGCCAGAGCTGGTCCCTACCTTTGCCCAGTGATCACCAAGACCCCTCAGGCATCCTGGCATCCCTTACCCCAAAAGTGATGAGCCACTGGGCATTTTACCAAGGTGACATGGCAAGCGGCAGGGGAAGGCATCACCCACTGCCTCAGTGCTCGGGTGGGCTGTGTGGGGCTCCACGCTGCAGCTTAGCCCTTATCCAAGTGATAACCCCCCACTGCGAGGTTGCTACTAACTGGAGGGTTGTAACCTGCTGAAAACTTTGCCAGCACATTTCATGTATTAGAGCCTGGCTGTAAAAAAGAAATTTCAGAGAGGTGGATTAACGTTACTTAGTTCTGGCCAAGTTAATAAAATATGGTCTGAGTTACTGCCAGGCTACTTAATTCATTTTTATTCAAAGTGGCTGGGTAATTTCCCTGAGGTTGGTTCAGTGGGAAGCAGAGTCAGCTCCGGCTTTGTCTGCTCCTGCATGTCACCTTCCTGGCTGGCGACGATGGCTGTGTGCCCGCAGGGCTGGGAGAGCAGGGAGCAGGGGGACTCTCCTCTGGAAAGGCAGAACATGCCAGGGGCTGCAGGGTGATGTCTGTTTCGGCATGGACCAGGAGGGAGCTTGGGCTGGTGGCACGTGCTTGCACAGGCTGCTGGCTGCACGTGATGCTATGCGTGCCACCAAAGGTGGTCTTGTCACGGCTGCCACTACTGCAGGTTGGTACAGAATGGATGGGATAGCCATCAGCCCTATCAGCATTGAAAAGCATCAAACTGTCACCTTGTGCCCCAAAAGCCAAGCTCCAACTGGGGAAGTCGGTCAGAGGTGTTCTGGCACTGGGGCATGGCAGCAGGGGTACTAGGGCATGGCAGCAGGGGTACTGCAGACTCCTGCAGATCCTCTCTGCCCTGTGGGGGGGACTGGAAGGACCAAGCATCTTTCCTCAATGGGTGAGCAACACCAGCGCCCTACAGTGAGCTTGCGGTGCCCTGCTCAGCCAGCTGCTTTAAAGCAAATCCTCCGCATCTCGCCACCTGGCACTTCAGCGTCAGTGGAAGTGACATTTGCAAAGGTGTTGCCATGCCTGTGCAAACTCTACTTCTCCATGGCATCCTCCAGTTGATTATTTCCCCCTGGTTTCTAAACCCAATCTAATTCCTTTACCCACCTGCATGACAGAACTACTTGTTGGCAGGCGTTATGCTGGCACTAAAAACCACGATACAGGCGCATTCCTGCATGCGCTCTGAATCATCATGAGGATCCCAAGCTTTAAATGGGAAGCAGAACACGCTGCTTTCTAGATAGACAAATGAAACTTTACCCAGTCCTCTCGCCTCAGAAACAAGCTCTGAATCATGCAGAGGGCGAGATGCCAGGAGCAGCTCTGCTCTCATCCTGGCTCCACCACTTGCTTGCTGTGTGGCCTTCAGAAAAACTCTGAGGGGGTAAGTCCTGGACCTTCCTCCTCCCCGCTGGCAGCCCCAGGGCACAGGAGAGGTGCAGGGGTTGCAGTGCTTCATGCACTGGGGGACGGAGGAAGGAGCCGCTTCCTATAAGCTATGATACCGCACTCCCCAGCAAAACAGGGCTCTTCTGCTTTCTCTGCCTTTTGCCCTCCTCCCAGGCTCCTGGCAGAGGAGGATGCTCCCAGTGCCGGAGGGTGCTGAGCAGCAGGGCTGGGAGCCACAAAATGAACTTTGTGAGGCTGTGTGCAACAACTTCTGAGCTCAGGGGTGGAGATCCTCCTGCTACACTAATAAAAGCCCAGATTCCCAGGTAAATAGAGTGCATTAGGATTTATTTCAGGAAGCTTGGAATCAGGATTTAATACTGAAGAAAGGGCTATTCTTACATGGCATTCGCAGAGTTTCTTCTAATGCAATATTTCCTAACTTCAGACATGGTAACCCAGTAAGCTCCATTACTGCGCTAATACTATATAAAAATGATCCTTTATTATAAATCATACCGTACACCAAAAGGATATAAATAGAGCCCCGATGCGGCATTGGCAGCCTCATATTTCTCTTGGTTCGCATTAAATGAGCCACTAAATTACAGTGTCCTTCTTTATAATATTATCCTCCAAAGCCAAGCATTTTGTGTGTTACACAGGGCTGCTATAACAAGAGAAATTAGTACGGCTGGTTAAATTCAGCCAGGTCTGCCATGCATGTTATACCAGAGAGTGTTAAAATGGGCCAGAATGGGCAATTTCATTGTCCTTTCAAAAGGTTCACAACTTGGAATGTGTGATTTGAGCAGGGCTTTGCTAAGGTCTGACACACAGCCTCTCTGGAGGGGTTTAGCTCCCCAGCAGCAGAGGGGTGAAGGCAGAGGAGAGGACATCCCCACCCCATCCTGCTGCTGCTGCTCCAAGGGCACGTGGTCCTCAGGCACCCTGCAGGGAGCTGGATGGCTGCCTGGGGGAGAGGGAGAGGTGCTAGCGGGGCAGAGGGGGGATGCTGCAGGGGCAGAGGGGAGCTGCCTTCAGATTAGGGTCCTGGTTTTGGTCTGCTGCTGGTTCCTCTGCCAACAGCACTGGAGTTATTGGTGATTTAGGTGAATACAGATGCAGGCAGATTCAGGTCCTCGCTGAGTGATGCTGGCAATTATTTAACTTCCCCACATCTCACCTGCAGAAATGGGGAGGTATTATGCCCACAGGATAGATGCCTGCCTGTTTGTAAAGCAGCCCAAGCTCCTCTCCCTGACAGTTGGCACTACAGAATACATGCAGTTATTGTTTGTATGGCAAAATACAATTATAGTGTTCAGACTGGAGGGATCCAGCTTGACTGTCATTTCTAATGATGGTATCTAACCGTACCAAAGAAGAAAACCCTCCTACAGTCCTGGGAGCTGCACATGCCTTCAGGGACATGTAAAGTAATTCAGGTCAAAAATGTAGGTTGTTTTATTTAGCAGACAAAGAGGTGGGGAAAGGAAAGAAGGAGACGGAAAGAGGAAACAGGCTGCTGCAAAAATACAGTCTTCATAAAGAGCTTTTCAGGATTTCCCCCAAAAATTTAAAGTGAAATGGAACTCTCTGAGTTTCAACATTTCCTTGCAGGCCTTGCTCAGTCCCAGCTCATGCTGGTGGGGACCCAAGTTGGCTCCCTCAGGGCAGAGATCAGGTCTAGCACATGGAGTTCATGGCTGGATGGAAGGAGGGGGGTAGCTTGGAGCAGTGTCCTGGCAAAAAGGGGCTTCCAAACCTGCCCAGGGGCAGCAGCTGGGCTGGGGGCATCCAGGAGGGCCAGAGGTAGCATAAGTGCTTGGTGAGAAGCGAACTCAAGTCAAAGCCACCTAAATGCTTGTTACCTGCAGAGCTGGAATGCTTCAAGCAAATTTTCAAGCCAAATTGTCTGTGGTGAGGAAATGTGTCCCCTTATGTGTGTTGGGAGGCTGCAGGCTCTGTGGCCTGTGAGGATGCCTAGCAAAGCAAACTGTGCCATGAATAATCAATGAAAACTAAAGGTTTCTATTACCTGCAGTGCTCCATGACCATGTGAGATAATGTAAAAATGGCAAGCAGCCTCCTGGAAGTGAAATAAAACCTCTACAGTACAGCCTTTGGCATCATACCCCCTCAGCAAAAATCCTGAAGCAAATCAGCGTTATGCAAGCTGTGAAATACCCAGCCTTAGTGCTGAGCTGAGGAAGCTGCCAGGACCACATCTTGCTTGTTTTCAAAAGTAGCCAGCACCTCTTGGTAGGGCAGGTTATAAATCCCCTGGAGTTTAATGTACAGACCCCCTTCGGCTCCTTCCATCTCTGTCCTCCCGCTCCTCAGCCCCTTGGGAAAGGATCTCATAGTGCTGTGCAATCAGAGAGTCATTAATTTTGAGGCCTTGGGTTTATAATTGGTCTCGCACAATAGATATGAAGGCAGGCACACGTGAAGTAGTAACCGGCTCATAAGAGGAAGGCTGAAATCTGATGTCTTTAGCTATTCCCAGGGCAGAATAGGGCATGACCTGCACAGCCTGGACCACAGTCCCCAGTCCCTTAAAGCCTGGAGAGTGTTGGTTGGCCCATGACAGTGACAAAGGAGCAGACAGGAAAACCTGATGGTGTTTGGATCTTATAATGCAATACAAACCCTTTTCTGTCATTTAAGAAGCATTTAATAAAAAAAAGAAAGAAAAAGAGATGATGATGTAGCATTTATCACAAGGAGACAGTGATATGCTGCAGTGTCCCTGGGCAAAGGTTACATTAAAGATGGTGCTACCATCATTAAGGTGGTGAGCTAGCATCTCTTACAAGCTCAGTTTTTGCCTTTCCTCCTTAAAAATCTACATGCAAAAGCAGAAAGTTAGCTGCAGCATTGATAAAGGAGGTCTGGTCCCAAGGTGGAGTTTTTGGTCAGATTTAAAGTAAATCAAATATATCACCTTAAAAATAGCAGTGTTCAGCAAAGCCCAGAAAGCCTCAGTGGTTTCTACTTTGTGACCAGAAAGACAAGCAGGGTAGGGAGGAGGAGGAGAGAGAAAGAGAGAGAGAGAGGGATATTAAAACAGCTTTAATTTTAGGACTCGTCTCATCAAGAGGTAGTATGTGACACAAAAAATTAGTCCAATTAAAAATGTTTATAACTAAAAGTTGCTTAATTAGCACCTTCAGAAGTTTCCTGATGTTTCCCTGATACCTTCCCCTCTCCTGTTGGGCATACACGTGGTGGCAGCAGGTCCTGGAGGAGGGAAGGTCAGGTCTGCTCCAGCCATATCCCAAACCTGGATTTTAATCCCTTGGGGACATAACCTCCTAGCAAAGCCTTGGTGATGGAAGGTCTCCAGACGCTTCTAGGAGCACTGGAGGAGACCCCTTCCACAGCCTCCAATGTTGCAAGAGAACAAACGAGATGCGAGATCCAACCTGCCCCATCACCCTGGGCTGAGGATCTCGCCCCACAGGGCACGTCCTTTCCCCCCAGCACTCCATGCCAGCGCTGGCTTTCCCCTTCGTGCTGTGTTTTCTGCCGGCGCCCCAGCATTGCTGGCAGGCACCAGGCTGGCCGCAGCCTCTGCATCCCACATGCAGCACCCGTGACACCCTGGCCCACGTACAGGGGAAGAGGCAGAAGCCTTCTCCCCATCCTCCCACCTATTTTACAGCCTGGAGGAGACAGGGAGTTAAGAAGAGATGCCTCATCAGGACTCCGCTTTCTGCTTCCTGCTAAGAAACTCAGCCCCAAAAGGGTCCCCTCCCCAAGCCCCTGCCCCTGCCGTGCCAGAGGTGCTCCCAGGGACACAGGCTGGGGACAGTCAGGGGGACAAGCCCTGCCCACCTTCTGTGTTTCGGTTGCCACAGGAACACACTTATCCCTGTTGGAGGAGTTTGGGGAGCAGAGAGGTTCAGGAAAGCCATGTGGCGAAACGCAGGGATGTGGCATACTGCGACAGCCACAAGGCAGGGAGGCTGGCTAATCCGGGAGGTGAGGCAGGTTTTGGAGGTTTGCGGCTCTGCCCCTCTAGCAGCCGCAGCCAGGCAGCCACTTTTGTGGCTTTTTGTGGTTTTTGGCGGGAGGTCACCACAGCCCCAAAACGATGGTGGCTGCTCAGCCACTGCGGGGCAGAAGCATCACCATGGGGACCTTGCACAGCAGAGTGACTGCAAACTGCAACCCAGTTTTAAAGTTTTTTTTCCCAAGTCTTTCAGAGATGGAGGAGGATTCAGGAATGTAAGTAAGGGTTTTTCACAACACGTGAGATTTCCTCTGGCCTGGAAGAATAACGTCGAGAGCCAGCTGAATTTCAAGGAGCCCTGACTCTTCCTCCCCAGTCATCCCTAGCCCTTTTGTGGAGTTCACACAGAACAGCCTTTTTGTTCACTTTGGTTTGCCAACAACATAAAATTTGAAGACGTATAGTCAGAACTAACACCTCATCTCGCTGACTGAATGTCTATCTAAAAGGGGATGGAGAGTATGTAAAATATGTCCATGCTGAATCAAATGAAAGGCCCCATCTAATAGTCTATTTCTCACAGTTTTTGACCCCCTATATGCATTGCATCATGTATATGGGATTGTGTTCTGAGGTCCTAAAAATAATAAATAATAATTTACTTATTCATTATCTATTTCTGTTTATAGGCTATACTTACACAAGATACGGTGCCAGGCCATTAGACATCAAAGGCTCCACGGTGCAGGCAGCCTACAAATGAGAAGTCAACATGATTTTTCCAGTAGCTCATTTCACTATAACAACAATAATCATGACTTTACATAGTGCTTTTGATGCAGACTGCCAAAGCACTTTGTTCTCTGATTGGGAAATTACATATAAGATAGGATTCAATTTGCTCCTCATTGGCATAGATTGGGAGGGTCAGTCTCCAATGATATCCAGCAGCTCAAACAACAGTTTACCCATGTAAAATCAAAGGGAAATTTAAAGTTTGAGGAAGGAAATATATGATCGTCTTGGAGAGGATTTTTCAAAAATAAGTGGAGCTAATGTTCCTAATAACGTGAAAAGTACTTTAGGATCTTAAATAACACTGGGTAGCTAGGGCATCACTGCAAGTATACCTGTAAGGAAAGTACCTCTGGTGGCAGAGAGCATCAGTACCCACCTAGGGGAGCAGCGTGACCACCCAGGGTGGACCACCCCCGCCCCTTTTGACATCCAAAGTGACCTGCAGCATGGTTCCCACCAAGGGCATGCCAGTAGAGAAGGTGAGGACAATGCCAGTAAGACCTTGGCCCTCCTGGTTGGAAGCCCTCCCTGAGTTCTTTCTACAAGAAAGAGGCGAGGGAGGGTGAAAAGGGTAATTAAAACTAAGAAGGAACCAAAGTACAATTCATCTAAATAAATGCATCTAAATAAACTAATTACAGGACCTGCAGCACAACACATAGGAACTGCAGATCTTTTTGGTTACTGCTGAGCCTTCAGATCTCCTGGAAGTTCATGGCTTACCTTGGAAATCATGTCTGTGGCCATGTCAGCCGGGAAGAGTGAAGGGTTATGGTGGCTTCGAACAACCAAGCCCAGGACTGTCATGTAACCTCACCACTTTATATTTCCCCTACATTAATCCTCAGACATTAGCAAAAAATTAGCACAGCCTTGGCTCAGGGCAGGGAGGATATTAATCAGAAAAACTTAAGAGATCAGGAACATGTTGGTTCTCAGCAGAAAGGCAACCTCACATCTTCAGTAAGTCACAGGACAGAGACGAAACACTCTGGCCTTTCTGATAATCATATCCTGACCAAGACAGTTCCTTTGATGGGTCCTTCTGAAATATAAATTAACTTAATCACTTCTGATCTTGGGAAACGAAAGACATTAGAGTGTTTTGACTGACGCAGTCACAGAGGGTAAAGGCTGTGTCTGTCTTAGCAAGCAGAGCAGCAGCAGAGCAGCACTGGTACGCTGTCAGCCGGTTTTACTTGTGACTGGCTCCAGCCTGGAGCCGTGGCCCAAGCAGTCACAGCTTGGAGCATCTCAGGTACACACCTGCATCTCCTCTCCCAGCACAGCATCACCCAAGGGGAGCCCAGCTTGCATGTCCCGATCCTCTTCCACAGTGTGAATCATCGAACTGCAATTATGTGGCACGACCAGGAGATCTGTTGCTTTCATCCAAACTAAAATGCTAGTGAGAAGCACCTTATGTGTCCAGGTCCTGCCTCCCCAGCCCCAGCTTCAGTTCAGCCCCTCCTAAAGCCAGGTTCCTACGCAGACCACCCTTCTCTGGCTGCAAGGTTTAAGCCTTCATGGGCAACAAGGGAGCAGAGCAGCAGTTTCTACAGTTTGCAGAGGAGGACACCCCCCCCCAAGCCAGACTCATTGTGGCAAGGTGAAGCAAGTGAAGCAAAGTCTGTCTCAGCCATGCACTACAGTGGGTGTGGACCCCGGTTCTGGACCAGCACGAACTCCTACAGCACCCACCGCACCAAGAGCCGTGTCTTGTGACAGCGCGGCTTTCCTCAAGCATTTGGCCTTAAGCCTCTGTAAATGCCATCAGTGCAAGTATGAGCTATACTTCGGGTTTGAACCAGCCATGCTGCATTGAAAAAAACCCCTTTGCTGCAAGATTCGAGAGATCACCAATCTGCAGGCTGAACAATAGCTCCTATTTTGCTGCACACTGTTGTTCTCTTCTGGAAGTGGTTAATTTCAAGATGATGCAAATACTATTGTCAGCCTCTTTGACTCTCCCTGCTGACGATCTTAGCATTCAGCTAATGTCCCTCTCCCACAAATCCACGCTGCCTCTCAAAGAGCCAAGAGTGCTTGTTGTCCCCTTCCCAGCTGCCAAAACCCTCCAGCTGCCTCCTAATTACCCCTATAATGTGCTTCTGCATATCCAATACACAGTTCTGCAGCACACTAAAAATTTAAGGACAACATAAAATAAAGAAATACCAAATTAAGGAGCACAAGGGGTGCTGGAGCAACCACATTGTTAATTTTCTTGCTTAATTCACTGATAACAGCTATTTTTGATCCCAAACTGCTGTACAATAAAGTGCCACACTTGAGCACAGCTGAATGTCAGGGTTTCATTGTTTAAGGTCAGAAGAGACCATTATGATCATCAAGCGTAACCTATTGCATAAGAGATCCAGCGTACCTCCCCTCGTCATTTCTGATGCTGGCCCTTAACTTCTGTTTGAGCGGCCATGCATCTGTTAGAAAGTCACGTAGTCTTGGCTTGAAGACTGCAAGGTCTGGAGAGTCTACCAGGGTGTTAGAAAAGGCTTTTCTTTCGTTAGTTACCCTCATGTAACAAGTGCACGCTTTTTTCTCCTCTGCCTCTGGCTTGCCTCTGCTTCGAGCCACTGGATCACACAATGGTGGGTTTTTTCCTAAATGGAAATTCCCCAGTCAGAAATCTCTTTTCTATTGCAGTACGTCTATGCTGTTATCAAGTTGCCTTATAATTTCTAAATTATGTGAAATAGATCAGTGCTTTGTGGCCCTTGTACTTTCTCGCAGTTCCCCTCTGAATGCTTTCATTTAGCCAAGCTTACCTTGGAGTGTGGGGATCTTTGCATAAAGCCCTGTTCTTCCTCAAAAGCCTTCAGACCATCATAGTAGCCAGTGTGTGTCCTTAGTATTTGACTGCCCTCAGCTATGGTGCACTCTTGTATATAAACAGAGAAGAAACGCCCATGTCACTCAAAGGTCTGGCCATTCTCTAACTATTTTGCAGCAGCTTTTCTGGTGGGTTGAGCAGGGTGGCTGGGTAAATGGGGGCAGCCACCTCGCTGGCAGGAGATGAAGGCAGGCATTTTCCATGTGTGGGTCACAGCTCCTGCTTACCTCCAGCTCTTACTAACAGGCACAGTATGAGCCCTGTGCTCCTTCCTGCTCTCCTGCCCACCAGCCTGCAGGTCCACCTGCCTGCCCGAAAGGTGCTGGCCTTTGCCAGTTGCTCAGAATATTTCCCCCTTCCACCTGACTGCACAAAAGCAGGCTGTCTGCGGCGCAGCTCCTGGTTTATCTGGCAACACCTCAGGAGCAGGCTCTTTGCACATATTTATTTAGTTCTGGCACATCTGATACTAGCACCATGCACAGTGTGGAGTGGGTGAAGAAGCGTGCAAAGATGGTAATTAAACGCAGAACAAAAAGCCAAAGCAGTAACGGAGGAATGGCTCTCGGAACTGGATGTCAGGCTGGCCAGGCATCTGACAGAGAGGTTTTCATTGTGCCAGACCTGTTCACCCATCCCTACTTGTAATGGTGTCTGGTGTCCACAGCTCTTTTATCAAACCTGAAAACACAGAATGAGCCCCATGGACAAAGTGGGAGACTTGACTTTCCACCCTTAGAGCCCCATGGATAAACACCAAGCGGCAGGTATGGTATTGCTGACTCAGCAACCCTTTCTGGGTTGTGCTCACTCTCTATGGGACATCATTAGAAGAGGCTGAGATATTTTGTTTTCATAGCTTTTTAACTTTTTCCTTCCCAAAACAGTGTTTGTATTTATTTTGGCACCTTGAATGTTTTGAAGAGAGAATTGATTTGGATTTGCTAAAGCATTTTTTCCTCTTAATCCCATTAAGTCAGTCTCTAATTCTTTCCAGGGCTCCCTTCTGCGGAGCTATTTCCTCTTGGAATCATTTACTTTCTGTGGATTGGGGGAATTAATGAGGCAGATGCTGCTCTCATTCTCATCACTGTAAGCCCAAAACAACTTCAGCAGTTTCCTGGCACCGATCCAGATTTTACTGGTGTAAATGAGGTCAGAATTTGGCTTGCTGTGCTTACTCTTGCTAAGAGACAAAGAAATTGCCGAAAACAAGAAGTCTTGTGCAGGTTGGGAAAGTCCAGTTGGAAGTGGGCAACTCCACGATTTCATTGAAAGGCTGAGTTTCTGCATTTCCCCGCTGAGGGGCTTTGCTGAGCACCACAGATATTCACACTCGCTTGGTAAGCGGGCACTCAGGGAAACAAATCCAAGGGCAAAGACTTTCAGGAGTGTTGACGTTGTCTATGGGAACAATTGCAACGACACAAATGTTAAGTCATGCCAATGCAAAAATGAAGGTTAAGACACATCGGGAAAGATCAGCTGGCTAAGTCAGTCAGTCTTCAGGGACCTGGCAGGGAAGGAGGAGCAAACAGAAAGCTGAGATACATGTGAATGGCTAAGGGTTCTCATCAAAGTTTGGCACGTACTATGATGGATAAAATCAAGAAAGATATGAAAAGGAAACAAAACCAGCACAGGGTAGGAAGGTGAGCAGGGAAGCATCCTGGCTATAGGCTGGTGGTCAGAGCAAGGCTGAGGAAAGCAACGGACTGCCAGCACAGCAGCGGTGCTCCACGCAGGGGCTGGCCCGGGCTGGGACCCTCCAGGAACCCCTGGGAGCACTGTGGGCTCCTCGCAGAGCAGCACCCTGCCTGGCTGTGGAAAGGGGAAACAAGAGGCAGCTATGACTAGTCATCTTGATTTCGGTTCCTGGAAATGCACTGGAACAAATAATTAAACAAACTAATCATCAGCACCTAGGAAACAACCGAGAGAAGAGGAACAGCCAGTGCTGATTTGCCAGGAGCAAATCATGTCAAGTCGACCTAATTTCATCCTGCGACAGGGCTGGTGGATGCAGACAAAGCAGGAGACATCTTGCATCTTGGCTTTGGTAAGGCCTTTGGTATCATCTCACTTCACATTACAAGATACAAGCTAAGGAAACACGCCCTGGACAAATTACCTTAAGGAAGGGGTGCAAAACCAGTTGGAAAACTGTCCTCAGAAAGAAGGCATCTTTGTCGAAATAAAGGGAAGGGTTGGGTAGTGTGCAACAGAGGTCCAGCCACGGGATGATGGAATACTGAGCATCCTTATCACATATGCAGATGACACCAAGCTGAGGTGAGCCACAAGGACATGAGAGAAGAGGATTAGAATAAAAAATCATCCTGATGTGTTAGAGCTCTGAACAAGGTCTGAAAAACAGGATGCAACTCCATAAGGAGAGAAGCAAAGTGGTGCACAGAGGTAGGTGTAATCAGCTGCACAGGGACAAAATGAGAGACAGATGATTAGGCAGATGTGGAGCAGTGCAGCAACTCAGGAACCTGAAATGAATAAAAAGTGCCATTTTGTCACACGCAAGGCAGTCACCATACCAGGGTATTCAAAGACAAGCTCTGCCTGTAAAACACACGGCTGATATTTCTGCCTCACACAGTGCTGCTGCGATCTTTACCCCGCTCAGGAGAGTCTGGAAGAAAGTGGGATGAAAGGTCTAGAAAACAGGACTTGCGGAAGAATGTTTGTTCAAAGGGGGTTGTTTACTCCAGCAAGAAGGAGGCTAGGGGAGACACAATAATTTTCAAGTATGTAAAAGATATCACCGGTGGAGGAGGGAATAAGCTGTTCTCCAGACAGTTCTCTAAATCCATTGCGAGTGTGGCAAGAAACAAGGGGCCTGAGCTGCAGCAAGAGGGTTAAAGTCAGATACCTGGCAAAAGGGAAGGCTAACAAGCACTAAACCCACCTGCCTGGCAAGGATATGAAACCTCTATCCTTGTCAGTGTTTAGGAGCGGGCTGGAAACTTCAGGAATATTTCTGAAATCAGCCTCTTGAGGTCCTTTCTAGCCATGGTTTTCTCTGATTCTGTGATGAATAGTGTTAAATGAATATAAATTACCTCACACGGGGACACTGACGTTCAGGCTCGGTGATGAATAGTGATCAACGACAAAACTGTCAGCTTGCGGGGAGGCATCCAGTAGGGTTATTACTAGAAACTGGTGTTAGCTCCAGTTTTATTTACCATCTTCATTAATGATCTAGAAAAAGCATTAGACAGCGTGTTTATTAAAACTGCAATTGATACTATGTTGGGGAGGAGATGCAATCAACAGCCAGGAGTGGAATGTAACACAAAAGGACAAAAAAAGATACGGGACATGGGGAGAAAATGACCTAGCTCAAAGGACAAACAGACTAATACGTCTAGGGAGGAAATAGTCCAAAATTAAGACACCCTATGGGAGGAGGAGACCCAAATGCAGTGAAAGACGTTGCAGGGTTAGCATACAGGAAATTGGACAGGAGTTTACGATTTGTCACATCAACAGAAAAAGTCTCAGGAGGGTTTTGGGCTGCATGATATATCCCAGGGCAGAGAGATAAGCAACTGTCTGATCGCTGTTGTGCAATCTTTCCTTCTGGATGCCTCCTGATCAGCGTGGCAGCCAGGCTGGAGGAGGAGCAGGGGGAACGAGCAAAAATAATTGAAAGCTGAGAAGTCTGGCTTAAAGGGAAAGAATTATATAGGTGCTCTGTGGCAAAGTAACCAGGTCCATGCTTCTGAAGTGTAGATAAGCACGTCAAAAAAAACGGCCCTTTTTTTCCAGGCATAATTATGACATAAAAATTGGGCACTGCATTGTTATAAGATACTTTATACTAGCATTGCATGTTTTAGTTGGCTACGAAGCAGTTTCAAACTGATGCACTAGCCTCGCGGGCCTCATCCATCACTTGCTGCCAGGGTCCACGCTGGGACGGAGCTGCGTGAGAGCTGAAGCATCACCCCTGCACCTGCCTCAGGAGGTGCAGCCCATGGAGGAGACTCCTGGGGAGGGCTGTTGCTGTCACACAGTTGCGAAGAAATGGATAACGGCCTCGCTTTGTGTGACCAGAGCCATGCTGACATTCATTGATAAAGGAGTTGCATAAGCAAACCGCCACGATGAGCCATGTCGATCGGAGGGGGAGAAACCAGTGCTTCTCAGGGGGACAAATCAATAGAGAAAGAGATGCTATTTTCAGGTTTCTGGAGATATTACTGGCAAAAAGAAAGCAGGGATAGAAAACTTTACTTGACAGAGTCCTTTAGAGACAAGATAAAGGTAAAGGCTTTTTCTAACATGTGATTTTGAGCCTTTTCACCCTTTGTCCAGCTGGCTTTTGAGATTGAGGTCTAGGAGTGCAATGGTGTGTTTGTCCCAGCTGATACTGGAGTGCACAGGCTTTGAACAATAAGGCTTTGTTCTTTTGCCAAATGCAGCAATGCCTGTGCTGTTGCTTGGGGAAAAAAAAGGAACAAACACATTAGGAAGTCACCGAAAATGAAATGATGGCTCACTTCAAGGAGTGCAGCAGCACGCTGCGGAGATGAATGAGCTCTGCATGGCGTGAGACCATAAGGAGGAAAGATCTTCAGAAAGACACCCCTCAGTTCCCCCCACACTTGCAGTACGACAGAGGAGATGACCTTCAGTTTGTCCCTGGGATCAGCAGGCACCTGAAACGTTTTGCCTTTCCCGCACCTCCCTGCTGCCCACAGCTTTGGCAGGGAGTGTGGGTGTTGCTGGCTGGGTGCTGTGTGAGGGTGCACCTTGCCTTTGAGAAGCAGTCACCACAAAGCAAATTTGGTAGCTCTTTCCAGCAGAAGACTTCAAATGCAGCTCCGCAGCACAGCTGACATGCCAACACTGCTAGCTGCGGGACCACTGAGGTGCGGGACCACCCGAGCCTGTGGCTTGCCGAGGGAAAGGCAGCTCAGCTCCTACCTCGCAGCCCAGTGCCACCAGCAACGGGGAGGGAGCAGGGAGAAATGAATTTACGAAGAAACTCGAGGGGAAAATAGGCAGGCTGAATAAGCACAGCGGTCCGGAAGAATAAATTTACTGAACCTACATCCTCGATTTTAATGGGCTCTCTAATAGCAGGGTGAGCCCAGCAGAGTCGGTTATCTCCCAGAAAGTGTGGGACTCTGGCTTTGTTCCTCCCGCTTGCTTGATGATGGGAAACATGGGACCCCCAGTACGAACACAACCAACGTAAAGCCGAGCAGATGTTACCTTAAATTCATCCTCAGCTCACGGGGGAGGATTAAGTGATATGAAACCACAGGAGCAGCCCAGGTGGGAAAGATTACTTCACTGGGGTATGAGCTCTTATTGGAGTTAGGGGAAAGGGCTGGTAGTTGTGTGTTATATGCTGGGATCAATTACACTGAAAAATGCAGAATACAGTGAAGTGGAGGTTTGGGGGTGGCTGGGAAAGGAGATTAAACCTAAACAGTTGTGTTAAAGCTGAGCAAAGAAGAGAGAGGCAGAAAGACGGGAAGAAAAAAGGTGCACAATGTGGCTAATACAGGGTCGGGACAAGACTCTCATGAGCTCATCCAAATGCGTCTCAGGCCAGTAACTGCACAGTAATCGCCTTGTGCCCGCGCTCTTGTGGGAACGGCAGGAACAAGGGGTGGGCTCTTCAACTCTCTAATTCTCCTTCCTCATTTTGCAGAATTGCCACATGCTGAAATAGCAAATGATGTATGAAATGAAAAATCGCTCCCCAACCAATGCATATAGATGATGCAGAGAGTATTTGGCCATTACTTCCTTGCAGTAATATTTATCTACATTAATGCCTTGTTCAGAGGTAGCTGGAAATACTCAGAATGTGAGCGGCAAGGGGATCGGAAGAGAGATCGCGGAGAGAGGCAAAGCAGCAAGGCAGGCACTTAAGGAGGCAGATATGAAGCCTTTCCCCTATAAATCACCAGCTCAGTTCTAGCCCAGGTTATTAGCAACCACAAGGCAATATTCTGGCACCCAAAGCGAACCAGTTGCCTGTAAAGAGCAAATTCATTTAGTGGAGACGTCAGAGGAGTCATTGCCATTTGGAGGCGACTTTGGGGCCACGGAGGAACAAGCCAGTGGCCTCGGGCCAGTGACGAGTAATACTGGGAGGTATTTTCATGGTGAGAAAAGCCCTCCTCAGCTGGCATGCTACTGGGTGGCAGGAGCCAGCCCAGCCACGAGCGGGGACAGAAGCAGGGGGCACTTCCCTGTGACAGCTCCGGGCAGAGGCACATCGCTGGGGCTCGCACTGAGGGGAACCATGGGCAGCCCCAGCCCCAGGCACAGCTGCTTGTAGCTCTGTGGAGCCCCTGGAACAACTTCAGCCTCTGTCCTCCTGCGGAAGCCTGCTGAAGTTCAACAGAGAGTGATAACCTTTCCTACAGGGATTTTACACCATGCCGTGCAGTTTAATAGGAAATGATTGCTAGCCCAAAAATCCTACCAAAAAAAATCTCACTTTTATTAAATATGTAGGCTTTCTAGTAATTTATTTTGAGTGCTGTTAACTCTGTTGCTGTTGAAATCTTGGAGAAGCTTCCCTCCAGGCAAGGCTGGGGGTCTGCCCCTTCCCAGCACACAACACACACTGTAAGTTTCAGTCTAAAACCAACGCAGCCTCCACTCTTTGGAAAGGGCTGGTGCCTCTTGCTTCAGGCTGCACCTTTCAGCCCCGGAGCTGCGAGTTGCACTGAGCTCAGCCTGGTGCAGAAGGGGTAGTCTAAGGCAGGACAAGAGTTTGGAGGGTGGGATGTGCAGATAAATGTGTAAATCCTCTGGTTTTTTATATTAGAGGGAGAGGGTAACTGTGTCCTGTTAGAGCTGGTGACCCTGGCGGAGCAGGAGCAGCAGCACCAGGAGCGCTGCTCCATGCCTGTGCATGCTCACCACCTGCCCGGCGGCCTGCTCTGGCCTGACCACGGGGACTGCAGAGCCCTTCCACACCTGCAGGCTGGAGGTTACAAAGGCACAGCAACAGGGAGGAGAATACCTGACTTGTTCCCAGTTTGTGGGAGGTTTCACAGGAGCCCAGGCACAGAGGGTTGGGTAAGCTCAGTGCTCTTAATAGCAGGAGTAGATTTGCAAAGGGATGCACAATGGAAGATCTTGGGCAGAAACAGAGGTGGAGGGAAAATTGCTTTCTTGTGAAGCCTGCTGCTCATTTGGGTGTGCTTGGTCGTTTCTCCCAGTAAATGCCTGGGAATTCCCTTGTCTTTCTGTATGCAAGAAACACAGCGCTGGAGCACACTGTCATGTTACTGCACGTACCCAAATCCAAAAAGCTTCAATGCTTTCTGACAACCCAGTCCTCTGCCTATCCTTGGTAGTATGCCCAAAGGCTTAGCATGACTGTCTAGTTTGTAATCTCCACGTGCAGGACTGAGTTTCATAAGGTGTTGGCCAAGCACAGCATCAGTGTTTAGCAGACTGTATTTAGTGCTGCTGGCTCCCTGATGTCTGCACATAGGACTACATTTACAGACGTCTTCTGAAACCAGGGGAGAAGAGGTGGACCCAAGCTGAATGCCTCTTGCAAGTACCCCTAACCTTGCACAGAAGCGCCAGCTGGCCAGACGGACCCAACAGACAAAGTCAGCAGAATTAGCAAAAAGCATGCACTGTCAAAGATGCGGTTGAACTCAGTGCTAGCAAAAAGGCTAAGGAATTGCTCAGAGCGACTTATAAGGCAATATAGCAAAATACCTTACACTTAAACAGCTAGAAACCAAGGGATCATACAATCCTGCAAGATGCATTTAGTATGTTACTTTTGCTCCCTCTTACACAGATTTAATGTCCCCATCACCAGAACAAAGTAACTGGAAACTGCTGATAACTGCTTTTGCCCTCCTAAAACTTCTTTGGCACATTTAATGTTTCAGCTTTGCAGGAGACTCTGGGTCCAACTTGACCTTCAGATACCAGGGAGTCAAGAGGAACTGCAAATACTCATCCAAGGACAGGTTTTGGCTCTCTGCCTAGCGTCTGAAGCACTTTGTGTTGTCTCTGAGTGATAACACGCTTACATGACATCAAAATATATTTCAAGATAACACTAAAGATGTGATCCACAGAAACTTAGCTATCAAAAATATTGACTATCTGGAAAATTAATCTGCTTTCTAACCGGAGCTTTCAGACAGGCAGGAGCTCTAAAGCCATCAGTCTCAAAGCCTACACAAAGTTCACCACATGCTGGACAGGACATGGGAGGTATTGGCTAGCTTGATGGGACTCACCAGCATGTAAGTCTGGGATGATGCTACTGAACTTGGAGTTACCCCTCCCATGCTGCTTTTAACCTGGGAGACCACCCTGATCTCCTGGCATCTCATGGTCTATCCCACAGCCCTTTAGGAAGATCTTTGGCTGATGATTTGGTACATGGTACTGGTGGAGAGGAACATCTACCATTCGCTGGAGGAATTTAACTAAAAGGGATCCTCAAGTAAGGATTCTGTGTTTGTGTCTGTCACGCACTTGGTAGCAATACAATTGTGTAGGATACACTTCCAAATGCTTGTTTCTGGAAATGCTTTTACGTAAACCCGAAGAGAAAATAATTTCCAGAGATTCCATAAGTACTAGAATTTACGAGATCTCTTCCACACCCAAAATATGATTTCAAAATTTTACTGGCTCTCTGTGAATGGAGAGCTTGTTACGGAAAGTTGGATAATAAAACATCAGCTCTTGATTCAGGCCTCGCCCTTCCAAAGGCTTCTAAAATATTTCTAGCCCAATATTTTCCTCGCAGGTTAACAGGAGATGGTTTGAACATAGTTCAGTTCACACAGAGCAACACGTATCGCTAACCCTTTTAACTCAGGGAAGTCTGAACCCTGGAAGGGGGCTGAGCCCTGGGGAAGCCCAGAAGCAGGTGCTCGCCATCCCTGCAAAGCCAAGGAGGGCTCTCGCCTGGCACCATCCTGGCTGTCCCTGCCCACCAGCAATGCCAGGCTTGGGAGAGCCGCTCCTGGGGCACGCAGAGCCCACGCAGCAGAAACACACACCAGCAGCATTTGGAGGCAGTGCACATACACATACTTGCTTGCTGTTTATGTTTGGAATGTCTGGGTTGCTAATAATATACTTAAATGAGATGTCCAATGGCTGCCGGGTGACTGAAAAATACGGGTGAAAACTTATCTATTTAGTCTGCCTCCTCCAGCTCTTCCTCCTAAAAGATACCAGCACTCCAGCAGCAAGGAGAAACCAGGAATTCTGGCAGTGGCCAGAAGCAGCTTTATCTAGGAAAACAGAGCAGCTTTTAATCAGATGGAAAAGTTTCAACGCGCTGAGCTGGAGGCAGAGCACGGGTGTTGCGAGTGACTTGCTCCTTGGTGCAGGGCACCCACAGCCGTGTGGAGTTATGCCTTTCCCATGCTCTCCCCCCACATTACCCCTGCCTTTCTGGAATTCATGCCAGCCACCAGGGTGTGGGAGCAGGGAGACAGCAAGCTCCCGCAGCCACCACCATACTCCAGCACCGGCTGGACAGACCTTCAGTCTGCAATGGCACTGCAGCCATTTGTACTGCACCTCTCCAAAATGCCTTCCTCCACAAATACCTACCAAGGAGCACTGGCTGGCTCAGGATGTTTACAGGCTGTTTCTTGTTTTGCAGCCTGTTCCCCCGAGGGATGAAGTGTGGTGGGTGAGCGGTGGGCTGGGGCAGCTTCACACCCGGCTCTCCCCCTCAGCACAGAGCCTGGGAGCTGTGGTTGGGGACACTGGTTTTAGATCATGGAAAGGACTTCCAGCATCTGATTTATGCTGTGCAATTGCTTTCATTTTGCATTTCAGTCAGCTTGGACACTGAGGAGAGATGAGCGCGAGTGATTAAGAGTCACAGGCTGTCATCACCCTTTCACTCCCACTGCCATTGTTCTGGTGCAACGCTCCTAAAAAAGCATCGGGACTACCTTTGGGAGAAGCAGCCTTTCTGCTATTGCCATCAGTCCTGTTTCTGTGCTAGCTCCCACCATCATGCTTGCACAAAAATCTGCACTGAACACAGGTGGTGGAAAGGAACATTTGCTCTCAACCAGTGCAGCAGCAGCTGATGGTGTGTGGACCACATATTGGCCAACTCCCTTTCCCGTGCAGCTTTCATTTGGGGTGCTGCACAATTCTTTGCATCCAATGTGTCCTGCAAGGAGCTCTGAGTGGAAAAGCCCTGCACAAGACAAATTCCCGTGCAGCTGCAGAAGACTGGAGTCATCTTCCTGAGAGACTTTTTAATATGCACAGCAATGCTGGGCAGCACACTGGATACAGAGTGCCAGCCAGCTCTGCCAACCCTTGTAGCAGCACAAGTGAAGGGCAGCAAACTGTGGCCCAGGGAGGGTGGGAAGGCAGGGTGGGCTCCAGCCTGGAAGCCCAACTCTTGTGAACCTATGTCTTCAGGCTCCTCGAGTCCAAGCGATCACTGAACAACACAGCCCCCTCTTTGTTTTGACCGTCTAAATCCCTATAAACAGAGCGCTTGTTCTTTTTTCTTTAACGTCCTTTGTGGTTTCATGAAAACACCGGATGCTGCAGAAGGCTGAAGCATGAAAGGTTCCTCTCTCTATCCTGTCCTCCCCGTCCAGCAACCACACTAAAAAGAAACCACCAAATAAAGTGCTTGCAAATACCTGGACCGACAGCCCTGGTGATGGAAAGCTCTCCAGTCATTCATAGACCAACTCGAGCCCGGGCAGCAGCTGTGCAAGTTTCCCAGCTTGGCCCTCAGCAGCGCCGATCGAGGCCGACCCGAAGGGCCCCACCTCGCTGCACGCTTTCCTCGCTCATTCAAACCCTTGGCAGCACGGTGGGTCTGCCCGCCAGGCTGCCGGCAGCGGGGGGTGCTTCCCGCGGGGGGTGCAGGAGCGAGGCAATGAGGGGGGGCAGCTGGAGCTACCCCAGGCATGAGATCGGGGTGGTAGCAAATCATCATCTTCCAAGCCAAAGCTGCAGCAGCTCTGTGGGCGAGAGTTAAAGCTTTTCATCACTGAAACCTTAGGTTCCTGTTTACCAAACATTTGTTCACTCTTCATGCATTTGAGTGAATGAGGAAATGAACCACAAGGCTGGGCACAAGTGCCAAAAACTCTGCTTAAGTATGTAAATCACCCTTGTGCAACTTTCTGTGCCTACTTTGGGGTTGAAAAATGAATCCCTCTCCTCGGATTTGTTGTTTCTCATGAGCTCCTGCCACTTCCCGGTTCACCACCGAGCTACCATGAGCACAGCCTCTGCTTTTCTGGCAGCTCCATCACTGCATTCATGAAGGCAGAGGCAAGTGGCTGAGAAAGCCACGCTCTCCCTTGGGCAATGCTCCCACCGCCAGTCCTAGCCTACACATGGCACATGCCCCACTGGAGCAGCAAAGGGAGAAAGACAAGACCTAAATTCTCCTCTCCAGTCTTGGGGCTGGGATTGCTGCCATCCTGTCCCAGCCCCGCACGCTCTAAATAAGCTCCCAAACCACAAATTTTGCTTTTCCTGAGCAGATCCTTCTGCTTGGGATCCTTCCCCTGTCCCAGACCTGTTTGTTACACCCAGCTTGAGCTCCTCGCTTGCCGGTCCCTCCAGCACCTCACATTCTATTCTTCCTCATCTGGAGCAGCCCCTCCAGCCACCTCTTTCTATGACCTGCATGCCCAGAACTGAGAAAACCCTCCAAAGCCCAGAAAAAGCTCACAGAGACAGATACCCCCCAGATCTGGAAGGGGGAACGCATTCTGCATGCCCGGTGTAACAGAGAGGAGAGGCCACCCTGCTCACGCTGCAGCCAGCCCAGGCTCAGCTTCTGGCTGCCACATGGTGCTGCAAAACCAGGAAAGCACTGGCCCCGCCATGGGTACGGGGTGTTATCTAGGGGGGAAGGGTCTCTTTTTCACCCAAAACAGCTTCCCCTGCATGTCCAGATCAAGGACACGCATAAGACAAACAATCCTGGATATTTTCTCAAGCTGATAGCACATGAGGAGGGAGAAAGGACACAGCTGTTCAGCTTCCAGCAGTGCACAGCCCCAGGTCAGAGCCCCTCTCGGGGGGTCCAGAGCCTTTGAGCTCATTCTGCCCATTGTCCCCTTTCCCTCGCACCTCTATTGCCTCTTTTTGCCCCTGCACAGCCTCCTCTTCTCCCAAGAGCACCGCTGCTCTCCCAGATGAGCTTGCACACCAAAGGAACAAAATGCACCCACAAGGTGAGGAGAAGGGGTTCGCCAGGGCAGAGGAGTGCTCAAGGCAGCGGCAGGAGAGGGTCTTCCAAAGGCTAATGACAAACAGCACCCGCTCCACTTTCCCACCTGCCTCCCTAGAGGGGGGCGGGGGGGGCATTGAAACTCCCCCCGCCTGCAGCACACCTAATGTTTTCATTCCTCTCTTTGCTGTGAGCAACTTGATCGCCTGTTGAAATTCAGCCTGGGTGATCTGACATTCTATCAAAACTCAGGATGGTTGTTGATGCTTCTTGAATTCATCAGCAGACAGGATTTTGGTAGACAATTTCATTATTTATTTTCTGTTTTCTCACCCCACAGTGGCCTTTGCATATCACACCTTCATCTTGCTTAGGAGACATGCGCAGCCCAGCACAGCTCCGCACCATGTTGTGTACTGAGAAACACCTGGAGGCTACTTGCTTATCTCTCATTATCATATTTATGTTGCTGTCCTTGGCTCAGGTAGGTCGTCTTCTCATCGGGCTCAGCAGAGTAATGCTGTGGTCACTCTCACGGGAGCTCGAGGCTCCTGTCTCCATAAGCACTTCTCAGCCACCCAGACTGAAGTCCCTCAGGCTGGTGGTGCGGCGGTGCCCTCCCCAGCCACCTGGGAGAGTCACTGGAAGGCACCTGATCTGTTTGATCCTGCAAAGACCACTTCTATCATAGGCTGCACAACTGAAATCCAGAAGAATTTGGTCTAAAGCACTGAGCATCTCGCCTCATGCAGGAGTAAGTGCAACGAAGAGGATGAGTTTGCTGGTGAGCGCAGTTTGCAAGGTCCATGCACTTGAGCTTTGTGCACTAATGTTCCCTTTCAGAACTATTTCTTACTGTTTCCTTAATCATTCTGAAGACTAGGATTCATTTACTTAAGCCATGGTGGGACTTCCCTACTGTCCTGGCCAGAAGGGAGCTGCTGTGCCCCAGTCAGTTTCCCAGCTGAGGAAGCCTGGAGGGGAAACCCAGGGGACCAGGACTTTGAAGCATGCCTCTGAACACACCGTCCAAGAAGTTTAAATTGTGACGGAGATCCATAGGTACCCAATTTCTGTTGGTTTCACTGAGGGTAAGAGGCCAAAACATCTTTAGGTGTTTGCAAGTGTAACCCTAGGCTGAGGTCCTCACTGGGGCAGGTCTGGTACAAGCAAGATAAAGCATTCCCTGAAGAGGAGTTACAGTCTGAGTTTAAGGGTAAAGTGCAACGTAAGACTGAGCAGACAAGGGTGGAAAGTGGCAGAGCGAAACTACAAAACAGAAACTTGCTGCATACCAGGCAACGGTTTCAACTCACTGCCTTTATCACACTGAAGGACTCAGAGACATGTCTCAAAGATATTAATGCACCTTTCTTCGCTTTGGCTTTCTACTTCTTGTGCCTCCCAGAGACATTCATATCAAGAAAGTGTCACTGGATTGAGCCATCTCCTAAATTTTATACCAGGCGGGAATTTATATACCACCAGAAGCTCAGATCCGGAGTAACTGTCTCTTCCAAACAGCTCCCTTGAGACTGAAGTGTAGAAACAAAGGCAGAGACAAGTACTTGCAATACAAACACTAGGCACCCATGTGTGACACAAATTAGCTACCCCTGCTACATGCACATCAAACCCTGCCCTGCCTCTGCCCTGCCTTGGAGCAGGATCCTTGTGTTGCAAGTACGTGCCGTGTCCCACTGGTCACCAGAGAGCAAGAGTGCTTCACAGTCTTAAGTAGCAAATAGCAACACTACCTTCTAATGGGGAGCACATGCAAATGTAGTAACTACTCGGAGAGAAAAGCAGTACCTGTTCCATCCCTTCCTGACAGCAGGAGACCAGAACAGTTGCAATGATCGCCACGCTGAAGTGACAATTCATTCATCACTTGCTACCTCTGGCTCTGTGGGAAGGATCCCCACAAGGTAGCTGGCAATCAGTTCGTGATTGCTTGGGGGGGAGTATGACCAAGGCCTGGCATTAGCAGCCCAAACCATCTTCCCCAGGCATTATCACAGGCGTACTCTAATATTAAAAATAATCAGGGTCATCCACACCCACTTCCAAGACCTCCGCCTCCCCGTGAGCCTGCCACTGCCATGGATGCGGTGCCCTCAGTCTGGGTGGATGGCACTTGGAGGGAACAGGCGCCACAACTGAGGCTCTGTCGCTGTAACTTCCCCAGCTCTGCCCACAGATACAAATGTAAAAAGCAAAAGCTGCATGGCTGACACAGCTAGAATGTGTCTTAGTTCACACTGAATATTCATTTCCCGGCTTTTGCTGAAGGCCTTTAAAAACACGAGCACTCACCAGAACAGCCGCTGCCTCCTTGTGTTATTTTATTTTAGAAGGAGCTGCCCTGTAGAAGATTTTAAGTAACTTCATAAAGTATATAACTAACAGGTCACTTGGCTAAGTAGACCAAGCCGGCTGTCTTACAGTCTCCTCCACATTTTCATTAAATCTAAAATCAGTCAGTATTATGTAATATAAATGCAGTGGCGTCAGAGACTCTAAGCTGAATAAGGATTTTGAATTAAGAGTACAGAACAACCCAAAATTGTCTTTGCAAAAAAAATAAAAATCAGAGCACCCAAGGGCTCATTCTGGCCCCACAGAGGCACGGAATTTCCATGAAATGGCTGTGAGCTGAATAAGTGCTCTGGGTATTAATATTCAAAGTAGGGCATCACATATGGCTTATGAAACACCTCTTCATGTGGATTAAAGACCTGTTCTCAAGGCAGTGAGCTTCCCATTACAACTGGAGCCACTAGGCTCCAAATTCATTACCATAGCATGCTTATTGGATTAAAAAAAAATTGGAAGGCTTCCCTTTCTGTTAGCCTCCCTCTCCAACTATTAAGATTCAGTCTCGTACCTGACTTGACTAATGATGAGTCCCGAGAGAGTAAACCCAGACTTCAGAGCAGCGCAGCCACTCTAAGTAACCTCTGGTTCAAGGTGAGAAGCCCACGTGGGATTAGTCCAAGCTGCAGCCAGGTGGAAACATTAATGGCCATCGTTAAGGGAGCCACCGAGGGGTTTTCCTCAACCGGTGAGAAGAGAAGCGTCTTTCCAAGAGCCGTGGTAGCTGACCTGGTTTGTACTCTGTGCTGCTGCGTACCTGTGCAGGCTGCTACATGGTCCCCAGGCATATTCTACTGACCAGGATGACATGCTACCGTCCCACTGCCTTCATTAGTACTCAAATGGGATTGTAGACATTATGGACCTAATTACACTTAGAGAAGGACCTTAATGCAGGGCAATGAAACCCTCTGTGGATGCTTGCTGTGTATTTTACTTGAATGACAGTCACATTTTTTGTTTCTGGCCAAATATATGTCGTGATATATATGTATATAGCACACACACACAAGTTTGGTTTGCTAACAGTTCTCTGTTGCAGTGAAGCATCATCTCACATTGCAGTACACCACCTTCCCTCCATGTTCTGCTGCTGAAAAGCGAACACCTCCTGGCTGAGGAGGGCAGATTTGTCACTATGGTATGGCTCAGTATGCAAGAAGTTATGCAGAGCACCTGTGGGCTCTATTTGCCCAGCACATGGCTCCTCTGACTGCTAGCCCTGCTCAGTACTCCAGAAGGAAAGCAGAGGTTTTGGTCTGTTCCGGTCTATCTGTCCCTGTTTTCAGAAACATTTCCCTAAGTAGGCCAGAAATGACTCTTACATCTTCAGCTTTAGAGGATACATTTGTAAGGTAACATACACACACGAACGGGGTGACCAGCTGTTCTACTTTTGGAGGTACTGTCCTAGTTCTCAGAAGCCAAGCTGCACTGCACCTCCCATAGCGGAGAGAGGCCAAATGTCCTACTTTCTGTTCTTGGTGGCCTATTTGTCCCACCATGAGAAAGTGAGGTGTGTGACTGCACACACAAGAAGAGATCCTCCCCACCGTACACCTGCACAGAAAGCCAACAGACATGCAGAAGGCCCTGACCACTTCCAAGTGACATCTCAAAATCCTACCGTTCCAGCTCAGACCCTTGTCTTGCAGCCATGTCCGGGTGCAGCGAATGCTATCAAAATCTGGTTTCCCTGTCCTCTAATGTCACCTCCACTCTGAAATCTCACCTTGTTAACACATGCAGTTCACTGCTCCTAGGGAAGAATATTATCACTTAGCTCTGATTCAGCAAGACAACTACATTTACGCATTGCCTGTGCCTGTTCAGTAGGGCAGCAAGGGACACTCCTGAAGATGTTTTGAACTCTATTAGACATGCCCTTAAACTTAAGCACGGATGTAAGTTCTTGCCTGGGCTGATGCCATGATGAAAAAAAGGCTAGTACATCAGAGGGCCAAGCTTTGAACTGAGAATAGTTTTGATCATAAACTTCAGGAAAAAATCTTTACGTACAAAGAATTTCTTCTGGAAATGCTTGACAAGCATAAAAGTAATAGGCTCAGTAAAGATCCTGCTCCTGAGCAGTGGTAGCAGCAGGCTGCTGTGAAAATCCAGGCTTCAGCAAGGCAGTGGATGAACACAGCACCTTTCTGCATTGTCTGTATTAAGATTTAGCTAACCAATGTTCACTGAATCCCTAAATTAGAGAGAAAACAGGTAAAATTAGAGAGCATGGGTAAAATTAGAGAGCATCCCTAAATTAGAACCGCCACCCACTTTTTCTCCTGCAGCGTTTACTGTCAGTCCCAATCGTCTTCTGCTCCTCAGTGAGGCAGCCTGGGTAAGAGGCATGGAGGAGTTTCATGTTTGCTTAGACGACTTTTACACCAGAGCCTCTCTGTCAGTTATGCAGACAGCAGGAGGCAGAAAGGGAGCGAGACCATCCGTGCGCTTTATCCTTCAAACATCCACAGCCATCGACAAAAGCTGTATTCGTAAGTAGGAACAGAACTTGAACTTCCCGGGCCTTATCCAGCTTCTCAGAACCAGTTATCTCTGCCAGCAAGGTTTCATACACACGCAAATCCCTCTTTCCCTGGGTATCCGTCTCCCATGGTGCCGGTGACTACACTCATACTGGCCTTTTTTAAATCTTCTCAAGTCTAAATGCTGTATGGGAGACTTTCCTGATCTTTTGTGGGTTACATCTCAGTAGATAGAGAAAGCTGACCTGACAGATCAGATCTGCTGTTTCACACCCTCAGTTTCACACCTCTCCATTCACAAGCTACTTTGCATTTCTCTTCACTCTGCAGTTTCAAGCTTTGTAAACTTTAATCAGAAGTTTGATCATAGGGTGTCAGAGATTTGGGGGCAGGAACAAGAACCTACCCTCCCTTCTTTCTTCAAAGCATCTATCCCCCAGTATCAGTGACTGGTTTTTATAACAAATCGGTCACGTGCTTTCAGAGAAGATATATTGCCTTCTATGTTTTGACATTTTGGTTTTAGTTAAAGCACAAAACTTCTCAAAAATAAGGGGTTTGGAAACACTATCTTACTGTTTACAGTTTGGAAAAAAACCCAAACCAACATTCCTGCATTTGTTTTTGAGAGTAGACGTCACTTGTCCTTCACTTTCTGCACAGACAATAATAGTGGGTTTAGCCATCTTGTTATTGTAACCATGAATAGCCGAGAATGGAAAAATCAACATCTGAAACCGGGTGAGCTTTTGATGCTACCTCCGTATGACAGCTTTAACAAGACTCCCACCCCTCGTGAGTCACTAACTCTCCCTGCAACCCCCTGGCCAGAGCGGGAAGCGGGAGCATGCGTTGTACACAAAGCCCTCTGGCAGGCAGAAGTTTTCAGCTGGGTTTGTGTGGCGCTGCCTCTGACTCTGCCACATCCCATCCTCGCTGTGGTCTGCACCACATCTGCAGGTTCCTCAAGGCATCTGCTGGGGCTCCTGGTAAAATGTCTCTGCATTTCCTGGTGACTTGGGATTTCCTTGAACACTAAGGACACTTGAAATGGAGCAAGCGAGCACCCTTCAGCACCATCGGAGGGGCAGGCAGGTTGTGACAAGATGTTCGGGTCCGTTAATCCAGGGCTTGGCAGAGTCCCGTGGCTCTGTGGGAACAGTGTGGTTAATGCACTTTCCTGATTACAGCAGTAGTTATTAACCAAAAGACACATTCAGTGGGTAAGGGTGGGAGAGTCTCAGCTCCCTGGCTCATGTGGGAAGAAAAAGGTACCCCAGGACTTCAGACTTTGCAGTAAAAGGATGCCTTTTGTGAAAAGATGCTAGGTATCATCAGGGAAAGGATCTCAGCCCCCACACACACACCTTGTTTGGTTATCGGCTGAGGCAGGAATGCTCTGTGCTGCTGAAGGTGAGGTGCCGCTGAAGTGTGGGTGATGGGCAGGAGGGGAGGGATGTGGCAGAGCCAACCCAAGAGCCAGTGACAGGGCCCCCCCGGGCAGCCAAGAGATAAGGGTCCTTGCCCAGCACAGCCTCGGCAGGGTGGCTGGCACAAAGCGCAGTGGAGCCCATCTCTGCCTGCCCTCAAGTTGCCAGGATGAGCCCCGCAGAGCACAGCTATTATTTGCTATAAAGGATGCATTTTTGGCACCCAGTATGCAATATGTTGCTGTCACCCTCATGACAACTCCGTAATCTCTTTTCTTTCCAGTGTTATTGTCCCAGTTTCCAAGAAGCAGACAAGAAGGATTTACTCTTCTGGGGTGGGATAATTCCTCACCAGGAAAGAAATGAACAGAGAGTCGGGAAATTCTTCACTTGTCTATTTTTATTTACAGTGGAGTTCCTGTTATTATCTTGAACAAAAATAGCACAACAGCAAGGCTGCAGCCAAGTTTCCTTTGCCTTTTTGCGGGAGCCCATCGACGCCGGCCCCCAGCCACAGCCCCCTCCCACCGCCTCTCCCCATGGCCAGCACTGGCTCAGCCCAGGGCAGCCCCAAGGATGGGCACCAGCAGTAGCTCCACGCCTCACATGCTCACATGGTGGCATGTCACTCTGAGCACGCTCAGCTGAACCAGCACTTACAGCTCCTGGCAAGTCCTATCTGCACCTCAGGATCCCGAAACAGCTGGTAGCAGCCAGCCAGTATCGGCACTGGCAATGGTGCAGAGATCCCGACGGTGCACCCTGCCCCTGCGGTCCCCCCTCCAGGGTGTTACGAGTTAAACCACCTGGGTTTAATATTTACCAGCAGAAGCAAATGGGTGGTGATACCCCTGTCAAAAAGTAACACAGGCCATACGAAAGTGCTACCAAAAGATGACACAAGAAGAGGCAGAGCAGTGGTACTATCTCCACGGGTAACAGCTTCCATATAGAGAGGCTTTCCATTTCCAGCAAGGTTACGCTATGCCCGCAGTGACGCCAAGGGGAGAGCAAGTGGTAGCACCTGAGTTATCGTCAGATGAGTTACTGTCCTTTGGATGCAGCAAAATCACAGGCTGTTTTTAAGTGCTTCTCCTTTAAAGAGCAATTGGTGGTTTTCACAGCAAACCTAGGTTTTGGACATCATCTTCAAATCCATTATGTTTTATCTTCAGAAAAAAGGCAGGATCTGCCTTTTACAAAGACAAGGAGCTGCCAACCGCTTCTCACTTCCTCCCCAGCAAGGACGTACGTGTAGGACAAAATTTTCAAAGCACCTCCAGAGATTAAGAACACATCTCCTGTTGACCATCAATGGGATGAACGCACCCAACTCCCTTAAGCTCCTCCGGAAAGCTCATCCTTTGATGTCATTTCAAAGGCTTCAAAGCTAAGATTTGCCTCTTTGAGGCGGGAAAAAAAGGAGTGTGAAAGTGTTAAAGCAACTCATCTTAAAGCCCTTTGCCTAGTCCTGCCAGGGTGCAGAGCATCACCAAGTGGGGAGCCTTCCCTGGCTCCTTCCCTGGCTGACCCTGATGCTGCAATGCCTGTGACTGCCCTCTCCCAGGGAGGAGAGGGATGGGACCAAGGAAGATGGTGGCAGAGCCAGCACCTTGGCCTGGGGTTTGAAGGGCCTGCAGCAAGGGAATGACATCTCCTACCCAAGGAGACCAAAGTGCTCCAGAGCCTGAGTGCTAACATCGCTCGTGCTAATCCCTGCCTTATGGCCAGGCAGCAGAGGCACGGGCAGCGCGTGTGCCTTGCTCACAGTCAGAGGCAGGACCTGCTACTCCTGGCTTTGCTTCAAGGACAAACCTTTTCTTCCCTGTGCATCTCCCCACCTTTCCCACATCTGTTTTCCTTGACACCAACCGGAAAGTCCTCTTTGAAACATTTCAGCGTCTGAGATAGGAAGTTGCTGCTAAGAGCTTCATGAAAACATGCAGCTGGACATGGTTTCTTCAAATCCTCCTTCGAAGGGAAACAATTATTACACCTTATTGGGCATCAGAGAATTCAGTCGTCAGCCCATGGCCCACTCTTATATGGAGTTGCTGGGTTTTAATAGATGCAAACTGTAAAGTTTTTTCCTATGATTATGGTATCCATAGCAGTGCTAGGCTGAGTAGACTCTCTGAGTGCTCATTTTCTTCAGTATTACGAGAATTCAGTCAAAGTCAGCCCTTAGCACCGTGAGAACCATATAAATCCATAGGAAAAAAAGCAGTCTTAAATAGTTCCACTACTCACTGAACACTTCTTTTCCCTCCAAAACAGACCAGGCAACCAAAATGAGAAGTTACGTTTTGTGGTTTGCCCAGGGAGGGGAGAGACAGAGGTGGGGGGTGGCGGGGGGGGCTCCTTTGTCAATTTTGCTACAAAAAATGCAATAGGCTGAACCAGAACATCACCATCCTGGTTGTTACTGCTCCCAGTAACAGACCAGCTCCCCAGTCATGAACAGCGGTTTGCTCGTGCCCCTGCCGAGATGGGAGCTGGCCCCGGGCAGGAGAGCCTGGCTCAGGCAAGGCAGCAGCGGCAGCCGCCTGGAGTTCATCTTCTGACCTCCCATCCCGCTCCTCGCAATGATGTCATTTTTGCAAAGTGCAAAGTAGGCGCCTGTTTCTGTTTCCATTGCGGTATCACTGCCAGCGATGATAAGGATGATTTATTTTGATTACAGTACCCAGGCACTCCAGTCAAACAGGCAGGCCCCCCGTGTACCAGATACAGGGCAAAGCAAGAAACGCTGAAGGTCACCTCCTCCCCGGTGAACTTGCTGTCTGGGAGAGACCTTGTGCGAATACCTTAGCAATGTAAATGCCATCCTATGGTTTACTAATTGCCTCAATGAATCAAGGGGGGGCTCTTGTTTACCTTATAAAAGCTTCCCAAAATAGCAGAGCAATCAGAAACGTTGCTTGTCCCTCCAGGGCCTGTAAGCACTTCCCCATCCCCACAGTCCCACCTCTGGAGCAGGGCAGCGGGGGGGAGTCCCCAGAGGTCACTTTGCCCTGCTACCCCCCTGAAAAAGATGCCACACCCAGGGAAGCTCCAACTGATCCCTCCTTCCTCCTCTGGCTCTCTGGGGCTGTGTTTTGTCTGCAGCACAGCCAGCTTTTATGTCTCCCCAGGGTCAAGAGAGGGAGGGGAAAAAGCCCGGTTGAGGAAACAGGGATTAGCCGGCACCACTGCTCGCTCCACCGTGTTCCACTGGCCTCCACGCAGATCGTCCACCGGAGGTGTCACAGCTCCCACCGCCCCGTGGCAGGGACACCGTGCCTCCCCCACATGCAGCAGCTTGTGCTACCCTTAGCTACTGCCCTGCAGCTGTGGCTTACAAAATGACTTCTTAGCCCAGAAGTCCCACTGAAGCCAGTGGAAGAGCTCACATCACCAGTTAGGGCTCACACCTCCGGGAGCGAGCAGGGTGGCAGGGAAAGGGAGCGAGGGGCTAGGCGGAGATGAATGGGTATATTGTTCCTGCCTGCCTGCCTGCAGTTTTATTAAGTGCAACATCTTTCATAAGATATTAGAGCTGGTTGACATTTCTCAGCCAACACTTTTTTTAAAAAAATACAGCCAGAAGTTGCTTTCAGAAAACCTTCTGGTTGGAATAAAAAGGTGGCAACTTTATTATTTTTTTCTATTTTCACAGAAAAAGTCCTTTTTTTCCCCCCTGTTTCTTACTCCTTCCCCATTCCTTCAGGTCAAAAAAAAAAGAGTAAAACTATTACAGGGCAGTAGGTTTTGGATTAATGTTGACAACCTTTCAATAATACTTCACCCAGCATGACTTGTTTTTGTGAGAATCTTGAGCTACTTTAAAACTCTTCAAGCAACACTAAAAAAACCCCAGGTGTCACTGCTTAGAAACCTTTATAATCAAACCAGAGATCTGGACCCAAATGTTGCCAGAGTCTGGGTGGGTTGATTTGGGTCCTTCTCTGGCATCAGCCGTACCCAGCGCTGATATGGCCAGAGAGAAGCCGAGGCAGGAGAAGCACATGCCCCAAGCCACGGCATGCCGGGAAGAGAGCAGGGCAGCAGCTCCAGGCTCAGGAGACATGGGGCTCTTTGAGAGGAGGCGGTGACAGAGAATAGGCGCTTTTGGCAGCAGAGGTGGTGAGGAGATGGCAAGGAAGGAACGGGGACGAGCGTGGGGAGAAAGCACCCAGTGCCCTGTCTCTGCGCTCCTGCCTGCCGGTGCCGTGTGGGTCGGTGCACCGGCACTGCCAGCCCCCAGCCCCTGGCGAGCGCTGGGGACAGGCAGTACCAGCACGGGTCAGTGGGGCTTGCAGACAATGCACAGGCTGAAAAGATCATGAAAGGCATGGCTGAAAATCTCAGCGCAGGTAGCACTGAGTCAGTACCACTCCCTCCCCGAAATCCTTGCTTAGGCAGCTGTTCCCAGGGCTGCAAAAACAAAAGGTGTGAGAAGAGAAGGAGACCCAGGGAAAAAACCAAACTACAGCTATAGAGTGTAACTATCATAAACAGCTAATTTAAGCAGCTTAGCACAAGTCTTGTTTTGGGCATCGTAATGGCACGCTGGCTGCATCCATTATGTATGGAAACAGAAATGTGCTGATTCAGCTGTGAGGGCTTTTGAAGTGATGGCAGCTGAATTCATCCTTTTAACTGAACAGGCACGTTTTTAACAAGCTGCCGCTTCTCCAGCCTGACAAATGGTTTCTAAGACATCCCTTCTCTTTCAGCTGTTTGTCACTCACTCACGCTCCTTCAGGTACAGACAGTTGTGTGGGTTTTTTTTTTTTCACAGCAGAGCACTCCCTCTTCCTCTCCAGCCCATCTGGCTGTGCAGCATCACACTGCAGAAATCTTATGCAGCACCAGAAGAAAAGAAAACAGCTGGGGAAAGGTTACCATGTCACATGCCCTCCTCCACAGATGCTATAATCTGATATGCTCAGCTCTCAGTTTCTGGGGTAACGAGGGCAAAGAATGAAAAGCAGAACAAATAATACAAAATACATGTAAATAAGGCCTCAGGAATGTAGTGCTTTCGTATCTTTACCTTTGAAAAAACAAGTTTAAGATGCAGGATGAGGTTATAAATAAAAAGAGAAAAAACATTATGCATTATACTATATAATGGCTCTGAAAGAGTTCTGGGTTTTTCAAACATGGCACATCTAATCTGTAGCTCAGATAATGCACCCACAGATAATCAAGAGTTGACTATAAAAAAACTCTTTTTTTGAATGACAGCTTCAAAAGTTCATGCACATTTCTTATGACAAATCCCCTAATTATCATTTCCATCAATAGACTGTTAACACATATTCCAGGCACTACAGGCAGGAGAAAAAAACCAGGTGGGAGGTACCAGAGCCTTATCGTTCAGATGATAAAAAGCGCAAATTCTAAGCAGTGTTACAAAAAGCCAGTGGTCAGCTCAGACGGGGACGGGGTTTGTACCTTGCACATCAAGACTGCCTGCTGTAGCCAATGTCATATGCCATGATAACAGAGAGTCTGTAGACGTGGCCCTCAAACTCAAGTTCGCAGCTTAAGCCAAGCTCTATTAAGCAGCAGGCAGGGAAGGGGAGGGCCAGAGGGGCAGAGCCTGTCCAGGGGGTTCACGATCCCTCCACAGCTCGCTGGCTGGCACGGATAGTGAAACTTGGCCTGAGCTCTCCCTGGCAATTCTTGTGTGCCTAATCAGATGTGTGAACATAGCCCTAAAGTAAAACTGAACTGCATTTTTCACCACTCTCACAATAAGAAGCTAGCCCGATGTGCTGTGTATAGGTAACGCTGTTGGCAACTTCTCTCCGGAGGTGCAGCTTTAGGAGGTGGACGGTTTGGATTTCAGGAGCTCACGGTCCAGCCACTCACTAGGACAGACCCAGTCACAAAATTCAGATCCAGACCTGATGAAACTTTCAAGTACATCCACGCTTCAGCCTGTGTTGCAATATGGGGTCTGGCTCTGCCCATCATGAAAACAGTTACCTCCGAAGCACAGCGTTCTCCCTAAAACTCAATTTCTACCTCCTCCTCAAGCAAAGTTCATGAATTTAGATGTGGTCTAGTCAGACTGGCCACTTCACAAAGGGATAGAGAGGCCAGCTCAGACTTCTGGCTGAGGAAGAGGGAAGCATCGCCTGGAGCCCTCACTGCATCTTTGTGTGCCCACTGGGACTCCCTCCGCCTCAGACCTAAACCTGAGCAGATCACAGCTGGTCACACGAAGCCTTCCCAAGTCAGCTTCCCGCTGGTAGAAAAGCCCAGTTTGAACACCTGTTCCCAGACCAACCAAACCGCATCTCCAAGCATTCATGAGCAGTTGGAGGGAGAGGCTCAGAGAGACCTACCCAAACACTGCAGCCCGAGCTCACCACTGGCCAAACACCAGTGACTCGCTGGGGCTGGAGTCCTCAGTGCTGGGATGTGCCTCTTGTTCTGGCAGCTGTACCTCGGCAGCCAAAAGGCAGCCAAGGGCACCCAGGCAGAGCGCCCTGTGGACCCACAGTGCACTGGCAGCGCTGCAGGCTGATGCCAGGCAACAAACCTTTAGGAGGACACAGAGGAGTTGGATTATGGAGACTATGCTAAAAAGTGCTATTTTTGTCCCTTTGACTCATAACAGGGGCTCAAGCCCAAGCGTGGCATTCCTCCTCCACTCTGAGTCACTGGGACCATTTTCAATGGCCCATATGTTAGTACCACATAGACCAGGCAGTTTCTCAGCTCCTGTTGGCTGGACCTCCAGCCAGAAGACAGCAATACAGCAAAGGAGAGGACACGAAAGGCTCCGAGGGGCTCCCAGGAGCTTCTTTCCCCAGGATGCATGACAGCGGCCCTGTCCAGTCTAAGAGGTGCAGACCTCCAGGGTACCAATCTGAGATGCTCCTAAGTCCAGACCTCCCACCAGATTGCTCCAAAACAAGTGCCCTTGCCAGTGCCCAGCTTGGAGGAAGGTGCTCAGCCCTTCCTCTGAGCTCCTGGACCACCATGACCCCGCAGACTCCACAGGAGGAATGCAGCACACTCTGCGGGGCAGGAGGGGGTCACCAGGCATGTTCCCCAGCACCCTTGCTTCTCCATCCACTCTGTCAGGAATTCACCCCTGCAATGGGCACCAGCCTACCAGCTTCACAGGCCACATGACCCAGAAAGGCAAATGATTCTTTGGAAGAAAAATGTTTACCTAGAAGAGTAGGGTAAAGTGCAGCAAACTTTATGAAATCCATTATGAAACTCCATATGCAGATCTCATGCACCTGGAAAGCTCTTTAGTATTCTTGTGACAGAGCAAGTCCTAAAATGGAGGGATCTTCTACCCAAACATCAGTGAGATTTTGTCACTTGCAGCCACTGGGTCAGAAGGAACAGACTGCTTCTTGCAGTGACCCGTTTAGTTTTCCTCTTCATGGATGTGCCTTTCTCATTTAGGAGATCAGCTTGCTCTTGCCAGATGGAGTCAAAGTCACCACTGTGAATCCAGCTTTTTTTTCCTTGTTTCTTGGAAAGCACCAGTCAGTACCATGTCAAGAAAAACAAACAGAGAGGTTTGCTTAGGATCTATTTAAAGCAAAGCATCAGTGGTAGCTCCAATAACAACCCCGGGGCCAGCGCTGATGTTTGTGACAAAACTGGGGCTACTGTGCGTGAGAAGGGCAGGATCATTGCAAAACTGCACTGAACATCCTGTCTTCCAACCAAAGAGGTCATAGCCACGCACAGTGCAAGCGAGAGCACTCCGCTCCAGCATCCTCACTACCCAGGCTGCTAGTTGAAGTCACTGGCCATGTAGGAAAAGTTCTGGAGCTCAAGCACTGCAAGCTGACATAAGGTCCCGAAATGCAGCAGAGACACCCTGAGCAACCCAAGAGGAGGATCTGAGGTTTTTTCCTCTGCCTATCAGGCCTTGGGTGGACGAAGATTGTTTTGACCTGGGAGAAAGCCTGCACCTTGAAGGGGGGTGACCCAGCAGCGTGCTTGCTGCCACCCCCTCCCACACCCACCCTCGGTGCCTGGCAGCAGAAACCAGCTGGGGAGGCAGTGGTGGAGCAGATCGAGGGCTGCAGAAAGTCTGATCCCACCGGGGTATTTCCTGCTGGAAAGCACATGGATACATACCCCACACAGCTGGGAGTCCTACGTGACATGAACACTCAGCCCAGGGAAAGGGCTACTAGCGCATCCCCACCTCACAAGAGCACAGCGAGGCTAATTTCATTAGTCTCTATGAAACACTCTGACGCTCTCCGTATGGAGCACAAAGCGTTATTAAACAGCCATGCAGAGCAAAGCCAATAGTGCTTCGCTTTTGTTTATATAAGGTATTCTGCTGATACCATACCCTTGGGAAACAGTAACGGCTATGGTTACGATAGAGTATTTACTACCACCTCAGCTCACTGCAGCAATACCGACCGTACCTCTAAAAGCAATCTCAGAAATGTCTAGTCCATGGGGAATCTCGCTCTGTCCCACTTACAAGCACGCCAGTGCTTGCCTTTTCCTTCTGCAGCTCTTTTCTGTAAAAGAGACATTCATAACTCCAAGCTCTTTACCAGTGAACCTAATCCAGCAAGTATCCAAGACATTCAGGAAAAGAGACTTTCATAGCATTGGAATTTTTCCATGCCAGCACTTTTTCATCCTAAGATAAATGGCTTTTACTTACAGGGCTAAAGGCTCTATTCTTTTCAAAATACTTCTCAGCTTCAAAGCAGCAATGGAAATTGGCCATGCACCTGGCCAGCTGATCCAGCCTGGAGTCAGCCAAACAGCAAAAGGCGTCTTTCTTTCCTGCACCGCCAAGCGGTGCTGCGCAGTGGACAAGCAGGCTGGAGGGCTGATGCTAACAGGCTAACACTTAATTAATCAGAATGTATTTAAACAGGGCCTGGTCAGCACAGCGCGCTGAATTTCCAAATGGGGGCTGATGCCCAGGACTCACCTGCTGTTTTGGATGCGGGGTCTTGGAAAAGCCTCCTTCTGGAGAGATGGCTTTTAGGCACCTGGCTGCTGCACTGGGGCAAAGCCCCCCTGAGTCCTGTCACCTACCCAGTTAACTTGAGCAGGCACTGAAGGACAGTCCCCTGCAGCAATTTGGGAACAGGCCACACCAGAAAACAGCTATGCCAACCCCCCTCTGCTCACGGACTCCTCTCAGGCATGAGTGAGCGCTTCTGCAGATACTGGATGGAAGCTGATTTCATTTTTTTCATAGGGATGGCTGTAGGCTCCAGCTGATGAGACATTGTTCATCTTTCTCATGAGACGAGCTTAGCAAGCACCTTGTTGAAAGCAGTCAACCAAATTGCTCCCGGCCCTGGACAACAGACAGAAGCACAAAGCAGGGGAGGAGGAAGAGGGGAGGAAGCACGCTGCTTGGGGGAGCTGGGCACTGTACTTGGACACCAGCACGGGGCACCACGTTTGCATGCAAAGCAACTTGCCTGAAGCCCAAGCAAGAGCCAAGAGCAGCTCCCAGCCCTCACCCGCCACTCTGCAGGGCCTGGGAGGGCTCAACCAGAGATGTCTAGAAAGCCCTGGGAGATTTGGAGCTACCTGTGCCTTGCTCCAAAATCCTTCCCTCCGCAGCTCCCTGCTGCCCAGGACCACCCATTTCTCCCCACCTTACTTACCATTCCCCATCCCCAGCACGTCCCTCCTCACTAGGCTCCCACCTCAGCCAGCCCACAGCTCCTGGCCGTCCAGCGCCAAGACTGCCCGCAGGAGGTTGCACAATGCTTGGCCACATTCAACTTAACCCGAGCTGGGGTTGTTGCTCTCACTTTCGAGAGCCACAGCCATAAAAAGAGATGGGATTTGCTGGCCAAGGAGAGGCCATGGCGAGCTGATGCAGTGCAGGCTCCTGAGGTCAATGGCTGCAGCTCCGTGCCGGGGAGAGGACACGCAACGCCTAATGTGGAAATGTTTGTATTTGGAGCAAGATATAGTTACATTTAGCCCCTAGCAGCTGCAGAGGCTGTTTACTGTAGCACACAGTCCTCAGCCTATTAGCTGAAGGCCTGACAGTGACCAGATGCGGAGAGGAACGACTGCGAAGCCTGCAGCCATATTTATCTCCTTGCCAAGATCCCAACAATACCTTGCCTAATAAGTCTGGCACTGAAATAATCATTTAAAGAGCTAAAAAACACAACATCCGCAACCCATCTTTACAGCCAGAAGGGGAGTTTTGTGAGGGTTACAGTCTAATCTTTCACCGTCCCAAGTGCTTCCCTCCTACTTCACAAACAGCGGGGTGATTTATTTCCTGAAAGGCTGGACACAAACCTCCTGCATGCAAACGCTCAGCAGGGAGGCTGCACCTCTGCAGCCAAACTCGGCCGCTTGCAGCAGCTGCACGGGGAGGCAGAGAGCACCAGAAGCCACCACGCTGCACCTGCGGTGCCAGCAGGCTCTTCGGTATGGGGGTGCCTAATTCACGAGGGGCTCCTGCACCACCCCACAGCTCCGAAGCTGGGAGGAGAGCTGGTCCCTAGGGCAGGCAGCCCTGACCCTGCTGCCGAACCGCGGCGTGCACACAAGCGCCGGTCTGCGCACGTCTGGCGCGGCGGGAAGGACAGGCTGTACTGCCACGGCATGTGTCCCAGCAACATCCAGCGCTCCGCACATTAACCTTAACTTGCTGAATTAAAAAAAAAACAACCCACACACTATATAAAAAAAAAAAAAGCCCAACACTCCTTAGATGCTTTCTGAGTACACGGAGAACCGTATCTTTGCTAGCAGGGGATGCTGGGTGTTGGATCAATTGGATGTTGGATCAACATCAACACCAAGAAACATAAAGCTGCGCTCCGCCGGTTCACGTAGTTGATGACCTTGGCCAGCAGATAAGCCTGTGTAGTATGAGCTTCTGTGTTTTGCAGGCTGCAGGTACCAGGTGTCGTTGAAGGTCAGCGTTGAGGAAAGGGCTCTCCTGCAGTTGGGAGAAGGTTACAGAGAGTGATTTTTATGCAACATAAGCTTGTAGATGATTAACAATTTTCTTTCAGTTAACCACGAAGTTAATAGTTATTCAAAGCACTCCGTTGTAATGGGAGTGGAGATGGGGAGACGTACTACATTAACCTTTAATCTTGGACTGTACAATAAAAATTAAAATGTAATATGGCACATAAGTATGATTAATTCTGCTTGCAAAAGGAGAGGGTGTCAGTGTATGCTTTGGGTGGGAGTGTTTCCTTCTGACAGCAGGGTGCCTGATGCAGGTGAGGATATGCCACAAGAAGGCTGCACTCAATGTTCAGTCCTGTGTTTTCTGCTTTTTTCAAGCTCAAACCACACTGTTTCGAAATCCACCTTGTTAACTCTGCACCTCCTAAAAATGTCTAAACATTAGGGAGCAGATGGATTCATTTTTGTTGTTGCAAAGGGGAGAAGGGAGAAAGAAGGGTGGAACTTGGCAATTTGAAACTATAGAAGAAGGCTACCATCAGTGAAACATCTGCTAGCCTGCACCTGCTGTGGTGCACAGCTCCAGGGAGAAGGATGGAGGATTTCCCAAAGAGCTATGCCTCCCTGAAGCTCCCCCTTGCTTTGCCCTGGCCACCTCTCTAGCCACAGCCGTGGTTTGAGCTCAGCACTGAGCACAGCCAGTGCAGTTTCCCTGCCCAGGGCTCACCAGTGCCTCCCAGCCTTGACCTGCACCACAGCTGCTTTTCCCAAGCACTGCAGCCCCGTTGAAAGACACAGGGCCATTGCCATCTGCACAGAGACTTCCTGAGGTCGATGCCATTGAGTTTCTTTTCTGCTTGCAAGCTCAGTGGCAAACCTTGGAGAAAAAAGAAGAGCATGGAAGACAGGCCTGAGAGGGAAACTCTGTGCTCAGTGTCCCCCAGCTCAGCAATGTTTGGCTCTGGGGTTTGATGGGGGTTTTGAAAAGTGTTGCAAAATCTGCATTTGGATTTAGCTTTCCTCATTTCTCCTTCCTACTCCCCCAGGCCTGTCAAAAGTCCCTCGCCTGATGTCACTGGGGGTTTTGGCTGGGGTGCTGGCAGCCAGCATGAGGGCTGAGGGATTGCGTTCCTCTGGCTGAATCAGAAATGTTTTGAAGCCAAATTCCTCCTACAGTTCAGATACACCTGAGTGAGCCTGCCCACTTGTTTTCCTGAGGAGCCAGCACTTCCTTGTCCCAGCCAGGAGTGGAAGTGTTAAACTAGCACAAGAGGCTGGTTGTTCTTATAAATCCTTTCTCAGCTATGGGTGTTTCTGCAAACCGTGCTAGATCTCCAGCTGTCTATAAGTCAACATGCATTTCCCAACACTTTCTGCCTTCATTTGACAGCCACGCGGATATAATGTGTTCATTAAAAGAGAAATCAACCAGCTGATGAGAACACACTGGAAGCAGCTCTGCAGGCTGATGTGTACTGGTTCCCCCATGCACCAGCACAGCCCTGGCCCCCTTGCAAGGCTGGGGTGTGCCCCTGCTCCCAACAGGGTTTGCTGCACCGAGAAAAGCTGTTTTCCTACCCAGGAGAGGCACCTCTGCAGAGCAATTCACCCCCATGGGCCAGAGCCTCTCATGCTGGCAAAAGCACAGGGAGAAGAGGTGGCTATTCCCCCGATCGGCCCAAGCCATATCGCACACACACAGGCTGCCAGCTCGCAGACAAAGGTGAAACTAAACACCTCCATGGCATGCCTGCCGATCCCGGAACCATGCTCTGCTTGCCTGTTGTGCAGAAAGCCTCAGTGGGGAGGATGCAAGCATCCAGCCTCCACCCTGCTCTACCCCTGCCCAGGGGGTGTTTACTCCCTTCTTCCCCCACCATCAGCACTCAGCAGTTGCAAGACAGTGTCTGCTCTCATGCCCTCCTTCCCAACACCAAGCTTTGCTTTGGTTTTGGCAAACCCTGGCAGAGCTGAGCCTCGGCAGACAGCTCCTGGCTGAGCTCGTGGGGAGCACAGAAGCAGGCGATGCTGGCAGACAGCACAAGCAAGGTCCTCTGCTACCACAGACTGTGCCTGGCAGCACAGACAGGCATCTCCTCGAGGTCTCATAGCCCCAGTAATCCTCCTGAGACCCAGGGTGGATGGGCAGGTAGTGGGCAGGGCAGGCAGGAGGGCACGTCCCGTTCAGGAGGAAGGCAGGTCACACAAAGCCTGCATCAGCCTGGGCTGCAAGAACACCTCATGTTCAGTGTCTTTGCCTTTGAGAAATGGGGTTAAGAAAGAATGAAGTCATAAACATAAAGAGATACATAATGGTATATCTATAATGGTGTCACAGCACAGCAAAACCACTGGCTGCAACAAGGCTTTTACCATCCCATACCAGCCCTCTCATGCCTCAGCACCACCACCAGTCTCACACAAGGTTTCAATGGTTCATCTGTTGTCCGTGCTGTTGCTCTTTCTTCCTCAGGTCAGTCCACCCCACTTCCTGCCTCTACTGCGTCTGGGTTCTTCCTTCTCCAGGCTCCTCTTACCAGCCAGCCTCTCCTCATCCAGGCCCCATTCTTCTCTCTGCTTCTCCTAGGGCCTCTCCTTGTCTTTCCTACATCCAGGGCTCTTCATCCACTGCCTCTCTCTTCACTCAGTGCTCCTCTTCCAGGCCTCTCAGTGCTATTTAGCTACTTAGCAGGAGCAAGCCACAGCTGTACATTATCCACATCAGCCAACCCACTGCCCCTGAAGCAAGCCCACAACTGTATATTATCAATGTTAATTAACCCTCTACAATTCCTCTACATAATGGCTCTGTAATTGCTGAGCTTTAGTGCACAGTTATCTACAACTTGGATAACTTGCCTCAAGGTAATTGAGAGGCAGCAGCAAATGGGTTCCATCCTCCCACTTTGACACAAGCTCCCACCTCCAAACATTGTAAAGTTACAAAGAAAGAGTTGGCTGCAAAGGTCTGCAGGATGAGGCCTTTTATATTTTCCAAAGCCAAGGTACATCCCAATACCAACAGGTGCATCACTGTGGAGTGATGCTGAGCCAGCAACGTCCCACAGAGCCACACGGCATGGGGCACAGCACCCAGGAAAGGGAGGCCTCATGCCACCACTTAGCCCAGCTGTGGAACCAAATTTTGGCAGGACTCTCTATAAAAATGCTCCTACGTGAAATTTATTTCCAGTGAGTGAGAACCAAACATGTGGGAGAAAATGCGCTCCAGAGGAGCCTGGGAACAGGCGCAGGCATAGAGCAGCTGACTCTCGTCTTGCTGGTGACAGAACCAAAGATCCAAGATGCTTTCCTGGAGAAAAAAACAGGCCTCACGTTTGCTCTGCATATGTGTAGAAAGCATCTGAATGTGGTATTTGAAGGGAGGATATTTAGGAGCATGCAACAACCAGAGGAAAAGACGGCAGTGTTGCAGCTCCAAAAACTAATGTGTTGTGAATTACTGCAAAGTAACACTTAGATTCAGGCATTAACCCCAAGCTGAATGAGTAACTATCTAGTAATCATATCTGATAAAGCACGGTCATGCTGCATTTACATCTCTCCTCCGCTTCCCACCCCTTCCATTTACTGGCAAAAGTCTTATGAGAAGCTGTAAATTTGCTGGAAAGGAGGGTACAGCAGCAATAACAACGTACTGTGCGCACAGTGGGCTGTATGCAAAGCCCACTCAGGCTTTCCTTCAGACCCTGGCATGCTGAGGGGCAGAGCTCAGTGCCCGCACCAGGCACAGTCAGGTCCCCATCACAATGTACCTGTGGGCAAGTGGAATTCATTTTCCCATGCCACAGCATGCAGCTGCTTCTGCACAGGTCTCTCCTACAGCCTCCAGCCTCCCAACATCAGTTTTCTCTCCCCTACTCCCTCTAAGAGTGCAACTTTACATCAAGAGGCATGCAAACACCCTCTCCGGTCTCCCCCTTTGCCCTTATAGACGGATGTCCAGCCTAAAGCCCTGGGAGCCCCTACAGCTGGCACAACAGTGGGATTGAGAAGTCAAGGACATCCATACAGCTGTGCCTCCCTGCAGCATCGCTGAAACGAACTACCTGTGTGCACAGTAAAGCCTCCACAGGGCGCTTGCTGCAGGTGCTCTGTGGACAGACTTGTCAGCCTCCAAGGCTGCAAAACTGGTAATCTATAAAAAGCATGAGTCACTCAAAAAAAAAAAAAAATAATCTCATATCCTTTTCCAGTTCAAAGTGTTTCCTAGAACTGCACCGACGGTGAGGCCTTGAAGACACAACTGTTTTCTGAAATTAAAAATTCCCCTTTCTGGTCTTTTTTCTCCTGAAAGACTTTGGTATTTTGCTGTGTCTCTCATGTCTAAAAATTTTCTGAGCAGAAAATGGGTACTAACAATGGAAGAAATGGGAAAAGGGGAGCTGTGGCAGCTGAAAATTTCAACTATTATAATAAAAAGTACACTGTTTGCTCTTTGAGAGACAACTTCTACTCTATGTGGATAAGCAGGCAACTGAGAAAAAGGCAGGGGAAGCCAGATGCTTCGTGAGCTTTCAGTCCACTGAGGACAAGGGAGCAATGCTGGCACCATCTGATCTTGAAACAGTGGCTGAAGAGAAAGATGAGGCTGAAACATCTTCAAAAAGCAGCGACTTTTGTCTCCGCAGTCCAAGGGGGACTCTGTCTCCCTGGCAGAAGAGAGCAGAAAGCCAGTTTGTCAGCCCAAGATGCAAGGGTTTCCAGTAACAAGCCCAGAAAATAGGCCATGGGCAGCCTGGGCTGCGAGGAACAAAGGCGTTGGGCACACACGGCCCTGAGGGACAGCCCCTCGGAGCTGGATGGTGATAAAAGCACCCTCCGAGCCCTGCAGGCACATGGACTGGTTAGAAGAGACGGGGGAGAGCTGCAGATGGACCAGGTGCAGCCCTCCGTGGACGCCTGCTGTGCAGGAACTGAACACTGCTGGTGGCCTTGGAGGCCTAACGTCGGTCCTGGGAAAAATTATTGCCTAGTCAGAGCTCTGCATGGCTGTCACATGCGTAACAAGAAATTTTTATCTGTAGTAACCTGTTCACTGATTTCTGCTCTACTGAGAAGTCAATAAAAATTGACAATACCGCCATGAGATTGTTGTTCCTTGGTCACATATTCCAGAAGTGTTTACTCTTCTGGGGGGGGAAAAAATGTAGGAAGGGGCAAGACAAGAAATTTATTCTCTACATGGAAGTGAAAACATTAAGAAAAGCTTTTGTCAGGCAGTACACCCATTCAGCAAGTACTGTGCTTGGTGAGATCCTTCAAGGCCCTGCTATGCTGGGTGTCCCAAAGGGAGAGGAGGATGCTTAATGCATCTTCATTGCTGCCTCTCTTGGGAGAGGCACTGCATTCTCCTCCTCTTTCTCCCCAGGCTTCTCTGTTGATGGATTACACCAAAAAAAAGCCCTTTCATAAAGCTCTATTAGAATGCCAGTGCATGCAGCGAGGGCCACTGAAATATTCCCAAAGCCACAGACAAAGCTGACAATCTGCGATATTTTAGCATAAGCTCTGACCCAGTATACAGCAAAACAGACGAATGGCACTTCCCCCAGGGCAGGAATCACTTCTGAAGCTGCTGACAACTCACTGTTTATCTCATTGCTGCCCCACTCTTAACCACAGTTTGAAATGAAACTTTTTTCAACCCAAATTCCAGCCTGAAGATGTCCAGAAGAAAGACCCTTGACCTCTCTCCTGGTAGCCTTCTCAGCTCCTGGCAATGCTGCCAGTCAAGATGCTGCAGTATTGTTTCATGCTTGCAGGGCAGGAGGAGAGATGGGTCTGGGGCAGGAGGAGAGATGCGTCTGAGCCAGGCTGTGTTGCTCACTGCCCTGCCACAGGGCAGGCAGCACTGTCCCCGGCCAGGGAGGGAGCTCACAGCAGGAGCAGCGTACCCACCTCCCAGGTCAGGGCCAGCCAGCCTCTTCAGCTTCTCCAAAGTTCACCTCTGTTTGCTCCTGTTGTTAGCGCCGAAGCAGGAACAAAACAGCAGATGCGCCATTTAGGCAGTTTTGGTATTGCACAACTGAAAGAGAATAGGAAAGCACCCGCAGGAACTGAGCCAAGTCAATAATGGAGACAGATTAAGCAATACATGCACCTGGCTGTCAGAAGTGTAAGATACTCTCTCTTTAGTAATTACAGACCAATTATGAAGTTAACAGCAATTCCAATAAGGACGTGTATTTCACAATACAATTTTGTTCATAATCCGTCAGGAACAGTCACACCAAGGAGATACAGCTCAGAAACCAAACTGTCCTCACCCCTGCAGGCATGATCCTTCAAATGCCAATCTTTGGGGGGGATGGGATCTTGCAGTAAGTCATAATTAAATGATTAGTTATTAACAGGATGTAATTGAAGCTGTACTTTAATGTGACTTTAAAAAAATCTCACTTTTAAGATAGGTAATGGAAACCAAGATGAGATGAAGAGTTTGGGTATTGAGTTCATGCAAGCTCAGTTGGCCTATAATTCTGCAAAACTAGAAACAGATTAAAGCTGGGTTTCAATATATCTGAAGACATCAAAGTCTGTTCTGCATGGTCTGGATGAAAAGCTTCAGATTTTGTGCCTCTTTATGGTGGTAAAATCAGGATGATCTCAGTTTATCCAATCCATCCAAAGAGTAAACAGGGAACAGAAACTATCGTAAGGTTGAGAACAGATCCATCCCTGAATTTAAGATACAAAATCAAAGTCAGGTCTGCTGAAGTTCACAAAGTCTGACTTGCACTGAAATCCAATTTTGCTTCAAAATACTGATCTGCCATTTCATGCCTGCTCTAAGAGAGAAAACAGCCTGCCTTGCTCCAAGTACCGCATGGCAGCACAAAGTGAAGGTCTCCTGTGGTGGCACTCCGGTGCCATGGCTTACGGCCAGCAGCAAGGAGCACTGCATCACCACCATTTGCTAACAGGGAGTAGAGACCGTTGAGCAAGTGATTCAGGTTGGCTGCTTCAGCACCTGGCCTGACCTGCCTGAAACGGGCTGCCCGGGTGCAGGCAGCAGCGGTGCCTGTGGGGATGTTCCTTGGTGCCACTGAACTGGATTTCCAAGCACTGCAGATTCACATCCAGGCTATAAGCCTTCCCATGACATACACCCATCCAGGCAGGCGGTGACATTTTAGTATTGTCTGCTTCCCCCACCTTGCTCTGCCGCTGCAGTACGCTGCAGATGAGCCCATCCACACAGCCACCAAAGAAAGGGTGACCCAGGCTACATAACCATGAACACAAAGCGTTCAAACCCAGGGGAGAGGAAAAGATCACACAACACGGACGGCATCGGGTGAAGAAATGCTGCCAACAAGTGCATAAAACCCACTAATTCTATACTCTAAGGGACTTTCTGGACAAGAGCAGCCAGCCAGGAAGTCTTCCGTTAAGCCTAGCATTAATCTCCTCACTGTCTCTTTTTCATACCTCCTTTCAGGCTTTATTTCATTCAAGTAGTGAAACCTGTTGTGGTTTACTTTGATAAAGGCAGAGCCAGTCACTCAGTGTGTTCAGGCAGTAGGGATGTTTTACTATCTCTGGCTGCATCGCCAGTAGGGCTGAAAAGGTGCTATTGTGGTTTGACAGCTACAGGGATATGTGATTCTATCGAGAGGTATCCAAATATCTAAGTGCTCTATAAAGATTAAATAATTAATTATCAGGACTCCTGGCAGAAAGATAACCAAGCATTATCCCCATTCTCTAGATAACAAGAATATTTTTGTAACGAGTCATGGTTATAGGAGCTACCCAAGGTTTGCTGTGAGCTGGTGAACCTAAGCACAGGTACTGTGAAAGGCAAGGGTTTACATGTCCCAGGCAGCAGTTTTACCATCAATGCAGCTAATGCCCTCTAATGAACTGGCAGAGACAGGGTCTCAAGCTCATGGAAGACACATAAGAGTGTGTGTGAGCTGCCATTTTAGTACACAGAGCTGAGCAGCATTTGGAGGGCTCAGAGGGGAAACAAGGTGGCCATGGAAAACTTTCTCTCCCATCCTCTTTTCCTTTTTATCCCCTTTGACCATCAAGCATCACTAAGAACTTTTCCACTTCATATTATTTATGGGACAATTTTGTAGCAACTAGAGCTAAAGTAATGCTTGTATATACACATATGCACATGTGTGCATACGTGCATAGACACTCACACACAGAATCGCCGTCACTAGTCTTCATAAACTTAGCAAAGGCTGCAGTACCCCGTCAATATAACACCTCAGTGCCTTTCCCTCTAGTGTCCTGTTATGTCATCTTTTTACTTATGCTTTATCTATGTTTAGATCGTATCTCTGGGGCAAAGACTACATCCTTTATATGTTTCTCTGATGTGCTTTTGAGATTAGAGACACTGAGTTGAAATAACTCAAGTCTCTCCAAGTAGAGCATGCTATATTTTTGTGTTTTATGGTGGGTCCCTGGCAGTGAGAAGCTTTAAAAGCAAAGAACTAGAAGGACAAACCATAGATCACCTTTAAATGGCAACATTTCAGTGCATTTCATGTGCTGCGCCGTTGCCTTAGAAGCAGCCGCACAGCACAGAGCAGACCCAAGCAGGATAACGTGGTGGAGAGCTCAGCAGGCAGACCACCCCCTAAAGCACACTCCCGGGAGCCAGAGTCACCCGCTGCCAATGCCTGGGTACAGCCCTGCACCAAACTCCTGCAGGCCAAGCAGCTGGTCTTGGGACACCCTGAGGAGGCTCCATTGCCTCCAGACCCACAGCTTTGCACACCATGCCTTCTTCTCATTGCCTGCTAGTGCAGTTTTTCCCCACAGGCCCTCTTTCTCTTACCGGTTTTCTTTAACAAGTTTAACATTAGGTTTTTCCTCTTGTTTCAGTCTAGATCCACTAGCATTACCTTTTTTTTCTTTTTTTTTTTAAATCAGCTTGCCTTGGGCATTGCCCTTTTTATACACAATTTAACAAAACAAGGAGCAGCTGCCCTGATGTCTCCACACCACCTGGGTGAGCCCCGCCGGTGCTATCTGCCCAGGCCAACAAAAATTCATCCTGGTTTGAAAGAGACGGCCAAGACAGGGCCCTCAGTGTGACCAGCGGACCCTTTGGGTCACAAGAAGCACATGCTGTTTCCCAGGGAGAGTTTCTAGGGCTGTGCTGGGGAGGTGACGCCCCCAGCCCTCCCCTGCCTGCTGCCATGCTGGCACCGTCCTGCCATGGGCAGATCAGCTCTGTGGGGCCCCGACGCCACTTCTTCCAAGTGGGCGTCATTCGTTTCCTCTCCTTATCATGTTTAAAGGCAGTATTCGTCTTGTCATATCTTGCAGCAGTTTCTCTGTGGCAGGTTGCCGAGGATGATGCTGGGATGTTTATTTCACCCTTTTGTTAAAAAGGATGACAGGTTTTTGGATAAGCCTGCCGTGGTTTGTAGAAGCAGAAAGGAAAAAACAAGTTGGTCCAAAGTTGAGGGAAAGAGATATAGGCTGAGAACATTTCTGAGGCACCTGGACTTGCACCAGGAAGGGTTTGCTCCCTTGTGTGAGCACAGCTCCCATCATCAATAGTTTTGACACCGGTGCCTCCCACTTTGACAGCACTGGCTTGCACATCAAATCGCTCTGCAGCCCCTGTGCACACAACTGTCTGGAAATCTGTCTTCATATCTTGATGCAAACTGCCAGAACTGGGCTTTTTTTTCCCCCTAGTTTGTTTTCTTTTAATATGATAGCATTGCTCAATGGAAGTTCTGGGGGCTTGGTTTAACTTGGGTGTCTTCTGTTGAAAGAGGAAAGAAGCATTCAGTGGCACTGACGAAATCTGCTCTGGAACAAACAGAGAGTAGTAACAGAGAAGGGCTGATGTCTCCTGGCACTGCATGGGTCTGATGGGATGCTTATTTACAGTGCGATGGCCTCCCCTGCTCTGGGGAGGGAGTTTATGCTGCCTGACCATCACCCCTGCCTTGGCCCCAAAAGGGGTGAACCTCTTCTCCTCCTCTTCCTCTCCCCAAGTTCATGTTAGCCTACTGCACCCAGTGCTTGTCATTTGCTGGGATGAAGGGTGTGTTGGGACACAGCATCACGGTCAGCCCAACACTGACCTAAGACAGCATCACTGCTGAAGGCTATGGTCCTATCCTGCCTCACATCTCTGCTTGTACCTTCCTGCCTCCTGCCTGGTGTCAGACCAAAGGCTCATGAAGCTGTGGGGTGAATTGCCTCTGCTCCTCATCCCCCCAGAGCCCTTCCCCACTACATCATTCATTTCCATCTGGACCCACGAGCTGCTCCAACATGCAGCGGGGCTGCAGGTCTGCTCACACAGTGCTCTGGGGCCCATGAACCAGGGAAAATGCAGGAACACCCTCTGGTGATAGCAGCATGGTTTTAGATGAGCTACATGGTAGCCCGACACTGCAACCTGAGGTCTGGACATGGCAGAGGATGCTCTGCCCCTGCTGCAGTGGTGCAGCACGGATCTGGGTGGTGCTTGGCCTTGCAAAGACTTCTGAAGTGTGCTTAATTTCCAGTAAAATACACTCTGATGCATTTGCAGAAACTGCAAAAATACAGTTTTGATCCTGTTAAAATGCTTTGCCTTGATTTTGCTTTTCAGCCAGATTTCGCAAGGGAACAGGTCATGGGAGGTGCCAGGAGATGCTTGGATCAAGGAGATGGGAACATGGAAAAGAGCTGAGGTTATGGCAGTAATAAGGTGGAAGACAACTGAAAGTTAGAGGGAGGCGGGGACTTGGAAAGGAGCTGAAGGTACTAAGTGGTGGAGGAAGGCATAGGGGATATGGTGGAGGAACTGGGATTTTTCTGGTGAGGTTACAGAAGGTAAAGGACACAAATTTGTAAGAAATAGGGCTGTTTAAATTGCATAGTTCTTGGAACAAATGGCTTTTGAAATCTAGGCATTTTGTACACAAACACACCGGATGAATCCAGCTACTGCCCAGTCCTGTGGGAAGCAGATTTATCATGTGAGCTCAGCTCTTCACTTAAAACAAATGGTCCCCGCCTCTGAACAAGAGGCCGAACCAAAGCCACAGATCCGAAATACCCTAAATCTGGGGAAATTGAAATCTGCAGCTGGGGCCTCCTGTAAACAATGCAAACATCAGCATTTCAGACCAGCCAGCCAGCTGCGGACACCAAATGTTTCCCAAGACACCAAGCTACTCGTCTGGCAGAGGGCTACACGTACAGTCCCACTCTCACACAGCCCATGTCAAACCAAAAGTGCTGCACTGCTCGCCCCAGACCAGCCTGCCAACACCTCAGCATAAGGAGAAGCAGGAATAAAGGGTCCGTTCCCACCTCTCCTGGAGATGATGGGAACTAGCTACCAGCTGGCCACCAGCAGCCTGAGCGGGGACGTGCACATAGTGAGCAGTGTTCAGTACCAAGTATTCATCGCTTCCACGGCTGTTAGTTTGGGGATTTCCAAGCTGGACAGTTTACAGAACCAGGGCTGCGCACACTGTGGGAGACAGCAACAGCCTTGGAGAGTCACAGTGAGCAGTGAGACCCAGGGGGGCCGAAATCCCTTGTCTTGATGGGGATACATCTGATCAGCTGTTGCCACTGGCAGTCAAACCCAGCTCTCCCCACTGCTGTAGCCCAGCTGCCTGAGGCATGAGGATGTCCAGCTAGGGTAACCCGTGCCAGGGCACGGCCTCGGTGCCTTTCAGCTCCCTGGTAGGGCAGTACAGGTGCTGCAACCCCACTCCACCTCTGCCTTGTCTTTCCCTCACTGCACAGAAACACTGGGGATGCAAAAGGAGAGAGGGGCTGCAGCAATCGTATTACTGATATAAAAAAGGTAGGCAGGGCTTGCAAGAGGCTGGATTTTAGGATGCACGCAGTGGGTGTTCAGAGAAGATGACAAATATATAGCAAGTTTTATATGAATTTAAATGTTTGAAAATAATTTTTGGCCTAGCAATGACGGTTAAGGACTCAGTGGACTTGAGTAGCTCATTCAGTGTGCCATATTCCCCAGTCAAGGCTGTTGGGACAGGCAGCTGCCAACAGCAGAGGCAGGCTGTGTGCAGGATGACGTTGCATGTGAGGTGAAGCTGGGAGGGATGCCTACCGCTGGAAAACCCACCAGGAGGAGCAGCTCAGGATCTGCCTGAACTCATTGGCATTGCAGGGAAAGACATCCCTTATGCTCTGTGTATTGGTCTCCCGCTGATCCCAGTGAAGCCAAGAAAAAAATCAGCTTCTTTTAACTCCCAGGGGAGCAGCAGAGTACTGTGTATTTTGAAATACTTCATAAATGGTAGAAACACCCCAGCACAGCCGCAAACAGCCACAAAATGCTAATATCCTGGTTTCTGCACTGTGAGGAGGGTGTGAGCAGGTATGAACCACTACAGGCATTGGGGTGCATCACACATTCTGTGGTAAACAGCTACATGGCACGCAGGGCCAGTGAGATCTCTGCCTCAACCACTTTAACCCAATTCTGGCTTCTTTGCCCAGTGCCACTGTGCCCCCAGGGCAGGCAGGGATGGGTTGCCCATTGCTGAGGGTGAGACACCCAGGACAGAGAGGATGGGGAGCCTGCGCCATCATTAATGACGTCCACTGGGCACACAGACTGTGGCTCTTGGCATGCACCACACTTGGGTCCTTCACCCTGGAAAGGCAGCCCCAGCACCCAGGTGCCTTTATTGCCACCTCCAAAGGGGTCACCTAGCTCTTCCAGACACAGGGAGAGGAGTGGAGCAGGGAGCTGAAAGCAAATGCGGGGCTAGGACTTCCCTCCCCGCACTAGGAGCTGCATTGTAACATTACAGGTTTGAGGCTCTATCTAAGCTCCTGAAGCGGGTATCCGAGAGCACCGTACCCCACTTGCCTTCCCTGTTTCTGGGCAGCCCTTCCCGTGCCCTTTGGATCCCACCTGAGAGTATAGTCCTTGCCAGGTTTGCAGTTCCTCTGGATAAGCATACTATGAATTTTTGTCCTGCCTGAGAAAAGGGTACTGGTTGATATCATTTTCACCACGTGCTGACTTCACTTTAGTGCCTTTGGGCAGATTACAGTAAATTTACTGCACTTCTCAAAGACTGTTTCCTTAAGTGCAGCGAGCTGTCTCCAGAGAGGTACTGACAGTTTCTGTGCCTTTCTTCTCTCTACCAGCCAATTTGCAGTGTGAGAAAGATGAGATCTTAAAAACGGACAATTAGCGCCCTTACTAATTACCTGTACTAAGCATCTCAATTAGAGGAGTGCCCGAGGGGGCCTTAACCAAAGCTGAAGTTCTGTTGCGCCAGGCTTGGTGCGATGCTGCTCCTGCCCCCAGAAGCACACATGTGCTGTGAGGGGTTACCCGAGACACGCAGTGCTAACCTGACTCGGGTTGCTTTTCAAAGGGGAAAATTGAAGAACCGTGACCACCAGCTATTACCCGGGAAGCAGAGCCGGTGTTATTGCAACCCTTCTAGCAATTTACCCCCCACATGCTCATCAGGTTCATTTTGGGTTTGCCCTCCAAGGGGCTTTGCCACTAAATGCCTTGGGAAAATACTCTGCATTATGTGAAGTGCACATCCCCAGGGTTTGGTCCCACTTCGCAACTCTCGCAGTGTTTTTCCTTCTCCCTTAACTGGCAGAACTGAGATTCCTGAGTTTGATATGAAGGTGATGAACGTGAAGAGGAGATTCTCAGGGTCTGAATAAATGAGCAAGGGCAAACTCTGCAAATCATCCTATTCTTTATGAACAAAAGCTAAGCCAGGATGATGTGGTAGCACAGATATTGTCAGCAGAGGATCTACAGTTAAAATGAATGTGATTATGGAAAACTTGGAAATATCAACTGAGAGAAGAGCTGGGAACCATGCAAAGGAAGAATGCTATGGTGCAAGAGTAGATTGGAAAGATGCTAACTGTGTTTGAAACTCAAGGAGGTAACAAAATATTAATGAATCAGCACCAACCAGCAACAAAGAAATCCATTATTTATAGGGAAGACAAATAATTATACATGCAAGGTCAAAGAAGACATTCACATTGAAGTTTTGTAAGAGACAGAAGAGCAGAGAGTAATTGACTGTCTAGACACAGCCCCTGCTCTAATACTGAAATCCTATGATTTGGGTGAGCAGGAACAACAGGGTTACGTTGGCTAAACATGGCTAGTTCGTGGAGGGGGCTCCAAGAGGACAGCAGAGGGGGTGCATAGCCACCAAGGAGGTGGGTCTTGGTGGCACCAGGGACTGAACTGTGGACACCAGGCTGAGAACCCAAGGCCTGAGACTCTTCCAAGGGTACCAGGGAGACTCTCACATCAAAGGCTGGGATTCAGACAACTTAGAGCAAGCTACGTTTTCTGTATGTATTCTCTTTGATTCTCTGATAAGCCCTGCTTTGTTAGATATCTCCTCGTGTTTGTCACAGCGTACTGTGGTCCCACCAGCAGAGAGGCAGGCAGCCTCCAACATCTGCGGAGGCCAGCAGTAGCCAGCCCCAGTGGGGCTTTCTGGGCACAGGCTCCTTCCTCACCAGACCCAGGGTCCCAGGAGGGACAAGAGACACTGGATTTGGGTGTCACGGGGAGCTAGGGAAGCGCCACAGCCTGAGGGCAAACGTACAGTGTGCACAGGGCAGCATGGTGCCTCTGGCTGACCTGACAGAAGATGAAACTGCCCTCTGAACTGGGGGGTTTTACGTGCCACCAGTGCAGATGTACTTAATAAGCATTCAGAAGCACAACAAAGAGGCACAAGGATAGACCACAGCCCCCTTACATAGCAAAAGAGATGCCTTGCCTCCAACACATCGCCTTGCTTAGCTCGCTTAAAGCCGGCTGATCACCGCTGCTGCCAGCAGAGCTGCTGTCAGTGGCAATGCCGCTGTGGCCATCCCGCTCGCCTCCCACCACAAGCATATGATCCACCTCCAAAGGCACAGGTCAAGTTCACGCTCGGCACTCATGCCCGACGGCTCTTCCTCTTCTCACACCCTCCCACGGGCACGCTGAGCAAACAGCAAAAATCCCTCGCGCTGGCCATTTTCCTCCCTAGTAAACCTCACCAGTCTTTAAAAAGGAATGCACACACACATGCACGAAAAAAAAGAACCCAAGTTCCCAAATTTCTGCAGGAAGTTCTGATGACTGTTTGTTTTGCTTTTCAGTGTGGTATGCGTGCTCTTCGTGGAACCAGAGGGCATTTCCCCACTGAGGAAAGCATTTACTTTAAAGCCAGAGGCCCCACAGTTATTACTGTTCTCATAGTTATGAAATACTACCACTGTGGAGAGGAGAGGAGAGAGAAAAAACCATTACCAAGAATGAAAATGAAGTACACATTGGCAGTTTAGGTTAAAAGTGTGTTATTAATGATGCTGTACCAGCATATTATCCTCATAAGGACTGCATGGATTTCCTTCACTTACACTTGCCTGAAATATTGGAGGTGATTTGCTTGACACACAGAAGTGGGTCAAATACTCATCTTTAACCTACGCACGAGGAGAGGCTTTGCAGTGTTCCCTTACTGTTGTGAGCTAGTGGGCAACCACACGACATTTCCTAAGGCTCCAGCCCCCCTGGCAGCACAGAGCAAACTGCTGCACGCATAGAAGGCTCTGGATGGCACGTGCACCTCCATAGGTAGCCCTGGGACTGTAAATCTCAAGGTAGCCATGTGAAATGCAGGGCCGGAGGGGAAGGAAACCAGATGGGATACACTACACACTGAAAGAAAATGAGTCTGGGGATACCATGAGCATTCGGATATCACATAAAGCAATTTGTAGCTGCGAGGATGGGTGTGATTAAAGGACTCGGCGCAGAATGGATGCTATGCTGGAAATGGATGGAGAAATCAGGACTAGTGAGCTCCTGCTGTGAATCCTGCTGTGAAACAGCGTATGAAATGCTGTTATGACAAGTGCAGTCTATTGGCCATCACTACCAACCTTTCACACAGCTCATTAGAGAAAGGTCACGGGTTATTTTTATTTTAATTCCCAAGGACATACTTGGTTTGCTTCACACACTTCCACACAAGATTTCAGTCTACACACCCAGATCTCCCCACTCTTACAAACACAGCCATACAGAGCATGTATTCCTTTCTGCTCTTTACTTATAAAGCAAAACACAAAGCCATAAAATGCTTTTTCAAACTCCAGCTGTGCCACTTTATGGAAGCATTTGAAAACTATTACTTTTAGTGAATGCAGTAAAGGTCTTTGACATATTATCCGTATTTTGAAGATTGATTTAGGTTGAGACTCTTACCACGCAGCACATCTGGAGCGGTACTGTGCTCCAGGAGCAGTAGTGGTGTCCACGGGACTATTTGTGGAGGATGACTGAATAGCACAGGGAGGCTCAAACCGTGGTTAGGAAACCCACCAGGATGCTGAACCAGTGGGCTTTATCCCCAAACCAGCCTCCATTGACAGCTGCCTATGGCAATTCACTGACAGTGTTCTTGGTAAGGATTTCACCTCCTCTTCGTTACAAGGACCACTGTAATGCTTCTGTCCTGAAGGAGATCATCTGCTTGTAATAACATGACACTTTCCTCATTGTAGTCAATTCTGGATCCTGCTTTTAACATGCTGTCTAGCATCTGCTTCAGGATAGCTCATCCCTTTTGCAGAGGGGATAAAAGGACAGTGACAGTGACTTGTCCAGGGTTGTGCAGTAAAGCAGTGACAGACCTGTGGTGAGGCGCTGGGGTATTCTGGATTCTTCTACTTGGCTTATCAGGACTTTTCACAGAAACAGAAACTTTCCACATTTGTCTTTTTGCGTTCCTCCCACAAGCGGAGAAGAAAGGACTTTCTTAATTTAAAAAATGTGTATGCCTCATTGTGTACCCCTCCCATAATATAAGAATTTTCCCTTTTATAATTAAAAAAAGCCTACATCTTGCCAAAGCAGAGTCCCCAACAATTGTGCTAGCATTACAGTAAGTGGCAGCACTTTGGACTATTGCTGGAGATACACGCACATTGTTCAGAAAGATAATGGTACATTTCATCTGGTTACAGTTAATTTCAGTACTGGTTTCCTCCCAGGAAACCTTCTTTCCTATTTAATGTTTGTCTAAACTATCATTCTGCGGATGAAGTGATTTTTTATTAATATGATACTAATTTATTGATTTAATCACTTTTGTCATTTCCGCATTTTACTTCTTCAAAACACTTCACATATATTGTTATAAGGAAGCAAATATACTGGCCAGGAAGTTTCTGTCTGCACATTTTCTTAATGTGCTTTGAGACATGACCTCAGAAGGCCATAGACAGGATTGCTTTCACCTCAAATAATGTCCTTCTCACTCTTCCCAACCTCCACAGATAACTAGGACAATACTGAATACTAAATACCATTTGACACCAGTAAACCCAGAAGTCAGCTTACTTACAAACTAAGAAAGCAGTGCTCCTCCACGTATCTCAGAGCCTTCCCCAAAGGCAAAGAGATGTCTCATTTCACAGATGGGAAGATGAGGAACAGAGAGATTAAGTGCGGGGGTCACAAATCATACACTGCGGGAATTCAGTGTAATGCGCACCATGCTGCTGCCCCGCACGCTGATGGGGTCTCACACTCATCTTTACACCCAAGAAAGTCGCAGTGATATCAGGGTGTATCAGGGGCCTTTAAATCAGCACAGGATGGATGAAAGAGATCCATGGATATTTTGTTCCCTCTTCAACTGCCAAAAGAAGGTCCCAAGCATGTGTTCTGCCACACCTACCTCTAAGATGAAGCAGGAGGGAACGATTTTTTTGCATTAGATGTATGAAATAGTGGATATTTCAATATTTCAAGAAGCAGAAAAATACGGACTGCAAGTGCTCCCCTGAAGTGCAATCAGGTGCAGCACGTAGCTGCTTGCTGCGTGTGGGTGTCCAAAGTCCCTAAGATAACATTGATCTGGATACCAGCTAGAAAGGCAGCGAGGACAGGCCACATCTTCAGAGGACGTGAATCAGCATAGCCATGTGGACTTTCACAAGTTGCACAGCTTTCCCTCAGCTGATGCTGTGACTGTTTGCAAAGCAGGAGGGGAGGAGGTGAAGGATGCTGCCCCGGGTGGGTGCTGCATGCCAGTCCCCTGCCCACAGCCCTCCCCGGCAGCACTGTGGTGTGGGACCCCACTGGCGCTGGCCCCCAGGCAGCCCCCTCCAGACAGGGGTGTCTCTTAGGTGCGAGCCCCTTAAAAGTGACCCTCAAATCCAACGTGCCGCTTTGTTCTTTCCTCTGCTATTTCTTAGGATGGGCACGTTGCGATACCATTTATGATAGGAAACCTGTGGTGAAGCATGCCTCAGACAAAAGGAAGCCCTAGTTCATGCCATGCTGACTTTGATGTGCTGCAGAGCTGGGGAGGCACAATTCACACAGCCCTTGCTTTCCTTTTCTATGCATCTTAACTGATCTCCCCAGTCTGTTGATGACACTTCCCCCTTCCCTCCAGCCTGCCTTGCTGGCAGAAGCGAGAGTGAGATTTCCCCTTCGCAGTGAGTTTGGATCTTTCAGATCCCCTGGCAAAGACCCTCAGCTAGTGCCTGCTTGACCTCCATTTCCAGGGGGAAGAAACTGCATTTTCCACCCCAACAGCTTGCATCAGGGATCCTGTAAGGTGAGCAAAGCAATTTTGCACAGCCAGTTGGTTGCCCTAAGCTTTGGCTGCTGCTGCGGGACCACGATGCCTTGCACAGCTTGGAGAGGAATGGGGCTGTAAGAGGGACTGAGGCCATAAATGTATATAAAGCCTGCTCTTTTAACTTGTGGATGGAAATCTGCCTGTAGAGGTACATGTCACAAGTAAGGTACGACGGCTGACAGTTTTCACCAACTGTTCAGACATTTAAGGCTTTCTTACATTTATCATCTCCATCCCTTGAAGAGAGATATAAGCCTCTCTCTCTTCCTACTGTTTTCTATTCTGCTCCTTCCCCAGGCACTCCCTCGGGGGCCCGTGTCTCAGATTTACTTCATCTATTTTTGAAAAAGAACAAGGGGCAGGTGATGCCTGCAGAAGCTGAAACAAAAAAGATGGACATATCTAGCACATGCCAAGAAAACAAACATGAAATCTCTGGAGTCGCCCGATCCTCTGGAATGCTGAGCAACTTGCCACTTTCTTCTTCACGATGCGCTTATTTTTATGAGCTCAAAGAATAAAGTATTGGATGTTACACAGCAGCTGCCCCAGGAAATAATTCACTCATTCCATTGCTGCAGACTTCAAGGAAAAAAAAAAAAAAAAAAGCAGAAAGGGGGGAGGAAAGCCAGTTCCTTTGCAAAATATCCAGTTTCCCAGCAGCTCTAACAGCCTAAATGAGAGGAATGTTTTGGTTTGGTGTCCCTCCAATTCTCGTGGTTTCACTGAGGATTTTGGAGAATGCATTTACTCCTTTGCTAACTGCAAGAACAGATTTATCCTGCAGCCATGTGCTGAATGATTATACAGGCCTAGAGGGAGTCTGAAAGCATAAACATTTACTTCATAAAAGAGATTCTGCAGACAGGAGGCCAGAGACAGTTGACTCCGGGTAAGCATTTGTGCTCCGGTTTTAAAAAAAAAGAAAAGGTTCTTGTTTGCCAGCAGCCAGAAGAGAGACATGTACACACTCCACGAACCGGCCCTTGCCACAGTGGATGGAGAAAAGATCTAGAGGGACCTGGAAAGAGGCCACCTCTTGCCTGAGCTCTAAGTGTGGCACTAACAGTGTTGCCATCTTTACTGCAGATGGGAAACCAGCCCCAGCTCCACCTCTCCCTGCGCAGTGCTTCGCCCTGACTCGGGATGGGCAAATACACAAATAGCTCCACAGCCAGGGAAAACCCTGGAGCTTTGTGTCTCCCATCCAGATGCTGTAATGAGATACAAGCTCCTGCTTTAGCCTTTCCCACAGCAGGAATATCAATGAGGACTTGTCTCCTCTTTACCTGGCTGTTTATTTTCACAAAACTTGTAAGAACATAAAGTTGCTGAGATCTCCACCCTACTGACAAATTTGATTGAAATCTGCCAGATGTTGAAAGATGTTTGTTAGGGACTTTCTTTCACACACGTGTGAAGCAAGACCCCACAAGCCTTGCTCTTTTGGGAAGGCAAGCTACAAGTTCAGCAGAAGGGAAGCACTGTACCAAGGGGGATACGGCTGCATCAGTAGTCTGAGAGGGGCTCACCAGCCACCCTGCAACCTGTAGGCATGCATGGATTTTTAGGAGTGACCTGTACCCCACTAACTTCGTAAGACCTGCAATGTTTTCCAATGAAGTGGCAGCACCTTGCAATTTTTCATTACATCGAATCCCAACATGGAGCAAAGGACCACAGCAAGAGTCGCATGCAAAATGTAACATCCTGTGGCAGTGCCTTGCTATGGCATGCAAATTATTTTTTTCCACCAAAATGAATAGTTAGGAGGTTCAGCCCTATCTGCCAGAAAAACTAAGCACAGATGAAGTTGAAAGCTGATGCAGCAAACACCTCTGCAACGTTCTCCCAGCCAGGAGCTTGCCCAGGATGGAGGAGCCTAATTCACAGCTGGGCAGCGCAGCACTGGGAGCGCTGCACCATGAGGCTCCTCAGCCGATGACAATCCCCAAGCAGAGCATCACGCTTGCATGGGAAAGAAAAGTGCTGGGGAACCTACTCGTATTCTTTTTTCATGATGTGGTGAAGAAGTGATGGAGTCGTGCTTGGTCCAGACAATGGCTAATTTTTTGTCGTTCCCTATCTACTGTCATTGCTGCCTGATGGTGCAGACTACTGGTGCTGAGGAAGGGGGTTTAGGAGCCTTCCCACCTAGAACACTTCTCCTCTGCTACCCAGCAAGGTCTGACTATGTGGGGATCGGAGGCATGGTGTAGCAAGTCTTTTAACTGATCATCAGTCTCCTTTTCCTTTGACATGTGTGGATGCATTTGATGGACTGTTCTGAGATCTGAACCACCAAAATGTTTGGATTTGTAAAGAAGAGCCACCAGGTGTAAAGGCAACAGATTTGGTTTGGGATTTTGGCCAGGAGATCACTTATAAGACCGAGACTTTCCAGTTCCCAGGTGATGAAAAACAGTGGTTGATCGCAAATACTGTTCTATCTCAACAAATTCCCAAGTCTGTGGAAGGACAGTCACAACCTATGCACAGGGCGAGGAGCTGAAAGGCTGGTGAATCACCAACATTATCATCTACCATATACAAATCCAAGCAGTTCAATCACTGCCCTTCAGCAGCACCTCTCTCCCCATTGCCTTTCCAGAACTCTTTAGTTTACTGTCTGGATGAAGAAAAAAGGGTGCGAATTTCAGGCTCAATGGTAGAAAAGCTCATGCACGGAGGATGCACATGGGAAGCAGAGGGGAAGCTAATATTCCTGCATGCCTGCCATTATCAATGAAGATAGACCAGCGCTTCTTGAGGGCATTTCAAAAGAGAAGCTTCACAGAGGCGCTCTGAACTATTCCCCACAGCAGCCTCTTTCTCTCTGCCAGGTAGCCTAAGGCTCGCCTTTGTGGAAACCTCTTTAGATCGAGTTTCTCGGGGCTGATACTGAGGTTTGCTGTCAGGCCAAGAAAATCTTCCTTCATCTGCTTCTACTCAAGCAGCCCAAACCTGCCCCAAAAGCGATGAATAGCATCCTCTGTTGTAAAGGCCTAAAACCTGGATCAGTACCAATCATTTAAAGTTACAAAGAAGGATCATCCTACTTGATGAAGCAGGCCTACAGCCCAGGGAAGTTGTGAAATCTCCATCCCTGGAGATAGGCAGGATGTGCCTGAGCAAGGCCCTGAAAATCCCGATCTCCCTGTGAACTAGCCTTGCTCTGAGCAGGGGTTTGGACATGAGTCCTCCAGAGCTTCAGTGTCTCCGATGGTGTAGGCTTGAGCAAGAAACTCTACTGAAACATAGCACTATATGGTACACATTCCTCCCTGTGGAGAGAGGACTGGGAAAAAAAAAGCACAGGACAGAGAGTGGTGGTATGCAACACATCCAAGGCAGGCATCAATCAGGTAGTGCAGAGATGTGTGCCATGTAAAACCTACCCAAAGCAGAGCCAGTCATCAAACCTCCTGCTGCCACCAGCACTTCCTGCAGCCTCCATGGCTGCTGTTGAAATGAAGGCTGCTATCTCGGCTAACTACTGCTTCACAAGATGTTATACAGCCAGCAGTGAGTCTGAGAACTTAAAATAGGCAAGGATATGCAAGACCTGAAAAGCAAATGGTCCTCATGGGGCTGTCACTCCCCAACAGTTAACTCTGAGTATTATTAATTTCAGGATTCCCAGGATTACAAGCTCCAGGCTTCATGGCTATTTTCCGTCACCGCCAAAATAAAACTCAGTTTCCACATGCATACATTTTCCTCCGACTCTCCCCGCTACTGGCCTCATCAACATTTTCTATCAGGAAACCCATTATTTATACTTTTCTGGCAAGGACATTATATTTCATCAGTGTTGCCAGCAATGCCAATTTCCCCTCCTTACAGTTCCATCCTAAACTGTTTTCATTTCTCTCGCCTTGTATTTCTCAGTAAACCAATCAAGCACAAATTCTAAGCCTTCCAGTTTCCCTCTTTTCCCTCCCACAATAGTCATTGATGTCTAACCACAGACGTCTGTGCTTCTTTTCAATAACTGTGGATGCAGTTGCCTATGAAGTATGCATATGATAGCACAGGGAAATTCCACACACGTTTTCTCCATCTGAAGATATACTGGTTCATATGTTGCATTTATATTGGGTCTGGATCATGTCCTGCCATCATTCTTCAAGGAGAAATCCCAAGGCAGTCAACAGAGGCTTTGCAAGCAGATAGATGACAGAACTTGGCCCTACAAGCGGAATATTGCATGATATATTTCCTTTTCTGTTTGCCAAATTGATGTTAATAGGGGGTTATGCACTAAGACAGTCATCGTAAGTTTCAGAAATAATCAGCAGCCATTTTTACTGAAACCTCAGAAAACATAGCAATTAATCAGAATATCACTGCTTTTTCTGTGAAGTTACAGTTGCTTCTATTTTACTGGCATTGCATCACATAGAAGTTTTTCCACCACAGGAGCTTTGAGGTCGGTATTAGTTTATAGAGAAAAAGCTTTTTTTACTCTTCTCCTATTCTTTTAGCTGGGTTTTCTGAAAATACACAAATAAGCACCACTCAGACGTGCCATAACTGAACGGCAAACCCAAGCCTCTCTTAGGTTCCAGTGTCCCCTGTGGTCCCCACCAGATGTGCTGCACCCGTGGAGGGTGACTGGGGAGGATGCAAGCGCATTGAACAAGCTGTTCCATAGGGGCAGGCAGGCTGAACCACAAGGCAGATAAGATTGAGACTTTGATGTAAGTGTGCTCTGCAGAGAAGCAAAGTCAAAGTAACAGTCTGAGCTCTCCAACAGCAACTGCATTGAAGGGGAATATTAATGCAGTCACCACATCTGCATCTCATTTTCCTTCAGTGTTTCCTGGTTGTACTGAGTTCACCCACTGGAGAGTGACATAAGAGCATGAGCTGATGGGAAAGTGTCTTGGGATGGAGTATGAGGAAAAAATATGCAGAACACACGAATACAGCAAGGAGAGAGGGAGGGGAATTGACCAGCCCCTGCATTTTCCACTTATTAGAAATGATAGGAGACATTTTTAGGACACCTCCCAACTCCCACACACCTGGAATCACAGCAGCACCAGGCACAGTCCTCAGCCAGACTCCTCCATTGCAGAGGCCTTGCTGTGGCACAGAGATACACACACCTCCTGGCATGGTGTTAAAGTGCTAAAGCACACCGTTCACCCCTGTGGAGGGTCCCCAGGCAGGCACTGCACACCCCAGCGAGTGTCCCTGCACAGTACCGCACCAGCACAGCAGCTCCCTCAGCTCTCTTGGGCATCTCCAGCAAGACACCCACATAGACAAGCTCTGTGCCTTCAGGTAGGACTAAAATACAGAGGGCTGAAGCCATCTTATTCTAAATGACTGTTTGGAGTTCATCGCTCATTAGATTCATGATGACAGGTGAATCACCTTTGCTTGCCTGAGGGCATCTGTGCTATCAGGCCATAAGGCTGCGTGTGTCGAAAGTTCACAAGTGGTGACCTAATTACCTGTCTGTAACAGCGGGGGCTGTGGTATCTGGCAGGCAGATCATGCAATACCTTAGCACTTAGGTCAAGTCACTAAGCCTTCTTGAATTGCATGTTTTAGTTGTATCTGGTTTCGTAGGTAAGTCGTGGACAAAAAATTAACTGCAGCAGTGGAGGTAATCTGGGGAGTTTTAAAGATTTCTGTTGGATTTTATCGCACTCAGCAATGTATCCACTTAAGTTGCAATTAACAGCAAAGCTCCCTGCTGAGTTTGACAGAGCAGGTCCATGGGAATGTGAAAAAAGTGACAAGGCATATTCCCCTCCCACTTAGAGGCACATCGAAAGAAACCCCACTGCATCTGAGGGAATTATGAGCTCGTGGTCCCAGTGCAAGCGAGAAGGGTATTGGGCCTTCTGCCGCCAGGGAAGCACCGTAACAGCCCACCAGTGATGGGGGCCTGTGTCAGGAATGAGCCCCAACAGGAACCCCAAATCCTACCCCACCTCACCATTTCCCCTGAGCGGCGGAAAATCTCACAGTCAGATCTAATCGGTGCTTGAGCACGCTGGCATGGGTCCACCTACAGATACAGCATCTGGTAAGCAATGTCTTCGGGAAGCTATGTCTTCTGCCTTCAGGAAGCGACACGTCACACCGTCCTCCACTACCCCCATCCTTCACCTGTCAGCTCCAGCTCCCCCAGAAGGTAGACCACCAAAGGCTTCTCCAGGAGCAGATACAGCCAGTGCTGCTTTGCAGCCTGCCTGTGCCACCAGCAGAAGACACCACTCATAAGATGGAACATCCTGAGGAAACACGCGGGCTGACGTACTTCTTTGCTTCTCAGCCCACAAGTGCCACTTGTACATTTGTTCAATTCTTGGCTGCAGACCTGCCTCCTCCACCAGCATCTTGCCCTCAAGAAACAAGGTGCAGCTGTCACGGGTGGGTGGGAGCCACGCTCAGAAGTGGTACCTGGTGCTGCAACTCTGCATGCAAGGTACGGGCTCCACACCGGCAGGAGTTGAAGACTATGCCACTGTAAGGGAAAAAACATTTGGGTAAAGAGCTCAGCCTAAAACTTCTTTGGTTTTAATAGATTTGTTAGTGGTTAAATGAAATTGGAAGCTTTGTAGCATGCTTTTTGGTTTTTTAATACTTTGTTAGCTCAGTATTATGGAGTGAAGAGGTGAAGCACAGAGATTATGAGTGATAGGTCGGTACAACGATTAAATGCCTTCGGCTTGTTTTCTTTGTTAGACCAACTAAGCATAGCTAGCAGGTAATAAATCTGAGCTGTAATTAAGGGTCTGCAGCACTTTTGCTGGGTGGAAGTTCAAATTCCCAGACCTAGTTCCTGTTCCTAGACCTTGGTATCATATTAAAGGTGTGAGATTTTACTCTTCCCATTTTCATCGAAGATGACAGAAACCACACTGGAGGCGGTGGTCAGATGGCTCTCCCGCCACACGGCAGCATGAACCTCAGCAGCAGCAGCAGCAGCTCCATCATTTGTCTATACATTTTGACCCTGGTGGCTCCAAACACAAACTTTATCCTAAGTCTGAAGGCTGGTCTAAGCTCTGTCTGGAGCTCAGTACCTTTGTCTTTCAACCGACAAACTCCCCCTTAGCTCTGTTCCTGGGCATTTATTCAAAGGCACTAGAGTCGCTTTTTGTAACTTCTAAATCCTGATACAAGGGAAATTAGCCATTGTTCTCCTTCAGGATCCCAGTTTCACTACTATTAAAAAATACATTCAAAAATAAAATAAAGTTATGTCCAGCTGTGAAAATACTAGCTAAAGAAGTTGCAGATGTTCCTAGGGGAGCTACTGAAATATTTTGGCACCTTTGCTCTGTCATTAAAAACAAAACACGATAGCCAGTTAGGGCTGCAGTGTGAGTTCAAGGGGACAGAGAAAAACAGGAAAGCATTTAACAGTGCTAATAACAAATGCGGGTTCAGCCCTACAAAAACTTTCTAAAGGCACTGACATGACACCAGCTCCCGAACCCCACGCTCTACCCTCACCTGGCGTTTAGGTCCTTGAGCCTCAGCGGGCGGCTGCAGAGAAGCCAGGATTGCAGCAAAAGCCTTTGCTGCACAGACAGTCCTGAGTGTGAGCTACAGACAGCTTTAAACAGGACTTGGAACAGGATAAGGTATGGCAGCAGGCAGATATAAAGCTCTGACAAATGCACTGCTGTGGGTAAAGTACTTCTAGCAGCGAAACTTCAGACTAGCTCAGGTATCTCCACAGGACACTACCGCACTTCAAGCTAGCTCTGATATTGGCAATGGGGATATAGCCTGAGACTCAAAGGACACCAGGTAGCTTATAAAAATATAAATAGGGGGGCCCTCAGGCACCTTTGAAATGTTTACTCGTAAGAGCAGGGGATGGGCCATTCTGCATGTTGCAGAGAAGAGTAAATTGCTCTGCCTTAGGCCAGCCAGGAGGAAGCTTCATTCCAAGAGTGAATACTTCCCACCTCCAAATTCTTTCATCTTTCTCTGCCTCTTGCTGGCCCATCTCTGGTTTTCCTCTTCTTTCCAGATGCTGCGGGGAAACTCTAAGGATTCTGCCCTAATTCACCCTCAGGGAAAGAAACAAGATACATAGCCAAGTTGGCAAGGAAGATATAATCAAAGTAAGTCATATGGCCCAGCGATAAGGAGGTGAGTGAATCAGTCATTATGTGACAAGGTAGAGCTGGAAAAAAATGGGGCTTACCCATTCATAAAAGCCTGCCTTGGAAAAGGAGGCAGAGCCAAGAAGCAGCAGCTGGTCCAGTGCACACTAATGCTTTACCTGGGAACGGGGAACTTGTGCAACACTCCATGCAGAAGGCTACAGGTCTGGGTTGCAATATACACATGAACCGTAATCACAGAAATATCTGAAGAAGCTGCCTTGTACAGCCACTCACTGATACTCCCTCACTTAACAGCTGGACTGACACTAATTAGAAACCCTTTTCCCCTTTTCTAATCTCTAATAGGTCATCTAATCCATGCCAAATGAAGTGCAGGTTTTTTCAGCAAAACAGATTGTCAAAAGCTCTTTCGTCTACTGGAGAGGCTTGAATAATTGGACATTTCTACTGGAAAACCAATCTCTGATCGAATAGATATCACATAGCTGAGATTTTCCTCAATGTTCGTTTCTGCCCAGGCAACTGAGCACCATGCTGTATTCTCCACAAACAAAATGTCCATCCAAGAAAAAGAGGTTACTGCACTCAGTACAGTACTCAAAATCTTGATATGCCACCAACTATGCATGACAAATGCTGGAGAGGAACAAAGTCTACAGGAAGAGAAGCGCGTGCGTGCCCTGGAGAGGCAGAAGGGGCCCAGCCCACAATATCTAAGCCCAGGTCCAAATTTTCTCAGCGTTACTGCCTTTTTGGATGGGAGTTTGGGTCTGAGTGCATTTCTGTGAAGGAGGCAAGGAAGAAGGGAGGGAGCCTTTTCTTCTTTCCCAAACAACATCTCAGCCCGTCTCAGGCTCACCCGCCAACATCTAACAGGCAAAGACAAACAACATCACAGTTCCACAATGCTTAAGCTTGATTGAATGACGACAATTCCACGTTAAAAAAAATGAACATCAGAGCCTTCCACAGCTGCATCAACATTATGTATAAAAAAAGCATGACACTACACGAAGCTTTGGCTGTGCAAGCCAAGAACCTAAATCAGCCACGGTCTGGAACGAGGCCATTGCTGAATTCTCGTGTAAAGCGATGCTGCCATATTGCTTACTTTCCACTGAGGTTTTCCACAAATTAACAGCTGTAGCAGACTCCCAGAAAACAGCAGCTCTTTCCAAGTCTTTCTTCTCTGAAAATGTTGTTTCTTCACTTTATTCTTCCCCATATGGAAGGGGAGAGGAGGGTAAAAAAAACTGAACAGCCCTATGAAACAACACCCCCCCCACCCACCCACCCACCCCCAAAAAAAAAAAAAAAAAAGATGAGGTGCATGTGCTTCAGGAGGTCTGTAGTTCCAGTTCCTGCTCCAAGCAGGGTCAGCTATGAGGTCAGATTTCTTAGGGCTTTATCCAGTTCAAACTTTTCAAAATTATATTTGCAAATGACTCCTCTGAGGTACATGTACATCAGCAGGGAAAACTGGCAAACCGCCAGAGTATGGCTGATTTACAATCTGCTGCTGAACTGGAAAAAAAAAAGTTGAAACTGCCAGCATCAAGGTCAACAGACAACTCAGGATTCAAGACGTTTCTGAACTACTATGAAACTTTCTGGATGGTTGTTACAGCATATAAACATGAGACAAAGAATCCCAATTAATTTGTCCACAACACTGGACTCTGTAGGACATATTTGAAATACCAGTTCTGCGCTTTACCATCCTCTGTCATAATAAGAAACTTTATTGCAGCAATAAAGCAATTTATATGGCTTAGACTTTAAGGCTCAGACTTTTAAGGTTTCTTGCCTAAACAGATGTGCAGTCTGGCCCACAGGGACTCTTAACCTGATACTCTTCTGCCACACTGGTATTAATCAGAGTAATGTCTTTGCTAAAGTAAACTTTTTCTGAAACATGTGTTTGGCCAAACCACATTCAGCACAAGAGGAACACAACACAAAAAGCAGGAGTAGGACAGAGATGTTCTGTCCAGGGCCAGAAGTGCTTCTGCTTTTGGCTAGATTATTCTGGAGATGTAAAACAAAATTATTGCATAACAACTGGAATTCTAACACATACTCATATCCTATCGAAGACTAATCACAACAATTTCACATTTGGAAAAAATCAAGTAAGTAGAAATAGTAACTAGTCAAGAAGCATTTAGTAAAAATCCTCCAGAAACTTCCCAAGCTTACAAGAGGCCCAGTATGAAAAAAATCAGGTACTATCTGAATATTTGCAAAATCGGTAAGGCAGGGGGGAAAAAAGTCAAAACTGTTTTAACAACAACAACAAAAAAAACTCCACAAAAAACACCCTCTCCCCCCACCCCCCTCAAAAAAAAGAAAAAAAAAAGAAAAAAACCCCACAGCCCACACCACTCACAGGTCACTGCAACCATTCCAGATGCTGGTTCTTGTAACTAGATTCACCTGAAGAATTTACAGTTCTAAAGTTAGAAATTGGAAAATAGTGATGAGTGGATAGTTTCATTAAACTTTTATTTATTTATTTCATTTTTTCTTCATTCCATGTACTTCACAGAAGCCATTATCAGTAGCTCAGGTATTATGATGCAAAATTTCTACTAAAAAGCCTGTGCTCATGTGCTTGCACGAAAACATGCAAATGCAAACTTGACTCCTTGGAGCATACAGCCAATGGAAACAGTGCAGCACAAAAAATCGTGGATGTACTATAACAAGTGCTTTTGCTAGTCCTCTGCCTATTCAATTAATTTCTCAACCATCTCAAAGAATGACATTATAGTAGTAGTTCCTGCATTTACTTTCATGTAACTGACTATAAAAATAAGGATCAAACAAATGGTCAAAGAAAGGAGAATAATCCATGAGCGCATTTCAGTTCATTTGACCTCAAAATACAGTCCATCAAAAGAGTCTTTTAATATCATCCACACACATACTCTCAAACTTAAAAAAATAAAAATCACTAAAGAGTTCTTTGGAAATATGCCTAAGTTTATCTCTTCAAAGGTACAATCAATCAGGAAGGATACGTTTTAGCAGCACTTTGAAATTCATGTTTCAGAGAATGGTTTATGAAGTCTGAGAGCATGCCATGCAAATGACCTTTTCTTCCTTCCAAGTAATTAAGATATAAAAGACCCTGAAGTTGTATCAGTTTTGACAGTGACTGTCTTTCAAGTACCTGGATTTAATCATCAACAAGATGCCTCTCACATTCTCTTTTGTTGTACTCTCTTTTTATTGTTTGTTGTTCCTATTACAGAAATTGTCCAATTCTAACAAGAAAATTCAGAATTTAATCCTCTAAAATGTCTTTGTTCTATCTGCCTCTCCTTAAAAACATTCAAAGCTCACATTAATCCCAACACTGGAAAAGCTGATAATATCTAAAGGCTGGAGAGAGTACAATGGAAGAAAATAGGAGAAAAGTATTCTGAAGTGAAACAAGATTTGCTGCCAAGCTAGTTCAGAATGTTTGCATTTCATGACGCATATTTTCATTTGATTGTGTCTAACCTTCCATATATTTGAAAAATGAGAGTAAAGGAAACATCACCTAGCAATAGCTGCATTAATGGATAACATGTATTTCACATCGAATGGCGATGAATTATATAGTCTGTAAAAATGTTATTGCATGTATGAGATTAAGGGTTTCTTACTTGAAAGAATTATCAAAAGTTACATGGAGTACTGCATTAAAAATGCTGCCTGAACACAAGCTTATCTAAGTCTGCTTTGTATTGCTTCTGTAGTTAAACTGAGGCCCTATTATTCTAGTTACCAAAACGTAACGATGAGCCTTTCTCACCCTCAATAAACGGAATGATTTTATCCCTGAGCAAGCTCATGTTATAAGAATAAATATATAAATTAAATGAATTCTAGATTTGGAAAAGAATCAGGAAGTCCTAGAGGATTTGAAAACAATAAATTGCTGGTTAAAAAAGCCAATGACATACTTGCACCACATACATGTTTTGACAGAACAAAGAAAGTAAATACTTCCTTTTTTGTAGGATTTGCTTCTTTTCCACCTGTTCTTAACTTGGAATTCAGTTATCCCCACATTCAGTCATGCAGGGATGAAGACTTCTAAAACATTCTAATTTTTGCATATTAAAAAAAACCCACAAACCCAAAACCAAACAACAAACCACAATTAAGGTCTAAAAAACAAATGTTAACTCAGCAACTTCTCACTTGAATACATACTGAGAACAGAAACAGACATTGACTTTAATGACTAAAATAAACCTTTCAGCTTCTTTTGCTTCTCCTAGGAAATCAGCAGCCCAAGCAAGGAGTAAGCAACTCTGCCTGGCACTGCACCTGCCACAGGTAAGCATCTGCAAGTAGATCACAGTATACCAGTAGGAACATGGTAATAACTCATTGCTACAGAAGGCAGCAGTTCTTCACTCCCAGACCAGCTCAATTGCACCACACATCTGGCCACAAGTTAGTCAGATCAGGTGCAGCGCTTCTCCATAAAAAGATTTTCAGGAGGTTGGAGAGTATCAGTTTGAGTGCTGGGACTAGCTAATGAACAAGTCTGTTTTAAACAACAAAGAGGCTCCACGCTTAGACCTTGCTTGGATCTATCTTTGCCACCCCTAAAGGCTACTGCTATGTCAACACAAAATTAAAATCCTACTAAGAAAATCAGGAAGTTGGAATAAAATGCTTCTGAACAAAGCAGCAGCAGCAGCAAGAATCTCTACTGGCAGATGGGCTGAGAGCCCTGACTTGAATGTGCAACTTAAACCATGGATGATAACTTGCATGCCTAAAACACAGATCTTAAATTACTTACTTGAAAAGCTGGATACTTTTAGAAGAAAAGCTTACTGAGGATGGCAAGGAGCAAGAATTAAACGGACAGGAAAACATGTCTAATACAGGAAATTGTCTGGGTAACAGCAACTGATATTTTAACTACTGACATAAACAAAAATTAGTATCTACAACACTACAAGCACTAACATTGTAAATAGCAGTGCTTACCTCTCCTGGAAGCCAGCTAGCTTGCTTGCTTTCACTTAAAGTTCCAGCAGCATCACTATATTAGTGGCTGTTGCTGCAGACATAGGGTTAAAAGCCTGTGCACACAAGACCACTCTTTCCCCTGCACAGCAACAACAGCAGACCTTTACTTTTAGGAAAGCAAGGAGCTTTCAAATGCCATGCTTCACCATGCATCAACTGTATGGTCCTGTTATAATGGACCCCACCGGGAAAGCAGAGCAATGAAACTAGAAAAGGTGAGACACACTTCCAACCCTTTGAAGGACCCTAGACATAAGTGGTAACAGTCACATGAGTGCAACCTTGCCTCAGTTCATTTAATTTTCTAATGCCAGACAACAAAGAAAGTGCTTCAATGGACCACATGAATGCGATCTAATACCACGCTGCTACCTAAAGGGGCAAGCTCCTTTCCCTTACTCTAAGTAATGTATTACTGCTGCTTCCCTTGTATTAATGGAAGCATTTGTGCAGCCACATGGCGAGCTTATCAAAAACCTGATTTGGCTGGAATTAAGCCAGCAAAAAACGCCATAAAAACTGATTCATTTTCAATCAGCATGGTTCCTTGCTCCACCATACTGTGCGCTCTGTTGGCAACAGCCCAAAGGACAGGGCAAAACGCATGGCACAGGATGAGAGGGGAGGCAGGATCTCTCTTTTCAGTAGAAGCCTGGCTTAAAAACACTGATGTCAGAGATGCGGTATTAGTTAAACAATCTGAATGGAAATTCTAGCCATGGACTGTACATCTTATATCCTCAATTAAGATGTACTGATAAAAAGGCCAACATTTCCTTAGTAATTAAAATCAGAGATACTTGGTTCAGTAACGCATCTTTGACAATAGGGGAGTGCTTATGATTTTCTTTAAGCACATAAGTTTACTGAAGTGAAAAGTAACACTGTTCTTGTCTTTCTAGAGGTGAAACTTGGTATATATGGTACACATTTCATGAAACTGAGAGCCTGCTTTGGAGACCAAAATAGTAGCTCTGCAGTCAGTGCTCCAAAACATGAAAGCAATGGCTGGGTATGCTATTGAATGAATCATAGGTGGGAAGTGAATTAATCAGTGTAAAAACCTCAGTGCATAAAGTAGAGAAACTAAAGGATCTGCAGCTTGAATTGTTAATTTCATTGACTTTTCAATATATTTCCATGGTACAGCCAATCTTTCATATCCCCCTGAGGCATCACTACTGCTCAGGGCTCTTCAGGGAAACTAACCACATCTGAACTGCTTTAGTTTCACATAATTTGGATATATCTACAACCAAAGCTTTTCAATTTCATTATTGACCAAAGAGCACAATCTAATTTCTTCAATTCTTTTTCTTCTGTAGTCACGTTTTTATGTGTACTTAAGACCAACATGACTATCATGTAGAAGTGGTTATGCAAAACTACGTCTATTTCTACCATAAGAGGGTGGGGGTGAGGGAACTTATGCCTTTCAACAAGGAACTTTAATGTGGAAAAACACCGTTTATTTTAAAATGTCATTCCTATGACATTTTTGCCTTTTTTGGAGACGTGTGGCTTGTTCAAAAGATACAAGCACTTCAGAGCCCACAGTTCCCCAAGGAAATGGAAATGTGAGTCCAATTTCTTGCAGTTGCATAAAGGCACAAAAACCTCAAGCATTAAATGTTAACTTTTTGTTTGATTATTGCTGAATGACAACTTTAGGATCTTTAGTCCTTAAACAACTTCCTTTCCTAAAACATCCTACCAACTAGACCTCCCATGAAATAAAACCCATCTTTTACTACTGGACTCGCAAAAGCCGCAATGAAGTATTCTCAAATCTTGTAGCTGATTTAGACTGCTAATAAGAATCCTTTATCAAATGTCACAAAACCTGCGATTACACCAACTCCATTTGTAGATGCTTGATTGCAACTGAAATGAAATTCAGGAGGTATTCAACTGTGCATAAGGATTTAATTAGATCCTTCCAATACGTGACATTATAGATATTCATAACACTGAATTTTGATCCCAGCATTTCTTATATTTCAGCTCTCTGTGTCTTGAATGGAAGTTGTTACACATTCAGAATTAGACATGGAAGAAAACAGAAAGAATTACTAGTATATGTATACAGCTATATAACATCCTGCCTTTGAAAAGGATGCAAAAGACATATACAGACAGTACTGAGCTCTACAACATTCACTCATGCAGGACTGCTGCAATGCCACTACTTGCATAATGAAAGATAACACCTTTAAGGAAATGCAGGCATTTGAAACTATTGGATAGCTATATCCCTGTTTCCTCCCACTCTCTAACTGCCAATGGCATTTACTGGCAACTGGAAGTTTTTTCTCTAGAAAGCAGAATCTACAACATCATAGCATTCTCCCAGTACTCAGGAGTCGAAAAGAATTGGCAGCTAAAGGCACCATACCGATCTATATATTCTTCCCAGGTTATAAAACTCTATTGGTATTTTGGCTTTTAGCGCAAAAAGGGCATGTATTTCTTCTTTCTCCCACTGGTCTACACACAGGTTTTCTCCACATCTTTGCCCCATTCATTCTAACTCAAGAACTAATAATACAAGAGTGGCCTTGGTTTCTCCCACAACTTTAATCTGACCAGTTCAGTACAAAGGCATTTCTAACCGTAGGATGTTCCCATTTTAATAAATGCAATTTCTAGTAGTCTCACTACACAACACACATGAGATAACATTGTAGTCACTCAACTCTGATCACAGGGGTAAAAAGGCCCCTGTGAATGCTTTGCAAAACTATATATAACCTATATATTAACCAAAAAGGGCAATTGTTTGTGGAATGGTTTTGTGACAGAATTCTGAGTTACAACACTGTGTATGGTATAGAAAACTGAACATCTGTAAGAGGCAGAAACAGATTGATCTTATCCTATTAAGAATGAAATGGCAAGATATTAATGCCCATAAATTCATGCTAGAAATATAGGTGCAATTCAGTTTAAAAAATATTTTTTTTAATTCTAAAGTGATAGAGCAGCCTTCATCATTGCAGCACATAGCTAAAAGAAGCAAATTAAACACATACATATGATTCCTGTCACCTGAAATATCTAATGCAGCACGCTCCTAATTTAAGTGCTCAGCTACTGTTCTCTGTTGCACCACTCTGTTAACATTAACCTCCATGTGATGTCTGTATCTACAGAAACACACACTGATGTTACTGTGGTTACTCTTGTTAAACAAACCTGCACACCATGAAGTCACAGTTCTGTAAAGGATGTTGCAATACCTGTTATCATCAAGTAATATTTAGGAAGATATATCCATTTAAAATGATACAACAAGTGATGCTATACTTAAGAAATAGGATCTCCTTCAAATAGAAGTATCGATGATTCCACAAAAAGCAGAGGACACAGAAAATGCTGCTGTTCATCATACGTATACTTATGTATGTGTATATATACATGTACATATATATATATGTGTGTGTGTGTATATATGTATGTATATACATACATACACACAATAGTGTTAAATATTCCAAGTTTTTTATACCCAGTTCTATTGGGATTCTCCAACACATTACACAGATGAATAAAAGGATGAAGATTCTTTGCATTCAGCATTTTTAATAGATCAATTCAATTTTTAGAATGACAAAAACATGGCAAAAAGATCAAGTCAAGAATAAGTTACCCATAGTTTGAGGCTGGATTTATGTACGTCACATTACACTTGCTAGACAATGCTGTAGTCTCTAAAAAAAGTACTTTCTCCATTTCTATATGTGCATTAATCTCACTTGCAACACATTTGAAAGATCAGCCTTCATCTTTAATGGTTGCTTTTTGAAAAATAGAACAGTGATCTCAATAGCAATTTACCCTTGCTGCAAGTGACACATTCTATCTGTTCTTTCTAAACAAATACATAATGCATTTAAACAAGTAATCCTAGACCACACTGTTAGTCAGCACTGGAATATAATTTATCAGCACCCATTTCCAGTTTAATTTGCAAAAATAAATAATTATATTATGGAATTACAATTATATAAAGAAGAAACTATGTCATTATCTGTCCAAAGTAGTGCTAGACATACCTCTTACTCATCTTTGGATATGCAAGATTCTGAAAAAACTTCTAAAATCAGACTTACATGTAACATGACCTTTTCTAAAGTGAGCAATTAATGTTCAAATCAGGCAAAGAGATTTATTTTTTGAAGACTTTAAGACAATCAATTAGAATTTTTGCACTGCTCCCCAAGTATATGCTAAAAAGTAAATGGCTACATAAAATGCACATGGCAAACAAAGATTTGGGAAAAATTCTGATATATTTTGATTGCATAAGTAGCAACAGAATATTTCCTACAAATGACAATGGCAAATTTATCTGCCAGCCCTAGCACTGGGGACATAAGATGAAGGATATAAAATATAACATATTACAGAATGTTAAGGTTTAGAATATTTTGAAAGTTTTTGGTCAAATCCTGTAAACAGGAGACTTGCTTTAGTGGAATCAAGATTCCACATGAGGGAATAAAAATCAATAATCACTTTGAACCCCTTAGTCATACTAATCTTTACATAGAATCAGATTATTTGCTAATATTACCTAAGCTTACCTGTACTGTTACGTAGTAGGCAGTACCTCATGCTTACAGAAAGCCACAGTTACCTTTAACAAGGGTTCACTCAAGTGTTCCTCCCAACATGAGGCATGAAAAGTTATTAGAACAGTGGAAGCTGTTCACCACTTAGCAGGATTAGGTAGGCCTTTATTTCTTAAATAGGAAAGCGAATACTAAGTAACCAAAACACAATCTAGTTTTCAAGGCAGTCACAGAAACTAAGTTGAATATGAGGTTGAACAGCAGGGAATTCAGAAGATAAAACTGCCAGATGACTTAAAGTGGATAATGTACCACGCTACCAGAATTAGATGAACAAAACCAATCAAAGTGTGCTCTATCAATCACCAGAAATTCCTGCCCAGATTCAAAATACTGCAAGACACTCCCAACCCTGAAATTGAACACACTTAATATCACAAGAAGAAACAACAATTTTGTGTTTTCTGATAAAGTAGATAATTTCCCTCTTCCAGATTCAGCTTGCATTGTTTCAGAGGAAGGGGATAACCACAGAAGCCAATTCCTTATACTGGGTCTGGAGAAAGGGGAGAAGAGAGAGGAAACTCTCTGGTTCACTAAATAGTATGGTGCAAATCAGCAAGATCAACAGTGGTCAAGACAAGACTCTGGTCAGTTCCCCTTGGACTCCTAGTTTGTTAGCATCACAGAGGACATCCTTCGAAACTTACTTTTGCAAGTTCCTAACTTCATGGTCACCCCTACCTTGTCATACCTCCCTTCCATGGATTCATCACCCTCTAGCTTAAGATAACTTCAGGTTCTAATGATGATACTACTTTTCATTCAGCTTAGACCACAGAGTTTTGCCTTTATACAGTAAGAAATCAATTACTGTTCAGTAAAACATGACAGTCTACAAAAAGCATCTGCCTAAAGATAAGAAGCCCGCATCTGGTTACGGATTCAAGAGAAAAGGAAAGTACAATTACCTTACAAATTCTGTAGGATGGAGAAAATGTATAATTCACAAGTATTTACTTTCTTTTTTCTTACAAAACAAGAAGCAATCCCCAAATGAGCCATATTTCATTGAAAATTACTTTGCATACCTCTCAAGTATAATATTTACTTTGCATATATCTTCATGATTATACTGACATCGGTAACAATAATCAAGTCTCACAAAAATATTTCCTCAAAAGGGATATTAAACAATTAAACAATCAGTGTAGAGCAAACAAGTACTTCATTACTTTTTAAAAGTATATTATTCTGGTAGTAATCTTTGATTATAGACATACAGTGAAAACATCAGTCTATACTCACACAGCCTTTGAAATGCAGTCCTGGACATTTTATTGTAGAAACATGGATCCCCATCACTTGGATTACAAAAAACCTTTCCGAAAATTTTGTACCTAGTTTGTAAATCAGCTAGAATAAGATAGGCACTGGAGTAAGGTTGATCATCAGTTTACCCAGTATTTCATGCATGCTGGCCAGCATGTTGCTCTTTAAACAGAACCCATTCTTGAGAAGCTGGTTTACTCACAGCAGTAAAAAACCAAAATCTCTCATCAGAGTCCAGCCAAATAAACTCAAGCCCACATAAGCTTTCTATTTACTTCATGGGGTAGTACGGGGCACAGGGCATGCTATTCCACAGCACAGGGTTCTGCAGCTATGCTTAAATACATATTTCCATTAGCGTATCCTCTTTCCACACCTTCCGGTCAAGACAATTAACTGTAATACTACAAGGCTCTACCAAGAGATTCTTACTGCAGCTGGAGCTCCACCCTTTCACATATTTCACACAGCTAAGAGAGGGAATGCAAACAGAATATTGCTGAGAATAATTGTAAATACGTAAGAAATGTCATATTAGGAGTTTTCTTCTTTACATAAGAATAGACTGGAAAAGTAGGCAGGTACTTGGGACTTTTTTCCCCCACTTTGTGGCTAAAAAACCCTGCTATGGTTTGCAAGTTAGCAATCACCTTTATTATAAAAATGTAAGACAATTTTGTTCAAAGGGCACTTCAAGATTTTTATCTTAAAACACAGTTGCATACATCACTGGAAGCAGATTCACCAATTAATTTTCAGTAAATTTATTTCAAGCTTACTATTCACATAAACAATTACAGAAAGCTAGAATTATTTTCTAAATGCATCAGTATGATGCAGGACTAGCACATACTTTGTTTTGTTTAATGGAAAGACCTTTTAGGCTGTGTAAAATGCTAGTGATGGAACTGTCAATCATTCAAACAACTAAATAGCTTTTTTCCTCCAAATTACGCTTTCAGAAGATTTTCATAGCTACTTAACCTCAGTCCCTCACTACTTGTGAGTTGTTACTTGTCTTAAAGGTTCCTCCTCTCACTCGTGTCCAGAAATCTTTATCTCCAGCTACTGGGAAAGTTCTAAGATCCACAGGTCTGTGTATTTCTCCAGACTCTCTGAACCTGAACTTCAGACACTGAAATCTGGCACTTACAATCTTCCACCAACACTTGAATACTATTTAATACATCAACCCCAGCCAGGTCAACTGTCATCTGAAGAACACTCAGAAACCTACAGCCTGCAGGCTGTAATTCAGGAAGCTCCCTTCTCCATGTAACACAAGAACCTACCTCCACAGCCAGTCCTTTAAAGAGAGACTTTCTCACATTTCAGTTCATTATACTTCACATCTAGCAGAAAGAGCTACTTCAACAGTACTATCGGGTGCCTTTTAGAGACAAATCCCCCAAGAGAACAGGTAAGTGAAGACTGAGAAGGCTGGGCAGGGAACTGACAAAAATGAACTGGGATGCATATTCCCCGGTGGGACAAACTAACACATTATTTTGTAAATGGCAAAGGCTAGTAAGTGGCAGGTAATTAGGAAATATTTCCTAACATGACAGTTTGTTTGGATGCAACTAACCTGCTAACTTGGGACTATATTCTCTTCCTGGTGTCGCTGTTTAGCTGAAGAGTTTAGTAAGTCATTCTCTCTCCAGCTGCTTATTGTCATCCTTGTTGAAATACAGTGTAACACCTTCCAAATCTGCCTATTTGCTTGTATGATAATATACCCTGGCCTGTTTGAGTAAGAAAGAAAAGTTGTGTCAGAAGAGCTATATTCCTACTGTTTAAACTAACCCAGCTTATTTTTACACTAGTGGGTAAGAAATTTCTTATGTCATGGACCTTCAGGAAAACAGGAGTGCTGGTAACCTGTGTCAGTACAGGTGGAGCTAGAACAAGACATGCATCTACACTTAGAAGTTAAGTTTCAGAAGCCTACGTAGCTTTTGCTTTTTCTTTTCCTTAAAGGTGCATATAAGGCTATTTGCTACTCCAGTATTAATCTGAGTATCATATTGCCAGTTTTAAAATGGGAAAAGAAATATCACTTTGCTTCAGAGAAATGTTGTGAAGATCAGCTGGTTGATATTTACAAACCATTTGTACATCTATGCTAAGCACCACAAAGGCCTATAAAATTAACAGTTCTGTCTTCATTCTGTGCTAAGGACAGAGAGCAGAAATAGCACTGACTACTCTTCAAAAGATGAAAAAAATACAAATAATAGCTTTGCACTAAACATATACAAACTTTTAAGTAATATATTTTGATACATTAATCCACATACACAAACAACCATAACAGTTGCTAATTTTAAAACAAGCAGCTGTGATTTCTTAATATTAGGAGTAATTTCCTATTAATCTTAACAAAGCTATTTCACATAAGTTCTTTGTGATTAGAAGGCACCTTGGACTAAACCACAATGGACTAAACAATCTGAACTAAACTACAAATATAGTGCATGGTGACAAATGGTATATGCACTGAAGAAAGACATTTGGGTTAGTATTTTCAGAGCATTCTAAGAGCACAGCGTAACAATGGATGGAGAAAATGTGTCCTGATTAATTACATACATCTCTGTTCCTATTTGAATTGTACATACCATGTAGATACAAGTTACCCTGTGAATAAATTGCAGTACACACTTACATAATGTGCTAATGTGAAGTGTTGAAAAAAATGCTTGCTGTTAGCTAGAAGCATGACAGAGTGATTTGAATGCAAGTAAAAAGCAGTTAATACTGAATACTGTCTCTGTAAACAGATTTTGATGGATTTAGCGCCATCATTTATAAACCCAAAGCCTAAACATAAAGTGCAATTAGGATATTGAATGTCTTCAGTACCAAATCCCTTGCGAATTCCTACATGAAATATGGAAGCTGTCACTCAAAATGAATAAATACTACATTTTAGTATTTTATAAAAACAACGCTTTTCCCCCCACTATTCTCTATGAATCCAAATTTTGGAAACATTCCAGCTCCCAGTTCCTCGAAAGGAAAGCATCCAGCACAGTGAATATAAGGCTGGGCAGTTGAAACTGAAGTCTGCTTTTAACTCTGATCCAGACTTTACTCTCCCTTTGGGTGAGTCCATCTGTATCCAAAGTAAAACTGGGAATGCTTCCCATTTTGTGGATTTGAGTGTTTGTCTTGACTACATAACAGGAGGAAACCGGGTGGGCACTATCACCTGGAAGTACCACAGGCAGGAAACCCAGTCATGCAGGATGGAAACGTCATGCAGTGCAGGTACAGACTTAAACTATTTGTCTTAGACAAGACCCTTGCTAAATTCTAAAGCCTCTTTATTTAGTGAGGAAAAAATGCAATCAACAGGTTAAGGACTAAAATTAAATAACCACTATAGCCATGAACTATAAACTGCTGTAACGTTATTCAAGGTCTATTGTCCAGTGTCAAGTGACACACAGCTAGCTAGTTAGAAACCATGGCTAAAAAAGTTATTCTGCATCACCCGTATTTTATGTGCCCACTGACATGTGTCAGGAAGATACATGCAATATACAGGCTTTCACCAAAAAAATGTAAAAACTTGTGTTCTGACCTTCTTAAAAATCTCATGTTTCCACACTGCCTGCACAAATAGAATGCCTCAAAATGTATATACTCAAACCTTTCCTCTGTAACACTGCCTCACAGGGCCTTGAAAGTTCTTTAAAAGAGAAAGGTCATAAATTGCCTTTTATTATGTAAGCACAAGATTGAAAATTCCTCTGTTGTACACCTTCCATAGTATTAAAAAAACACAGATAATGGTAAGGTAGAATTGACTTTATGAACTGAGAAATTTCTAAAGATGTTTGCAAATAAGTGTCCTACAGTAGTGGGATTTTTTCTTTTGTATCTCAGAGCCAGAAGAAATTTTACTTTAAATTACTCATTAATAGAAGTAGTTTTATTATTTTTGTAAAGCCATTTCTCTCAATGCAGAAAACTGTGAGATGGGCTCCCTCTAGAGTCTTAACTTTTATACAAACTTTGAATCATAAAAGATTGCATAGGTCATTTATATGTGCCAACATCTTAGTTCCCTTCCAAAAAAAAGTTCTGAGATACCACTAGTGGGAAAAAAACTTCACGTTCCCAGTTAAATAGGTTTATGTATTTGTACAGATCAATGAAATTCTTAATACAGTGCACTAAATTTTGCTTTTCTATATATCACAAGATCCAAACAAATTTTAAGATAATTTGAAAAACCTGAAGCTAAGCTTAGAAGTGGAATCTTCTATGTGTATATATTTTTAAAAAATTTTAAATAAAAGCATTATGTATATGTAAAAACATCCCTTTCACCCTGAACACCTCTCAAAGTTCTTTCAGTAATTCAAGTAGAACTCACAGCAACCTGGAGTTCGATCTTGTTTCATTCAGGTCAGTGGATGCTTTCCCACTGATATGAGCATAAGAACATGCAAGCAGATTATTAGCTCCACAGTAACTAGTCAAAGGCATAAAAAGTGTGGGTGGACAACTTTTGTCATCAACTAGTGAAGACTTTATTATAACCCATACTCATGGAACACACATTATTGTATTCCACCAGAAGACGCTAAGGGTGGAGGGAGGATGGTGAGTAACAGAATGAGACTGGGCCTGTGTCTTTTTTCCCGCACCAAATATGCCAGGGAAGAAGTGCTGAAGCAGCATCGATGGGCGAGTAGGCTGAACCAGGAAAAACATTGGCATTGTTAGGTTTTTTTCGCTCAGCAAAGGGAAATCATATCGTGAATGTCAGGATACAGTCCCTGACAGAATTCCATGAGCAGCTCCATGCAAATCTATAGCACTTCCTTCTTCACCTAATACAAACAGCAGTGATGAACCCTAGGGACAAGGAAGACAGCAATTTTACAACAATATGCTGTTTTGTTTAATTTTCTATAAACTGGTAAAACAGAAGAAACAACTGAAAAAAACCCTTTCGAATGTATAAAACCCCAGTGTAAATATAGCACCTCCCCAAGCCTTGTGTTTTTATGTTCTTTTCTTTCCCACTCATTGGGAAAGAAAACACAAGACTTTGCCTTCAGAAAAATGTATTATATTGTAGATGTGACAGCCTTTTTAGAACAGATTATTACTTCCTTATAAATCTGACAATTACAATGATGTAATTAACACAGCTGCACATATATGTTACAACAAAATAAATGTGTGGATTAAAACGTGTCATTGACAGAGATACAACAAATCATAAATGCTTCCCTCACTTCCTAATGCTAGGATTCGTGCTCTTGTTTTGCTCTACAGTTCTAGAGCTCAGTCTCATGTTGTACTTTAAAAAAAAAAAAAAGAACTATCGCATCACTAGATTAAGATGGCTATTAAGTTTTCTTCGGAACAGTTCAACAGTTCAGAATAGTTTTCAGGTATTTTTTTTCCCCACTGCAGATTATCATTTCCCTTTGCAATTATCATTCCCTTTGCAACATACTAGATGCATTGCTAGGTCTGGTATCAGAGTCATCCTCTGCAGAGCCTGGCAAAGAAAAGGTGCAATGAGTAAAGACACAGTTAACTGTGTCAGTCTTCCTTAAATTCTAAGGATGCACACAGAGAACTGTCTGTACAACCTCTTAAAAAACAGTGGCACTGCTTAGAAGAATATGTTGAATGGCATCATGCAGTCCCTTAGGCTTTTGATACATATATGCCAGAGTTCAGTCAGTTCATAGGACTACAGGTTTAAAGAGCAACAATATTATAGAAAAGTTTCTCGTTTTTAAAAATCACCTTATATTAGTGAGTAAGCACCAAGACAAATTGAAATAAATGCATTATGTCATAGTTTCTTTATGCTTCAGTGCAAAATCACGTGTAATTACATCACACAGATTTTCATTACTAATGCAGTTAAGACTTCCTTCTAGATCTACCTATTGATAAAACAAGCTAGTATCTGTTATCATGGGTGGAGAAGGATTGTCAAATATTACATACAACATCACATACGTTTTTGAACACAGAATTAATTCAGGACCTTCTACAAAGCTCACTCTACCTTGAATTCATCTTAGCTTCCTTTCTCCTTTCCTGGGTCCTACAGTTCTCCACAAGCTCAGTAAAAGATTTTTTAGGTTGGTTGTTTGGTTTTTTCAGCATGCTTGGAAGGTAAATTTTTGAAAAATAATCAAAGGAATGAATCACTATCAAGTTTGTTCAGGGAGAACCCTTTTTGGTCAATCCATATTTCATTTAAAAGGCATTCAGTCAATGTTCATCCCAAAACCTGAATACACTGCATCCCATAATACACCATCAGAAAACATAGTAATATTTAGTCTGTGATTAAAATAATTTTATGACAACATCCTACAAAAAATATGTTCAAACATGAATAAATTAAGCAGTTACTCTAAACCACTTGTCTACTGATTTCCTTAGGAAATTAGCAGTCACAGAAGCCAGCCCACTATCCTACCTCCAGCAAGATAACTTTGCAGCTCCAAGCTGTTATTGCAGCTAGTCCAGCAGACTGTTTGGCCTGGGGCTGAGCTGAGGCTAGGCATTCAATATTCCTAACCCAAAAGCAAGGCAGCACACTTTTGGGGGCTCTGATTTGTAAGGTAGAAAGGATGGAGTCAAAGCAGAGGGATCTGAGCATTAAATTGCTGCATCCTAGTTGAGACAACTGCCATGTTTTCTCCCTTCCTAGGAGGCAACAGTTAAAAACAGCCCTTTCAGCTGAGCCTGGTGCCTTCTGATCCAGCACTCTTCCTAACACTACTAGTGCTAATCCATCCCGCTACTGAGATCAACACAATCGCACAAGCACAGCTCCTCTGCGCTGCAGTCCATTTCAGACAAGTGCCTGCAGTCAAACATCCTTGACTTTACCAGTTGCAATCCAGACTGTAGTAGGGAACCATTTCCAGGTGGAACCTCAGTCTAGGTGGGACCCGGGCACCCCACCAGCAGGCCCAGGTCCCACTGCAAGGCCACGCACACTGGCAATACCCTTCTCCAACAAAACTGGGATATGCCCACATCTCAGCTTTGCCACTGTTGCAGGACAGGACTGAGGTCCTCGAGTGCAGGCCCACAGATGCCGACGCCTGCCATCCCCCAGCACAGCTTCAACTACGGCACTGGTTGAATACTGATATTAAAGTTGTTTACTCTAAAAGCAACTATAAAGCTCTTAGTAAATATCGCATTTTTGAACAAATGCCAAGCAGTTAAAAATTGCTTACATATTTACAATAAATATCAAAGACAGTCAGTGTTGAAGCATGTTGATTTGCAATCTGTGTATGAATGCTAGTTTACGTAACAAAAATGAATCACAGTAACTTTGGCTTACACCATATTCTGATAAATTCTTGGATCACATTAATACATTAGCGCATTTCTACAGCTGTTAAATCTATTACCTTCATTGTACAGACTTAAGTTCTGCAAACATCCACACACACAAACATCTTTTTTTTTTTTTTTTAAAGTACAATGCACTTCAGTGCAGTCATGGGTTGTGGGGTTTTTTTAAACAAATACACATGAATGCGAAGTGCCTACAGAAGTGAGACCATGTGTACTAAACAGTTTCCTCTTACTTTGAAAAGTATTTCTTTAATTTATAGCTCTAATATCTTTACAATTTCCTTATAAGAAATCACATATTATTAAAACCTTTCATGTTAAACATAAATTGAGGACAGAGTTAAAATCAAACATAAGTTTGTTTTTTTTTCTTAATTCAAATACCACTTAGTAAAGAAGTTGAAATAATCTGAGATTCCCAGCATTGTGAAGAGGACACCATGACAATTCCCCGTGAGTTCAATAAAACTTCACCAGTTTACACCACAGAGAAAGCAGTTTTCTGTTCAGGATCCAGCCCTGCAACCAGACTGGGCATTTAAAACACTCTGTGTTTTGACTTTAGCACTTGCAATAAATAGGTTTATTGCAAGAGTCTCAAGTGCAAACTGTCTGAATTGACAGATGCTTTAAAAATCTAGTGTTAGTTAGAAATCTTCAATTAATAAAGTGAAACTTAATAATTTCAGCATAGAAGTTAAAACTATATGATGATTCAGAGCATGAATTAGGAATCTATTTACAGATCATAAATTTTAACAGGAGCACAGGGAACAATTTTAAAGTAATATAGATAAAAATAATTCCATTAACATCAGTTTTAAATTAATGAGCCAAGTTTAGTTGGCTATCATTCCTCAGGTTCATTAAGGCTATCTGAATGTAAATCACAAGAAATTTAAAATGATGTATTGGGTTTATCCATCAGGCTTTTTAAAAATTTTCTTTTCATCAGAAATTAGAAATACAAGGTGAATAAATGGACAATGCAAACAAACCAGTTTTAAATTCTCTGTACTATCTCAAAGGCTTAAACTGCAGCACCCTGTACAGTCCAACGTATAAACAATGATATATGTTATACCAGTGGAAATGAATGCTTTCTCTTGCAATGCTGCCATCGGAAATCAAACTAAGCATGATAGCTAATACATAAACCCCATCTTATGTTAAGACAACTACAATATAGGTAGAAGAGGTCATGTTAATACAGCCTGTAAGTGTATGCAATGTGATGTTCCAGTTATTCTAGAACATGCTCAAAACGAATAAACCTTTATCTACTTGCGAAGCAGAAGGGGCAGTGTTGTCACTGCAAACGACAGCAGTCAAACACCTGTTCCATTCTTCATGAGTAAAATACTAAATAAAACCAAAGGAATTACTTATGTGCCCAAAGGGAAGATGATTTTAAATCTCAGTGACAACAGAACAGTTGTGCTTCTAGTCTGCAAACAAGCTGCCACATAGTTTACTCCTACTGTGTATGAGAGTATGCAGAGATTTGATGAAAACGTATGGTTTCCACTACAAGCGGCATGTTATACTTCAGGTTAGAAGAAATGCAACAGCCATAAGGAAATACTGAGACACAAGAATGCAACTGTGACAGAATTGTATGCTGACGAAGGGAGGTACCCCGCATAAAGAGCACCATACAGCCCTATCACAAACCCCTTGCTCTGAAAAGGATTTACAAGAATAATGCTCATGATGTCAAGGGAACTATTTTTGTGAATAAATGTTCATCAGTGAGAGTAAAAGATCACAACCTAAGCAAATATGAAAAATACTGATCTTAAAATAACCAACGCAATACGACCCCAGCATTAACTTTCACTGCCTCTGACAAGCATGATTTGATATCCTCTAGCCTAAAAACATCCAGTTCTGCCTCCTCCAACCCAATTTGCCTAATCACTGACTCTTATTTCTCTTTTTTGACTTTTGTCTCTACTTCCTGCAAGTAGAGCTTTTCCTAGTCCAAGTAGCTAAGTTTAGACTAAAGAATCTACAGGGAATAACTGCACTCTCTGAAGAGCACAACACCCAGGCAAAAAGCCACAAATGGAGAGTGGAAAACCTGGGCTTCAGCCTAGAGCAAACCATTCAGCCGCAGATACACACACACACTAGCAGACTTAATGTTGAGGAGCAAGAAAGCTGTGCAGTGAAGGGATGAATCAGGACAAATACAGACTTGTCTCATTTCATCCTAATTCATATCATCAGCTTAAAGTCCAACAATTTGATTTGCTGTTCATGGGCCATAGCCACAGTACATAGTTTGTAAAGATGGGAAATCTTAGTACTGTAGTAAGAATGCTTTGTTTTATTGCTAAACAGTGCCAGACAGCTTAGAATTGCTGAAAAGGGGCCAGTGCAGCATGCAAAGTGGCAGTAAGTCAGCAGAATTAGAGTAGGATGCTAAAAATCTGAAACCCCCAAAGGGAAGTTTAAATGATAAATGAGAAGAAGCAAGCCCATCTTGCATATTGACTAAATGCTGTGAACATTAAGAAAGACCAAACAAATGGAAGCAGTTCTTTCTGTTTTTTTTCTGTACATTGACAGATGACTGCCACGGCTATTCTCTCCAAAGTGACACATCCATCATAATTTTTCAAAGTTTCTGCTTTGGCTTTAGACTGTTTGAAGAGCTGCACGGTTGTTGTTGTTGTTCTGCTCTCTTTAATAAAAACTCCTTCAAGGATACTAGGAACTGAATCATCAATATTTAAAACATCAAATGTTGAAATACTCATCCAGCTCCACCATCTGCTACACTGTGGTGGTTTGCATGCCCCCCTGTATGTGAAGTCTCACTTCAGGAGATGTGGAGCTCTTTAAGACTGAGGCAAGTTTACAGATGCATTGTATATAAATTAGCCCCACTTGTCCTTAAATTATTACTGAATTAGGAAAAACTGTCAAGCCATGACAGAGTAGGGGAAGACAGGAGTTTTGGAATAAAATCTGTCAAAATTTTTAACCTTTTAGTGGACTATAGTGAAGCCATCTCTGAACATCTCTTCAGCTGTCTGCAAATCCTATAAATATATTGCAATTCAAAGCTTATTTCTACAAAACAGTTTATCCTATTTAGACTTACAAAAGCATCGGTGTTAACATGTCATGTTCTTATAACAATGTCTGCATATATTAAACTGCATTAAAACAGGTATAAAAATTTCTTGGAGGCCATTAGGAAACAAAATGAGGCGCAAATCTGTGGAACATACAAGGAAAAAAACACTTCATAACACCATAATCGAGAATTCAAAAGATCAACAACGAACAGACCAAGTCAGACAGAAAGTACATTTTTGTGTTCAAGATCTGTAAAGAAACCTTTACACCGTGAAGTATACATTACCGGAAATTTCTGCCCCCACAGTCATACCTCGTTTTATCTCCTCATCTTTTCTAAACTGTCAGAAACTGTCCTTCTGACAAGCACCTTGCAAACAGCTTTTCAGTTGCATCAGTGAATCTCAAAATACACTTGAAAGTTACAGTCAAATCAAGCTCTGTATGTTCATAAAACCACACTCCATTTACAGAAGATTTTGAAAGTTTGCTAACAAGGCTATGAAATTTCTAGTGGGCTCCTTTGGATGTTTAGGGTTTAGTTTGGATTTGGCAGGTACCTTTCATTTGTGCAAGGGTTCCCCAGGAATTCTGCCACTGGGAATGACTGAAGAGACATATCCTTTCTGCTCACACCCCTCCTCCTGCCAGCTCCACATAACGTGATTTCATGTTGATTCTACAGCAGCCTGCAGCAGGAATTAGTTTGCAGACACCATGGCCTGAAAAAGCTATATCCTATGACACTTGCAGCTACTAAGTATCGATGAAATAGTTTGCAGGAAAAGGCCCAGTCGACAACTGGAAAAAAAGTAAAACCCAGTTCCTCCTAAATTACCCACCATGCGTCATACAGAAGCCTTTGAACTGCCACAGTCTAATTTAGCTTTTGATCTTCTTTAAACTGCTTAAGTTAAAAAACTTAAATGACAAAAATCGGTAAGTTAAAGTTCAAAATGTGCTAAAATGAACAGAATTTCTGCTAAAAATCCCCTTCATTAACAATTATTGCATATTTCACTGCAGGGAAAAAAAACCCAAAAAACTAAGCCCTTAGGAAAGCTGAATGCTAATTTTAAAGCAATCAAAAATGCATAGATCTTTTAAATTACAAGAAATGGCTCTGTAACATCTTGACTATTTGAACAGAAACAGATGGTTTACATGGCTTTACTGCTTAATTAAACATGTTACATATTCTATAAAACAGTATCTGATGACATTCTTTCCAATTGGCTTTCCAAATTTAAATTACAAAGTAATTTTATGTATGTACCATATTAACCAGAAAATTAATTAAAATATTCCTATCCAGTACTAACTTACCAGCCTAGTTTCCATTTTCTAATACATGTGAAAAATCTAACTGTCCACCTCTCTCATTTCTTCTTCATGATAATACTAACACTTTTTCATAATTCTGCTGGGTTCCTTTATTTCAAACAGTCCTAACTTAAAAGCCAATATTTTAGATTTTTCCTTCTTATCCCCTTTACAAAAACAAAAATAGTGAAACAGGAAAAATAAGATGGAATTTATTTTATGAAGACCTCAAAACCAACTCCAAACAAGATATAGGTATGGATGCTGCTATGATAGTAAGATACAACTACTGATGAGTGTGAAAGATTTGAGAGTGACAATAATGAAGAAGGTTTGAAGAAATTGCTTAGAATTCATGTCATGAAAGAAAGACAACTGTGGAAAGGTATGCTGTCCCTGGGGGAAATAAAATCAGGTTACATAGTTCCACAAAGCCATAATCACATGGTTGGAAGAAAAAGAGGGATGCAAATAAAACATTGAGCATAGTGGGTAAAGTTTTCACAAAAACTTTACCGAGTACAAATTTGCTGTGGTAATTCGAGCAAAAGGAAGGGTATCACAATTATTATTTATAGTTACTGGCATGACTTTTTAAAGCTGATTCAAAACAAACATAGTAAAAGGTAGAAACAGACAAAACAACAATATAATCACTGAGCCAGGGGCTTGTTTAACTGTGTGACTACTATAGACAACTTTAGATTAGAATGAACTTAACTCTGTTCTTACAGCTTATAGTTCAGATTGGTGAGAAAAGGTAACATCATTAATTCTGTGCACAAATGGCCCTTCCCGGTTACACTTCAGTACAATCCTTACATAAGCAGATGACAAATGTCTATCACAAAGTGAAGCATGAAGTTGCTTTTAAGTGACTTGTGAGTCATGTAGAGTCACAAGTCATTACACCCTCCATGTAAAATCAAAAGCTCTAGGCACTAAGGCATGTTGCACCTTTTAAGCTACAGCAGCATTGCCTGGTTCTTTCTGGGCATTTGTTCAGCACTCTGCAGCTCAGAATTCCACAAAACTTTGGGGGCCTCATCTGCTCCTCTTGACCTAACACAAGCCCACAGCAATGAGCAGTGGAGCAAACCAATCCGTTAACAGATATGCTTTAACTGAAGAAATGCAGCCATGTCACAGCACAGTTCTTTATATACAACCAATACAGTGCAGAAAGAGAAATAATCTTATTTTCCCATTCTAGACATGCAGACATGTATTTTGACTAAAAATAGCAGTTAAAAAAAAAATAAAACCAGAAGCATTTTATTGAGTAAATCAGAATATCAACTTGAAAAAAACTGCAATAATATGATAAAACTGGGATAGTTAACTGTTAAAGTGATCAGAATCTTGAAGAGTATATAAGAGTGTCTGCTCCCCATCTCCTTTAACACTCCATTCAAAACCACTGACAAAACCAACAGAAAAATAACTCATGGAGCTCCATACCATTAGTAATCACAAGCAAATACCTCAGTGAATATTTGTAGACATGCATTGTTTTCAAAAACAGAACATTAACTTAAATTAAGTTAAAGTTATTATTAACATTTTAATCATGGCTGAAGATCAAGAAATGTCTAGTCTTGTATTCCTTGAGCTAAACAAGAGAGCTTTTACACTTTTCCACAATACATCATACATTGCCTTCTAGCTGCATATGAAACAGAGAGAGAACTGGTTTTGCTTACCTAGCAGTTGTTTATAGTCCTCCAAGTGAAGCTTGGGCTGAAAAAGAGGAAGAAACACTTGACGGTGAGTTACACTATACTAACTTAAGACTGACACACTTTGTATTTCATATGTTTTAGCATGCATTCTTTCCTTAATACACCTGAAAGCCCTTATGTATCCTCATGTACTAAATGAATCCCCACCCTATCTGAAAGATCGCAAGTCACTGAATAGGCACATAAAGAGATAAATATTGCAGCAAAAAGTGAGTCCTTCTGTAAGAAGTCTCATTTAAATTCTGAAAATTGAAAATTAAAAACAAAGGAACCATCTGCTAACCTCCTTTGTCACATAACCATTAGGAAGGAAATATAAATGGTTCAGTAGATATGTTTTTCACCACTAGTTTGACAGATGTCTTTATTTCTGAGGTACACTCTACTGGAGTATAATATCTTTGTCTTTGTTGACTAAATAATTCACAGTGGAAACGTTTGTTCAGATATCGAAGACTGACAAGCAAACACAAAAAGCATGAATCAATTCACTTTCAACAATGAGCTTTAGGTGCTTCTATGTCAGTTTGACCTCGGCTGAAGTATCTAACTCATGTTTGGTTTTGTCTATGTAAATAAGAGTAAGTTCAGAGAGTGAACCATATTTGCCATTATTTCAGACAAAGCAAGGGCATGGAGGGGCAAACTGCAAGAAATTGTGGATTATAGGCATTGCAATATAATCTAAAATTATCTTTGAAACAGAAAACTCTTGCCAAGACTTCTGGCAATGTACACGTATCTGAGAACCTGCCTTCCAGGCCTTGTTCCTAAAACCAAGTGTGTTTTTTCCTCCACAAACAGTAATAACTGGTAGCAAGCTCAATCGTTCCTAACCATACTCGAACTTTTAAAAGAAGTCCACCCCGTCCCCCAAAACACCCTATCGCTTCCCAGCCCCTTCATAACCCTCGTACAGGACACAGCCCCACCTCCGTCAGGAGGACCAGCACCCGCCGGGAAGGATCTGGCAGCCCGTATCACGCGTTGTGCGGTATCTGCTCCGCGGTCCCCTGCCCAGCGGGAAGAGCGGCGTTCAGCGGGAAGCCTCCGGTAACGTGTAAGGCCTGTGCTATCAGACATTTAGGCCACTGTGGACGTGTGTCAGGAAAAGCAAGTGAGGGGCTGCGGGGCGACCACCACAGTCCCTCCGGCCGCCCTCGGGAGCCTCCCTCCACCGGCTGCCTCGCTGAGGCGAGGGCAGCTGCCCGAGCTGTAGGCAGCGTCCCTGAGGGATGGGGCCCCTTCGCTGTCTCTCGCCTACAAAGACCTGCGAGGCATCTCCGGCCAGGGCTCAGGGCACAGCCTGAGGAGCCCGTGGCGGGCTCTCCTCAGCAGCCGCACCGCACCGCACCGCGCCGCTCTCCTCCTCCCGCACTCGCATCTCCTCCCGCCCAGCCTCCCGACCCGCCGGGCGCTCCCCAGGGTCGCGGCTGAGCCCCCCCGCTTGACGGCGGCCCTCG
>JAVJGI010000062.1:83022328-83056517 GCA_035590275.1 Ibycter americanus
GAGGGTAAAAAAAACTGAACAGCCCTATGAAACAACACTCCCCCCACCCCCCCACCCACCCCCAAAAAAAAAGAAAAGAAAGACAGACTGTGAGAAAAGTTAATCACAAAGATTGCCTGGAAAGAGAGCAGTTATCTGTAAAATTAAACCAGTAGTGGGCCCAATTTTTCTTTTCATTATACCAGCATGGTGGGATGGAGAATCAAACCCAGGGAAAATATTTCTGGAGCAACCCTTCTGATTTATGACCATCTCAGCCACTCTGACAAGATCAGCAAAGTGCTGGATTCTTTCCAGTTGAGCACCACCAAAGGCCAAATCATTCCTATTTAGGGAAAAACAAAACTTCCCTCTGCTTCAGTGAGAATAGTGTTTGGCACCAAGCGCAGAGAAAACTGCTTCTTTTCAGCTGGCTTGCTGAAGTGCAGCTGAGATGGAAAGGTGATACCAGGCTGCTGTGGGTGGCTTCAGATCATAATCTTTCCTCCTGAATTCATCTTGGACATCATTAGGTACCACATAGGGCAATGCAGAAGGATTCATTATAAACGAAAAAAAAAAAGCCCTCTTCAAGCAAAAGTTATTTGATTTTCAGCATGCACAGATGGCTGTTGACTCACTTGAGAGGGGAGTGATGGAACTAGCAGACTGGCAGGAGCATGGGGACTCTCCGCATTAGAAAACACCGATTTGCAGAGTGGATTGCCTTCTGAAGATCTGTGAGCTACGGTGTAGTAATAAGCAATGCTTGTGCACGGAGATGGGGCTTTCCAGCTGGTGGACTCCTGGGTATTGCCTCCTTGTGAGAACCAGTGTGATGCAAAGATATGGCTTGTTATGGGTACTTGGGTGTGACAGCTGACAGTAACAGTGTGCTTTACAGAGAAGAGCAACATAAGGTAATATATGGCAGCTGGTGTTGTGCCTTTCAGAGGCTGCTGACCCCAGGGTCACATCCGTGCAGCTATGCTACAGACACCTCAAGACCTCTGACAAACACTAGTCTGCTTTGGGGAGGGCTGGGAGTGTGATAGCAGTGTGAGCTACCATGAAGAGGAGCTTGGCACCTTGGATAATGAACGGAGCTGAGCATGTGCCACTCTGGCTGATGCCATTACAAAACTCCTAAGTGACTTGCCCTGGCTGTCAGAGGCAGGAGCAGCCCCAAACCCAAGGGCCATCACGGGGCTGTGCTGACTCCTTTCCCCATCTGCTGCCGGGGTGCCCTGCAGCCGCAGGAGCTGCTCATCACAGTCAGGAAACAGGTACCATGAAGCCAAACATCCTAATTCCAGCCGGTGTAGGCTGTGGCGACTTCGGGTCAAATGGCAAACTGCACCACATGGCAATCCACCCAAAAGCACTTGCAACCTGGGGAGGGTGCTCATGTTGCTGAGAACCCCCACCCCCAAGAAGCCCTTCTCTCCTCGTTTTGCTCAGCTTGGCACCTGAAGGCTTGCACGTTGGGCTGCCGATGTGGACGACGTACAGAAGGAGCTATCAACAGCTGTTTCTCTATTCAGGAAAGTTTTTCTTCAGAGGAATTTTTTCCAAAATACCAGTCTGCTGACAGACCACTGGACCACAGGACTGCTGCTTCAGCCTCAAGTTCAGAAGCCTCTGCAGTCCAGGTTAGTACTGACCAGAGTTCCTCAAATTTTGATGGCCACATCACACCTCTATGCCCTCACGGTATTAATCAGGTCTCATGTGATCAGCTCTTGCTTCACACAACGAGCTGGAGAAATAAAAATACCTACCTGATCTTTCAAGTACAGCCACTGCCTGAGTTAAAAAGAAAAACAACACCAAACCTACAAGTAATGTTGGAGAACAAAGGACCTGATCATTTCTCCAGACCCAAATAAAAAAAAAAAGAAAAAGGTTAAAATATCAGTTTAGTAGTGAGGGGCTCTGTCCTCAGTACACTCTCCAGACTCAGAGATGTTCTGCCAAACAGTTCACTAATTGTTTCCAGTGTTTGATGTGAGTATTTTTGGCAGTTAGTTTGTCATGAATTGACACTTATTTTGTCAACCTATCTTCAGCAAAACTGCACCCCCTCCCTCCTCGTAGACCTGTCAGAAACATAAAGATTACTCATTGCAGATTTCCAAGAAGCTCCCAAAGCCAGCACTCGGAGTTTGCATAACAACCATTGTCGACAATCCACCTACAGCAGCTTAAAAATACAGATTTGAATGGGTGAAGAGGGGCCGGGAGTTCTCAGAAGGACGAGTCAGATTCAGGATTTTATTAATAGAACCGGAGGCGTTCTGATGAAGACAAAAAAAACCCACCCTCTTGTTATCTTGGCTGTCATCAGCAGTCACCTTTTCAAAAACAAGCAGACTAGATGCAGAGTATTCCTGTAGATGAGCAAACAGAAAGCTGCTGCAGAAAAACACGAGAGCAAGATGGAGAGCAGCAAGCACCAAGGATCGTTGCTCAGGTCCTTGGGAAGCGCTGGGCACGCAGCTACCTGCTTTGGCCCTGCTGGCCTTGCTGAAGGGATTTCACTTATTTTTTCTAATATGGTGCCACACATTTCGCCCCTGGAGAGCTAATTGCCAAACAAAGGGAGCCCACCAGAAGAACGTGCACAAAGCTATTTGTGGCACGGGCTCTGGCACTCTCTCCAGCAAAATAAAGCAATTACATTAATTGGAGTGCACAATAGGCACTCCCCGAAATAGAAGATTAATAGATGTGAATCAGCAGTGGTTGCTGGTGAAGGCAGGGAGTGCCAGGGCACACGGCAGAGAGGGCAATGGGAGGGCTGGTGCGCGTTTCTGCCATGCCACCCTGCCCAGTCCTGCCTCCACAGCCAGGGACGGGGTGGTGGGGCCACATGGCCACCCCCCAACCTGGGCCTTGCTCCTCGAGGGAGCAGGAGGTCCAGCCTCCCCCAGAGACAACAAGCTGTGGCACAGCGGAGAAGGGGCTGCCCCAGCTGGAGGGTCTATCATGTGCTTGTGCCACCTTATCCCAAGTCCTGGGAGGAAAGAGGGACATGGGATGCTCTGGAGGTGGTCAGGAGAGCGAGGAACATGGGGAGGAAAGCCCAGAGAGCAACAGGGATGTCAGAGGCATCATCCAGCCTTGTTAAAAACCTCTGCTCTGAATGAACGTCAACACTCGCCATCTTCTTCGAGCCAAATCCCCAGCCTGTTAGGTTCACCATTAACAACAATCCCTGCAACTTTCTCAGCCTTGCTGTTTACACAAGCTAGAGCTTTCATACATAAAACTCTTAAATGAAAACATTAAAGAGCAGCTGGCGCCTCTTGGAAAACTCATAAAAAGTCTGTTTCCAAACAGCGTTGCTTCTATACCATAAATTTCTGTATTTCTCACTCCCCTCATTCCTTATTTCTAAAGACATTTGCATGAAAACAGGAACTTTGTTTATTAAAGAGTTCATCTGCTCCTGCTGTTAATTTCCCACCTGAAGCCAGAATCCCCTGGGTATGACATCATTAGCGCAGGCTCTGGAAATGATCATGAAGTCACAAACAGCGGGTTAGGGCTTCACTCGGAGAATAAACAGTGAGAAGACAGAACATCTCCCACTGCCAAACCCCAGATCCTTATCCAGTTTTTCCTGGAGCAATATCCCATTGACTTCAGTGGGACATTGACCAAAATAAGGCTGCCAGCCATTGGTGTTTCAGCCATTCCTCCCATCCTGCTCCTGCCTCCAGGACATCAGGGACTCACCCCATGCAGCAGGTCTGGGATATGAGAAGCCCTGCCCTGGCCTGATGCTGGTCCTCCCAGCACCGCGTCCTCACCTTGCTCCCTGCAAGCAGGGGCAATCCCAGGGGAGACAACCTCATCCCTATATCAGTTCCTGTAAGTGTCCCCCTTTCCAGCTAAGCACCACAATACGTCCCACTTGTGTGGAGGTCATCACATGGAGATCTCAGGCAGCCCAGGAGACCAGCTGGTGGAATGCAGGAGCCCAGCAGGGAGCCCTGCTGCAGCTGCCCCACACTGCATGGGGAGCTGGCTGTGGGGGAGTGGGGCTGCCCCACGCACAGCCATAGATAGGAACAGCAGTGCTGGAGACTGTGGATGACGTGGGGCACCTGAAGATCAAAGATAAATACCTTTATAGACAGCCCTATAGGAGGGAAAGATTGGTTTCATGTGCAGAGAAAAGAAACACAGGAGCTAAAATGCCTCCTCTTGTGAGGATGGGAAGATGTAGCAAAGACGTCTTGTATCAGAACAGATCCAGAAACGCTAATCAAATCTGCATTTTTCACCTCCTGCTCCATGAAAAGTACAAGGAAATGACTATGAGCTTAGAGAGCTTGATTAAATCTCTTTTTGCACATAAAATCTCTGACACAGTTGAAGCCCTCCCCTCCCATCATCAAGTACTCACAGCTAACATAAAGCATATAGGCAAAATACTACTCTTTTTTTAAACGGATGCCTGTGCATGCAAGTGGTATATTTGTCATGTGATGGCTCTCTGCATGACACATGACGTATTTGTGATGAGTCTCTGCGTGAGTGCCACGATGCTGTGTTGTTGCAACAGAGAATATAATCTGGCCCTACAGGACCAGCACTCTCCATCCAGCAGCCTGTGACAAGCAGGCTGCTCGCCTCCCTGCTTTCCCACCTTGGGCCAAATCGGCATCTAGTCCGGGATGCTAAACACTAACACTATTGAGCAGACATCTGAGGATAGATGTCGGAAGATTGACATAACTGTGAGAGAGGGATGTGGCCAAGCGGGACAGGGACAGTCTGGTTAGAAACAAGGTTATTAATACTGCATGGGCAAGGCAGAGGCAGAATAAGGGACTGATCAGTTACAGGCCTTAAAGGATTTCTTCAGTTCACCCTTGTACTCCAAGCTTTAAAGCCTTTGCATACATAGTACTACATCTTTATTCAGTGCTGGTGTTGGGATCATGAGTAGTGTTTCAGAAATACTATTTGTTGAATACGAGCAGGTAATAGTTGGTATAGCAGAGGGGAAAGAAAAAAAATGTATTTACTCTAGCCAATAAAATCTAAATTCTTCCCTCAGTGAAATCATTGTGATTTGATTGAGAGCCACAAACCTGCTGCATGGTGACGGCGCTCTGCTTGCGTGATCTGAATTGGGCTTGGCTGCTGGGAGACACTGTCTGGCGGAGAGCGAGCTGGCGAGCGCTGCAGATGCACAGCATGACCATGCTGCCCCGGGACCACCACTGGATCCCGCTTCCCCTGCTCCCCCCAGCACAGCCCATATGCACCACAGCCTCTGGTTTCCTTCGGTTTGGTCCATTGTTACAGGCCAAGCAAGTCCAAGCGTTTTCCTTGGCATGGGCCAGCGGTCCCATCGTGCTGTACTTCCTCCACACAGAATAAGTGTTATTTAACAGCTCTGATTATTTTGGAGAGATGTTCAGATTTTTTTGAGAAGAGGAGAATATATTGAAACTGATTGTATTGGCTGCTTGCGCCTGTTTTTTCTGGATGGCCCTCGCTCCCTTTGTGTAAAATGTGAGATATGTGAGATACAGACCTCGGCAACTTTTCAAGAGGGGCACAGTGCCACTGTCACATGCGCCTTGCATAATGGAGTTGTCACCTCTGTCAAGTTAAGCGTGCAAAAAAAAAAAAAGGAAACGCAGGCACACTGGGGAGAGGTGTTTGGGCTCCATGCTCGGTCACCCCGGCACACACCCAACCAAGTCAATAAGATTTTGGTCCAAAGCAAGTAAGAGCAGGAAGACCTGGTAAAGCTCCTCTGGCTGCTGTTATTTATCCCCTTAGCACACCACCTGATAGCATAACTCTAACCTGTCAAAGAAGGGCTGCCCTTGTTTCTTGATGTGGGCTTTGAGGATACAGGCAGACAAAGAGTAAATACTTCAGTGCAACCGAAAGTGTCTCTGACTCATCATATCATCGTCATTTTTCTGGGAGCCACTGGCTTCATCCTCTTTCCTCAGCCCTTCCCTTAGGACAGTTCACTCCAGGAGCTCTGCATTTTCTCAGAAAATCCTTAATGTTCTCTATAAAAGTCTGTATTGTTCATTTTAAAGAGCAAGCAGGAGACGAGCCCTCCCTTGCTCTGCTTTCCAAACCCTTGTTTTTCCATTTCCTTACTTTCAAGTCACAGCATAGCAAATGTTCAAGGTCTTCCTCCCACCTGCTTCTCCAAGGCAGTTTTAAATTAGCCATAATTTCCTTCTCTTTTCCGCTTCTCATTTTTTCCAAAGTCTGTACTATCAAATCCTAACGCCCTCCTCTCTTTGTTGTTCAAGGCAGCCCTGCATCGTGCTGCTCATTCATGAGGACACTTCCACCCACTCCGTGGAGCCAATATTCTCCACCTCTGCTCTGCATAAATGCTTTCATCTCCACATTAGCCTAGCTCTTACTTCCAGCAGCTGCTTTTTACTTTGGAGTTCCCTTTTTTTTTTTTCTTCTTTTTTCCCCCCATGTGTTTGTGTGTGTGTCTTTTTTGTGAGCAGCCCTTCACATTCCACAGGGCTGCCGAGTCTTTCCGAAGCGAGTGCTTTCCTGGGAGGAGGACAGACCATGGCAACGGAAGCAAAGGTTGCTTGCTGGAAAGACCATTTGTTCCTTTCAGTATGAAAAAAAAAAATTGCCGCTAATTCCAAGGGGGCCTGCCCTCTGCTCCAGGCATCTTTACAGCCACCAAAATTACAATGTCACTGGTATTAACAGTGACAAACAGCAACGACTCATCCCACTACAACTCTCCTGCTCCCGCAGTGCTCCTGACAACAACTGTAACTTCAAATTAAATTGAGAAGCTCCCTCCCCAGCCGATGCCTTGGGCAACCTGTCCCAGAGGGAAGTTGGGCCATAGGGGGTCACCAGAGAGGTGGTGAATCCCCAGGCTGCTGGAGATCACAGGGGAGCGAGTCCCAGCCCAGCAGCTCCCCCTCCACGCAGGGGAGGGCTCGGGTGGATCAGATCTGATGACTGCCAAGTCATTCGAGAACACAAATTTGGCTCAGCAGAAGCTCATAGACACAATCTTCCACCTGCATGTTCTGCTGGCTCAGCAGCTGGCCATGGTGGCATCCCTGGGTCTTGCTGCAGGCTTGCAGTGCATGAGTGGATAGCAGGGAGCACCGAAGGAGTCAGGGAGTTGTCACAGCACAGCAAAACTATTAAATTGCAACAACGCTTTTACTGCTGTCCCATACCAGCCCCCTCATGCCTCAGCGTGGCTTCTCCTCCAGCCAGCCTCTCCTCACCTCTCCTACATCCCTGGGCCCTTCTTCACCCAGTGCTCCTCTTCCACCAGTGCTCTTTCTCTTCCAGCCTCCTCAGTGCTATTTAGCTACTTAGCCCGAACAAGCCACAGCTGTACATTATCCACATCAGCCAACCCACCGCCCCAGAAGCAAGCCCACAACTGTATATTATCAATGTTAATTAACCCTCTACAGTTCCTTTACAATTCCCCTACAGGGAGTGGCTGACAACCGTCCCCAGGGTGGGGATGTGTGGATGGAGGACCCACACTGCACATTTTCTCATCTCAAGATATCCAAATGGTTTAGGAAAAAGTTGGGTTTGGGCTCTTGTGTGTCTTTTTATATACCAGTGAGGCAAAAGTCTCACCATAGTGGGAGAGCTCCTGGCACCCTTTCCACAAGGACTGTCTGGGCTTAGGTGGGGTGCCAGGCTGTCAGCTGCAGTGATCAGTGTGGGGTGGCTGATATCAGGGGTGAGAAAGGCTACATCCAGCAAACAGGCAGGCACACAGGAGGAGCAGGACTGCTATAGAGGGCTTGTCCAAGCATGGAAACCCCAGCAGACACCAAGGAGAGGTCCAAGGAGAGGATTCCCAGGTATAAGAAATCAAGAAAGGCAGGCAAGAGACCCGCATGGCTGAGTCGAGACCTGCTGGTCAAACTAAAGGGCGAGAAGGAAGTGCACAGGCAATGGAAGCAGGGACAGGTATCCTGGGAAGAGTACAGGGACAGTGCCCAGTTGTGTAGAGGTGGAGTCAGGAACAGGGCAAGGCACAGATGGAGCCGCACTTGGCAAAGAATAATATGGGCTTCTAAAGGTATGTCAGCCAGAAAAGGAATGTCAAAGAAAGCGTGCCGCCTGGATGAGAAAGGCTGACAAACTGGTGACAATGGAGGAGGAGGAGGCTGAGGCACACAACAATTTTTTGTCTCAGTCTTCACTGGCAACCTCTCTTTCCACATCTCTCGAACGAACGGACCACAAGATGGGGACTGGGGAAGCAAAGTCCCTCCCACTGTAGGAGAAGTTCAGGTTTGTGACCACCTGAGGAACCTAAGCATACATAAGTCTGTGGGACCTGACAAGATGCATCCCAGAGTCCTGAGGGAATTGGCTGATGTAGTTGCCAAGGCACTTTCCATGATATTTGAAAAGTCATGGCAGTACAGGTGAAGTCCCTGGTGACTAGAAAAAGGGAAACATTGCACCCATTTTTAAAAAGGGTTGAAAGGAGGACCCTGGGAACTACCGACCTGTCAGCCTCATCTTTGCTTGGGAAGATCATGGAACAGACCCTCCCAGAAGCTATGCTAAGGCACATGGTGGACAAGGAGGTGATTTGAGAGAGCCAGCACAGATTTATCAAGGGCAAGTCTTGCTTGACCAGCCTAGTGGCCTTCTATGATGGAATGACTACATCAGTGGACCAGGGAAGAGCTACACATGTCATTTACCTGCACTTCTGCAAGGCCTTCGACATGGTCCCCTGCAACATCCTTATTTCCGAATTGAAGGGATATGGATTTGATGGGTGGAGTGTTTGGTGGATTGATGGTTGTATCAAGAGGGTCGTGGTCAATGGCTCAATGTCCAGATGGAGATCCATGACAAGTGGTGTTCCTCCAGGGTCCGTACTGGGACAAGTGCTGCTTAATATCTTCATCAATGACATAGACAGTGGGATCGAGTGCACCCTCATCAAGTTTGCAGATGACACAAAGCTGAGTGGTGTGGATGATATGCCTGAGGGACAGGATGCCATCCAGAAGGACCTGGACAATCTTGAGAAGTGGGCCCTTGTGAAACTCATGAGGTTCGACAAGGCCAAGCGTGATGTCCTGCACCTGTATCGGGGCAACTCCTGGTATCAGTACAGGCTGGGGGATGAAGGAACCAAGAGCAGCCCTGCCAAGAAGGACTTCGGGGTATTGGTGGATGGAAAGCTGGACATGAGCCGACAATGTATGCTTGCAGACCAGGAAGCCAACCGTATCCTGGGCTCCATCAGGAGGAGTGTGGCCAACAGGACGAGGGAGGTGATTCTGTTCCTCTACTCCACACTGGTGAGACCTCACCTGGAGCACTGTGTCCAGCTCGGGGGACCCCAGCACAGGAAAGGCATGGAGCTGTTGGAGCGGGTCCCGAGAAGGGTCACAACAATGATGAAAAGGCTGGAACATCTCTCCTATGGGGAAAGGCTGAGAGATTTGGGGCTGTTCAGCCTGGAGAAGAGAAGGCTCTGGGGAGACCTTACTGTGGCCTTTCGGTACTTAAAGGGGACCTATAAGAAAGATGGGGACAGACTTTCATAGGGCCTGTTGCAATAGGGCAAGGGGTAATGGTTTTAGACTAAAAGAGGATAGATTCAGACCATATATAAGGAAGAAATTTTTTACACTAAGGGTGGTGAAACACTGGACCAGGTTGCCCAGAGAGGTGGTAGATGCCCCATCCCTGGAAACGTTCAAGGTCAGGCTGGACGGGGCTCTGAGCAACCTACATGTTGAAGATGTTCCTGCTCATTGCAGGGGGATGGGCCTTTAAAGGTCCCTTCCAACCCAAACTATTCTATGGTTCTATGTTCCTATGAAATCTGGCAAGCATCCCCATGGGCAGAGTAGGCTGTGGCCTCAACCTACAAGGATAGTGACCCATGGGGAGCTGGCACAGGCCAAAAAAACCCCCATGAGATAGTACTGGGAGGGCCGGTCAGCCAGGCCCTGGGCGCAGCACACCACGGCACTGCTGGTACAACAGGCCAAAGCCACCTCCATGAAGCAGCCTGAGGCTGGCACAGTGTGCCGATGCTGGGGCACATGCTGGCCTCAGTCACTGTTTTTCTCCTTCTGAACTGGATGTGGTCTTATCAATTTGACAATGTAATCTTGCCCCAGCCTTGTGGCTTCTCTCCCACTGCCCTGAACTGCTTGCCACCAGCAGAGACCCGCGGATGCCTCCCACTCACCATCTCTGGGCTTTCACCCTGCAGATTCTTCTCAGCTCTTCACTTCATTTCTTCTGTTCCCACAAAAGGATCCAGAAGCCATAAATGGATCAACCTGTGGCAAGATCTAAAACTGTCCCATCTTTAAAAAGACACAGACACACTGCAACCTGTGAGAGCTACCCAGTCCAGCCACAACAGTGACACGTCTAGCCCTGAGACGTAAGAGTTAAACTCGCCTGGTTTTTAAAATCCCATAATACGTGTGTGCACAGAGCTGTTACACTGCAATTTACTCCAAATTGATGCTCCATTTATCTATCCATAGCCTTGGCATCTTGCTGCCCCTACACTCCTAAATCACTCTTCTTAGACTCTTCTTGTTTAATTTTCCAGCTCTTAAGCAAACCCTCCTACTAATGGTCTCTGCATATCTCTGAGTTCTCACTTTTCAAAATGCAGCCCCTATCTCACTTACCGTGCCAACATGTTAAGGCACAGAGCTGAAACGCCCTGCCAGAAAAAGCAGCCAAGGTTGTTTTGGTACATGCAGTGGTCAGCATGCCCTGCTGGAGAGCCTACTGACGTGTAATTAATATCTCGAGCTTCCGAGCCAGAGAAGTCCGGTTCCTTCTCTTGTCCAAACTGCGGACACAAGAACATTCAGCCTCTCTGACGTCACACAAATCCTGAGATCGATGTGGAGAGACATGGAGGTACAGAGAGGGAAAGGGTAAAGCTGAAAAGCCACCACACTGCCCAGCAATGTGGCATTAGGATCTGGGACCTTCTCATGCTTGTAGAAGCAGTGATGCCCCTTACTGGAGTGGGCAGGCTGTGACATTTGACTAAAGGCATCTTATCCAGATGCAGTAGTTGAGATCTCCCTCTTGAACATATCAAAGAGCATAACCTGCATCTGCTGAGATGAAGAAATCATAGGAAGGCCTGGGGAAAATGGGTTCTGAACACAGCAAAAAGAGGCATTTACATACAACAAATAGCTGTAACACCACAGTCCCCTTCTTTTTGTCTGCTTGCCCGCCATACCACTTGGAAAAATCCTTCTCACTCTGCAGGCTTTTGTCCTGTGGGTCAGGGGAGCAAAGACACACAGCACTACATGCTGATTCTCCTCCAATGCAGTGACTGTACATCTCCAGCCTACAGTGTGAAAGTCCCCCCCCAGCACCCAGCCAAACCTTGCTCTGCTGCGCTCCTGCACAGGCATGAGAATCAGCACAGAAACACATCTGCCCAGGACTGGTATCTTTGATTTATTGATTTATTTTGAATACATTGTTCCTCTTGCACATCCATTTCTCCCCTCCAAGGTCACAAGACCTTTGCACTTTTCTGATGACTTCATCCTTCGTACTCTACTCCCACAAGCTGTAGGTCGGGGACTGGATGACAGACTTGACCCAAACTGGCTGACAAAGGCTTCTCATCTGCTTGGCATGGCATTCGGAGAAATCGATTCAGTGAAGTGTCAATGCTGCATTACATTCCACAGTGGTTTCCAGGCATGCCGTGAAAGACACCATCACATCAGTGGGCTTATTGACCCATTCAGTGGAAACTCTGGTACTGGGCATCCTTCTCAATTCACCACGCTCTGTAGGCAAACCTTCACCTGGCTGTGTGCATGATACTGCGTATCAAGTTTTGATCAGTTTTCAGTTGGTCTCAATTTTGCAGAGATGTCTTCCCAACACTTTTCATATGCAAAAAATTCACCCCTGAGGTCTCTCCTGAATGACAGCAATGCCACCTCTTCCCAGTATCAAGGGGTATTTCAGCCTTCTTGCTCTGCAGGTTAGCTGTTTGGCACCAATGGTAAGCACAGAGACAGGAGCAGATACACATAGAAATGTGCCGCTGCTGTTTTTAAAAGGCCAAGCACAAGAAAAGGCCAGGTCCCTGAACAAGCACCCTCAGACGAAGTCACCTTTCCCTCCAGGTCCTTTCATCTTCAGGCACACAGGCCAGCCCTGGACTTTCTTTCTAATCTTGCTCCATCCTGCCGTTGAACCAGCCTTCGTTCCCCACAAAGCCCATCCACTTCATCTCCTCTCATCACCAATAATTTCCTGAGCATCTATAGCCTCCAGTTCCCTTCCTGAGTCCTTATGAACTCATTTAGCACCTTTGCTAGTTTGCCTTGTTAATAATTGTCCATTCCTCACCTCTTTCTCACTTTTCTCCAGGCAGGAGGCAGGAACATGCCCTCAGCTTTAGCAGCCCCTGTCCAGGAGCGTGTCTCATCAGTGGGCAAGTGTTAACGTCCTGCCGGTGCCCTGACCCCTCTGCCCTCAAATATCAGCCACCGGCAAGGGGGTGCTTACTAAGACAACCTCACAGCCGAAATCAGGTCCCATAGCAGTAACATAAATTTTCCCGGTTCCTAAAATCTGCAAAAGAGTATGCCCCAGGGTTTTTTTTCCCCACCTGTCCAGCGCGTTGAGATTGAAGACCTATTTAGGATAGATGACAGTAGATTAACAGTGCTAAAATGGAAGTCTACAGATGTTTTTGTCACTAGTGTCTGAATAAAACAGAGACTCCAGCAAGGCTAGACATAGTTTGGCTAAGGATCAGACCAAAGATACCAGAACTTTGCAAGTGGTTTGAATATTTTAAGGTTTATCCATCACTAACTGAAGACAGAGTTGGTTTGTTTCTTGAGATATATTGGAAGTAATTTGCAAAAACGAGCGTGAAAACAGAAAGCATCATGGAAACCTGCTCTGAATGGCTGCACTACCTTGGCTTTAGAGGGAATTCAGCACAAAGGAGGGAATGTATATATATATATATATACACAAATAAAAATTCAGTTCAGAGATGGCTGACTGGTTCCAGCTTGGCTATTGTGCCCCAAAATGTCCCATTCTGGGAAATTCTGAAATGACAGACTCTCTGATATGAAAATCGCTTTGTACTTTCATATTTCTGGTCCACAGAGTCTCTCTCTGTAACATTTCTCCTATGCATTAACTGCTTTTGCATATGATAACTGTTTTCAAAGCTGAGTCGCATATTCAGCAGATCTTCCTGTCGTCGTTTCACTATGCAAATTGCCTGTGCTCCTCTCTTCGAGGTACTGTATTTGAAACATCCCCCTGCCCTTTTACCTCATCAGGGGCCCCAGCAGGGCTTGCCTCCCTGCTTCCAGAGCACGACTGAACGCCAGCCCATCCACCGAATGGGCTGCTCGCACAGAGAAATGCCTCAACATTTTGAGATGGAGTCTTGTCAGGTCGCCGAATAAAAAAAAGCCCTACATTCGTTTCTCTTGCTCCCAGGCTCGCTGCTTAGTCAGCTGTTACACCACCGCGTAAAACCTTTGCTAAAAGAGCTGTGGTAGAAAATAGCTGATCAGTAAGTCTGAGGTGTCAGCGCTGTCTGGGTGGGTGGAGGCACTAACAGGAAGGCAGGAAACCCAGTCTGCAAGCTTAGGGCTGGGGGAGAGGAAACCATTTCCATTCAGCACAGAGATTGCAGGGCAACGCTGTTGGGAGGGCTCGGGAGCAGCCAAAAGGCATTTTGCCTCCCCCGGTTTAATGATTCCTGGATGCTGGAGCTCAGCCCCCCGGGGAGGAAGCGTGGGCCAGCCTGCGCTGAACGCTGCTCCTTGCTCCTACCCTTGCGGCTGCAGGGAAGGGAGGCAGAGGATCTATAAAGGTATTTCACACAAGGGTGTGTGAAATAACCTACATAAATCACGCTGTGAGGCTTTTTTTTAACAGCCTGCTACCTGTAACACTGGCCACAATTAGCACACTAACTTATTTACATGTCGTAAATCCACAGCTCACAGAGACCTGTGGTACTGCCTTCTCACCACAAACCTGCAAGCTTCGGTAAATTCGTTAAATCAGGCTCATCCCTTTCTTACAAAGGGTTTTAGCAGCTCGCAGTAGCGTGAAGGTAAATCACACAAAGGCTGCCTTCTCCTCCCAGACTCCTAGCACAGCTCTAGCATTCACCCCTTTGCAAGTCCAAATCCTGATTAGATCTGGGAATAGATCCTTTACCTGGATCTGAGCAAGCAAAAACAACCTACCAAGGACTTGGAGTTAACTAACCCCCTCAGAGCCCCCACGGGCACCCCGCAGCCTGGCAGCTGCTTCAAGGCATCTTTCAGTTTTAATCACAAATTATTTTCCTGACGGCACATGGTAAAATTAAAACAAGCATCACAAGATGAAGAGGCCTGACTTTGGTTTACACATTTCATGCAACATCCTTTGGGGGTTCTAGCTCGATTCCAGGAAAAGCAAATCAGCAGCTCTGATGAAGCAGATGCACCCCGGAGCACCCCAAGGCACCGGTACCATTGGCTCCCAGCACCCTGTGGTATGTGCAAGTGGTTACCACACGTGTCGGTGCCTCTGGCTTGTACAGCCGGTGGGTTACATTTTGTTGCATTCACGTACACGGTGCTATAGACATCACTGCATGTCGTACATCCCTCCTCCTCGCTGACCAATCCCAACAGGGAAATAAATCTCTTACAAACAGCTTGCACCAGACAGTCATACCAGGTGAGCATTATGCGAGGAAAACCGAAAGCAAGTTATGCTTGAACCTGCAGTATCCACATAACTTGACCAAGCCATCAATATACAGATACATCAGTACACAGATGCCCAGCAGCAAGCGTTCGCTCCTGTATGCACCGACACGTGCTTGCAGCATGGTTTGGATGCTGCCCGGCATGCCGAGGTCTTGCTGCAGATTAGGGACACAGGATTATTTTTCAGTTTCCCAACTGGTAAACTAGGGATTTACCCATCCCTCCACCCCTCCCACAGAGGTCTTGTGAGGATAAATGGAGTTATTAGAACATTTTGAAGGCTGGAAGTGCCAAGAGCCAGACGGGAGGGAGTGGTCTGGAGGAGTGAAGGAGCCGAGCGTACATTCAGTGGAGGAGTTGTTCCAGCTAATGCACAGAGAGCTCCTTCGCTCCCCAAAAAGCCACTCCAGACAAAGCCTAACAGAGTGCACATTTTGCAGAGACTCACATATTCCGTTTTTCCTGGAAAAGTACAGAGCAGCGGTGGTTTCAGCAGTGAGTACATCACGTATTGTGCACGCTGCACGGGGCTCTGCCTGGGCTCAGAGCATCACAGCACCTCCAGCACTTGTCAATTAACAGGATTTAGGTCCCACCTTTCTCATCCCTTTTCCTGCTCTGTCCCTGGTGGCTGCCAAGGGTGGATGTTTCCACATCCCTCTTCCCCAAAATAAGGCAGGAGTGTTCCTTGCGCTTCGTGGGAGTCACTGCACATCACAATTAGCATCTTTCGCCAACAGGACAGAGACCAGTCAAACCCCAAAGGCAACATTGCATCAGCAGACAGACCGCCCTAAGAAGCATAGGAATTAATTAGTCTGGCCAGCATCATACTACCAAAGGGGACAGCAGGAAGAAAATGACCAGTGGGTACCCACAGCACCCACCAGACAGAACGGCGTGTGGAGATCCAAACACAGAGCACCGTGGAGCTCAGCACAGCAGGGCAGAGGGAGGCCAGTGGCAAGGCGGAGCAAAAGGGATGGATTTTCACCCCTGCACCAGTGCTGGCTGACCGAGTGAATGATCCCCCACGCCACACACGGCCATGATCTCCGCACAGGCGAAAGGAGGGAAAAACCTATCTACTGCAGCCTGAAGAAAATAACCTATGGTTGAAATCATGCTACCTTTTAGCCAAGAAAGGTGTTAAGAACAAAGAAGATTGAACAGAAGAAGCAAAGAGGGCTGTTCTGGACAGTCCAGCGAGCTTTCCATCTCCTCCCTAGCAGAGAAAGGCAGCAAGGCTGAGGATTGGACCACCAGTATATTTGCATTTTTCCCACTAATTGAAGTTTCCACTTACATAAAACTATATCCTACGTTAATACATTGCAGTTTCATTAAAATCACGACACTTTAATTCTTTATATTTTTATTATAGAATAGAAATTAGACTGTCCAAACCAAAAAAGTCATTACCAAATGAAATTCTGGAACAAAGTGCTCCGTTCCAACCAGATAAAAAGGGAACATTTCGAACAAAATAATTTGGTCTGTATATTTTTCTAAACAAAACTGTGTGGCAACCAATGCAATCCTATAAAGACCATTTATATTAATAAAATGGTGTTTTTGCAATAAAAAAAAAATCATTGGCAAAGTGTTCCGCTGGGTTTATTAGTGTCATTAAGAATCCTCCCGCATTCCCTTATTTTTTAGCAGCTAGCGAGGAGGTACGTTCAGAATTTCATTATTTGAAAATGAGGCAATAAATAAAATAAAAAATAAAGAGCAATTTGTACTCCTATAATGGCTTCCTCTCCAAAAGCAGTTTACAAAAAAAACCTCCATGATTTAACCTTCCCTCTTGCGATGTAACTATTCCCCCTTTTTATAGCTGGGAAAAATATCTCTTGAGAGAGCCTCTGCTCATTTCAAGTGTCTGTATTCTGAATGCCAAGAGCCTGATTTACCAGAGTTTATTGTGCTCTGAATCAGTGGCTAGGGTAGGTACTCAGGATTTCTAGCAAAAAAGACCACAGGCATCTCACATCAGCTATCCCAGACTCCTGAAATCTGCCAGGAAGCTGGAGTGAATTTGGGACAGCAGGAAACTCAACCCCTGTTCCTCAGCTCTGGGCTTCTCCTCAATTTCCAGGCTCCAGTACACAAGAGGCAGCGCCTTTCACCTTGTTCTAGCCTTCTCCAAACACACACGGGATATTTCAGATGCTTTGTTAAGCAGGAATAAGCGCTCTCTGCAGAAGCACATTAACAGTTTGACTGGCTCAATTCTCTTTTGTCCATTTTACAGCCCCTGCATTCCCGTTGGGCCACATTTAAAGATGCAGAATAATTCCCGGTATTTAAAAAACTTCTTATTTTTAATGTTTTCTGGTGCCAAAACTGACAGACGTCTATGCACTTATGGAAAAGGCAGGAAAGCAGGGCTGTTTCTGGGGAAGAAATGTTTCTTTCATTTCCTTCCCTCTTCAACGTCAGTTGACATTAATTTTAAACCTGGCTGGCACTCCACAGTAAGGAGAGTGAAAGATCTTGTTCTTTCATCCAAAAAAGTATCAGATAGGTGTAGCTCCAATTTTAAAGCAACCCCGCCAAGCCATTTAGTTCCCAAAAGGACGATGGCATTCCTAGCAGCAAGGGTTTGCCGTATCAGATGCAGCAGACTACCGGATCACAAAGCCTTACTGCTTTATTCTAGCAGTGACCCATATTTCATCCTGTGCCTCAGAGGAAGATGAAGGGCCTCCATAATGCATCCTAAATGTAACCATATGGAAAAATCTTGCAGCATTTAAAAAGGATAAGCAAATAGGGTCCTACAGAGATACTAGGACACTATAGCATTCATTTCTAAAATCCCATAGGGATTAACAGGGCAAATATAATTCCTTAATTTTCTACAGCAGGGAAGTGTTTTCCTGCCACATTCTATAGGCAGTGACGATGAGAACTTTTCAGCACAATAAGCACAGGAGAGAATGCAAAAATATTCTGAAGCCCAAACCTGTGAAAAATCGAATCCTTAAACTCTGCTTTTTTTAATGCAGGTAGGCCAGGATCTGGTCTGTACCTTCAAAATTGTGTAATGACAGCAACTGTAAAGATTCAGAACTAGCACAGGGACCAGTGAGGCCATTAATAATAGCAATAAACGCAGTTCTGCATGAGGAAAACACTTACCCAAGGAATAAAAAAAGTCATTTTAGAATATGTTATGTTGTCTGTAAAATTCCCACTACATTTGTACAATGCAGTAGCAATTAAGCAGCAATTCCCTGTCTCAGAAAACAGGCTGCAATCCACCCTGTGTTATCAGATGTTGCTTAGGACATCAGGAATGCTCCAAATGGTGCTGCTTCTCCCCGGCTCTCCTTGCCCTTGGGCGCAGGTACCAGCTGGGCAGGCGAGAGACACCTTCTCTCCCTTACAGCCACAGGGCAGGGACTGCCTGAACACCCCTTGCTCCGAGTGGGATGGGGAGAGCCCACATCCCTGACCCAGCTGCACGAGAAGAGTAGGAGGAGCAAAAGCACCACCCCTCTTGCAGCAGCTCCTACCTCAGTGTTATCTGCAGCATCACTGCTTTCGCCAGAGAAATGGTCCACTTGGGAACGGGGGAGATGCGGCCATCCATCCTGGCTGCTGGTGTGGGAACCCTCCCCTAGGCTGCAAGGGCATGAGTCCTGTCTTGCTGAGCACTTCTGAGAGTCAGTAACCTTTCAGTCACCCTCCTTCCCATGTACCTCCAGCTGCCATAGGTCTACAGATGTATAGCTGCATCATGAACAGATACACCAAATACCAAATGTTTTCTTTCTTTTTTTTTTTTTCTATTTTTTTTCTGGGTAGCTCTGGAGAGGAAACTGCACAGAAAAAGGATTTCGAGAGTCACCATTTTGCTCCTTGGTTACACGGCTTCCATGACGAATCTTCTCCCCCTCAGGTGGTGAATGCAGCTATTGTTTTGCCAGTTGGTAGGGTTCCTCCTTTTTTGGAGAGCCTCATGGACCTGTGTGTTGCTGCCAAGGTAATGCGTGATGTTACACAGTTTAGAAACCAGCCCTGGTTGTGTAATGATACCCTACCACCAAACAACTTAGGACTGTGTCAGGCCAGGGAGAAAACAAGCCTGGAAGCTAAAGGAGAGAAGATTAAAGCAAAGAAGCAGCATGTTTTTTAATTGTGCCTTAGAATTTCTAATCTAGTTAATGGCCCTTCCAGCCCATCTTGTGTAAAGAAACGAGCATGTGGCATGTACTGAAGGAGGATCAACACTGACACACCGACAGATGCGCTTATTGGCACGAGAGACTAGATTAGGATTTGAACTGGGTTTTTTTACTTGTTAGCTAGCCAGCAGCAACTTGCTTTTTTGGAGGGGAAGGGAGGGATCAAACAATTGCTGCAGAAGGATATTAGTTCCCTGGCACTTCATCTTTTGCCATTACAGATTCCATGCTTAAACAAGAGACAATGCTGCCATTCCTTCCCCCTGACTCACTGGCAATCCTTCATCCATCTCTGCTTTGCTGCTTCGGAGATTTTTTTGGCTGGAGTTTGATCAGCCCAGCCTGCCCTTTTGTTCTCTTTCTCCATATTTTCCAACACTTCTGTCTCCTTCATCATTTCCCCAAGCTCTTCCATGTAGTGGAAGTCTGCAAGTTAACCAAAAGTTAGATATATTCAGCTTGATACCATGCAATTTTGCTTGCCCATTTGAGGAACATAACGAGTGAGCACCTCATACCACAAGCACCCCGGCACACGTAGCAAAGCACGCTGCGAAGAAGGTGGGGAGTGGCTGCCTGCCGAGAGGGACACAGCTGATGTTTAACAGCATGCAGATGAAAGCCAGCTCTGTTCCCTTCCCTCAGGAGAATCATCCCACAGGTTGACAGAGGGGTCTTCACAGGAGAGGGCGTGAGTCATTTAGGACAACTGAATTCTAGCTGGTTGGAGGTGGTGGATTGCAAATGCTGCCGGAGCCTGGCCAGGACGCTGGCAATAATGCCCCCCTGGGCTGGGTTAGAGGTGCCGTGGGAGCTCCCGTTCTGACAGTAGAGTGCTGCCAGAGGTATTGTGTCCTCCTGCCAGTTTTTCAGAATCCCAGCAGCCAACTCGCACACACACCCCTCCCACCCAGCCACGAGTGCCCAGGCCAGCCCCCCTTTGCCATCTTGCATGCCCACAATGCAGGCACCTGAAATGGGGTGAAGATTTGGGGCGACTCTGGCACATCCAGCAGTGTAACTGGGCTGCACTTTTCGTTAAACCTTTTCCCTTCTTTTGCTTTTCCCTCCTCTCCCTTTGCCATGTGTTGCACCTCTGTGCATGGTCCCCAGCCCGTGGGACCTCTGGCCCCGCAGGGGGAAGCTGCTGCTTGGACACCATGTCACTGCTTCCAGTGTGGCGGGAGCAGGGATGGCGACTTTCACCCAGCAAAGCAGAGATGCCACAGCCAGGGCTGTGTGCAGGAGCATGCCCATGTCCAGTTGGGTCAGCAGCTCTCCTGCAGCTGCCCAGCCTCAGGGCTGTGCCTCTTGGGGAGGCTATATGCAGAGCAAGGGGTCAGGCTGGGGAACCATCCCTGCTTGTGGCAGCAGCTCGGGTGATGCCGAGGGATGCATTTCCAGATGACGGCAGTGGTCTGAGGAGTCCTTGCAAACACCTGGCTCCAAAAGTGGCCACTGCAAGGGTCAGAGGCACACAGGTTGCTGTGCCTGCAGTCTCCCCACAGTAGGTGAATGCGCACCACTCCCCTAGAGAAAACAAACACAAGCACCCCAGCCAAAACCCTCCTAGCCTGCAGGAGCAGCACCAGGTGAGGAAGAGAACAATTCACCCACCTACAGATGAGATAGCTATAAAAACAACCACATAGGAAAGAAGCTAGCCACTTGAAGGGGCCAGTTAAGCAGGCAATAACAAGGCCTGCTCCACTTCCACCCTCTGGAGAGCCACCAGCCCTCAGCCTGGGGCTCATGTGTCCCAAGAAGGAGCCAAATGAGCCACAAGAAGCCTCTCCATCCCCTCTGAGGGCTTAAATAGCTCCTCCCATGCACCCATGCCAAGCGGTCTTGCTGCTTCACCCTGTCAAGCTGTTCCTTCAATGGTTTACCAAACACAGTACATTTATTTTTTAATTGGGTGAGCAGTAACGACCGAGACCAAAGCTGGTGAGGAGCAGGAGGGGTCTCATCCAGCCATACATCCCAGCTGCGCTCCAGCCCCGGGTGCCGTGGGAGGGCTCAGGGTCCCAGCCTGCCCCTGGGGCACAGCAGGCATGCCATGGAAAGGTAGTCCACCCACAAAAACTACAGCCTACAGCCAGGTTTGTGCTGCAGGCTTTTGCTGGCACAACAGCATCACTGAGGTGTGTGCAGGGATGCAGTCACTGAACTTGCCAAGGCAGGATACACCCGCAGCACTGGGAGTGCTGCTGCAGCTCTGCGAGGAAGATGGGCAGGCACTTTTCAGTCCCATGTCCCAGATGTCATCACATGGGTTTTGCTGAGCATGGAAGTTTGAGCAGAGAGGTGGCTGGCCCCTGGAAGAGGCAGCTGGCAGTGGTTCTGCAATCCAAAACTGCAGGTTGCTGGCTCAGGGCACAAATGGCAGTGAAAGCATCAATCTTTCTGTAGCAAGAGCAGAGGAACACCAGCTGTCAGCTCTCAACTTGACCTACAGTCCTGAACCCCTGGTTCAGCTCCCCGTGCAGAGGCAGGACAACCTGTCACAGTCCTGCCTGAATCTGCGCCCTTCAGGTCCAGAACAAATAAGAACCAGTTCCTGGAGAGGCTGAGGAGCAAACAGCATCATCATGAGCAAGAGCCGGGTGGGAGCTTCTGGCTCCAAACCTGAGCAGGCTGGGGAGGAGGAGGAGGAGGTGGCAGTGTGACGGGAACATTGCTCTCCAGAGAAGGGGTGCAGCAGGGGTGGCAGAGCCAGTTCAGAATTGCCAGTTAGGGAACCAGCTATGCGTTTAGGAGATGTTTCCTTGTGCCTGCCATAGCTAGGCACCTAAGGCATTAGCATCATGACAGCGGGAGCAGTAGATTTCTGTCGTCTCCTGGCGACCCACAGTGCTCACCCACAGGTACACTTGCACTCACACATATGGACAAGCCCAGGGACAGCCACTCTTCTTGAGACTGCAAAATGATGTGGTTTGAAAAGGGCCAGAATACTGATTCCTCCCTCAGCAGGGATACAGTCTCCAGAAATACAAAACTATTCCTTCCAAAACCTCCCTATCAAACATGAGTCCGTTGGGGAAAAAGGATACGCTGGACAGTAAAATACTGTAACCGTCTGTTAATGCCATTTGAGATGCTGTTGAAAGAATTTTGGAACAACTGTGAGACTTTTTGGATGCTCATATACTGAATGAGTCAAAAAATCATCTGTGTCCTACAGAGAAACATTTTAGAAAACAAAGCAATTGGCTTCTAGCAACATGATGTAACCTTGGTTTTTCCTCCCCTTATTGTAAGTGCATCTCTGGGTGTTTGCTTTTAAAGCTGTATCCATTAATAATATGCCTCTATATTTATTCAGAGATACGTTAAACAAGGAGCACTTATCCGTAGCTCCAGGCAACCCAACAATTGTAATACATAAACAGCTACATAAATGAGTCTCATAATCGTCCAACAAAAGCTTCGGCAACAAAGAACCCCATATACACACCATCTCTTCTCAGGATGCTCGAAATTCAGCATCCACTTCAGCAGCCAAGGAGAATAAATAAGCTTTCCAAGGGAACCAGCTCAGGTTATTACAGATCAAATGGAGGAACAAGTTGTTTGCCTTTTCTTAACTTAAAAAAACCAACCCACAAATGGAAAAACATAGGCCAGATTTTCAAGCAAGCTCGGCACGTTGCCTGCCTAGATTACACTTACATGCAAGTGCATGCAAATGCGTCGTTTCCCTGGTCATACGCCTGAACTGCATCCACGTTTTCCTCAAATGCCTCCTTGAGCATGACAGGACATGCATGAGCAGCCTCCCCAGCCTTTCAGAAATCAGAGCATGGGCGCACTGCTGGGAACAGAGGAAACACCTGCATTCCTCCGCAGCACAAATGCAGCCAAAATAATGATGAGTCTGAAAAAAAGCCCGACCGAAGGCAAAGGTCAGGGTGCAGGGGCTCTCCGGAGCTGAGGGGCCTCAGCTCAACACTTGGCAGGAGGGAGTTTTATCCCCTTAGACATGTTTTACTGCGCAAAGTGGGGAGAAAAAAAGCCAAATAAAAATAAGCAACCATTTTCAGCTTCTGCTGCAGTCGTAGATGGGTGACTAAACACTGCTAGCAGTAGCTCAGCTCCCTTCAAAGCCTGCTGCTGTTATTATCCCTTCTGGAGAGACGAGGGGATGCGGGAGCATCTCAGGGCTGCCTGCCGCCGAGGCGAAGGGCAGCACACAGCGGGGTGCGACGTGACGCCCCTCTTACCCGGGCAAGCAGCCATGCCCCTGCGCGGTGCCAGCTGCCGCTTCGGGCCAAATCCTGCCCTCGGCCCCACCAGTGAAAAGCCACAAAATGCGCTTGCCAAAACCTTGCCGGCCCTTTTGCGCCCGCCCCCTCCCATGAAATAGTGACGGTGCTGTTTGGGCTGGCCTGGCCGCGGCTGGGGAGGCCCTGGTTTCCCCGGAGGAGATGCCGCTGATGTCCCAGCTGAGCATCACCCGCCCCACGCCTGGGAGAGCTGTGACTGAGGGACCGCGGCGGAGGCAGCGAGGAGGCTCTGCCACCAAACTGAAACTCTCTTTTCTCTTCCTGGCTGCGAGCTACACGCAAAAAATTCATAACAAAGCACTGCAAGAGAGAAGGGGAGAAAAACCCTCAAGAGTTCAGTTTGGATGCCTTGATTTTTTAATCCTCCACACTCCGCCTGTCTGATGACCAAAGGAAAAAATAAAGTGCTTGGACAGGCCTGTTCGGTGCGAGTCCCCGTCCCTCCCTTCCTGCTCCCCCTCGGCAAGAGGAAAAGCACTTGAAAGGCTCTCGGGGGGCGGCGGTGAGGATGTCTGCTTTGCCTCCACTCGTGCCGCTCTTCCTCTTGTAGCTCTTCTGACATCCAAAGAGGAAAAAGGCAGGACCGTCTCCCACACCCAGGTGCCTCTCCCCCCACACACACAGACAAGCACATTCCTGTTCAAGATTGCAGTGCATTGAACTTGTCCCTGAATTTAACCCTTCTGGCTTAAACAGCCCTGCTGACTCCTGCCTTGGGCAAGGTTTCAGTTTCCCTGCGGCTTGATGACGTGATTTGGGCAGGATTTATGAGGCTTACAAAAAAGCACGGTTAAATCTAAGGGGCAATGGGGGGGATTTTCTTCTTTCCTTTTTTCTCTCTTTTCATTGCTGGCTTCTAGGACGAAGGCAGTGAGCTGGCAAAAGTCTGCTATGTTGGCTGGAGCCTGAATTTCTAGCCAAAAAACTTTGCTCCAAGTCTACTTGAACTAATTTCCTAAAGTTTTTCAAATGTTTTCTTTGCTGTAAACTGACTGAGAAGCCACTGACATTTCAGCTGAAGAGCAATCATAACACAGGACCTGATGGGCCAAAGCCATCCCTGCTCTAACTCCGCTGTGACCGGTACCGCAGCTGCAAACGGTGTGGAAACCCGCTGAGGTGGACATCCTGGAAGGTGAGGCAGGTAGGGAGGAGAAGCCAGGGTGAGACTGAAATACCCCCTCTGTTTCCACGAGGAGAAGAGCTGTCCCTCTGGAGAGGGACCCACTCAGTTCCCTGCCTGACCCCCAGTGCTCGAAAAACGGATGCACCCAAACCCAACGGGAACAAGCACGACCTCTGCGGGAAGCCACACGTGCTAGGAAAGATAAAGCCTGCATCCCAACTTTGACTCCTGTTCAATAAATAATAACAGTGTGCTGGAACTGTGTCATCTATGTCATTTCAGATAAGAAAGACTTGTGTTTTCTAGGTACCAGCTCTGTAAATTGCCTTGCTGCCAATGCAAGCAGGGGTCACGCTGTGTTCAGCAAGGCATGTGTGCATCGACAGGCACGTGCGTTCAGGCGTACACTTTTCTCCCCCCCAGCCACCCCATGGAAACTTAACTTCAGATCTCGTGGGCTGATTTGCTTAATCCAAAACAAAGGTCAAAGCGAAAGTATGTGACTTTGCTTTATCTATGGAGAAATGTAGCCGTCAGGCTTTCCAAATCAGCAAATTCTGCACATCCACGTTTAAACCCCTCAGGAAAGCACTGCGCCCTGCCTTCCCATGTGCACCCCTGTTTGAGTGCTGGGCTGGCCATGCCAGGAGCCAGGCATCCGGCACAGCGCCAGCCGGCACGGCACAGCCGCACGCGCAGGGAGCCAGGGACAGGGCGAGCTCAGAAACAGAGCATCCTCTGAGGATGTCAGCCCGCTTGCATTATTTACTTATTTGTTACTACATTACTGAAAAAGAGAGTGAGGGAAAAAAAACCCTCTTGGCTCGCCCGAAGAGGAAATGAAAAGGGAAACTTTGAGATTTCTCATCCCTCCAGAAAGCCCCTCGGTGGGTGCACACGTGGTCATCACAGCTGCCCCGCTCGCTGCCCGCAGCCCCGCTGTCCCGTCAGCCCTTGCACTGCCTCAATCCTGATATCAATAAGGAAGTACAATCACTTAACCGCAAAGCCAGTTTCTTTTCTAAGCCCTCGGGTTGCTTCAGAAGGTTTTTAAACAAGACGCTTTCCTGTTTTTGAAACCTGTGCATCCGTATGGTTTGCAGGTTACTCAAATAACCTTATCACTTGAAGCAACGCTGGCATGAATTTCAAAACTGCTTACTGCGGCGCTCCCCTCCCCTCTCCACACATATCTATTTACTCACAGGGAGCCTTATTTACAATATCTTCTTGCCAACTGCTGACACAGAAGAAAAAAAAGCCCTCGGTTACACATTAAGCTTTATCGTTGAAGTATTCATGCCGAACGGTGTCCAAATAGAGTTAACTGACTGACCTTAGCTTGGGGTAAGCCACACAAGAGGGAAATTTCTATCGCAATCTGCTTGCACGGGCAGGGCTCGTTTCACACCACCAGCCTTTTCATCTCTTCCTCACCTTCATCTGGGCTAAAAAGGCTTTTCAAAGAAAACACGGTTTTGTTTTCAGAAAGCCAAGTGAAGTAGAGCTGGTTCCTTGTAAGACCATTAAAGGGGGACTTACCAGAAGGAGAGGTTTGCTGGTAAATGTAAGGCACGGAGAGGGCTGCCTGAACTACGGATCCTGACCTAAAATCCATGTGGCCTGCAAGACAAACCTTATCCTTCTGCTGAAAGGCAGAAAGATGAAGAAGACTGCCATACAAGAATATGCCGTACAGAGGGTCTGGAAAATCCAGAAATCGGCTTCAGTATGCCTGTTTTGCGCAGCAGCTTTGGAAATATCTGCCAAACGTAACAGTTTCATTTGACAGTCATCTTCTGGCTTAACTTCTGAGCTGGCCGGTGGCCATCTCGCATTGCACAAGAAATGCCTGAAAAATTAATCATAAACTCCCTGCCTGGAACTCCCAGTGCTCCTCTCCTGAAAGGTACCTGCAGCCTGCCCCGAAACCCTGCCAGCAGCTCAACTTCTGTTTTCATTAATGGCCCAGCCGGCGAGGGAGGACAAACCGTCACAAAAACAACCCATGAACTTTATTCTTCCACTCCTGCTTCTGCAATCTGCCGGCTGAGCCATTTACCTTTGTGTGCACTTCATGACAGCCACATGCTAGCCAGGCACACAGGCACTTATCTAAACCTCACACTTTGCAGCTTTTCTTCTCACAGTTAACGCTTAGCTTGCAAAGAAAGTTGTATGGTCAGGCCCAGAGAAAGATGAACCGAGAGCTGCTCTCAGATTAACGCACCCCGATCCTCTCTCGCTGGTAAATTTGCTACGGCGGATTCAGTAGGGGTGCGGTAAGGTCACCCTGCTGCAACACTGCTCGCGTACCTTGGTTTTGTCAGAGGGGACTAATAGGAAAGGTAAAGAGATGGAGTGGATTTGTTGTTTGTGAAAACAGCCAGCTGGGTGCTGGGAGCACAGTGCATGGGGCAGGCAGTGGGACATCCCTGCACTAGTCCAGTTCCTGCCACTCCCTGGATAAACCACATCCCACTTCCCTGCTCTGGTGTCCCCCTCCGTAAAATGACTTTCTCCTGCCAAGCAAGCTGCCCTGCGGCTGGAAGGGAAAGCCTCTGTGCCCTGTTGCTTATCCCCAGCACGCAGTGCCAGCACCCAGGGGATGCCTTTCCCCGCCACCCGTGCCCCACAACTGCGCAGCCCATGCTTGGGAGACCTCGTTAATGGCTTTGCACCTCGTTTGCAACAGGGATCTCTCCCTCCATGAACTGGCCGGAGAGCTCAGGCTCAGGCAGCTCCCCCAGATCCTCTGAGCACACCTGGATCTCACCCAGCTTGCACCAGGCAGCTGCTGTCACATCGCCAGCCCCAGGCTGTCCCGCAAGGCAGCGGCCACCAAATCCAGGGTGCCATCTCTTTTCCCTGCAATTCTAATTGAATTGTTCATTTAAAGAAAAAATTGAATTGCACTCCTGTTACATTAATTAGTTCCTCCTATATAGTGCTCTTCTTCCAAAAGACTAAATTTAATTGATCATACAAACACCTCGGCAAAATAACAAAAAACCCACGCAGGATTTAAACTTCTCCAGAAGAGAGAAAGAATGTATTTTCCTAACATCTCTAATAACAAAACACAAAGGAATAAAATAAATGTGATTAAAACCAGAGATAGCAAGCAGCACACATTTTATTGCTATGTTTTCACTTCTTATTTCTTTTTAACAAGGATAAAAATTAACTTGTGCAACCTCCGCCAGGAAGTGAGTAGATCTTTGAACTCTGCCATCTGGCTAGTGGAATCTGTATTTTCGTCGCCTCAGGTTACAGGTTAATCCTGCCAATTTTTATTATTTGTAGAGGTAGCTGGCCTCTCGGAAGCTTTTATAGTCTCTGTCACAGAGAAGATTGCTGCCGAGCAAAACACATGCACGAAATCCCGGGGTCAGCATGGTGAGGACATTGAGCAGGGAGGAAAAGAGGGGGGGGGGGGAGACAAGTGGGGGGAAAGACAAAAAGACAACAGTTCTGGCTAATCTAAAATTATCCTTTTTATTACAAGAGAAGACGTTGCAACATGTTCTGGCGAATTTGCTTTGCATTGCAAGTCAGCGCAGACAGGAAGGCTGAGTGCTCCCTGCTCATGGTGGAAGTCGAGCCCGAGCATGCCCAGCAGCTGGGGAGCCCCACGTGATGACAACAGCATCCAGCTCCATCTGGTGATGTGCTCCCGGCCCCCCCGGGCACTTTTCCATCTAGTCTTGCAAGCAGCTGGATCAATTTACTCTAGCCTACGGTGCGCTGCACAGGCACAGACTGAAATTATTACTCATGGAAATCCCCTCTGTCTCAGTGCTTTGAACAAGGAATCAGGTAGCTTTCAAGCTCCTGACAATTAATAGCCTTTGGTCGAGGGAGAACAGTGCAAACACGCTGGAAGCGATGGCTTTCAAAACAGCTTGCTTAGTTTCTAGTAAATTAAAGGGAGTGGGCGGTTGAGGTACACAGTAATATTATCCAGTACAGTGTGGTCTTCATTGACGTCAGCAGGACATTTTTTTCCCCCCTCTCTTTCTGTCTTCTGCCTCCCAAAAAGAGGCACATGGAGGTTAACTCTGTGACAGAAGCATGGCTCATACCACCCGGAGAACCTCCAGTTTTCCATCAACAAAGCCAGAGCGCAGATGCTACCATATTGCGAATGAGCAGCACCAAAATAAATGCAAGTCATTTCAGAAGAGGAAAAAAGCTGCTGGAAACAGAAATCATGAGGACTTACAGTACGTCTTTCTCTTCATGTTGCATGATTAACTGTTCTGACTAAGGCAACGCTCTTCCTGTGGCTAAGAACACATCCCCATCTCAGATTTTGCTTGAAATAGCATATTTGACACCATGACCCCTCCCCACAACTGCTGTGCCCATCCCAGCTTAGCTCTGTGGTGTCTGTGACTGTGTTTTCTCAGTCTCACCAAACACATCATTTTCTCTGAGGCCCCCGTACTGTAGGCTGGAGGCATTATACAATAGCTGCCAGCTTTGCATTGAAAATATGCCAAGAAGCTCAGCAGAAAAATGTTGCTACACTTTCAGCAAACTTTTCAAAAAGCAATTTCTGCATACAAGCATGTCCAGGTGTGCACTCGCAACCTTTTCATACACCGTTATTTGTGTACTAAACAAAAAGCAGTTGGACAGCAGATAAAAGGATGCACAGCGCTGAAGTGCTGCAGGCAGGAAAATGGACCCACCCTAGGCCCAAAGACAGCACCTTCCAGGCGAAATGTAACACAACAGTGCCCACATTTTCTATGTAACAAAACATGAAACACAGAAAGTATTCAGGCCAAAAATTTTTTAGGGTTGCAAAAGAGAAAGGGGACTTTTTCTAACAAAAATGTGCACTGAAGCTGCTGTGCCAGGTTCTGACTCAACACAGACAGATGCATACTTCTCAAAGTGGAAGTTTTTTCCAGTAATCGAGCGGACCGAATGAGCTCATCGTGACCCACTGAGCAAGTTTTCTTAGTATTCGTTTTGAGCAAGAAAACAGCTTTGATCGGTGTTTGCACTCATTTGACTTTTCCCCTCTTCCCAAACTTTTGTTCCTTTCATGGAACACCCTTTCCATTAGGCTCCTCTTGGTAAAAGGAGCAATTTTTTCCTCAGTGTGGCCACAGCACTTAAGTAAATATCACCGAAGCATTAAAAATCAGATGTGTTAATGAAACGATAGTGCAGGGCTTGTCAAGTTGCAGGATCACCAGGGCAGGCAAGGGAAAAGAGGACTGTCCAGGAAAGCCGAGACACACGATCTTTTCACAAAACACCGCAGAGACAGTAGATCGTTGTGCAGGAGGCTGAGGGGAATGTGTGAAAGTGGAAGACCGTGACTCACTGCAAACAAATTATGTGATCGCCGACTTTGGCACATTCTTCTTGTCCTTCCATATCCTGATCTCCTGATTTCCTTCTGGTCACCCGTGCAACTTGGTGGCATTCTGCCTGCTGTTCTGAGGGGCGCTTTGTGCTGCTTGTTTCAGGTTAAGCTGTGAAACTTAACATGCTCCTGTAAAGGTTCAGGAAAAGGCCTCGAACCAAGTCATATTTGGCAGGAGTAGCTACGATTCCCTTGGGGCCACAGCTACAGGCTGGGCTTTGCTGCAGACACCACACCTCCTCGTGCACCCACCTTCGGGGAACAAGTCGCAGATTTTTACAGAGATGTGTTCGACAGTGTTAGCCTTTTCTGCAGAGCAGCCCGCTGAGGTCCCTTTGACAACAGTGTCTTTCAGGATTCATTCGCAACCTTCATCAGTGCACTTTGGAGAAAAAAAAATTGGAATTAATGACTATCCGTAATTATGACTCAGCATGGCAGTGCCCGTGGGTTAAAGGAGCTCGTATCTCCAAGTTGCCACTTTTGAGTTTTAGCCACCAACCTATGCTCCCTTCTTGCTGCAAATGGAAAGTCCCTTTGCGCGGTAGGCAAAGGCAATTACCCTCTGGACTTTGAAAGAAAAGGAGCATTGGTGAATACGTAACTCTGCTGAGCAGCACTTTCACTTAAAAGAAAACGCTCTCCCATTTTCACGCCCAGCAGGCGCAGCCCAGGCGGTAGCCTGCTTTCTTCCATGGTCTCGCTAAAGCATAGGACGGGCACCCCAGAGCCCTGCCTACGCTGCTTCAGGCTCTCTGACGGAGCATTTTAACAACTCAGCTGTGGCTGCAACAGTCTGCAGCACCATGTGCCCAGCCACAGCAAATGAGGTTGAAAGGAAATCCACAGGCTTCTCAGGTTCTCTTTTTCAGCTATGTTTGGCGATGTGGTCGAGCCCTGGCCATGCCAATCTGCAGAGCTATCTCCAGACAGCCTTTGGTCACCCCACCACGTGAAAGCAGAGCTTGTGCCCGGGTTTTAAGTTCCAAGCAAGGAGGCCCTGACGGTGAGAAATGTAGCCAGGCTTGCTCAGTTTGGGCTGGGGTTGCCAACGTACACTGGTTTTGTGACACAGGATCCAATGGCAGCTGCCAGCTCGTGTCACCCCAGCCATCAAACAGCCACAGGCTGGTTGTGGGTCTGAGCCGCCCACGCTGCAGGCAAGGCTGCACCACTTGCCTGGAGGTGGGAACAAGACCACCAGGCAGAGCAATGCCCCATCACACCCGGACAAATGCAAGAGAAATTGTTAACCCTCCCGTGGTCCAGGTCGCTTGGAAATGTCTTTTGCCATTGCCCCTGACCAACCCTGGTGAGAGGCACACAGAGGGAGGGGGCTGCGCATCTCTGCTGGCAGGCAAAGGGTTCTTTACAGGGACGCCCCTGAACTATTATTACCACCACTCTCCTTTGCAAAGCCTTCAGAGAGCTTTCCAAGATGGTATTTTTGTGACCAAACAAAGGTCAGAGTCCCTGCTGTGATAAATCAGGGCTGGTTTGGGGGCAGGTTCAGCTGACAGAGTCATCTGACCGGCGCAGCTGTGCACAAACCCTGAACCAGTTCCCTTCCTGTGTCTCTGTCAGGCTGGGCACGAAGCTCAGACATCTGCTAGTTCCTGAATTACAGCGTGCACACAGTAACGGACGTGCCCTGCTCGGGGAAACTTGTGTTTATTATTTTCCAAGCTTTGCATCGACTACACACACAAGTGGACCGCAGCATCCGGTCACTGAATCTGCTGGGTGCAGCTGCCTCAGCTGCTAAAAAGAATGGTGACTTCGTAAGGCTGTGGCTTCCCTAGCAAAAAATAAAAATAAAGGAAAAATTTGCATTTCCTCTTTTCCATCTTGCCAAATCCTGCCCTTCGAGAAATTATGCAAGGTCCCGCTAAGTAGCATCGTACCTGTAAGGAGGGCGGCAGGCACAGCTATATTGCCCACAGCCTACAGCTCCGCTCACGCCTGGCAGAAACGCTTGGGAATGGATCGCAGCCACCCGGTGGGAGCCAGCGCATCCAAGGGCTCCGTGGGTTTTGGGGGGATTGATGAGGCAGGATAAGAACAACCGGCCCCACGCTGCTACTCATGGCACATGCTGACCACCAGCACAACTGGTGGTGCCTCTCCACTCGTGCTGCCGTGCCAGCCCGAGTCCCGGCGTGCCCCCCGTCCCTGCTCCCACCCATGGGTGCCCACCAACTGAGGGGCTATTTGTGCTTCCCTGTGAGAAAGCTGCCGCCCTGCTGAGTGTCTGTGAATCACCCCCTGCCATGGCCACCCCTCCCCAGCAGAAAACCACGGCGTGCCATGGTGCCCCTCCATCCCTGCAGATGCCACCGCCGGGGTGGGCAGCAACCAGGATCCCCCCACAGCCAGTGCCGGGAGCCAGGGTGAGCTCCCACCCCACAACTGCTGCCCCAGGAATGAGCCCGAAACCCCCCTCTGCCATCCCTGTGCCAGCACCACTGAGCTGTGCCGCTTTGACCTTTTCAGAGAAATCTGCCTGGACGTTTCGGCTGTGCCCCCCTCGCAGCCTCAGCAGAGGGGAGCTGGGCTGGCGGCTCGGCGGGGCTGAGCCCACTGCAAAGGTCAGAGCACAGCCTGCCCCTGCCGCTCAGCAGCTGCCGGACCTGCACGCTCCTCTCCTGCTGTCGTCTTCCAGTGACAACGGCAGCCGTCGCTGCTTGGAAAGGGTACAAATGCAATCCTGTTCACACAACAGTTTACAGACTGTAAGGCTGTGGGCTCGCATGGGCTCGGAGCAGCGGGCAGGGTGCTCTGTGCTGGCTCCTTCCCAGGGAAAATGGAGAGGGCTCCGCACAAGAAGCTGCTTTTCAAGCTGACTGCTTCTCAGAGCTACCTACTCCTGCACTCAACGGGCCAAAGCCTTGTGCTCCTCATAACCCATTTGGGTCTCCTTAAAAGAAACAGTAAAAAGCCCCAGGGACTCAGAAATTGTAAAGACACAGCAAAAACCTCAAAACTTCAAGCGTGTGAGTACCTCTCCCAACCATACGCAAATTGCTTCCATATTTTACAAGTTTTGAAGAGCAGGTGTATACGCTTTGTAAATCAGCAAGCCTGACCCTGAAGCCATTCAAACTCATGATCAAAAACTTCTGAGTATTTGAGGTGCAGGTGACATCATTCTCCAAAAGGTTCCTTCATCTAAGTCAACAAAAAGGTAGGAATTTTTGAAGCAGAACTACAGAAGCCCTGAAAACATAGCTCTGTGTGCTGGGAAACGCGATGCATAATGGGGACACGGGGACACACACACACAGAGTCCCCTCAGTATAAGTAAGAAGAAAAACAGCCCCCATTTTCTGTATTTACAGGGGTAAAAGGACCCACAGACAAAAACCTCCACTGCCTGTGATGCACAAGTGTTCAGAAACAGAATCTATCCCTCGGCCTCTGTGCCTTTTGCCCACCCTCCCGCACCTCTGCATCCCATCTGAGGACCATAGGCATAGCATGGGGACGTGGCTGAGGGGGTGCTGTCATCCAAATGCTTCTGCACTGTCCCTCACCTAGTGCCCCTGGGTCCTTCAAGGACTGCAAGAGCCCTCTGACCCCCATCACACCCCTTCCAGGTACAAAAATGTTGTGATCCCCATTTGCAGCACAGAAGTGAAGACAAAGACCCCAAGGGCTTGCTCTGGGACAACTGCAGGGGGTCCGTCTCTCCTACCTGCCTCGCCTGGGCACCGTGGGTTTGGGCCACCCCTGCTGAACTGCTACAGTTTACACTTCGGAGTGTCAAAGTTGCCAGGTACCAACTCCAGTGCACCATAACATCCCAGAAGGCTGGACTGTGGCCACTACCAAGAGAGCTCAGGTTTGCCCACTTACCCCAGCTGTGGCTACAAGAGCAAGTCATGCAGCCCAATAGGAGCAGATCTGTAGGGCAAAGCACTCAGGGCTGAGGCTACAATATCCATGTAACACACAATTTAGTGGGGAGTTACATCAGAGTAGCTCAGGTCTGATGCTACGGACTGAGCTGGGAATGGGACAGGGTGCTCCTGGAGAGCATCTTCCAGTTTAGTCTCCTCCACAAAAAACCCAGCCTATGCACTCTGAGGCCACCCCACAAGGTGAACAGAAGCACCGTGTGTGGGAGCAACCAGGAGGTTTACTCCAAAGGGCACTCACCGCCTGAACCGAGCCAGTAAGGCAGGCACTTCCACCTCATCCATCTGCCCTGGGCAGAGGAGTGGAAGAGCCCCAAGACCACCACTCACCAGCTACGCCCTGATTTGTACAAGCAACCCAGGTGGATCCAGGCACGCTGGCACAAGGCACAAGCACAGAGGGCACTGGCTGCGAAGGGGAAGGGGAGGTGTCGTGGTTTCAGCTGGGATGGAGTTAATTTTCTTCTTAGTAGTTGGTGCTGTGCTGTGTTTTGGCTGTGA
>JAVJGI010000062.1:83056617-83067407 GCA_035590275.1 Ibycter americanus
GTAGTTCTGACTTCTAAACTCTTTTTGAGTCGAGTTCATTTCTCCTGCCGGTTTACTTTTAAACCAGCACAGGAGGGAACCTGTGTTAGGACAACGTGCTTGCCAATGCTGCAAAGGACGGACACAGAGGGACAGTCCCTGCCTGCAAAAGGGGATCTCTCAGGACAGGCCAGGGGGACAGATCCCCTGCCATCCCATCCCCATCTTCATTCCCAGCCCACACTGCGCTCCTGCAGCTGAAGCAGTGGAGGGATGTGCTCCTCAAACCCGAGTAGAGCCATGCAAAGGCCTGGCCACGGGGCTGGAGGCAGGGGCATCCAGCTCAGCCCCAGCCTCCACCAGGAGAAGGCGGTTGGGCGGGCTGACCTGCAGCCCGGGCAGCTCCAGAAAAGAGCTGCTGTAAGGAGGATATGAAACCTCCTCATTGTGAAAGTGGGAGGTGACGGTTCAGGCTAAGGCAAGGGGCTCCGAGCTGATTTCACTGCCGGCGTGAGATGCAGTTTGCTGCATGCCATCCGGGAGGGCTGGGCTGTGGGCAGGCAGCCTGCCTGTCCCGCTGCACCTTTGCAGAACTTTCCCCTGGCATGGTGGCCATGGCAAGCCTCTGGGAGCATGGTCCGTCTCCACCAGCCAGCACAACTCACAGCGTGGCCATGGTCGTCTCCAGGACCCAGCACCCAACCCACCACTGCAAAACAACTCCTCCAGGGCTGAGGTGGTTTGGGGTTGAGATCCCTCATTGTAGCAGTGCATTAGGGTTGACTTTAAGGAGGTAACTTCAAGGCATTGCTGTAGCTGCAGGAGTGGACACCCCTTGGTTAGACAACTGTCTTAAAATCACCCTCAGATGAGGCTCAGATAAAAACAGAAGTGTTAGTTTATTAAATTTAAACTAGACAGCAGTTACAGCAGTTTATCAGACTTGTCCATGAAGAATGGCAAAGATCATGATGCCTCTGCCTGCCTGGCACCCACAGCCTGCAATGCCCATGCACAAATATCTGATGCTCCTCCAGCTGTCACCCCATCCATGTGTCACCTGGTTTCCTAAGTCTGCATTCAGGGAGAGAGGATTTGAGACGACATGCCCACACTTTCTATTCTACCCTAACACAACCTTTAGGACTTCTTTGTACTCCAACCTCCCTTTTCCTTTCTTCCTGGGACTTCTTAGTCTCCAGTGTAACCAGTAAGGAGCTGGACTTTCCTACCCCAGTTACCCCCTCTGCTGTGGGGTAAGATGTTTCCCCTTTCCCCCAGGCAAGGGGTCAGCTCTTGGGCCATGGATTAACAAGATCCCACATTGAAAGTTCCCACATCACCAAGCCACAGGCTGAGTGTGAATCATCTCCCCACCAGCATGCCTACAGGCACACAGAGAGCTGCAAAGACCAGAGCCTGGCATGTCAGCAACCACCCACTTGCTTACTGCTGAGGAAGTGGGCTGGGATGAGCCGGCTGCCCTCAACCCCATCTCGGAGGCTGCTGGGGTTCAGTTGCCCTCTTCCACTGCTCGCATATAACACACACTGGTATGTGAAAGTCTGCACTTGGACACAGAAGGTTTTTCTTTTCCATCACGCCACTCTCCGCCTGCTTGAACCCAGCAGCTGTTTAGTCACCCCCATCAATGCTTGAATAGGGTAGTTGCAAAGCAAAATATCTTGGGATTAAACAGTGGAGGAAATATTGGTCAGTCAAGGGCATTAATATTTAAGAAAATGCATAAAAGCAATGGAATGAGGCTGAAAGGGGTTAACACTTGTTTTTAGAGACCTACAGGACTTAACTTGTCATATCTTTGGCTTTATAGGGAAGAACAAAGATGGGAAGATAAAGGCAAACACTTGTGACAAGAAAGGTGGTGTAAAATCTGGAAGGTGCCAGGTAGCACTAGTTTTGAGTTTCATGAAAAAGCAGGGCCATCTCGAACAGCCAGATGCTCATGAAATGTTATTTTTGGACACCACTTCAGAACTGACTTGGAGGGAAGTGTGACATTTACTGAGTCACCTCCACCACTTCCTGCAACACCTGGAGCTTACTTCAAGGGCTCTCATTTAGATACTGAGAACTTGCTCACTGTTCAGGCTGAAAATAACACCGTTTACTTTCATTTTTTTTTTCTGCAAAGCTCTGCTGAAAGCATGATCTGTGATGCAACAGCCTCCGGTGCAGCTCCGGTCGCCATGTGCAGTTCACACGGCATGATGAAAGAGCAATTTAAAAGTTGTCAGTCATCTGCTACTTCTCCCAGGAGCTAATCAGCAACACGTAGCTGATTTCTCCTTGGATCCAGCAACCAGCGATAAGACTTTCTTTTTTCAAGCCACCCAAACCATGCTGCATCCTGAACACTGATGGAGCTTTTCACTGTTTCCTCTGGCTGCACCAGTAAGCTGTGGCCCCCTCAGCCGCAAACACACGCCACAGCAGCTGCAGCATGAACTGAAATAATTTTGAAGGACAGCACTGAATCTCTGCCTTTGTGAAGAGTCACTCAGGGCTCCCATGTCCCTGCCTGTCCGGGAAGAGCCCTCTGGGAGTCAGGATGCACAGCCCTGAAGTGCAAGCAGCTTCAGAGAAGAGAGGTTGAAAAGAAAAGCTAAATCTAGTTTAAAAAAAAAAACAAAACAGAACAGCATAAACACATATAAATATTTATTTCATTTCATATTTAATTTATTTTTACACATTTCTTCTGGTTTTAAATATTCCCCTTGCTGGGGATGTAAAACTCTGATGAATTTATAGTGTTTAAAACCATTTAGGCGTTAACCCCCCCCTGTTTTGATATCTAGTCTATCAATAAGGAAAGGACAGATTTTCCACCTTGGTGTTACAGAATTTACACAATGTTTCACACGCAATCCAAAAACATTTGTGGTGTTTCTTTCAAAAGCCAATGCTGGATAAAGAACACTGTGGCCTTACAAAGACAAAACCTTTCATTAAAAGCCGTTACGGTCGCAAAGGATCAGCTACTTCAACCCAAGTATCTTTGTTGGCAGCACATCCATTAAAACAACTGCTCATACAGGATATGACATGTGAATGTTTAGTCTGTGCAAAAAAAAAAAAAAAAAAAGAAAAAAGAAAAAAAAGCATCAAATACTGACTTTTGGTGAACGGCTGAGAGCTTTTCGTATCGTGTAGAAATGTCAAAGGTGGAAGAGGAATCATGTTGTCTGATGTTAGAAGTATGTCCTCCTGTGTCACACTGGCCCCTGAGAGCCACACATGCTGAAGGACCATGGAGGAGAAGGACCAAGGATGAAAAACATTCCTTGCTTATGAAATACACCGTTTTTCTCAGGGGCCGTTCCACTTCGGAGTCAGGCGGGAGTAAAAGAGCTGTGAAACCATGTTGCTCAGCCCATGCACTGTGATGACAAGACCCCTGAGCCCCGCTGGGCAGCGGCTCTGAAGCACTGCAGTGCGACGGGAGAACAGTGCTCACCGAGCAAGGAGCAAGCCCGCTGGTACAGAGACTGTGTTGATGCTGCAGTTGCTCCAGTGCTTTGGGCAGACTCCAAATTTATTGGGAGAGTTCATTTGTTTTCAGTCTCTGCTTTGTTTCTTTAGTCTGGGATATTGACCAAAAAGTACAAAAAAATGTAATGTGGGCAATAAACTATTAAAAAAACCAATATTGCTGAATTAACCTGCAGGGCCTTGGAGGTTTCACACAGGTATATGAGTGGACATTCAGCTCTGAGAAACAGGGCTGGGCAGAGTGAAATAAAATTACCTTCTTTCCAGCTGGACGTATTTTACAGCCTGTCAGTCTGCCATGTTAGATGGAAGAGAGGAAAAACCAGTTATGACGTGTAGCCCAGCTGAGATTTTCTGATCAACCCTTTTTTTCTTTTTCTACCAGAAAACCTGCGGACTTTGTTCAGCCAGCCTTTGAAAACCCAGTGCAGGCTGAGGCTGGTTATGAACCAAAACAAGGAGAGGGCTGTTGTGGATGACCATGCTTCCTTTCTTGTGGGACTTCTCAGAAGAAGAGACATGCTGCATTTTTACTGGAAGGGGAGATGAATCATCTAGGAGATGCAAACACAAGAGAAAAGAAATAGGGTCTACTGAGACACTTCCAGCTGCACGTCCATCCTACCTGCTGCCCAGCATCTGCCCGGCCTCGCGGGCAGGCTCGGCACCCAAAGGTCTCCAGGGCTCCGAGACATGTGAAGCTGCAGGGGAATGGCTGAGCTCCAGAGACGGGCACCTCCCACGCCACCGCCGAGGCAGCAAGATCCTGCGCACCGCCACATTCCTCACAAAACTAAAAAAAATATATGCTAATTTATAGTAAATCCTTCCCAATTAAAGACCATAAAGCTCTGCAGTTAATCAAGCTGATTAAATGAATCAAACTTGTTAAGAACAGTTTTATCAAAACATTTACATTTCTGCTACGCAGAGATTCATGTGACTTTGAACTGCAAAGTACACAGGTTGGCATGAGAGGACTAAAAAGAGGATTGGGAACATTAACCATGTGAAAAATCAAGCCTCCCTCCGCCTCTCCCAGCATTCATTTAAACAAAGGAGCTCCCCAGCTCATTAATTTCATCACCCTGCCAGGTATCTTCTACTTTCTGGAAAAAGAGTCATCGCTTACCCACAGTGGGAAGCTTTCCTGACATGTGGGTCCAAAGGAGGGGACTTCATGTCCCATCTTACGAAACATCTCCAAGCCAAAGTGCTGCAAGAGGTCAGCACCCCTTGCCCAACCCGTGGTGTATCCCCATGGCACGTGTCCATGGTCTGACAGCACCTGTAGAAGAAATGCATCTGTAAGAGTACACAACACAAATACTTTTGTAGCTGTCTGGAAGATTGAAGTAACTCAGCAGGGGAAATTTTCATTTTATGTAAGTCTGCTCTGCTCCAGTCCCTACAGAGACAGGTCCAATAAGGGCTGTAGATGCCTAACTTCTTAATTTAGATACTCAAACCTCCTCTTCAGCTGTCACCCAACTGTGGAGAGGCATACTGCTGAGAGGCACTTAAAGTTCCTCCAGATCCATCAGAAGAGAAGTTGGTGGTGAGGCCCTATTGACCTGTGCCACATCAGGACCCACCACCACCATGTCCTGCCAGAACCCCACTTGATGGGGCTGAACTGGCAGCAGACAGACCTGTACTGGCTGGCCACAGGCTGAGCTAGCACTGAGGGGTTTCTCTGAGCTTACAGAGAGGGAGAGGCACCCTCTCACAGCACTCCGCACCTATTTTAGGATAAATAACCTGTGGGGGTGACTGTCTCTCCGCACACTGTAGAGCAAATCATGACGGAGGGACTTACCGAACACCTCACTTCTGGACAGCTCAAATACGATCGTGTCCTTAAATATTCCCAGCAACATAAACACCAACTGGGTAACAAACCATGGCCAGGAACAGGGTGTCTAACCCCACGGCAGCAGGCTTGCCGGAAAGGCAGCCATCACAGCTAGTTCGCCCACATGCATGCAGAAAGCAGGTTAGCATGGGCTTCAGATCCTTCTCAAACATTTAGCCCACCTCACTGATGGGCTTTTGCTGCTGCCACATGCGCTGGTACCCACAGCAGCTGGTTTGAACATAGTACTGTGTCTGCCCAGCACTGCAGCCGCAATAACATCCTACCCATTGAGGATTTAAACAGTGAGAATACACAAGCCCAGCTAAAAAGGCGGTGGGAATATGTCTTCCCCTTTCTCCTGAAGAGCATGTTCCAGGAGAAGATCTGCAGATTCAGCATTTTGCAGCGAGTTCTGCTAAGGCAAAGACAAACTTGGCATTGATGCTCCATCTTCTGTGCCATATGCTTTATTTGTCTGAGAGTTGTTTTTCCTGCAGGGAAGGGTGGATTGGCAGGAAAAGAAATTCATTAAAATTACTTTCGTTGGTTCTTCGTGCTGGCCACCATCTCCATTTTGATTTTTATTTCTCATGCCCAGAACAATCCTGAAACAAAGACATCCTCTCCTGGAGCACAACAAACTCTCGCGAAAGGAGTGTCTGAAAGGCCGTGCTCCTTGGATGAGCCTGTAAAGGTTACAAGTTGTGGCTGGAATATTTCTAAAGAGAGTGGTAGAAACCAAGAGGCTGATAATAAAAGTAGCACGTGTTATGAAACCAAATATACTGACATGCTGTGCAACAACCTGAGTATTGGTAAAGGTACCTTATCTGCTTATGTGCAAGGCACTTGCCTGGTTTTGCAACAACAGGTTTCTCAGAGGATGCTTGTACTGAGCTACCTATTCCATTTTGCACTGTTGGTCAGATCAATGGCAGCCTTTTTAATGGAAAGACAGACATTTGATTATTTTAGGTTCAGGGATTCTGGCCAATTCCTTCCCAAAAGTGGCTGGGGTTGAATAGCCAAATAAAATTTATGCACTTAAACTTAATGGGGCTTAAACACTGCAAGTAACAACATAGAACTGGACAGAAGCCTGAGGGAGTAGCAGAAATCTCCAAGACAAGGACTTTTCTGCTCAGAGAAACTGCCAGCAGCTCCTGATAGTGGCCATTATGAACGTATTTGCATGTTCTGCTCTTTAAATGTATATATTATTTTTAGTTAAAAAGAAGTCTGCGTTCATTCTCAGAGTCCTGTGATCTCCCTGCACCAAATCATTTCCAGGTCTTTCCATAGGCTGTTGCTAGTTTTTATTCACCCATACAAAACAAAGCTTTGAAGGGTTCAGCCCTCAAAAGGAGGAAAATTAACCCAGCAGCCACAGGCAAACAGGGTGAGACATTTGGCTCCCACAGCTTTGGAGAAGTTTCCAGTTCACTGCCGGTTTAATGCCACGGTACTGGGGAGGTACCCGGACAAAGCCCTTTGCCTCTCTCCTTTCCCTGATGGTGAGGTTAGGTCCCAAATCTATCCTATTGTCACCTCTAATGCCTGCAGGGAAGAAATAGTGAAAAAGTTTTTTTCAGAAAGATGAAAACTGCACAGACATCCTAGAAAACGCTCCTCAGGTAGCGCTTGTTTCACAGGCTGGGTGTAGGTGTCATTCGCAGACCAGGCTGAAATTGGCTCCTTTCATGTCCTAATGCACTTTGAATACAAAAAGGAAGTGTCGCCTGCACATACAAAGTGCATATATCATTCCAAAGCTTTTACCCGTCCAAACAATCAGCTCTTAAAACCTCTGCCCGAGTTTCAGCAAAATGCAGTAGCGCCCAGAATAACCAAAGGCTGGACTGAGGCAGCTCTGGCCCCATCCTTCTCCAGAAGAGCCTCGCTCACCATTCTAGTGCCCCTTCCTTCCCACGTCACCAAACCGCCGGTCAGCCTGCCCAGTCCCCAGGGCGAGCACTGCGGCTCTGAATGGGAAGGAGCTCTTTCCCAGGGTGGAGAACTACGAACCTGTAAAGCCTGCCTTTTTTTTTTTTTGAAAGCATTATTTTGCATTTAGTAACAAGGAAGAGAAGAGCGAGCGCACAAGCTTTGGTTTCTCGTTATGATTTCAAGCTCACAAAAAAATGTTTCTGAGATGGGGGAGTGGGAAGGAAAACAGCATCTAACAGCTCCCACCTGGGACATGGGACAAGGAAACCTATTTGGAAAAAAAACCTGTAGCAGCTGCTGAAAAGGGCTTAACATGGGGATAAGAGTGAGTGGCAAACGAGATGCTGGTTTATAAACTAGGGGGGCCTGATTTTGACCTGCAGAGAGGTGAAGAGCATCGTATAATAGAGCAGAAGGAAGATGGCTTCTCTCTGCAGTGTGCTGCTGGGACTGAGCCGTCCTCTAAACAAAGAAAGCAACTGCAGGCGCTCACATGCCAAAGAGATGCTGGCATATTGGAAAGAATTCAGTAATGAACATCAACCAAATAACTAAAAGGAAGATTAAATAACTAAATAGTACAGTTGGGGTAAATAAATCCCTAAAAGGGAGATAAAATCATTTGAGGCTGTCAACATCAAGGAGAGAGTGCTGTTTGCACAGCTCTAGATGAAGCGTAACAAGAAAGGAGAATACTTCTTCCCGCAGAAAAGGAAAATGCAGGCTTGCAGTAAGAGCTTCTAGCCCTCTGCCACTAACCTTTGCAGCCCTCTCAAGCCCCTCCCAAAGCTTCCGTCAGTGTGGAGGTTGTCAGGCGAGCAGGGAGGAGTCCCAGGACCGCTCACAGCCACGATGACGAGACCTTCCCACAAAGCAACCTGCCACATGCCATGTGTGCCACACACCAGCAGCGTCAGGGCCAGCATCCCGGTCCCCCTGCGCCTCCTCCTCCCGCAGGGGAAGGGAAATCCAGCGTGTTTCTCTTCATGCTTTACCATCACTAAAACACCATTTCTCCTTAGCGTGTGATTCAACAGCAAACCACAAAGTAACCAGTAAGTCTGCAAAACAGCAAGTCCACCGCTGGAGCCTGCACGTGCCGTATTACAAAGGCAGGTCAGCATTCGCCTGTAGCGATGGGCTAACCGAATGCGTAGCGGCAGGGTTTCACGCGTACATGTGCATCTTTTCTGGTGGGGTCATCCACAGAGCCAAAGTTTCTCATTTCCCCCTGTGAGTGCTGTCTGGAGTTAAAGTTGCTTAACACTTCCCATTAATGACCGCTTTCCGCTAAGCACAGCTTTGCCAAAGCTCAGCTGCCTAAGCTCAAATGCTCCATGCTGGATGTCTGCCTCGGGCAGGCTCTTTTGGTAATTTTTAGCTAAAATAATTCAACTGTCTCCTAGAATAAGATTAGCAAGATATATGTTAGCTTGCTCTGTTCAGCTCAAGAGATTAAGCGCCTCTGTCTCCAGAGGCTGGCACCGATATTCAGCCAGGGAAGGGGGATATGCCTCCACAAGGGTTCTAAGTTTTCCCGCCTGTGGTAAAGTTGCAAGTTATATAAAACTTCACTCTGCACGTGCCCAGTGGGGGTTTGTTCATGTTTGGCAGATAATGTATTTGAGGACTCCATCTGTTTTGGTCTTGCTGCAGGCCAGGGACAGACACTGGCTGCCGTCACCGTCGACAAGGGCTGGAGTCCTCCGTGGCACAAAGGCAGAGCAGGGATCCTCTCGTCCTGCACAGCTGCAACGAGGCAGGACAAGGACCCTTCCCCACACAGCCTCCACTCACCTGCTGAGGACCTTCTGCCCTGGGCATTAAAAGAGGCAGAGCTGTTGTCAGAAAAAAAATATTTACGTATGCATTTGATCCCGCAACTAAAAGCAACACTATCATGATGCCTGTGCAGATGGCAGCCGCACTCAGATGGCAAGGGCAGTGTTAAATCAGGCATCTCTAACTGCTGAGCACTTGACCCTACAATCTTCCCATACTTTCAATCTATGTTGGGATTGTGTCATTTCCTTGGTTTGCAGGTGCGATCTGCAAACAAAAATGCAGGAATCCCATCATGCGGCATCACATCGGCCACCGCATGACTCAGCGGCAGGACTGGCTCTTATTCTCAGATGCTAATTCCATCGTGCTTTGTAAGCAGAATAACTGGGAATACTGATAGCCCATCAACCTCTCCTGAGGGAGCAGGCAGGAATGAGTCACAGCCTGTGCCAATGGCTTCCCCAAATATTTGCTGACAACAGACAACTACTGCGCAGCAGATATCCCTGATTCTGCGGTATCCCTGGTTCTGCAGGAGGTACGATCTGGTGGGGAGACATACTCCCAAATCTGACTCCTCCTGCTCCTCCTGGTCCTTCCAGCCTGTCTTTTGCCTTGGTCCTGCTCCCATGTCCAGCTCCGCATCTGACATCAGTCCCCTTCTCCAGGCAGGGGGTCCTCAGCCTTTGCACTGCAGTAGGGCTCCCTCCCTCTCTGAGCCAGGTCCCAGCCCTAGTCAACATCAGCCTTCCTGTGTGTTTGCCTGAGTATCAGCAAAGGAGCACATCTGAGAGCATCTCCAGGCTCTGGCTCCCAGCACTGCAGTGACCCAGTCAGCACAGAAAAACAATTTCCAGGAGCTGCTGCTCTGCACCTGCAGCAGGAGGCTGCGGCGTGCCTGCCACACTCTCATCTGTAATTTAGCCACCAGACTTGAACAAGTCTCCACTGAGCAAGTGCCTTCAGAGAATTCAGCTTCTTCAACTCTTAAGAAGTTTCTGTTGAGCGTCTGAGATCTGAGGGTTGGGGTTTTTTTCTAAGGTTTCATAGTTCAACTTTCTTTTTCCCCCATGAAGAACAACCAAAGGCGCATTCCTGATATCTGCCAAATTTCAAGCCTCTCCTGCAAAGGCAGAAATTTCTACCATTTCTCAACAGATCACTTTAAGAACATGTTTGAATATGAAGAAAAAAAATTGTTTCTCTCATCTCTCTCTTGTAAGCAAGCAAAACCATTTTTTGCTGAAGCTTCCCAGATGCATTCAGCCTGAAACAGATACCCAGCACAGCTAAGCGGTAAAAGTTTTCAGGGATTTACAGCCAATGAAACATTTGGCCTTATAAGAGATGCTGGATAGTCTTAAAAACAGACAGAGGCACCAAAGTCATCAATTACATGCAATTCAAACTGAGCTGCTGCTGAGCCAGGAGCGGAGATGAACAGAAAATGCACGAATTTGATGGTAAATTCCCCGAATTTGGGACTGCTTTTGCACTTTCTAAGAAGACCATGGTGAAGGCACCGGTTCCCTTTGGAGGTGCCTGTGCTCTGCCACAAGCCGCCTAGGCAGACTGTTTGGGGTCTAGACAAGCTTAGCAGGTGGCTCTCCCCCAGACCTCCACTGGCTCCCTGTAGAGGAACTGTAGAGGGTTAATTAACATTGATAATATACAGTTGTGGGCTTGCTTCTGGGGTGGTGGGTTG
>JAVJGI010000062.1:83067507-83106688 GCA_035590275.1 Ibycter americanus
ACCCAGATGCAGCAGAGGCAAGAAGCAGGGTGGACTGGCCTGAAGAGGATGAAGAAACAGCACGGACAGTAGATGAAGTTTTGGAACCTTGTGTGAGACTGATGGTGGTGCCGAGGTATGAGAGGGTTGGTATGGGATGGTAAAAGCCTTGTTGCAGCCTGGTAGTTTGGTAGTGCTGCGACAGCTCCCCACAAGCACGCTGTGGGACCCGCAGTGCTATCTCCCCACCTCCCCAGCACTTGGGGACCTCCAGACAAGACTACTTGTCCTGAAGGGTCACCAGGGTGATGCAGATGCCAAGTAGACATGTCACCTTGCTCAGCGCTTGGTTGGGAGCTAGACATGGAGTGCTGCTGAGCTGGGCAGGGGAGCAAGAGCCCTGGCTTCTCAGATTTACTGTGTACTTGTGGGTTATTTGGAGCCTGGAGTAATGGCTACCTAAGAAAACCCACAGAGAAGGGTGCTGCCAAACAGAGGGAAAGCTGTGGGCTGTTGTTATTTTGGATCAGGCCAAGAAGAGCGCATCACTTTGCAATGATGCTATGGCATGACTAACTGAGCCGATCCTCACCCCATCTCCTGGTCTGTCGCTCTGCTGAGCACTTCCACCCACCACTGGCTCTCTCCATCACACCATCACCCTAAAAATAGATCCTACACACATGCACAGTGCTCGTGCCTGCCTTGCAACCCCCACCACCCCTCTGGAAGTGCCTGCCAGGCCAGTGCAGTGACTCTCCCTGCGTGGGGCCATCCCACCAACACTTGCCATGGCACCGTGCCCACATCGGGCCACTCTTGCTCAGGAAGCATCTGTGCAACATGTGTGATCCTCTGCCACCTCATTTCCAAAGCATGGGCAAAGCCTCTTCCTCATTGTGCAAACAGGAGCCAGGTAGTTGATCTGCGGGCAGACAGGCTCAGCTCATCCTTCCTCCCTTCCTCCCACCTTTTCCAAGGATGCTCCCAGCACACTTGCATCTGCAGTGGAGCCGTGACACCTGCAGAAACACCTCTCTCCCTGCTCCAGGGTTGGCTTCACCTGCGACCAAGCAGGCACCAGCATTTCATGGTGCTGCTCTTCAAAACCCTCTTTCACAGCCACACCATGATGCCTGGTCCTTGCAAATGGGAACCTGCTTATTTATTGATTATTTTTTTTCTGACAGCAACAGAAAGGAGTAGAGGGGGGAGTGCTTGGAGAAAGAGGGAAGTGTGGTTTTCATTTCTGTGCTTTTGATTTTGTCTGGGCGATACAGAAAATCTGCCCCTATCCAGGGAAGATGCTGCGGCCACTGCTGGGGCAGCGAGGGGGTGAGCAAGTGGGCCCATGAGCTCAGCAGTGCAGTCCAAGGCATTGCTCCATGCAGGGAACCCATCTGCAAGTTTTCACGTGAATAATTAAAACCCAAGCCTCCTTACCCTTCTCCACTCTCCAAGCCCTCCCGTGTTTCCCCTATAATTCCATTTTCAGCTCTCTTGCTTCTTTCCACTCCCATTTAACAGATACTCTTGTCCTTTTGGCGGGGAGCATCCCCATACTGAGATGATGAGTTTATAAGGCAGAGGGCTACAGCAAACACCTCGTGAAGCCCAGCCCCCAGCCCCCTTCCTGCCCTCCTCAAAGTTCACACGGTTTAGTATGCAAGCTTCCTGCCGCCTGCCCAGCCAGCTCGCTATTCACAGGCAAACTGCGCTCCTCCGCTTGGCTCCCAGAGAAGAATAAGTATAAAAAGCCCTGAAAGTCTTGCTGCTGAGCCAGCAGGAAACTCAAACTGCTCTGAGCATGGGAACCAAGAGAACCGCTGCGGCCAGCACAACAGGTATTGTTTGGAAGGAAATCCCTGCAGCAGGCACAACTGCCTACACACACACATATATTTTATATATATATATATACACACACATATATATATGCTTACTGAGGGTTTGGAAAAGGGGAACGTTGGGGAAATGTACCAGGAGGGAAGAATAGATTAGCAGCTACATCCAAGAAAGAATAAGAGAGCTGCTCAGCCAAGATAAACAGCCATTTCACTAGTCAAATAACTGACCCATTTGCCACACATTCAAACCATGTGGGACCTCAGGGTAAAGCGATGTCTCTGGGCTTGGTCTCTTGACCTTGGTCTCTTGACAGGTCTCTTTATGTGCCCATTTTTGTTTACATCAGGAGTGAGTTTATGAGGCAAAGCTCCCGTTTGCCCCTCTTGCCATGTTTTGATTTACATCGAGGAGCAGTTTCTTTTAACTGGATTCCCTTTGAGAAAGGAAACCAGGAGATGGATTGCAAGAGCACACCTCCTGTGTTGCAACCCCTGATGACCATCCAGTCCCTGGGAACCAGAACAGAGGCAGTTTGATGTAAATCCCCTGACATATGAAGCCCTCAGCACCAAACAGGCACCTCTATGGATCTGCTCCTGCTGCACCACACCAACCGCTAGCATAGGCACAGTCTGTCTGCAAATATGGTAAATCTGAGTGCAAAATAGAGAAGGACGAAGGAAAAGCTTCAATTACATAACTTCTTTTTTTACCAAAAAGAGAATAAAAGCTGTGGTAAAAAAGCTCAGAACCCCCGCATTCACAAAAGGAGTCATAACATTTGAGTTTGACAAGACTATGGTGATCGAGAGGTATTTGAATTATATGTCCTACAGTCTTTCTTGACAGAGATGCTATAAAGAAATAAACCTGAGAGCAACAGGTCATCCTACCCAACTCAGCATCCCTTGCAACCATTTCAAGGAGCAGCAGCTGTGAAAACCCCAGAGAAGAGAATGTGTGATCCCCAATCTCATGACCATAAGGAGGTGGATAGAAGAGCAACACACATGCCTTGGAAAGTGAGAAAGTAAGCAGAATAAAAGAGCCAAACTTCAAGTCAACATGAAGACAACATGCAAGTGACAGATCATCCTTATGGGACTGATCTTTTGTTCCCCAAACACTCCAGACTGAACAGCATTATGAGCACTACCAGCCAAATGCTCAACATTTATGCATAACCACATTTCTGAATTGCCTTAAAGCTTTCTGCATTAGGATTTTACTCACTACACAAAGAGGGCTGAGCCGTGAAAGTCAGATCTGGACTGAGCTCCAGCTTCCTCAGATGGCTCCTTTTGGAGAAGAGAGGAGTCAAGCTGGGGTTGTGTCCTGGCCCCACGCTAGTCATAGGACCAGATGGACGAGCATCTGTGCAACTGAGGGCATTCCTTTCCTTTGGTTAGACAATTCTGGGGTAGGAAACATCAATGCACAGGCTTGTTTTGGATAAACACCAAAAAGCAGTTTGGGAGCTTGGCCAAAACAAGCTGATTCTCCAGAGTCTATAACACCAGTGGAAAATGTGGGTAAGAGCTTACCTCGGCTATTAGCAGCTTTCCTGTAATAGGTTTTTCTGGTGCTATATAGGATCTCTGGGCTATTCAGGACTTCTGCAGTGCTCCTACCTCTGAAAGTCCACTGCAGGGTCAGGAGCCTGCTGAGGGAGGGAGGATCTGAACTCTCACCTCCTGGGCTCCCAGAAGAAAAGCCCTCCAAAAATTAATGTATCTTAACACTGTGCTAACTGCCTTAATGCCCCCGGCTTGCGGGCACTGAGCAGCAATGACAGCCAGGTGAGCTGTCAACAGCCGAGCAGCGGGAAAGGCAGCTGGTTTGTGCACAGATAACCTGGGATGTTCAGAGCAGCCACATGGAGTCGAGAATGGAAAATGTGACCAGTCCTTCGTGGCAGAAGGAACAGAGTCACGTGCAGGAGATTTTAGTTGGGAGTGCAAAGCTCAGAGCTTCCCACCAGCACTCCTCCCTGCTATGGCTGCCTGGAAGAAAACAAACCAGTGCCCCAGGGAGGAGCAGCCCCTCAGCCCCCTGCAGCTGGCCGGTTTCCAGCCTGCAGGGTGGTGACATGAAGCAGAGACACACGCTTCTCTCCTCGCCCATCCCCACTTTGAGGAAAGGGAATTAAATTGCAGCATTGCGTCCCTGCGTAGCAGATGGGCTGCACCGTGGACCACTCTTGCCCCAGGTAGCATTGCATGCACACTGTGCCACAGGCACAGCTGTGTGGCTTCCCTTTGCCCTTGCACAAGTGCAGAGCTGGTCACAGGGAGAAAATGAGCAGCACAGAGCCTCCCAGGTCTCTGTAGGATGAGCAGAGAACAGCCCGTGCCACCACGAGTGCAACAGTGGCTGTGTCATCCATGTCCTCCCACGCGAAGCGTAGGGACTGAGGGAGCAGGACCTGTGCTGGGGCTGGAAAGAAGACCCACCTCCCCAGGGCTCAGGAGCAGAGGGAAAGGGGTGACACCCCCTCAGCAGCAGGCTGCTCGGGCTCTCACACACAGCCTTGGCACTGCACCTCCGTGTTGACCAGGAAAATTGGCTGCTGTTGCATAGAGCCCCATTCAGTCCCCCGGGCCCATTCAGCACATTGCTGGCGGGGGGACTGCCAGCGAGGCAGACACCCAGTAACAGACACTGTGAGCATGGCACAGCCAGCCCCTCACATTCACCACCCGCCGGGTGGGACATCCGTCAGTGGCTTCGGGGAGAAAGGCCCTGCACGTTTGCCGGTGTTTGTTACAGGAGCCCAAAGAGCAGAACACAACTGTGAAGCAAGACAATACTTCTCATTTGAAAGGGAACATTTCTTCCTCCATTAATTATTTCCCATACTATTCCTGGCAGTGACCTTCACTGGGAAGGAAAAAAATTCAGATTTGTTTTTATATCTTTTATCCGACTTCCTATACTAAAGCCTCTGGCTAAAATGAGTCACATTTATATCAGCCATCACATTATATTATGCTGTATCAGTGCTGCTACCTGTCTTGACTTCCTCACCATTCGAGTTTGTTAGCATTAAACCAGGCAATTTGCAGCTATGCTTAAAGATTACCTGCCTCAGTGGCGGTGCCCATAATACCCTTGTTTCATCTTTGGAAGTAATACTATAAGGATTACATTTGAGAGTGTTGGCAATCCACCCTGGATTGAAGGGAAATTATCCTGGTTCCGTGCAGAGAAGTGTCAGCCTCTTGCAGAGCAGGCATCTCTTCTCTGACCCCTTACAACAAAATCCCTTATGTGCACCACTGGCCTTTGACGTACCTGCTCACCCCTTTAGAGATTCCTAGCATTATTTCTGCTCCCTCCGTGCAACAGAGCTGCATGCTGAAATCACGGCCCCCGAGAGGCAGAGAGCGTTACCGCTCTGGGTGGGAGGCTCACCCTCATGGTTCCTCATCAGCCGTTGGCCCAGCTTCCCCTGCCCAACAATGTAAAGGCTTGGGAGGAAACTCCACCAGGGAAGTCTCAGCGACTCGTGCCCCTCCAAGAGGACTTCCCACAGAAGGCAGCAGGCTGATCCTTGGTCTCTCATTTCATTCATGCTTCCTTTCTTCCTCTGCTTTATAAACACAGTGCTCACAAAGCATCTTTCGCATGAAAGAAGCACTTGCAAGCAAGTTAGCTTCCAGACCTTTTTTTTTTTTTAAATGTGCATTTTTGCACATTTAAATTGGACTGCAGCAATGGCCCAAGTTTCCTGCCAGAGCTGAAGCCATGCTGTGCCAGGAGTTGTGTGAGTGTCCAGGAAGAGTCCTAGCCCTCAGCTTCTTCCAGCCTAAAGTGAAGCAGTCAATAGCTTAAAAGAAAAATGGTATATTAGAGGTTATAACATAATCACATACCTGAAAAGGAGCTTGATCTTCACCCTACAGAATCCCAAGGAATCCCAGTCAAAATGTAGGCACCCCACAGAGACTGAACATTTTTGTCTCCCACACAAATGCTGTCGTTATGTGTCCTCCATCGCTGAGAGACCCCTGACCTGCAGCATGAGGATGGAAGAAACACTGGCTGCTGGCCATCCAGAGGACCTGTTCCACCTCTCAGCCGTGGCTCACGACATGCCAGCTGGGCCACTGCGGAACATGCAAACCTCTTCTTTTAAGCAAAACAGCATCACATCCCTCGGAGTGAAGGCAACTAATTTAAGGCAAATCGCAACAAGTGTGACGAACAGCAGGAGGTAAGGAAGGCTTAAGGATACTTCATAAAAGTACATTTGTTTTGCTGACATCCGCAGAAGAGGTCATAGTCTGGAAAGGGCAAAATGTTTCCAACAGCCATTGTTCTTCCTAGTGCAAGTCTACTCGTTTTTCCGTGACACGAGAAAGAATCACTAGGCTTGAGGTTGTATTACAGGATTTCAGTTTAAAAAAAAGAGAGCTATTTTCAATACATATATTCAAGCCTATAAATAAATACATAAATGAATAAGACACATGAAAACAAATAAGATTTTTCTTTACATTTACTGCTGCTTTCATTACACCATCAGAAATAGGTATAGAATATTTTCAGTGACTGATTCTCACCCTGAAATAACAGGTATGCATCAACATCCATTGCAAAACCACTTCTTGACATTTGTAAGCTTTGTTGATAGAGGAAAGGAGGCACACAGGCCCTCCCAAGCAAGCTCTTATTCACAGGTACAAACCTTTTTTTCAGTGATGAATGAATCCTTTCAGAAATGCTAATATCAGCACTTACACAAGGTGGCCAATGTAAACAGTAACTGCTGGTTCATTATTCTTTTTGGATCCTTTGCCAATTTACAGATCTTCAGAGCTACTGTTGAAATAGGCAACATTTTGTTGGAAAAGAACAAAAACGCATTTCTGAACCAAAATCTACTGATGGGAATAGATGACATAACAACCTCAAGCAAGGGCTTCCCTATGAACCTGACTAGTGTCGGGAGGAGAGAGAGTAAGAAGATCGGGATTTTGATACTTGGATCATATCTCACTGCTTGCATTCCCCCAGGAGATTTAGTACTACCTCTGAAGGCAGCAGCCAAAAATATGCTTTGATGTACCTTTCATCTAAAGCTATCTATACTGATAAATTATGTTTGCGCAGTTGAAGCACTGAACCAGAGATAGGGCTTTTGTTCCCCCTTCTACCACAGGCTCTTGGTGTGTCCTTGGAGAAGCAACGGGAGTTTGTGTGCCTCACATGGGCCTCTCGCAGCCAAGTAGAGGAGAGACCGCTTTCCCACACAGCCGGCTGAGGAAAGCTCTGTGCATCATGAGGTGGACAGGTCCCACCATACTGAGTCCTCCTGAAACCAATGAAAACAAATTGACACCGGTCAGATTCAAGCTACCATGAAATTAATCATATGATTCATTAGAAACAAATTTTTCTGTTCAGAAATTACCAGCAACAATCATCTCTTCTGGGCTTACTGCTCCCACAAATGAGTCAAATAAAGGACCATTTAAAAGGTTGTGATTCATTTCAGCGCAAAGCGACCAGCTTTGCTTTGATTGCAGGGGAATGTGACTTAAATTAGGCCAGCTGACTTTGTCCTGAAGAGGACTACAGTTGCTCACATGATCCTTAGCACAGCACAGCCGTGGATGGTGACCTCTCTGGCTGAAGCCGCAGGACATTCAACTCTGCCCTAGGACATATGCGTCGATAAAGAGAAAATAGACTGGATGGAGATGGAGTTGTCAGAAAAAACTGTTGAGGGCAGCAATAGGATTCCAGAACGAAAGCACTTCCTCAGATCACTGGGGATAATCACCTCATTACTTGCACTCTTCTCCCCCTCGTAACTGAGTACTGCTGGATTAAGCTAGGGAAGATGGGGGGGTGGAGGAGCAAGAAGCAATCTTTTTTGGTAAGGGAACATGTAGAGTAAATAACAGCTACGAAGTCTCCCTTGTGTATTGAAGACATTATAATTCGGGAGCTTTCTTCCCAAAATCAGGCTTTAATAGGAAGCAAGCTTCACCCTTTCTAAAGGAGTACTCTACAATAAGCTTGTTAAGCTTGGAAAGTGCTTTGGGAGCCCCTGGGATGAAAGGCGCTCTAGGAATGAAAGCTGATATTTACGATTATTGCTTGAAAGGAACAGAGAGGAACACTAATGTAAAATATGAATGGCTGCTGGTGCTAAAAAACGTATCATTGACTTGGTGCCAAAGAAGATAGTCCCAGCTCTCAAACCTGGATGACAAGGATTTAGGAGGTGCAAGAAGTGGAAGACTCCTGCAAAAGGAGAGACGGCAAAAGCCAACCCGATTGAGGGAAAATAGGTGTCTTAGGGGTTTTTTCTTTTCTTCTTCCTGAAGTACAGGCCATATGATCTCTCTTACCCCAGCTCCACCAGCCAAAACAGACACCCATTAACCACAGTAAGTACTGCTGGTTTGTACTCCTCTTAAAGGAGGAACCTACAGATCCCTAAGGACAGGAGGGGAGAAAAATATCCCTGGTAAGTGGTCAAATGCTATGGATTGACCTGAGTAGGTTCATATCTTATGGCACTCAAAGGACTTAGAAGCTGAACCACTCCAGGCTAATGTAAATTAAACTTGTCTATTTTAGAAAGCTATGAGAGAAAAGAATCAGGCTAACAGGTTCTGCTCCTGCAAACACCTACCTGTATACCCTCAGCCTGCATAAATCTCTTCTGCTGATTTTACACTGGGCATCTGGCTCCCTAATGCAGCACTCTACACCTCCTAGACAGGACATTTTTCCATCCAGGTCTGGTATTGAGACATCTTCACTTTAGTCTCCCAGTCTTCCACTTTTCCCTGAGAAGAGCTAAAAGAAAACTGTTTGAGAGAAAGAATTCTACTTCTTCACTTCTTCAAAAACAAGCTTGAAAGTGACTCTAGTGCATAAGAAACCTCCACAGCAAAAACCCACAGGATCTCAAGAAGTGATATTTTTTTTAAAATATAGCAGAAAAGAACACAGCATGCACCGGAGGCTGAACGTTAATACCATACACATTTAAATTCAATACAAGGTGCAATTTCTATTTTTTTTTTTTAATGAACAAGCGTGACTAACCGCTGCAATGAATTAACCAAAAGGGCTGCGTTCTTCAAGGGGGAGGGATACCTTTCAGAGGCATGCTTCAAGCAGAAGGTTAGTGGGCTAGAAGAAATGGAATGGCTTTAGCGACAGGGAGTTCACCAATTAACACCCCACTGGGGCTAGCAGCTCTCTGTGTCACTTGGGGCAAGCCTTGCAACCTCTCTGCAGGCCAGCCTCCCCCTTTCTAATGTGGCTGTGCCCCACATCAGGACAGCGCTGTGACCGTGCTCTCTGGGTTGCTGAAGGCCAAGCAGTGCCCTGGCCTCGCTTCCGACTCTGGAGAAGCATCATTTCACCAAATGAACGCTAAGAGGGCTGGTCTGTACTAATGGCCCCTCCTCGGTGTGCAGCTGCTGCGCTGGCATGTTGTAAGGGGGGGCAAAGGTCCCCTCGCAGCGAGTGCTGCTGGTGGTACCCTAGCTGGGGCTGGGGTGCGGAGCACACTCCTGCAAGCTCCTCTCCACCAGCACCGCTTCCTCTTCCTGGCATGGTCTAATGCTGATGGATCTGTATTAGAAATAACAGAAAGTCCTTGGCCTTTATTTTCTTTTCTTTCTTTTTTCCTTCCCTTCAGCTATTTAGGCCAACTCTGGCTAATCACGCTTTCTAACTTACACTCAGTCACTGCCATGGCAACCATTTCAACATGCAGTTCATAGACTACCTCTGAGATGTACAGCCCCTTTGAGAAACACGTACACCTTGATGCTTCAGGAGAGGCATTAAGAGAGGAGAACTATCATCTGCTACGCTGACACATTTTTCTACAGTCTTACCTCTGGCAGCACGAGACTCTTTTAGCTCTGAATAGCTCATCACTTGTTCTGTGCCCTTTCCCATTCCCTCCCACCTAAATAGGTTCTTTAAAAACTGACACAGATTTATGGAGATGAAAAAGAAAAAGTGTAGGAAGGGAAATGCATTTGGAAATTCCACTCACTGGCATCTAAATTCACCCTTGTAAGAACGCTGCAAAGACTGTCCTGTTACTGCTTCGAAGGAAATCCTGTTTTGTTCTGTTGTGTCAGGGCTGCGTTTGTCCAAGCATAGAGAGCAAGATTTGAACAGCGCTGAAAAAAGATCTATCTGGAACATATAGGTGCATTTTTCCAACCGTCACCTCTGAGGATCTTGCTCAAGATCTAATGTAACTAGGTTTGCTTTTGACTAGCTGTGATGCCTGCCCCTGACACCCAGCCGGTATAGGAAGGTGCTGCAGTGAGGTGCTACACAGGTGTCTGCCATGCTGGTTACGAACGGATCATTTATTCTGCTCACACTTAATACACTCTTCTCCCAGGCACAGTCAGAGGGGAGGCTCTGACTGCCAGCAACACAGTATTAAAAAAATCCTTTTTTGTTTCTTTATGCAATTGTGGCTGCTGGATGGAAGAACCTGATTCCACATCTTGAATGTTCTGTTTTATGTGTTTGTGTGTGTAGGTTCCAAATACATATATAGCACATATAGTGTTGTGCTGATCCTTATCGGGTGTAATTACACTATCCTTTCCTTTCTCCCCATCTTCTTCTGTGCTTTTATCACTGTCCATTGTCAGCTGGCTGGTAGCCACAAGCAAGACTTCCCCCCGCTCCCCCCCAATACCACCTACTTGCAACCAATAAGAAAAATGCTTCTGCTGCTGACCAAGGGAGAGGAGAAATCCAGTGGCACCCACAAGCGAGCAGATGTTGGCACACCCAAAGCAACCTGGGTGGAACACAGGATTTCAGTTTAAATGTACCACTTAGCCTTCCAGTGCCAGCCATAGGAAAGCACCCTCACACACAGGTTTTTGCACCAAAATTTTCTCTAGGAACAAAATCTGAGAGACAAGCATCAGGAGTCCCTAAGCCAAGCAGACAAATCTGAGCCAGCAGGTAAATAATATATTGCAGTCACCTTTGTCCTGTTATTTTAATGCATGCACATGCAGACACGCACAAAGTTTCATAAGCCCTGCATATGCACGTCTCAATCAAGTATCATTTATATGTACTATCTTCCACTGAAATCAAACCTCTGAGACTGCCGAAGCCAGGAAACATGTTGTGTGCTCAGAAAGAAGTATCGTGTATAGTCTGTCAAACCTCTGGGGTTTCTTGACTGTGTATAGACTGCTTGGGGGGACCCAGATCTGCAGCTGTCCTTTCTAATGTGCAACCTAAAGTCAAGACAAGGCTGGCAGGAGGAGAATATAGGACACAACTGACAGGTTTTAGCCCACATATTTTAATGCTAATGCACTTCTGTAACTGCCTAATAAGCATGGCCAAAATTACTATAGGTCTGTGTGGGAATACCATCTTTATGGCATGCGTATACCATAGGCCCAACTCTTCATTGAATCAGATTTCTATAAACCACTGCAGTAAATTTGGACTTTCACCTGTACCACATCCCACTTTCCCAATGTAGGCAATTCTGGCAGTCTCACTACTCTGTAGGTAAGGAAGCACTCTTACCCCCACGTGAGAGACAGCACGAAGGGACAAAGGCTAGAAATGAAGCTGGAAGAGTCTTCTCTTTCTTACCTCATGCATTAGGTAACTCGCCTGACACCAGCCAGACTGGCAGCATCTAGAGCAGAAAATCAAGCCAGTGAATCAGGGCATGATCAGGGGAGCTCGACCATCCATCCCTCTGGCTCTTTGTGTGGTCCCAGGCACAGCTTTGGCCCAGGCCAACCAGCACTCTCCCAAACCATTCCCAGGCACAGTCCAGGAGTTAGCATGGGCCAGGACTGTTCCCAGCAGGTATGTGGCCCCATGGTTTTGGAGGGCAAGAGGGTTTATTTGTCACACCATGGCTTGACAGTGTTACTCAGCCACAAAGCAGAGTGCAGCCCCTGCCCCTGTCCAGTTTATTAGCACAGACATAGCCACATGCCACCCAGGCTCGTGCCCCGGGCTCTGGCCAGTGATCCAGCCAATGTACCTGCCTCTGTTTTGATCAGGACACATCTCTGAGCCAGCCGTGCAAGTCCTCTCCTCCACTTTGTTTCAGTGCAAAGTCAAACTAACTTCAGCTACAGGTGGCTTAAACCATCACATCTGACACCAAAGAGGCTGAGCAGAGACGCGCTGATGCAGCCAGTGCTGCCTCCCAGCTGGGAGCTGAACCTGCACCCAGGAGCAGCACCCTGCTTTGCTCCACCAGCCCAAAGCCCACCGGGTGAGCACCTGGGCACACCTGAGTTGTAGACAAGGGGGAAGATGGTGCTGTGGCTGCCTGTTTCTCTTCTGGAAGGGCTTCGTTTTGACTTCACACCGCAGCCAGCAGAAGAGGTGCCTCACTGGGCTGGCATTGCAGTGGCAGCAGCGGCAGCCCAGCCCCTGGCACATGGCCTCCACAGGACCCTCCTGCCCCAGCCCCAGCACGGTAGTCCTCCTCTCACTGCTCCAGCCAAAGAGGGACTCAGACTTGGCCAAGGGGGTGCAGCAGGCCAGTTGAGGACTTTAATTTCCCAAAGAGGCAGTGCATGAAGACAAGATTGGGCTCAAACACGGGTTAAGCATATGCTACAGACATATCCTCAGCGAGTCTGTGGCCACAGTCATGAAATGAAGCTGGATGTCCTGAGGCCACCAGTCCTCCCTTCCTTAGCCTTGTATTCCTGTGAACATAAACCAGATCTTGCAATGGCAGGAGAGCAGCTGCATTCAGTTAGTTTTCCTTTGATAAAAATGAAAAGACAAGGGTGCCTGCATAGATGATTTGCTGCATTTTACCTCCTGTGTTCTCCGACAGAAAAACCTGACCTCTCAGGAGGCTGCATTAGCAAGCACTCCACCACAGAGGCAGCACCCCCCATTCCTCTTCCACCACCTAGGCAGCTCAGCATCTTCTCTCCACGGTACTGAGCTGAGGAAAGCCATCAGTTTACTGGCAGTGCAGAAACCTGTGCTGTGCATTCTTCTCATTTCCTTTGGAATCCAGTGTTGAGCATTGTCCTGCTTTCTAATGGCATGTGTAAGAGGTTAGAAAGAAAGTTAAAGGATGTTTCTCATATCTACTTAAGAAACATTCAGGTCCTGCTATGTTCCAGCTGAAGGTACTGGCACAGGAGAGAGGTCAGGACTGTTCCAGTGGGGCAATTTCTATGTTCCCAAGCAGGTCAGAAGAGATTGCAGCGAAAAGCAAACATTGCAAAAACCTTTTGCGATGCAAAACTCAACAAACAATTGCAAATTGTTTGAGTTAAAGTGGAGAAATTGCTTGAATGGCTTTTGAACCCTTTTCCTTCTTCCTAATAATGAGCATTTTCTTTTTTGCAAGCATGCTCCTGGAATGAGAAGTCTCATAGTTTGGGGATATGTTCACACTGGGAACATTCACGTGACCTTTCAGATCACATTCCTCCTATTTATAAGAGTATTAGTCATCCACTTAGAGAGCAGAACTAATACCATGTTTGTTAAATGACTAAATGTGCGCTATGAATAACCAGTGGTGGGTACTTAAAACCACAGTTACATCCAAGAGCGCACAGAGAATCCATAGGTAGCACATGCTTAGACAAAGCACACATAATACTACCGCAAGTAAAACACATTTGAAAGACAGTTTGAAGACAGTTCACTCACAGGAAGAGAGGGCTAAATTCATTAGACAGATTATTTTCCAGAGTTCACCTAGTTATTTAGACATGTAGGATAGCTGGCAAGAGTGCCTGACAGCTGAAGACTTAAATTTGAAAAAAGTCCAGGCAGAACTGTAAGACGAAGAGGATGGAGCACAACTCCACTGGAGCTTGGCCATTACGCTACACAGAATATGTCAGGAGCCTTGTACTACAAGTTTGCAACTTTGTCACTGGCAAAACATGAGGTTTAGGAGCTCTGAGTAATGCCTAACTTGTTAACTAACATGTTGCTCAACTTAGCTTCAGGGAAAGCACAATACAAGCCATGTGCGTTATTAGCCCCAACACGTTTGTGAGTCCCAGCCAGAAACATGAGTAAACTTTCCGTGCCTCAGATCTTCAGTGCCTCTAGCAAACTGCCACAAGCAGTATCAGTTCCTGGGTCAGGAAAAATGGTACTTCCTAGGTGCTGAGGACTTCCCTGCTCTGCATGCAGTAATATCAGCGCTTTGGGAAGCGTTTAGCAGGATGAGATAGATGTCGTCAGTGCTCTCAGACCATTTTGGTGAAACCATAGGAGTGCACGTATCTGGCAGGAGAAAATCTGGAGGAGAAGAGAGGAAGAGTGAAGGACAAAAAGGTGGGTGGAACAGGAAGAAGGAAAGTATAGACAGCAGCATGAGAAAAGAAAAGACACAGCAGGCTATGTGCCCCTCTATAAAAGAAACACAGAAGCAGTCTGGGCTGCATGAGCTGCACATTTCTGACAGCAGGAAAAAATGGAAGTGGGAACAGCAGTGCAAAGAATTTATGAGAGTTTGGAAGAATGATGTGCAAATTATGGGCTGGAGCACCTGCCCCTCAGTTTAGCATTAAAGTCCAACGATGTGCTTCTTCCACACTGCACAGGATGGCACTGGGGGGACACCGGGATGCCTGGCTGCACTACACCTTTGGCCAAGCTCTCTTAGGGTGAGGAAGAACATTATCAGCAGGAGGTGCCTGGCTGCAGTCACGTGGCAGCACCAGGGAGCTGCCCGCTGCCAGCAAACCTCTCTAGCGTCAGCATGACCAGAGGGAGAGAAGCACCACGCCAGAGGCCAGGACTGAAAGGTTCAGTGACAAGGTGGCAGCTAAAGGTGCAAATACCACTTCCTCATTGCAGCCTCCATGAATGGTCCTGCCTGTGCAATACAGAGGATGTTTTGAATGGCAGAGCACAGGCAGTGAATCATCTTATAATCACTGCTGGTGTGTCCCAGCCTCCATGTATCATCAAGCCTTCCTTTGGGTCAAGTAATCATTTGAGTCTGAATCATCGCTGCACAGGTTTCTCCTAGCGCAGGCTGGCACGGTCAGTGAGCAGAGCTAATTGAATGTGCTCTCACCGTTTCACCCATGATCCAGGAGGGCCTGCAAGGCTGGTGCTTGCAGCTTTGCCATACAGGCCCTGGCAGCACAGAGGGTTCCCGCAGACCACGCAGTCTGCAAAGTCCTACACAAATATCAGGCAGCAAATTGTTAACCATGTAAGTTATCAGTGTTTCCTTAAAAACTCCTCATAGGTCAAAGGGTCAGCACTTTCCCGGGCTAGCACAGCATTGGTACCAAGCTAGGGCTTCCAAATCATAGAATAACTGAGGCTGAAGGGCCCTCAGGAGGTCACATGGTCCGAGACCCCTAAAAAGCCAGGTTTGAATGCCCCCCTCCTTGTCCTCAGTCTGAGCCGCCAGCACAGAGGAAAGGGAAACCCCGCACAAGCCAAGGAGGACCTGTGCTGGTGGGGCCCAGCTGAGATCAAACGGGTAAGGAGAGCCCATGAAGGGACAGTCCAGCAACATCAAGCAGTACCAGAGGGCCACAGGAGAGACAGGGTAAACTGAGGGAAAGACCAGCAAAACCAGCGGGGGACAGAGAGAGGGAGATGGCATGCTTGCTTCCTCTGCTGCCAAGACGGAGGCAGAGAGGGTGGTGTGGAGGCATTTCTCCTGCCACCCAGTTTGCTGCACGTGCAAAGGAGCCACCTCCTGACACTACGGAGGCAAAGTAAGAGCCAAGGTCGCAGCAGCTGGAAGAGGGAGCAGAGTCCTGGCTCCACCCTGCCTGCACAACGCTTCCTTCCCGGGCCTTGAGAGGGGTGGAGGGAAGGGGGCAACCCTCATTCCTCTGCAGGCCAGATGGGGGAAGGACTCACCAGGTCTCACCCCCACCCTGTCACGAATATCAAATAATAATAGTATTTAGCACGTCCATAATTACCTTTGCACTCCGGTATCACAGATACAGCTGAATTGGAAGTCATTAAGATCATTATAACGAGCTTCAGTGGATCCTTTCAGTCAGAGGCATTATTTAGCCGGCCCTCATTTTCATGGTTACATCTGAATAAGCACTCTGCATTGAGGTGAGGTTCACTGATGAGACACTTCGGCATAAAGGCAGTCTCCTACTTGCAAAGGCAGAATAAGTGTCATTATGCATCGTGTTTCACCAGACTTCAAAATGCCAAGGAAGGTAAGTCAGATTATAGCTGACTCCACCTTCAACTCGTCAGAGTGGCAAAACCCTTGCCATGGACAGGCACCTGGGGAAGGTCTGCCATAGCCTCCTGCACAGGGCAGCCGTTTCTCAGCAGCTGCCATTCTGGAGGCTGCCAACGGTCAATACAAGCAGCCATCACAAGCCCTTACTACAGACGTTGATTCAGCAAGAATTCTCATTAAAGCGGAGGGGGCAGAAGGCCAGCAGCTCTGGGAGCACCTCGCATCGGGAACAGGAGAACCGTGCTGACCTAGGTGTTGGCCAAGACCTGGGCTGCTGGCCTGAGATCAGGCACATGGACGTATGGCTGTGCTGGCCTGGGTACGGCTGCAGCCGGTGAGCAGAACCATGTTCAGAGCCATCTGCAGAACAGAGACCTGCTGGTCCTGGCTCTATTTTCAGCCTTGCTGAAGACTTCTTTTTTTGAGCTTTCAATAAGCAGGAATTAAGTGTCCCTTTAATTGTGGCTACCTCAGTTCCCTGTGCATAAATGCAAATAAAGGCACTTAATTTCTCCCATTTTTGTTTGTCCTTTATGTTTGGGCTGTCAATCCCTTGGGAAAACATCAAGGGCTTCTAGGTGTACCTGTCTTATTAATAATAAAAGTAATGTGCTGGTTTTGTCATTGAAGTAGGAGGAAATGTAGGCACACGGAACAAACACTTGTATTGCAATTTCTTCTGTTTAAAAAAAGAACAAAAAGGTAATAGAGTGTAATACTTTGACCAAGAGCAAAGGTAAAATCACAGCAGCTGACTCAGTGTAACAGCAAGGACTTTAATAGAGTTGGCAACATTTCAGCCTGCCTTCTCAGGAACTCGAACATGGGAATATGTTGAGTAGCCTAACATATCCAAAACACCACCTGAATGAGAAAAAAAAGTCACCGTTGGGCAAAAGCATTATTTTCAGCAGCGAGGAAGTTCTAGTGAAGCACGAGCACAAACTTGTGTTTATTTCTTCATGTTCAGTTACTGTCAACATTACAAATAAACCCAATCAAGGCAGAGAATCTGACCCTGCGCTGCCAGCCCCAAATACAGCTAAAACGCTCTTCTGATGTGTTTGTGACCTAGCTGTTCAATCCATCCTCCAGAAACAGGTAAAACCACAAGACTTGGACAAGACCCAAACAAGCTTCAGCGCAGTTTAGAAATACAGTCAAGACACAAAGCTGCCTCTCTACTTCACAACAAACTGGCTGTTACAAAAAAAAACATTGAGGAGCAATGACATTTCCTGAGCTCTGGCTGTATCTGCAGTGGAAAGGAGTTTCCCATGCCGTTTCCTTAATTAGCACAAATATGCTGACAACCTTCTCCATGCTGAAATCAAGCCATAGGCCACTAAAAAGTTGATCTGTCCACGCATCCAAATCTACCACATGCTGAGCTAACATGTTTCAGTGCCGTAATCAGTACGCAGATTATAACATGGCTTTGTCATGAATCCAGTTGCTGAAACAGACTTTGATGTCCCAATACGAAACCTATTTGTCCTGCAGTCAGCAAATAGGAAAAGTGCCAATATATACATTCGATGTTTTGAAGTGCTGGGATTGTGTGCTGGCATTTATTGGATCATTTTGACCACTACATGAATTTATAATATGACCCAGTCGAATTAGAGAAATAACATGATCTGAAGGCCAGATTCTAAGCTTGCTTAAACAGAAACAAACAGGGAACACCACATTTGGCATCCAGTAATTTACTCTGGTTTCACCATGAAGCGATCAAGGCCACAGCTATCTCTTTACACCGTTCGATCGGAGTTTAGTCCTTGTCAACAGGACAGGTTATAATACAATCATGCAGCAATCAAACAGAAAAGACAGCATGCCAATACAGTAAATAGTGTAGTACTAACCCTAGGGAAAAGTTTACCAACTTTATGGCAGGTAGGGTTTAAGCGTGTGAACCCCAGCCTTGTTCCTCAGACAATCTTTGCTTTGTTGGTAATGCAGCTGGCAGGACTAATTCTAAAAGCAATTTATGCCTGGCCAGCTCATAGCTAATTCTGAGTGAAAGCTGTAACAGCTAAGCTGTTTCCTCCTGGCCCTGGCAGCCAATTTTCTGTGACTGGTTCAGTAAGGTTGCTGCCTGCTGTGCGGACAGGACACTGCAACGTGCCGGTGTAACTGGTCTGACCCCTCCTCCCACGTTTCAGTTGTCCCTACAGTAGTGCATCCCACGGTATGCTGCACCATGGGCTGCTGCTCTTGGTATGCATCTTCCAGGAATTCACCTCCGTCATTACTGGCCTGTGGCATCACTGCCTACATTTTCCCAGAATCGCTTGGCACCAATGTAACTGGACAGCATGGCAGGTAGCCCTGCCAGCATAGCTGCTGCTTGGAAAATCTGCCCTGTGGACGTAAGCTGAGCATCTCACCGGTTACCCGCTATAATTCTTTCAGCTGGATACAAGGTCACAGTTGTGAGAGTAACAAGAATGTGTCTTTGATGACATTGACATAAATTACCTGTAGTTTCTTGCCAAAAAAAAAAAATAAAAAAAAAAAATGCCAGAAAGTGATGCCCCATGAAGAACAAATTAGATCCCATTTTGTGTCCCTTCACCTGTAGAGAAAGGCTTGAATGTCAATGAATTCTGCGCCTGCGACTGTCACCCAGCCCAAAAATCAGTGAAACCAGGCTGACAGCTACGTTCATAACTTTCTCATTGAGTTGTTTTCTTTCCTGAATTTTATTTTGGCCCATTTATTTATTCATTTCCATAATTGCCCTTCAATACCACACAGCAGCTTTAAGACACAAATACCTTGTCACCAGACACACCAAATTTTCCTTAGGCACTGACAGTAAAATCACACCCTCCAAATCTATCGGGACTGCACGGGGCTCCTCCCGAGCTGGTGGGGCCAGAGGGTGAACTCAGCCGAGGGCTGGTCCTGGGAGGTCCCAAGGAGGCACTTGAAACTGCCCTTGGGCTCCATTTGAGGTACAGGCAACCGAACCGTCATAGGGGCAGCTGGACAATTCAGTGGCTGCCTGGGGAAAGGAGACAGCTGTCCCTGCCTGCTTGTAGAACAACAAGCAACAGCAAAGGTGCCTCCTCCTGCTCGGACTGCACCCTGAACCCTTGTTGCCATCAAACAGCCTTACTCCCCCAGGGAGAAGGGGAGGGCTGGAGTGAAAGTAAGTCTGACCTTCCTGGAAGGATGGACTTATTGATGCTGTGCTGGGCTGCAACCTGAAACCGCTGGGCCTGGAGAGAGGGAATTACCAAGCCAAGCCCGGCATGATTCAGTAATGCAATCTAAGCCCCACACAGCTTCCTCTTCCTAACCCCATTCCTCCTCTCTGAAAGACACTCTGCATGCTTTAGCCAAATGGAAGCAGCGATCTCTAGACACCGAGAGAGCTTGCCAATGCCAGGCTTTGCACCAGCACAAGCCAGAGGGACGTAAGTCAGATAAGGTGCAGGTAGGCAACTCGTTCAGGAAGGTTTCCCCCAAGTTCCCCATTGTGCTCAAGCGGCGGCAAAAATACCATCCACCTAGAGACTGACACACCTTTGCCTCCCACTGACCTCAGTATAAAACGCATACCTGGAGAACAGAACCCCACAAGCCTGGCCTCATTTACACTGGTTTTACACAGCTGCCTCCTTGGGAAATACCCCATTTTTACATAGGTGTTCCCAAGATAAAACCTGGCTCAGCCAGCGCCTCTGAGCACCACTGATGTCTAGGTCTTCCTTCACCGTCAAAAAGCCAACCTCAACATGGTTAGAAAGCTGCTTTTCCTCTCCTCCAGTTACTTACCATTGAAGATACAGCTTAAGAAACTCACAAGCAGGAGGGCACAGGCTGTGTGAACCCTTCACTAAACACATGAGCAAGCACCATGCAACCTGCAGTCCCACAGCTGCTGGGCCCTGACCAGGAGGTACCACCAACACCAGGGAAGGTTTCCACAGTCCCCCTTCTCTGGGGGTTTCTGGTGCACTGTCATGGCTGAGCTGCTGGCTTAGGATGTCAAAGTCCTCCCTGCTGGAAGTGACAGCACCACTGTCAGCATATACTGCACTTGAGCTGGCATTGGTTGCTTCCTATTTTCTAGCCCGCGCCATGGCAGCTTAAAAGAAGTTTTGGCCTATGCCTTGTTGACCAACTCAGCTCAGAAAAAAAAACAGGTTCTCGTTTGCTGACCAAAGGCCAACAGGCCTGACCCCACTCATTAGCTGTCCAGGCGATTCTGCCAAGAATTAGAGTGCTAAAGCAGAAAATGCCCAAGACCAATGGCTTGAGAGCAGTCTGGCCCCATTTCTCGCCCCAAAGGCAAGACTGTGACCAGTGAACATACCACAGCACGTTACAGAGAAGAAATCTTCTCCATCCCAGACATCGTAAAATATTGTACTATGGTACAAGCTGGAGCAAGGATGTGGTGCAGAAGTCCCAGACAGCCTTGGAGGCAGAATTACTCATTTATTTATCACAAAACTCAAATGAAGTTTTGCTACTTACATTGCTATAGGGCAAGGAGGGGAGAGAGACAGACTTTTTACATTTCCAGAAGACTTGTTTCAGCAACCGATTACATATGGGGACAGGATTCTCCAAACTACCCTTAGCTCAAGAATACGAAATCCTACCTCCCCATATATCATTAGTTCGCTAGCCACCTAGTCAGGTGCTATTTAAAGCTTTAAATGCTTCTTGGCTGGTTCTCTGCATTGCCCTCTGCCCTGCCATACAGAACAAGACCCTCGCTTTGGGAAATCATTTTTCATCAAAGTTGACTGAGCTGGCTCTACCCTTCCCCCAGAGATCAGGTGTGTCTACAGCCATGGTCTTGAATTAACAAGATGTCAAAGAAATAAGTAGCTTACACAGGTGGAATTAGGTAGAGATAATAGAAATAAACACCAGCTCAATATTTGAGGAGTTTCTGTGCACTGTTTCACTTGTGTCTACTAGCCCACAGGTGCCCTGCAAGCTAAGGATACTTCAGCTGACTTGTTTTTTCATGCCACCCTCACATGTTTCTAAAAGCATCTCTCCTTTTGATCACATGGCAGCAGGTACCGACTTGCTTACACACAGAGCAGTGTTACTAGTGACTGTGCTAAACACATGCTGCACAGGTGAGTCCTGCAATATTGTCTGTGGCTATAGAGACATCACCCCACCCACACTGTCACATTTTTCTCATCATAACCCCAGGTACGGCGCTACGCAATGCCTGGCCGCTTTCAGATGAAAGCTTGCTCCTTCCTCTCCTCCACCCCTCTGAGCTCAGCAATCAGGAATACAGAGGAAAACTCCTGGCCATTTGTGCTTGGGATGAGCAAACAACCAGCCCACACTCTGTCCGGCGGCGTGAATGCCAGGTTACATGAGGACATGCCAACAGAGCCCACATACCGCTGCTGGGTTACGAGCACTTCTGATCCGACTGACTGTGCTCAGGAGACTGAAATATAAACAGCACTTTTCTGGGAGGAGCAGCTCCCCCATCTTAGTCACAGGTTAAAATAAATAAATAAACAAAGCCATACTAATCTCCCAGTTGGCCTGCTCGCCGCCATGTGACTGGCGTCAGCCTTCGCCCCAAGATGGAACATGGACCCAAAGGCTGGGTCCCAGCTTCGCAGTGCTCCAATGGCACACACGGGACGGGCAGCAGCCCCTAGCTGGGATGGTGTGGACCTCAGCTTGCGGCGTAAGGGAACACCCACCTGGCAGACAGCAGAGCCCAGCTGCACACCACCTGCTCCCGGCTCCATCACACTTACATAAGGGAAATACTGAGGGGGCCAGGACACATTTAACCCAGAAATCCTCACGTGACCACATGGATCCGAAGTGAAGCAGAGCAGACCCGGATCTGCTTTCCATCCCACACGGAGCCACATCTGGGAAGCAAAGCAAACAGGCCAGTGTGCAGCAGGGGCCTGAGGAGGCTGGGGAGCAGAAGGACTAAGGCAGTAGTCGCCTCTTCCCCCATCCTTGGTGAGCAAGGATAGCTGTGCTGGGAGCCAAGAGGGGACACTGGGGCAGGGTCAGTCTAGACTCGCTCCGTTTCTTGTCCTCCTTCCCACAGCATCTGCTGCTGGCCCCTGTCAGAGGCAGGATAAAGAGCTAAGTGGACCTCACATCTGGCGTGGCGCAGCGCAGCCTTTTGTATTCCCCTGCCTTGTGAGCTGCAAGTCTGGCCAAAGCTCCCGTGTGTGCATGAAAGACATTCCCAGCATTAAATATATTCCTCCTCTTTATCCAAACTAGAAACAGCTTCTCAGCCTACAACATCACCAGGCTATGTTAAACACCTAAGTATAATCAGGAATGCAGCTGGAGGTCTAAGCATGGGCTGAGCAACCACAAACGTACATTCTAACAGGAACTATCCCAATGGGCTCCAAGAGCTATGTGCAGTATATCTGCCGGTTGCTAATTATATTTACTGGTGGTGGTTGTGGTTTTTTGTTGGTTTTTTTTTTTTAAGCTGAAGATGAGTCAGAAAAAGAAAAAAGTCCTTTATTGTTGTGGAAGCAGAAGGATGTCTCCTGAGGGTGTGTGTAATGCACTACTGTCACGGCATGACAATGGAAAAACTGACTGCTGAGCCAACCAAACCCCCATAAATACCTAATGATATCTCTCCTGGCCCAGATTTCCTACAAGTCGGTGCCTGAACTGCATACGAAATGACAATCGATATTAAAGAATCTCTCTCTCAACAGAGCCAGAATTTAAGAGCCCAGCTGAGCATTATATTCCAGTTCATACAGAAAGATCCTTTTAAAGGTCTGTCACAATAACTTAAAGGTGGTGATCCGGCAAAAAAAATACTAGGCCTCTCCTCACCCTCTCCCCCACACCTCCCACCATTAGCACAAAGAACAGCTGGCTTCAATGAACAGGCATCGTTATTTATTACAACACGGTGACACAAACAACACATGCTTAGGGACATTATTGGGTCTGCATTCACGTGGGACAAGAACAAGATCTTGCTGCTGTTGCTGCTGCTTCTTCTTCTCCTGCTCCTGGCTTGGGTAGCTCCACCGCCTTGTGTACTCGGCCGGGGAGGCGGCGGTGCCAAGCACCTGGCCCAGTTACAGGTATGCACACAGGGACAGGGAGCCCGTTGTGAGAAAACCCGGCCTTAGCAAATTTCTCTGGCCGTCAGCCAGCCTCCGCGCGTTGGGCAAGTGACTCTCCCTGGCCGCGGTTACATCAGTCACCACCACCTCCCTCAATGTCATGGCACGGGAAGCGGCTGCCAGGGGAGAGAGAGAGGGAGGGAGGGAGGGAGGGAGGGAGGCAGTCGCTGGTTTTTGAAACGGGCAGTCCAGAAAACATTACAACACCCTCGCCGGTTTCCAGTGGGTTTGCTCAGTTCCTCCCTTCCCGTGAAGACCACACAGGCTTCGCGAGGGCGTTTCGCCCTGCCGCAGAAAGGCGGTCTCTGGGGCCTGCCGCTCCTGGCAGCCGCTCCGCAGCGGAGTGATTCCCCCAGCTTCCTCCAGACGCTCTCCCAGTTTACACCGAGGGCCAGGACAAACTCAAAAGCTGATATTTAGGGGGGGAAAACATAACTTATTTTCTTATTTTTGGTTGGTTGAGTTTTTTTGCAGAGGGAGATTCTCCATGCTGCTCGGCCCCCAGCACCAGGGGGAGGCAGGGTTGGAAGAGGCCGAGAAGCCCCTCAGAGCCCCGCTCCCTCCCTCACCTGCCTGCTCTGGTCCCTCGCCCTGCCGGCCTCGCACCCCCCTGGCACACACCACCCAAGGTGGCCCTGGTGGGACACCACTACCTGCTGCCCTCCCGGCCATGGGGGCGCAGGCCCCAGCCCCGCCAGGCCTGCCAGCCCTGGCGCGCTGCACCTGGGAGGAGGCGGCTGGGGCGCCGCTGCGGGGGCCGGCAGCCCGACCCCGCTTTGGCTGCCGCCCCGTGTAAATCTAGAGCCACCCCCCACACACAGCGACCGGGCATTGGTTTTGTGTGAGGGGACGGAGCAGACCCGGAGAAGGGATAGCACTTCAGCCATCTGGGGCCCGGTGTAAGCACAGTCACTGTATAAAAGCGAGCAAAACTGGCAAACAGAAATATTGCTCCTGGCATGCGAGTACTTCCATATTGATTCAACGCTTAAAAACGCACTGAAGCGAGGACGCCCTTTCTTCAAACCCTGCATCAAATTCACTTTTGCTCTTGGCAACCTGCTGTCTCCTCACCCCTCAGCTCCTTCACCCTGGCAGCAGCAGCACCTTCCTACAGCGGCCTCCCAGCCCTCCATCGCCGGCCTCCGCGCTGCCTCCCCTCACGCCCGCCTCTGCTTTGCCTCCTGCCTCAAAGCCCTTCTAGAGGAGGAGCTGAAATTTCTGCAACCACCGTCCTGCAACCCATCCCACCCCACGGGTGGGAGCAGGGAGGAAGGGTTGCTGCAGACCCCACGGGGAAGCCTTCGCCGGGGGCTGCGTGCCTGCCCCCTCAGCCTGCCTCCCCCCGGGCAGGAGCCCATGGAGGCGGGCAAGCTGGCCAGATCCGGGCAGCTTTTCTGCAGTCAGAGGCTCTGGAAGGATTATTTGGCTGCAACGTATCATATGACTTTGTTCTTAGAGTTACATTTTAACTGAGAAAGTTTAACAAGTATGACTTATGGGCTTCTAAAATTGGCAGCAGAAAAATGAGCTGAGGAAGTCATGGAAAAAAACCACAAGCGAGGCCATTCCATGTTATGCACAGTTTCTGGGCTCTTTTTCCAATCTTCTGGTTTTTTGGATGGTGGAAAATATTTTCCAGCTACACAGGCCTGGCCTCACTGAGTACGTATTTATGCCAAGTTTATAAAAAGCAGCTGCAGACAGGGTTGAATGAAAGGATTACACTGCTGTCTGTCTTCCAGAAGGTGCTTCAGTTCACACCCTGTCCCACAGTGCAAGGCTCGTTTCTCAAATCTCCGTGAATTTATGTAAAGAGGTACAAAATCTGAACCGCATAATCAAACAGCTATGGCTGTGCATGCAAACGGGCAGGCACGCCTGCACATCTAGCTAGCTGGCTAGCCAGCAGCAGCTCATAGCCACTGCTAATGCCAGCTTTTAGCGCTTGAAGTTTGCTACCATTCCTCCAGCCTCTCCCCACCCTACAGCCCGGTCCATCTTCCATGAACACAACGACGGGGAACAGGCTTTCAGGGTCGAGACCCCGCGCTCAGCGTAACTCTGCTGCCTGTTTCACGTATACCTGCTCTCCAGCTGCTCCCACTGAAATTCAGGCTTCACCAAGCTCACGTACTCTCAGGCTGCCAGGCTTTAAGGCTAGAAGGGATCGCTGTAAGCGTGCAGCCTGACCTCCTCGGCAGCACACTGCCACTGAATTTCAATCAGGAACCTGGGCGGCAGAGGCATAACCTTAATTTTCAGCCATGTCTTGTCACAGCCTTGGCCTGATACACTAGTCACAAGAGGAGAGTCACAAATAATTATTCACTCTCCTAAACAGAATAGCTACAGGGGGTGCAGGGAGGACACAGACTGAAAGTAAATGGATATGAAAAGGTAAGGTAGGTGGTAAGCTGCAGATTGTGCATTACAGATCTGTGCCCTGCTGTTTTTGCAGTTGAGTATCTTAGAATAACAGTACTGAGAATGACAGTGTTACATCAGGAATATCGGTCAAGACAATATTTCCTGGCAATTGTTTGAGAAATGCTTTTCTCACAGCTAATTGCTCCCAAGAGGCTGTGTTTTCTCTGTTTTTGGAAGGAGAGCGATTAAGAAAGAAGGTTTTTAAACCTCTACACCCTGCTGCGGGACAAAGAACTGGCGGGGGGGGTGTGGGGGGTGAGAAGGAAAAAAGAAAGAAAAGAAAAAGGCACAACAGCTGTAATGTTCTATGAAATGATTTTGTTCTGTTCTCTTGCCGGGGTGGTGGGTGCAATCATCAGTTTGGCAGAGATAAATACAGAAAAAGCAAGAAATTTTACAGGAAAGAAAAGGGGAGTCCCAGCTGCAGGAGTACCACATTGCCATCTAGTGGCAGCGGCTCTGCGAAGCCAAAACCCAGGGGGCTCCACGGGCTCCCCCTGCCTCCCCTCGCCGGTGCCTGGCCCGGGGCTACCTCAACGTGGGGCCCAGTTTCCTCCCAGTGCTTTTCACAACCCAGCTTGACAACTGCGAACCCGCTTGCTCTATAAAAGACAGGTGTAGGAAAGCAAGGGGAAAAGGGAAAAATTCCACCAAAAGTAAGTTTAAGATAAACCTGGCTTTGCTGGGAAAAGCTGGCGCTGACACTGAGATCTGCAGATTCCCGTCTTTCGCTGCTGCTGCACACAAAGCTGCCACAGCCTCGGCATGTTCTGCGATTGCCATACGGATGTCTACGGCAAAATGAAGGGCTGCTGACAGGCGCAGTGAATGCTACCTGGTCCCAAGGAGACAGGGTTGAACCTAGAGCTGATGCCCATTCCCAATCCTGTCGGACCAAATGCCTCAGTACCTGTGTGCCCAGATGCTATCTGCGGTGCCACTCTTGAAAATATAACTCCGCTATGTGGCTCTGCGATGACACGTTTCCTTTGTATTCCAAAAAGAATACAAATGTTAACCTTTCCACACTTAAAAAAAGAAACGTCAAAATGTTAAGCCCCTTAGCAAAAGGCAGGCACTCCACCTTTGGAAGACACCCAGCAAAGGGCAGCGAATTAATTATTTTGTATGACCTTCACACAGCAAGTTAAAAAGAAAAAAAGAGCTTTGGTGTATGTGAATCCTGACGTTCACTGAAGGATGTTAAACTGGAAGGTCCTGACTGCAGCAGACTTCTGTTTAGCCAGAAAACACCACCACTCCCAGTGCCTGAACTCTGCCAGAAGAGACCACCATTTTGGGAAGCAGTGGAAGAAGCCTTGCATCAGGCATCCACGACTGCCCACCAAGATCTGCGTCGTGGCAAAGTGCTCTCTGTTCTTGCGCTTCCCACTGGAAATAAATGGCCACTCTCACACCTTATGGGCAATGAAAGGTGAGTAGCAGAAGACTGCATTTGGCCCTGGTGCAAAGGACAGTATGTCTAGCTAACCATTAGCTCTGTGTCTTCAGTCCCTGAGTCCTGTGAAGCTTCACAAGAGCACAGCTGTACTGCATGTGCCCTGAACAGCCATGTCAACAAGGCTGATATTCTTTGAGATCAGAAAAAATAATGCCATGTTCCAAGAAGAAAGGAAAATGCAGTTAAGTTCCCAAAATGAAGATAATCAACGCTGCTCCAATGAATCAGTCTCGCAGCAGCATTTCTTCAAAACCCCAGAGTGATGACCTCTACAAATAGTTTGGTGACTACAAATACTATGATGACCTACCAATACTTTGAATTTAAAAAATCCCTGCTGCATCAATCAACAACAAAGCTTGTGTCGTCATCCCCTGAGACCAAGCACACAACACCTGCAACATTAGCAGGAGCTGAAGAGGTAAAATGTGAACAGTAAGATTAAAAAATGCCGAAAGGCCATGAAGGATCCTGAGTCTGAGCCATTGCTGGTTCTGTCAGACTGCAATCTGTTTCTTAATTTTTTTTCTTGAAGAACAGGGTGAGACCACTGTTTGTATTGAAAATGCGCGTCCAAGGTAGAAGACAACCATCTGTGAAATGGTCTACAGTCTAATGACAAATATCATCAGGCCTGCCGAAAAATTTTGAGGGCAACCCAGCACAGAAAACACTGCTCCTGACCTTGGCAGAGTCTCATAACAAACACTATCCATCCTGGAAACAACCAAAATGAAGGGAGAGATTCTACACAGGAGCCAATTGTTTTCCCTGCTTCACATTTTATGACAAAAAGCATGGGGAGAGCACTGCCCCAGTATCAATACATTCCATCCTAGGGTCTCTGTGCCCTTTAGAAAACCAACTTAACTTCTCAGCACTTACTTCTACGGTTGCCCAGAGAAGCCAAGGTGCCCAAGTGGTTAGCTCAAGCTCCCACTAAGAACCTGACAGTCTGTTGGTTCTTAAGAGTGGTGGGACACACCAGACTGATCATCTGGCCTTCTGCACACATGACTACCATACAGCCGCTCCTTCCAGACATAGCCTCCTCTCCTTACCCGATACCGGCTGCAAAGCAGAAAAAGGAGGATAAGGCCATCCTGGTCAACACATAACATCTGCTCTAACCACGAGGACTTAGAGCGACAGAAGCAAGCTTCAGAAGGCTGCATTGTTTTTAAGGATGGGTCAACTGTCCAAAACGGGGCTACAACTTTCTCTCAGTGAAGTGCCTCTCCGGTTTTCAACCATTTTATCAGGTTGTCATGTATTCACAGCTTGCAATCCAGCATCTAGGATGGATGCTGACTCACTGCATTGCTTTCTAAGCTGTTTGCCTTATTTATGCCAGCTTAATACCTATGTCCCAGCTTTTCTATTTGCATGATGGTGTCACTGAATTTCAGACACTATGGTGTAGGCTGATTACTAAGTTTTGACAGAACAGTCAGGAGTTCCTTTTAAAGTTGCTATCAAACAGCAAGCCAGATTTCTGAGACTGTTTCTTACATTTACAATGCAGAAGCCACTTATGAATGGCAGGACTGCCAGCAGAGTAATTAACCCAATGCTCAACAGTTCAGGTTATTTGATTTCAGTTTGGGGGGCAGTTGTGCTTCAAATCTTTTCAATTACAGTGTCCTTAATGCCTTTTTTTTTCTTCTTCTTTTGGTAGGTTTCATGATTTATAAGTAGGTCTATGGTTGGTTGAGGTCTGATTTTTCCTGGTGATACTAGTAGCTAGCACTGATTAGCCAACCACTCTAAAAATAATGTGATGTAGAAAAGGAGCAAGCTGTAAAGCTTCATACATAATTCAGATACACAAAACACCCACCCAGTAACTACCAAAACAATCATACTACCCTAAACCTTACCTTCTCCCTTCCTGTGTCACTGTCCCAATGTCCTGCTCTTGACTGCTTAGGTTTCCATGAGGAAAGGACCATGCAGAGTAAATGACAGGATCAGGACCGCAGGATGTGAGCTCGCAGAAGTAGAGGCTTCATCTTGACAGATTCTTCAGAGTGCCACACACATCTCTGCTGATACAGAAGTAATAATAATAGTTTCATGCTAAGAATTCTGCCAGTGCCAATGGCCAGTAGATAACATCCCTACAGAGAAGTAAAAAAGTGTCCTTAGTTCTGTCAGACATCTTCTAACATAAGCCAAGGGGCCTGATGTTAAAGCTCAGGACTTCAGATGGAGGAATACAAGCAAACGAAATGTAAGTCAAATAGCAGCACCTCATGGTTATGCAAATTCAGCCAAGTGTCACTGTAGCAAACACCAAACTAGAAGACGTCAATAAACATGGAGGCCACAACCTGGGGTCACATGGGGCTTCTCTTCTTTATATAGGCAAAAGTTTGCACCTCCTTAATTGTAGGAGTTGGTAGTCTTCACTGCAGTAACTTACAGGACCAAGCATTTAAATTATACTAGGTCAATGTGTGGTGAAAATAAAGTTCCGTCAAAACCAGACTGTTCCCACAAATAATGAGATACTGCTATGAATTGATTAGGCATGTACTATCAATTAAAAACACCAGAGGAGAGTTTCTCAAAGAACATGCTTGCTCAAGAATCCCTTTTCTCCATTTCTCCATTTAATTAGTCATTGCATTATAATTAACAAATTCATGCAATAATCATTGTCATTTTAATCATCAAAGCTGAATGTACATTCCTTCTCATTAAATAATATTAAAAACAACAAAAGATGCTAACCAGGTTGTTTCAGAGCTCCAGGAAATGCTCTTTTACATACAAGCCAAAACAGGCAAAGATTGGTTTGTTACAGCAAATTTCTGTATCTTCCAGGCTATCTTACAGGGTGTAACATATCCCGATTGACCCAAGGAAGGAGGAGAAGCATGGTTTGCAGACACAGCATCTTTTATTAAACAGCTCTCTTTCTCTTATTTGCCATGTTATAGGCAGACTTTGAAGGATTTCTTACTAACAGGTTGAACGTTTGGAAAAATGCTGATCGACAGCTACAAGGGCTGAAACCTTCCAGTGACTTGTTTGGCATAAACATACGCTTTCGTCCTGCAAACACAGCCCAGGAAGCAGAGGAAAACCACTTCTGAGGTGCAGGAGTTGTTAAGATTCGGTTTCAAGCCAGGGTGCCACTATGATACAAGCACCTGCCTCCAAGGCATGAGAGAGACCCCCACCAGCTCACCTCACATCAGCTACAGGATTGCAACAGGGTGAATCCATTTTGCCACCCTAAGGTGAAATTCAACCAGCAACAAAAGTGCATCCTGTCACCAACCTGTAACATCTTGCCTCTTTTTTTGTTGTTCTTGGCCCTCCCCACACAGGCCATCACAGTCAGAGTCCAACTCCAGGCAAGAGTCTCAAGATGCAGATTTCTTTTCCACCCCTACTGCAGTTAACAGGTGCTCTCCTTTCAGTCCAGCTAGCAAAGGTCATCCAGAAAAATCACAGCTGGGCAGGGAAAAAAATTTCTCTTGCATGCCTGGCAATGAGATTCGGTTGCATTTTTTTGCAGAGTTTAAGTTGTACAAAGCAGCTGGCTTATCTATATACCTGGTTTGTGTTGAGGACAAAGAGAAAGAAAAGGGAAATTCTTCTAATCGTGTCAACACAACAAACCAAACACAAAGGATTTAAAAAGCCAAAATTAGGTATCGGTAGAAACACATGCCACTGCTGCCCCACTGATCCTGTCTTACTACATCGTACCAAATTTGTCTAGACAAAATGCTGCATTGCATCACCTCACCAGACAGGAAAAATCTAAAAATTAGGATTTTGCAGGATGAGCTTGCACAGAACGTGTGTGCAAAACTGCCCTCTGCTGTTTATATTAAGGCCTGCTCAAATAAACGTTAGCATGACCAGATCAGCTTTTAGTTGTAAGGGTCCAAGTTACGAAGAGGCAGAACCATCTGACTTCAGCCGTTTTCTGCCTCCGTGCACAGCAGAAATTTCATACATGAAAGCCACTCATAACTGTTTTGCAGCACGGACCATCTGGCCAGAACCGCACGCTGTAGCAACGCTGTGCTAGCTGCAACAACACTCCACTCGGCAACTGTTACACAGTGGGTGAGCACCCACGGACATCCTCTCACCCCAAAGATGAGTCAGGAACATCCTCAGGGTGTAAGGGAAATGATGGTAACGGTGAGCCAGCACCGCAGGAGGACACACATCTGTCAACCCATTCAGTGAAGGCCTGACCTTTACAAAACAGGAACTGGAACTGCATGGCTGGAGTCAAACGCTTCTAGCACAGAGGCCTTTTAAAAGTTGATGATGATTAGGTTACAGCAGCGATCAGAAAACAGGGTAGTGACCTTACCAAAAGATGTCCAGTAAATACTCTGGAAAACCAGCATCTGTAAGCCAGTACTGCAGGGAAAGAAGTGAGAACCTGGATTTTCTTTCCAGGAACAACTGGAAACCACTGTACTTTGAAAAAGCTGTGCATTATCTAGCACCAGTATGCTGGACAGTTTGGTACAAAACATCACAGAAGGGTTTTCTATGTTTTCCACAGCTTCACTCACACATTCATACACAGGACGTGGCTAATTCTGCCCTCCGAGAACAGCACCAGACGTCCACATCTTCTTTGGGAAGCTCTGTTTTGGTACAAATGTGGAAAACGAGTGCTGTTACCCACACCAGAAGCTCAGCTTCTGCAGTGCCTCTGAGGAAAGCCAGCCCAGTCCTCGTAAATGAAACACAACTTTCAGCTCTTTGCAACAGGCTTTTGGGCAGTACATAATGGAGACCATAAGCTATACTGGTCAGTGCAAACACACAAATTAAAAACCAAACGAAGACTTGAGTACAACAGATGCCTTGAAGATTATTTTTTTTCCCCTCACATCAGCCCTTTTCATATCCGTATGTTTAAAAAGGCAGAAGTATGGGTGTACAGTGCAACATGTCTCTGAAATATTCGCTAAAAGCACTTAAGTGACCACTTCAAAGATTCCCTTGAAGTTTAACTCATGTTAATTTTAACACAACCGTCATGTAGGGCCACTGTTCAGCCTAAGGGACTTCAAACACACCATCAACAGATGTACAAATGAAACTCTGTTAGAAAGATTCTTCTGGGTGCATAAATAGCTGGAGCTTTACTTTGATGACGGCTGGCTGTCCTCCTACACAGCAGGGCTGGGACTTCTCCATTTTTCAAGTTAAGGGCAACAATAATATTCTGTCGTCCCCCAGGGTAAGGAAATTAGTGCCAGATGATTCAGTGTGTGCCTGATCACTCTGGTTTTGGATTCAATTCCGTTATCTAGAAAACTTAATTGTGAGACATCAAAGGTAGTCCTGCACAATCATGAAACTAGCTGGGTTTTTTTCTATAAAAGCTGCCAGAGAAGCTCTTAACTGATGATAGGAGACTTCCCAACATAAAACTAACAGGCCGCTGATTTCCTTTATGAGAAATCCTCTGTGCTGACAAGTGCCTTGTTCTTGAAGCACCACAGAAGGGAAGACAGCTCTTTCTGGGAGAAAGATTAGCAGTTTTACCTGCAGTAAAATAAGATTACAGATCTTACTCACCAGCAGTTGTGAGCTCAGCAGCAGCAAACCCACAACTAGAACGGCTCACTTCCACCTTTTTTTAATTTGCACAGGTGAAAAGAAATACAGTACTAGGCACAGCTAATGCAATGGCATTGCTACTACCGATGCAGTAACATCCATCACTACCACTGCACTTCTGATGACCTGCACTTTGCTTATGTCTGAAAGCAGTTATAAATGATCGCCTCCTACATCTGTGGGCTGTGCATGCTAACTACACCAGTGTCAGCCTGCTGTTGTTGGAGCAACAGCAAATTCCCATTCTAGGCAACATCTTCAAGTTTTCACAGTTCATAAGGTATTGGCCACATCAGAAGACTTTGGAGAAACCAAAAAAATAAACCTTAAGCCTTGTTAAAAGGATTCCTCATTCCCACCCTATTAGCTAAGGCATTCGTAACAGGCATTGGAGCTTGGTCTTAACATACTGACCAGGTACTTCTGGGTTATCAAATAAAAGAACGAATTTGTACTTAAGGCTTCATTTAAATCTATGCTATCTAAAATTTTGTTTGCATCTAACTTTGCAGGATCAAGAAAACTAAAAAGGATCAAAGTAATATGTGTGTCTGTGATGTTTATTAAAGCAATGACCATCTGTAGACATAATCAGACTATCACCGAGTCCTCCATCAAAATCAGAAGAATTGTCACCCAGGTTTGCTAAAACATCCTTAGTTCAGGAAAGCTTTGCTTCAAGCTGAATCATGAATTCAAATTGTCATCATTACACCAAAGAGTGTAAAAACTTGTTCAGGTTTGAAGGAAGGTTGCCACTTTTGTCTTGTGCTGTTTGGGTTTGTTTTTCAAGGCAGGGTGAAAAGGAGTTTGATTTACCTTAAGACAACGCTAAAAGCTGAATCAAAGAAGTATTACACTGAAGCGACCACCACCAGCAAGAACAGCAGCTAAATATGCTAACAGTTCTGTCAGCATAACCTACAAATTCTTACTTTTTTTAAGGGTTAGAAAGGAAAAGAAAAACTTCTCCAAAAAGTCTCACTGTACTCATTAAAAATAGAACCTTCTGCAATTTCACATTATTTTTGTTAAGAATTCTAAGTGCAAATAACTTTGTCCCTCCAAAATAAATTAAAAGGAAAAGAACAAACCAGCCATTGTCACCTGAAGATCATGGCTACTAAGTTTTACTTTTAACTTACGCTACCTGAACAATTCAAGCACAACAAAAAGGCTAAACTACAGCCAGCTGTTCAAGAAATTTTTGTTTGTACCAGCCATTAACTTCAGTATTTGTTGCATTACAGAAACGTTCAATAGCACCTCAAATCTTGGGAGACTGTTTTCAGGGGATTAAGGGGGAAATATCTCTTCCATGGCAAACCATCTAAGCAGACTGACTCAGTTAAGAGCCATTTCTACTCCCAGCCTCAGGTATGGGACCGCTAGGGAACCATGAACTATCCACTTAACCTCTCAAAAATTCTGTGAGGCAATTTCTGAAATGTTGAGATCTATGGTTTGGAAGAATCTGCCTTTACAGAAACATACACCAGGCTGAAATGAGAGAGACAGATGGGAATGCTGGCTAAAGTGTTCTCAGAGTATCTCACTTCTACTTGGACTATGCCAACTAGTACCTTACTATTAATGTATTGGCATCATTAGCACAGACCATCGGCTGGTCTGAAAGACAGACACCTCGAAGCATTCTCCTCCTTTCTTCTCTTTACATTAAAACAAGTCACCGTGCCAATAATATAAAGATACATTTTACATTGTTTCTTCTGCCACCTGAGTGGTGACAGCACAAAACCAGAGAACAGCAGAAGCCAGTCTGTTTTGACATTTAGAACATCCCATCCATGGAAAACTTGCTTTCGGAAGCATGCTTCTGCTACTCACTTGAGTCTGTCTATCATTTGCCTCTTTTTCACTGGCAAAGGAAAACTTACTGAAATTCAAGTTTACAGTATTACACCATATTGAACTTTTACAACATTTTTCTGATTCCATGAGCTTTAGCTAGTTTAGCCTGGGGATACCATCATCTTACCTTATAAGTGCAATTATGTTTTTAAAGGCAAATGCCAAAGACTGTTAACAACCATTTTCTATGGTCTTGAAGACGAGAGACCAAAATGTTGACTGCTTATCTTGCAAAAAGCTTTCAAGCTTTCCCAAAAGCAATCTTTGTGCTCTTACAATCTGCCCCAGGTTCTATTCCAAAGAGCTTTATTTCAGACACCTGCATGAAGAGAGCTTTCATGTTTGCCAGATACAGTTTTGACTTGCATCAATTTAGGTGTTATTGTTCCTCACAAACATGGATTTGTCATTCTTTCTGCAGCCAGTCATCTATTACCGTTCTGATTTGCATCTCTTTGTAAGGTGATCAGTTACTGTGTAAATGATCACGTCTATTGTCTCGGGAAATGACACAAGGTTTTAAACGTAATTAAAATCATTGGAAGACCAGCCATAACATTAAAAATAAATTTTAATGTTAAGTCATTTTTAGATCATTTGCTCTGACAACCAAATGTTCTGAAATTTAAAGTAGTACTATAGGGACACACAAGTGCAGATAAATCTTTATTGCCATAACTTTGTTTTTTCAAAAATGAGCATTGGGTTTTTAATAGGTCGTAGTTTTATGTCTTTATATGTACAACATTACAACTGCATATTTTAATAATAATGGAGTTAGTGATACTTTGATAACTCAACACAGTGTATTTATAAAATGAATTCTTATCAAAATACACTTTTCACTGGGATAATAAATAAAATCCTGTGAAACCCACCTACACAAAGTTAACTTTAACTCTGGTAGAACCCGATGTGGTACACAGTCCATTAACTACTATGTTTGCCCCTTTATCCCCCTACTGATGCTCATCTTCTGGGGTAAGAAAACATTATTTTCCCCTGTTGTGGTGTGACCTCATTCAACATCATCTTCAGCCAAGCACTGTGCACTTACAATTCTCTGTAAGAAGGAGAAAAACTCATTCACAATTACATAAAATTGACAGTAGGCAACTGATTATCAAGCAATGTAATTTTACACTGAACATTAAGCAGTGTAATTACCAAGCAAACTGATAAATGTTAAAAATGGTAATCTATTTGACATAAGTTTTTTGAAGTCAGTTCCACAGAAATTACGTACTGTGCAATGGCTAACAAAGCCAAAGTCAGATAAATAATATCCTGTTAGCCTCAAGTGATGACCTCTGTGTGGTTTTTGGCACTGTTCTCTAAGGAAACATTTTTGCTCCATTGTTTCCCCAGACCTTTACATCTTGTGTACCTGATGCTTTTTAGTGTTTTTACTAACCGTATGGACCTTAAACCAAAACGTAACCAGGCCTGAGCTGTGAAGAGAGCTGCCTGATGCACAGCACTGAGTCTCTGCTTTAGGTAACACCATTACAGAGTACCCTTGCATTTCCAAGAAAATAAAACATACCATTTATTTTACAATAAACTCACCTGCTAGCATATTACCAATGCTACCTGCACAGTACTCAGGCTAAAAAGGCAGGGCGTTTCATACACAGAGCTACGAACACTTTTATCACCAGGGAAACCCCCAAGCTTCCAAAACTGCCATGTGTTCTGGTGCTAGTTAACATTTTGTGTTTATAGCTGGCCCAGAAGCAACCAGCTAGCAAAAGCAACAGATTAATTCTAATGGCCTTTCATAGCACTTACAGACGCTTACAGATACATAATTATAAGAAACAACCTCAAGACCCAGCGTAAGAAAGTTACCCCTTTTCTGATCCCCCAGTTTGTATTTGGGGAACTGGATCCACTTATAGTATCAGAGCTGCACTCAGATGTCTCTACTTCAGAAAAGCTTAGCATACGCTATGCATGAGAGAAGTTTTGTATTTCTATTTTACGCTGTTTGCTATTAGTGCTACATGGTATTTTTCATATACAGTTTTTAATTCCTCAGGTGAAAAAAAGCTTCTTTTAATCTAACTGTACATATTCAAAAAACGTATTACAAAAACCAATACTCAAGACTGATGTAGTGGATCAGAGTAGTTCAATTATTTGCAAATCAGAACAACAGGGAACATTTCACATACCTGGCTTATTGTAGGGAGCTTAGTTAGAAGCATTTGAAACACTGGTGGTGGAAGAGTCTGCTGTAGAACTTGTAGTAGCTGCTGCGGCTGTCCACACACAGCAATGGCATTGGTCAAGTGATCAACACCTTTTTCATATTCACCTGTATGACAGATCATTATGTTTTGAAATCAACCTTCTTCCACACTGTAAAGCATTTACAAAAACCACCCACCAACAGTGAATGAAATTACTGACAATGAAACCACTTCCTTTTCCTCCTCCCTTGCTGGGTCTTCTGAACACGGAAGGTTAGAAAAAAGGAAACAAATTTTCCTAGGTGAATCTGACTCCCCAAAAGATCTTAGTATACAGAAAACATCTTCTATCAAAGGTAAAGAAAATTATTTTACAACTTATCCTTCAAAAAAAAATTATGCTATTACCTTGAGCTAGTAGTTCCTCGCCAAGCTGAATCTCCTCAAGGAAAAACTTCTGAACTGCTTCAGCATCTTTCAGATCGGGCAACTATAACACAGAGTAAAAATAAGTTGGCCCTTAAACATCAGTTAATAGAGAAGTTAGCAGAAAACATTATCAACTGAAATCACACACACACAACTACACAATGGGACATTCTTTGACTATAGCCTATTATGGAGGGATGGGATCCACCTGTGTAGAAGAGGCAGGGGAATCTTTGGCAGCAGACCGGCCAGCTTGACAAGGTGGGTTTTAAACTGAAGGACTCGGGGGGCAGGGTCCAAGCTGGCAATGCTCACACCATCGCATCCAGGTGGGGAATAAGCCAGGCCAACCAGAGCAGCAACCTATGCTCCTTAGCTGCCTCCCATGACGAGTACCAGAAGGCCAGCCACCTCAAGCGTGTGTGTGGCTGTGGTAGATCCTCTCACACCCCTCCTGGGAAACCTGCATGCTCCATTACCTCTCTGAACTGCCTGTACACCAATGCACAGAGCATAGGGAATAAACAGGAAGAATTAAGAGATCTGTGTGCGATCACAGGGCCATGATCTCATTGCAGTTACAGAGACATGGTGGGATAGCTCACACGCTTGGAATGCCGGCATGGAGGGCTACATACTTTTTAGGAACGCCAGGCCAGCAAGGCGAGGTGGTGGGGCTGCCCTTTACATGACAGAGCAACTGGAACGTGCCTAGGGTGGATGCAGAAGAACTCAAGACCTTATGGGTAAGGATTAAGGGCAGGCCAACATGGGGGACATGGTTGCGGGTGTTTGCTACAGGCCAGCTGATCAGGATGAGAAAGTCAATGAGGCCTTCTACAGACAAGTGGAGGTAGCCTCACAACCACAGCCCTGGTTCTCATGGACTCCGACCACCCTGATATATGCTGGAAAGACAACACAGCTGGGCACACACAGTCCAGGAGACTCCTGCAGAACACTGATGATAACTTTCCGACGCAGGTGGTAGAGAAGCCAATGAGGCAGTATGTGCCGCTGGACCTTGTACAAACAAAGGAGGACTGGTTGGGGATGTGAAGGTTGGGGGCAGCCTTGGCTGCAGTGACTGTGAGACAGTGGAGTTCAGGATCCTGCGTGGAGGAAGCAGGGCAGTAAGTAGGATTGCAATCCCGGACTTCAGGAGAGCTAACTTTGGCCTCTTCAAGGACCTACTTGGAAGAATCCCATGGGTTAGGACTCTAGAAGGTAGGGAGGGTCCAAGAGAGCTGGCATCTCTTCCTCCAAGCTCAAGACAGGTGCATCCCCATGAGTAGGAAATCAAGCAAAGGGGGCAGGAGACCTGCATGGATGGGAGCAAGGAGCTTCTGGTAAAACTCAAACAGAAGAAGGCAGCGTACAGAATGTGGAAAAAGGGACAGGCCACTTGGGGGGAATACAGGAGTGTTGTCAGAACATGCAGGGATTTGACAACGAAAGCTAAGGTCTGTTTGGAATTAGATCTAGTGAGGGATGTCAAGGACAACAAGAAGGGCTTCTTCAAGTACATCAGTAGGAAAAGGATGACTAGGGAAAATGTGGGCCCGCTAGTGAATAAGGTGGGTGCCCTGGTAATGAAGGATACAGAGAAGGCAGAGTTACTGAATGCCTTCTTTGCTTCAGTCTTTACGGCCAAGGCCAGCCCTCAGCTTTCCCAGACCCTGGAGAGAGAGAGAGAGAGAGTCCGGAGAAAGGCAGACTTTCCCTTGGTCAAGTAGAATCAGGTTAAGAGGTCATTTAGGCAAACCTGACACCCACGAATCCATGGGCCCCAATGGGATGCACCTCCAGGTGCTGAGGGAGCTGGCAGATGTTACTGTGAAGCCACTCTACATCATCTTTGAAAGGTCACGGAGAACAAGAGAGGTGCCAGACTAGCAAAGTACAGGCTGGTCAGCCTCACCTCCATCCCTGGAAAGGTGATGGAACAGCTCATCCTGGAGGTCATCTCTAAGTATGTGGAGGAAAAGAAGGT
>JAVJGI010000062.1:83121433-83140225 GCA_035590275.1 Ibycter americanus
GGGGGCCCGGCCCTGCCCTGCCCTGCCGCGGCGGGAAGCGTCCGGGCCAGACCGTGCGCCGCCAACACGGAAGCAGCCGCCAGCCGGGGGCGGGGCGCTCCTGCGCGCGTGCTGGGGTTCGGGTTGTTTTTGGCGGGAAACGGTGCCACACGTTCCTTCGTCTGTTTTGCAGGACGCTGCGGTGCTCGGCTCTCTCTGAGGCGGCCTCCCTCGTAATACTGGGTGTCTCCACAAATTATTCTGTGATTAGTTCCTTCTGCCTACCCAAGCGGTCTCAGAATCGCCTCAGTGCCACAGGCAGCTAACACCCGCAGCGCTGCTGTCCACAGAAAGAATAACCTTTACCCCGTGGCGCTGTGGAAGTAGCTCTGCTGTGGAAGCACCTCTTACAGCGCCCTTTCTGTTTTGTCTGAATACACCCAGCTATTCAGCCCGCATCCAGGACGAAGTTAAAAAACCAACCAACCAACAAAACCATCTCACACCCCGCTCCGAGCACCAGTTCAGGTCTGTGCAGCACATTCTGGTCCTTGAGCACAGATCAACTGGAAAGCGTCAGCAAGTACTTCATGGCTTTTCCCAGCGCCGTGCAGGGCCCTGCTGAACAAATGCCACCGCAGAGCCCAGACCAAGCTGCTGCACCTGGAGTCAGCCAGCAGGTCCCAGCCCAGGGCGGCACCGCCGTGACCACCACACAGCCCCGTGTCTGCAGCCGCCCCAGGCCCCGCTGGCCGCCGGGACCAGCAGCCCAGCGCCTCCGGCCTCAGCCAGCCTGGCGCCCAGGTAGCGCTGCTGCTGGAAGACTGAAGTCTGTGGGAAAGGGCATACTTACTCAAGCCATTTCACTGCGGTGCACAATCGCCAGGGTGGGTGACCTAACCGCTTCAGTTCACAGGCAGAAAGCATCCTCCTGGTGCTCGTGCAGCCCCTTCTGGAGCAGCTCATCTTGAGACAAACCTGGAAAAGGATGAGAAAGCGCAAGGGTGGGAGGGATGTAAAGAACACCCAGAACTGAATGGGTTCTGTGACTTCTCTGAAATAGATGTGGTATGCATTACAAACAAAACTGGCTTATAGGAAGAGCACAGAGCCACAGGCAATTAAGGCATTATTGATTAAACAGTCTTAAGAAGTTATGAGACCACCCAAGAGATCACCCCAAAGCATCACTTGGGCAGTCAGTTTCCTTCTGGATCATTTCACCTGTACTTGGGATCCGCTGCAGGCTTTTAAAACTTGGAAGGATTTTTCTGATGAAAAATCCCTGAAACCCAGTACTTCTCAGGGCATTCGAGGACTGCAGCCTGGGGGACAGGAAAAGGAGGAAGCGGTCATACCTCTTCCCCCCAGCTTCGCTCTGTAGACAGTAGAGGTAAATGCTCTGGATCGTCTTGCTGCTGCAGCTTACATGGATAGGACTGGGTAACTGATCCAACTGGAAAAGACCCTTTTTTGTTAGGTTAATTCTCAAACAGATTGTTTTCCCACCCAGGACACAGTGCAGCTGATGCATAAGGAAGTTTGATCTGTTACTAACTCTCTGAAATTACACACCTAATTGGGATCTCCTTTTAGACCTGCCTGTCCAGAAGGTAATTTTAATGCTAGATGATGTGATAGTAATGGGAAAGGCACCAAAGATTACCAGGCACTTAAAGGCTGAAGCGAATACTAACAGCGCCTCTGTTGTAACATTTTATGCACTTTTTGAACTGCCAATTATTAGCAGCTTTGTTGGCACCAATGTCCAACGGAAGGCAAAACAAGTAATACAGCCATGGAATAAAGGTAGCCAGGCATCCCACATCTGACCTTCGGGATGCTGAGAAAGGTAGGGACCTTCACTGATGGGGTCAGCCCAAGAGACTGCAGAAATTCTTAAAAACTGGCAGGTGGCTGCTGCACTACTTGTACTTGCTTTTCCAATCTACCTTCACACAATAGAGCAGTTTCGTAGGTGACACAGGTGGGGCAGAACAGGCTGAACTATCAAAATACACCAGAATTATATTGGACAAGTGTTCAGCTGGCCCATTTCCGAGACTCATAATTGCTGAAGCTCAACAAAAGGCACACAGCCTCCAGGAACTCTGCCAGAGAATGAGCCTGACCCCTGTGGCAACTGTAAAATGTCATGGCACGATGAAAACTACGCAGTAACAAGTACACACAAGCACTGGTGGAGACTGTAAATAAAGAGAGTCTGGAGCAATGCAGACAGCCTTCAAGCAAGCATGCTTTCTCTCAGCATATGCGGATAGCCTACACTCTCAACTATTCTCAACATCATCAAACATGGGACATGCAAAACATTCTGTTGCTTAGCCAAGGTGTGAAGGATAAAGGAGGGGTAGTTTGTCTCACTTTGCCTTTCAGGCCATGGTCTGAGCGGGCACTCCAGTACGGGCACAGCCCAGCAATCACTGCTAGTGGGCAACTCTCAGCTGTAAGCATGGTGTGCATGCCAAGCAGGGAGCACACCCACGTTTAAAGCTGCATTACCATACATAACCTGAAAAGAAGCTCAGATTTCACTCACTGGAACATGGGATAAAATGGCCTGGCTAACAGTTTGCTGAAGGTAACTTCCTTTGTAACCACTGGGACACATGTAATATGAACCTGGAGGGTACCATTTACGGACACACTTTACAGAAGAGGTGCAGTATAAAACATCCAGAACAGATTTTTGATTTATCATTAAACTGCATGAGAAGTACAACAAAAATTAAATAATCTCTGTGTTAAGGAAGAGCAAAATTCCTATTTATGCAAAAATTCATTTTGGGAGTGGGGAGGTCACTAATGATCCCCACTTCAAACAGGTAAACAGACAAATCCTCTCGTAGAACAGGAGAGTCAACACTTGTCACATCAAAGCAAAAAATGTTGGCACTAAAACTGAGAGCTGATCAAGAACTACTAATGAGTGGAGAGCTGAATTTTCTCTTGCTTGCCCAAATGTAGTTCTGTTAAATCAGTACCAGTCACGCCTACTGAGACCGAGGGGCAGAACTGAGCTATTACGACTCTGATCTGCTAAATTTAAACTTAAATATCCTCTGATTAGCCCCACTGAAATTACTCCTGTTGGTCTCAGATCACTGGTAATTATTAACACAGTCAATGTTTCCAAAGCTTATCACTGTTTCTTGTTTATCAGTCTCATCAGTAATCTATCATCTTGCAGGTGTAATAGTATTTCGGTCAACTGAACTACAGCCAGACACGATGTAAGCAGATAACACTAAAAGTTTTATTCCAATTTCACTTCCACCGAATCTGAACTTGAGGCAGTTGATATCAGAAGCTGGCAAGTATCTTCAGGAGCTTGCTTTTACGTTTTCAAACTGCCTGAATTAACGTGAATCAAAATTCATCTTTTTCTCGATCGGTGCTGCCTTAAAGATGTCAGTGGGCCATGCTTTTTTCCCTTTCTGCTGAAAAAGAGGATGAATTTGAATTAATCACTAAGAGGAAAGTTAGGCTAATGTACCTGCTCTAACTTATTATATGCTTATTACACCGTATCAAAGTTCATTTGCTGAACTGATTCTGCAGCTCAATGTCATTTTAATGAACACACTATGGTTGCTTAATTAAACTGTTAGAAACAAAATCAGGGATTCACAAACTATGGCATTTTATTTCAGAGGCCTTTGCTTACATTTGTACAATATATTACATAATTCTCCATTTTCTGCAGAACCTAATATATATTTTATAGCTTTTTTCTATAAGCTTTTCCTTCAATGTTTGTCAACAAATTTTTACAGTCCTGTACAATTCTGAATACTCTGAAACCATTTTCAATAAAATCAGTTAACCTTAAGCACACACTACGAAGACTGAAAATGCTTTTCTTAGAAAAGTCAAATGTAAAGGATTCTGACACTCTAGCATCTACAAACAAAATGCTTCGAATTCTTACATGTTGTATTGCCAGAAAACAAAGAAAAACATGCCAGCCCCTATTTCCCCAGGCAAAAGAAGTACACAGAACTACAATTAAAACAGTAAAACAATCTGTACAATAAAGTACTGTGTATTAACAGTGCCAGGTATTAAATAGCTTGAATGAACACTTCCGCAATATACAAATGTCTTACAAAGGTATATAATTAACAGGAGAGAGCTTGGGTTCCATACAACATAAAATCAATACAAGTGAAAACAGTTTGGAGTTGGTTTTGGAATTTGTACAAGGCATTTAAAAAATTAAATGTCTACCACTCAGCTAGCTATTTATTTTAAAAACAACTACCCTTTTGTGGCAGTGTTCATATCAGCAACCACAAATTATAACCTCACACCTTACTCCGTCTTGAAGTCCTCTCCTTGAAGCTCGTAATAAAATAAGCATTACAAATGAAATATTTGTTGCTTTAAGGGAAAAGAAACATTTACAAGAAAACACAAAAATATAACTGTTATAATCCATTATGAATAAATATACACTTTAAACTGGCTAAATACAATCTTTATACATTAAGATTTAATACAGTTTGTTAGCCATTTTCTTTCTTTTTCATAATGTATTTTATCAAAATTAAAAAAAAAATACTGTTTTATAGAAAAATGGCAAAGTACAGTAGTTTCATTCCAATTAATGGGTTCTTAAAACCCAGAGTAACCTATTTAAGCCTAATTCAAACCTGTAAACATTAGTCAGTCTTTTTTTGTTTTTTAAAGGAATCCTCATATTTGGTTATCAGGACTGATGTCAAACGTCCTACTAACTGCAGGTTTTGAATTGAATACATGTGCTTGACGTATACAATTAAAGCCACTATAAGGTGACTTAGCAGTTAAAAAACAATTAGCTTGTACAAATGAAAATAGGTTCAATATTTGTCATAAATAAATGGAAAAATATCAAATGTTCCAGCTTTAACAAAATACCAGGGAATACAGTAAGCCTTACCACATTTATTTAGATCAACCCAACAACTATATGCTTATTGTACTGTCTCTACAGGCAGTGAACAGCCTCCATTTGCCACAGTGGAAGGCCTTCGAGTCACTAGACTTGCAATTCCCAGACAAGTTGGAAACAATTATTGCTTGAGGAAAAGCAGTTTGTTGTACTTTTTCTTCATAAAAGTGCACTTAAGTGCAAAGTTAGCTTGTCAAGAAACAATTTTAAATACAAAATAGTGCTTGTCTGAATTTTGTGCCACTGTGCAGTATAAAAAAAAAAAAAAAGAAAAAAAAAAGAGTGGCCCTCAGCAGCCATTAAGTGCAAAGTGCTTTGGCAAGTCCTGCTGTCACCTGCACTCAACTGACATTCCATTCTGTGATGAACTTGACATAGATGGTTCTGCTAAGGTTAACATAACCGCAGCCGTAATGGAACTAGAGGAAGGTGATGAGGAGGAAGATGATGTAGTAGCAGCACCTGCACAGGAAGAAAAAAAACACGGGTTATAAAAATTTACAAATTAAGCAACAAAAACGTCTTCCTGTTCAACAACGGGCATTGGTATATACTGACTCCAGCAACTAATGACTAGTAATTAAAACTAAAAAAGCCGCCATCCCCTAGTTTTTGTGGGAAATACTCGAGAGCGCGCTTCGGTCATGTGCAAGACAGCATGGCATTGCCCCTTGCAGCCCTGGGTTACTGGCCACCTGGCTCAAGGGCTCGGCCAGAGGACACCAGAGCTCATTCCTGACCTGCAAGCAGTCAGCTGTTCCCTTTCTTTCCTGTGGGAATCAGCACAGGTAAGGCCCTGTCCCAGCACTGACACTGCCCATACACCCTGCTCCAGCAACTGAGAAGCAGCTGCAGCTCCTGTGTGATAGCTGCAGCCATAAAAATCTTACTACACATAGCATTTCAGTCTTTCTTCATATACTCAGTGAACTCTTAAATGTGCACATGAACAAGACATGGAGACTATAATCCTTTTAATGCTGTTAGAAGCTGGCACACTAGAATGTTCCCCAACATTCAGGGAAAGGAGAGATTTAATTGATGGTCTGCCTTAAACTCGTAAAATAAATCACTTATCCTAAGGGGAAAACACTAACTAGACACACAGCAATACTATAGTCAATTACTGCGTAACTTAAAAAAAAGTTTTAAGTTATTAATAACCTTAGATACTTTGTTGACTGCTTAGAAAAGTTTTTTTTTTTTTCTGTGTATTTTTTTCTGTATAAAGTAGTTCTGCCTAAACAGAATGAAATAGATTGCATGCCTTTTTGTTGTGTTTTCCCCTTACAGAGTCACTGGATATCTGAGCTATACCTTCTAAAGATCATACAATAACTGTATACAGTGTTTTTAGAAAACAGACAAACAAACAAAACCACACTCCTAATGGCACACACCTCTAAAAATTACCCAATTCTTGTGGTGTTGTGGTGTGCCCCCCTCCCAATCCAGACCTTTCTTTCCATAACAATACTCAAATGATAACCACCAGTGGCGGTCGTAATGGAGGCATCTGGTCATGATGGCTGTACCTGCTGGATTTGGGGGAGACAGATAACATGACAGCCAAGGGCTAATGCGAACAATGTGCCCACCTAACCATGCTGGTCAAGGTCCAACTCAAGCCAAGTTTGAAAGAAACTTAACTTCTGTAGTTGGTATGCAAATATGAGCCAAATATTTCACTCCATAATTAGCGGACAGCCCAGGGCACACTGAGCATTCCTGCATCACAGCAGGTGGCACAACAGCATCTCCCCTTGAGTAGGGACACCTCTCAAGGTTATGCCTTGAGGTTCCTTGCCGCAACACATTCTTGGTAAGTGATTAACAGTATGCTAAACTTTGAAATCTTAGCTGCTAAATGGTATAAAGGATTGACTGTGCACATATAATACTCCAGATATAAAACGCTGACCAAGTCTGGCTCTAGCTGCACCTAAACTCCCCTCTGAGGAGGAGTTTACAACGCAAGGGGCTCCCTTCTGAACCTCATCACTCGATGGGAGCACCTCCCTGATAGCTTTGTCTGACCTTGTCCTCTGTGCAGTAAATAATCAAGTGCACCTTGCCATCGAATCTCATTAAACCACTGTAATATTTACTGTCAAACTTTGTTAAATCAGTGTTTTATACCAATAAACATATTGCTGCTTCTCTCTTACGAGTGAAATGTGCCACTCCATCCGCAACACCATCTTAATAACATGACATGCGATTTAGCTCTCTAGAAGTAGAATTTAGTTCCCAGCACTTACTTTCCCGCTCTTTTTTCTTTAAGCGCTTTCTTCTTCGGTCAATAGAAGCCACCTCAGATTTCAAGGACAGGTAATGTTTCCTGATTTCCTGCAGTTTTTCTTGGAGAACTGTTATGCGCTCGGCGCTAGTCAAATTTTCCAAGTCAGCTGCAAGTTAAAATATCTTTGTTAATTATTGTATTGCAGCATTTCCATAAGTTTCTGAATTTCAGTGAAGTGGGAAGTACTCAGTGATGTGCTTTAAGGTAGCAGACAGCAAAGCCAAGAAACACAACATCAGCTACTGTTCATTACCACAAAATTTGTTCATTTTTTATTATTTTTTAAAATATACCACCACAGATACACCTTTTTTTAAAAAAAAAAAAAAGAACTTTGAGAGGAAGAAAATGCATACATTCCCCTCTCCATAGGAAGGAAAAGAAAGAAATAATTAAGACAACTGGTGAAAACATAGGGGCCAAAACTAGCTTTGAGCCTGTTGTTTTGAGTCCTTGCTAGAGCTCAGTTTGGCCTAATACACCAGGAAGATTTTGCCCAACTTGTCTTGTTACAAAACAAGTAGGTTTTGTCGTATGGGATAGAGTCCGTGGCACGTGGGCCATAAGATGTAACTACACAGGACCTCCTCGCTGGCATCCCACACGGGGATGTCGATGGACACAGCCTGCACAGGAGCTGCCCCTCCAGCTGTTTCCATCTGGGAGCTCTCCACAGCATGGCACACAGTATCTCAGTTCAGTTGCTTTCAGCCACAGGTAAGCCGCACTGGAGACACTCCATTCAAAGACATTTAAGGATCATTTAAATGACCGTGGAGCACAGAACACACTTCACCAACCTATAAGGAAGGTAGCACTGAAGGACCAAAAGCCACAACTACATTAAGCTGTATTAAAATGAGGAAAGCTCAGAGAGACTGCAAGTGTCTTAGACCTCTGCAGCAGCAAGAAATGTGTTAAATAGCACTCCAAACTCCAACTTCTGCCAAGGAAATTTAGCACAGGCAACGTAGCTAAGGTAGAAAGAAAGAGCAAAAGCTCTTTAGATGTGTTGCACAGGAAATCTGCCCAAGAAATCTCAGCAGGCCAGTAAGTGACAATAAAGACATATTACATTACACAGTCTGGAAGAGCAGCAGAATGTAACTTGACTGTGAAGAAGTATTAGGAGAAAAATACTTTTAAAATAGAGTAACACTGAGATTCAGGGCTGGAGAGAAAAAAAAAAATCCCAAACATAACAACAATGCAGGGTCAGATTCTTTCACTGCAGAAACAGCTGGCTAAGTGGAGAATTCCCTGTGCATCAAAGAACACTGCTGGTGAAAAAAAAATACAAAAATTCAGCAGATGTGTCTGCATACTGTGCTGTGCCAGCTCTTTTCTGTTTCAAGTTTACGTGGAACAGCAGCCTTCACACAGCCTAGGACAGAGCGCAGAAAAACACGGAGCATAATGCTCTTGAGAACTTCAGAAGCCTGACATACACTAAGGTCATCTGTGAATACTGAATGAGATGCTATGGATTACTACAAGAAGTAATTTAAATCAGTCGCACCACACAGTTTCAATTTGACCTTTAAAAGTAAAGAGAATGCAAATCATGCAGTGCTACACATCCATGGTTGGTACTAGGGACAACAATATATTGGTGACTAGACAAATACCCAGATGCTATAAAAGAGAGGGCTGAAAATAATAAGTTTTTGTTTTTAAATAATTATTTTCAATTGTTTGCTTATTGTTATATTGAGGAAGAAGGCTTCGATCACCTAATATTTTACCTTACTTCTCTTTTCTCCTTGCTGCAAATAACGCTGCAATAGCATACACACACACACAGAGGCAATTAAGACATCGCATTAAGAGGCATTAACAAGCTACTGAACTGTTTTTCAGATAGGCAAATGCATGATCCTTTCAACACTGCTCACCCCTAGCTATATGTGTAACGTGTAGCGGAATGACACAAACGCACTGGAAATTCTTATTACTAAAAACAGTAAACATGTCCTGGTTCACTAAGGCAAAATGGAAGGGGGAAAAGCTACAAATCAATCCTGTTAAGCGTCTGAACAGGAACTAGAGAATGAGGAATAAAACAGCAAGAGAGTATCAACACGAGAAGCACATATAGTAGAAAACATTCATGCCAGAATGAGAGGTCTGCACAGGCAAGAACAGCAAGTAAGTGCAGGAGCCGTATCTTAAAACAATATTGGAAGAGTGCTATACAGGCAGTTTCCTGCACTGCAATTTCAAAAAAAAAAAAAAAAGAAAGAAAAAGAAAAAACATTTTAAAAAAATCATCAGGATTTATCACAAAATTAAGCAAGATGAGGATGGAATAATTTTAGGGGAAAACCCCAAAATACACAAAATTCAAAAAGCTTTCTTACTCTATACCACAAGACCACACTAGATGTGTTTTGAAGGGAACACTTACACATTTGAAAACTCCATTTGTAAACTTTGGGCAAACGATTATTCTGTTCTTTGAGATCAGACTCCTTCTCTCCATTTTTCCCACATTTCCCTGGAGATTGTGTTCTTGCGGGTGATTTGGTTTGGTGAGATTTCATGCCAGTAGAAACCGATTTTGCTGACTGAGACTTGGACACACTTTCACCAGCAGATAGTTCTTCACTGTCACTGCTGTTTGCTGAAGAAACAAGAAGGTATGTTGTTACAAACCAAAGCAACTTTCCTGCCCAAACCAAAGCTTATCAGAACCTACCCCTGTGCTAATTTTCAGGGAACAGGAGTTTGACCAAAATCGTTTTACTCTAAAATGATACAATCCATCCTGGTATAGAAGCTTGGCACACCACTCTTTGCATCACTAGTGCCTAAATACAGGACCACAAACCAGGTATGTAATGGGCCCCCCCCCCCAAATTCTGGCATGCTGCAAAAAGGAAGCTTCGCACTGGAAACACTGCCCAATAAGTTGCCGTGCAGGTAGATTCATAGCTATTATGTGGACTTAGGTGAGCCAAAATCCTAGAGCTAAAGGGTGGATAAAAGTACCAGACTGTGGCTCCGCAATCCATCCTGAATACTGACATGTATATTGCTGAAAGTGTGTGTCTAAGCACATGAGGGAGCCAGGCAGGGACACCCTTCCTGTAAGGCGGTTCTTGAATACAATCAGACTGCTCAAGGTCTGTGCAGGGAAGGTGCACTCTACTCTCTGAATGGTTCAAGACAGCATCACAGTTGTTGCTTTAGAACCATATCCATAAATAAATTGCCTACATTAGAAAATAAGGCAAAGAGGCAGTCCAATGTGTCAATGTAGGTACAAAAATTATCCACATATTTCTGCTAACGGGGCTGTACTTCTAGAACAGTTAGCATGACTGATTGTTATGTCCTATCTCCTGTTTATCTTTTTTTAATATTAATTTCTAATATGGCATGCAATACATACAAACCTCTGTCCTGTTTTAGAGCTAACAGTTACAGAGAAACTTTTCACTGTACTCCTAGGACATGCATAGCAGAAGTGAGAGTAAACAATTGTCCTTTTTCTTAGCCTTCTATCACCTTTATTTTAGGTTTGTTGTGCTAAAATGACTAGCAATAATCTGAATTCACGTCATCTACAAAAATACTCAAACATGATAGATGATCAATTTCTTGAGTTGTAGAAAACCACCTTCAGCTGACATAAATCAGAGGAATGTCACCTCACACTGAAAAAGTTTTAACTATAAAGCAACAGGCTGAACTCAATACAGTTCTCTAATCAAACTGCACAAAGGAAAGTAACAATTTGTCTAAAAGACATGATTTATGAGTAAGGATTGAAAGGATGAAGCTTGATTAGCATTACAAAAATAAAACTGGGGTGGAAGCAGAGGCAAGAGATTATAATTCAACAGAAGTCTAACGAAGCACTGGAATAAAATGCCTAGGGAAGCTACAGGATCTCCATCATTGGAGTTGTTTTTAAAACCATGTTCAATTAATATTTATCAAGAGAAATTTATCCCTTAGGTGTACCTGCCCTAGCTGCTGACAAAACAAACCCTGAAAGTCTGTTTTGGTTCTGGTCTTTATGATCTGATCATCTGCGCTGCAGAAACCAGACATCAAAATACACGTGGTATGAAAGAACTCGGCTGGCTGCAGAGCTGCTGTTGTCTGCTGGCTTAATGAGAAGGCAAGAGTTGAAGATGCCACAAAAGCATCTTTAACTGGTACACCTGAATTTTGCAAAAAGGAATTTTTTTTCTCACAACTGACTCCACATCTTATCTATTTATTGCCCTTATTACATACAGCAGTTCCTGAAGTCTAACAAAAAGAGTGCATACGTACCAAGGACTGTACATGGTACAAGAAACAATTCTAGCTTTGAAGTGCTTGCATCCTGACAAAGATATAGGTTGAGAAAAAGGGATAAATTCACCAAATCAAAGGAAACAACGGCAAGGCTAAAAATGGGTGTATTAGTTCTGCAAATTCAGTTTGTTTTGTTACTTTAATTCCTGGGGTGAGGGAAGAAATAAGGATTATGGAAAGAAGAGATTAGTGAAATGGAATTAAAAAGGATGAGAGAATGTGAAGAGGAGATCAATGAACATGGAAGAAGGGGTGGGGTGAAAGCAAATACCAGACCAGAAAGTACAGACTTGTAGTAAAAGCTGTTAAAAGAAAGGCGAGGGGGAGGAAAAGAGGAAAAAGAGGCATAGCATATGCTTTCTATCCTTGCTTTAACTGCATTTTTTTACAGCTATCCTCCTGGCTTCACTCTCTAGCTGACTGTTCCCGGATATTTTTTTATTAACAGTGAGATGAGGCAGTAATCCATCTTGCTGTCTCGTGAACATGTGTGCATGTGTCTCCCTAATACACCTTTACTTTTATTAATCTTTCCCAGTACTGTTGTTTCTATTCAAATTAGCCTCTACAACTACAAAAAAGCTGCAATAGCTGCACTATTTACTGAAGATGTAACAGATGATACAGGAAGAGAGCAGAGCCTGTATTCTTCTGGAATTATTCTCATATTTGCTACTGGAAGAGATACTAACCTCTAAAAACTCATCTTGCAGAAAACACAAAGTATCATTTCATTCAAGTCCCAGTCTCCCCTCTAAAACATGCAGCTATCATGCCACAGAGATTCCTCTCCCAATTCTACCAAGTGTGAAATACTTGCTGTTCTTAGTCTTCCTGAATTACACAATATTAAGGACCTCTTAGAAATAGGCCCAGAAATAACACAAGGCATTTAAAAACACTTCGGCATTCAGCAAGAGTAGTTTCTTCATTTAAACAGTATTAAGAATTCCCTGATGAGAACATTTTGTCCTAACACATTTTCTATTTCCAGACTTCATCTCCTACAATCGTTCAAACAAATGACACTACTTTCACACATCTGATTTCACACCAAGCTGCTGTACTTACTAGTTTTACTCTTCTTTTTGTTGTTCACAGATGTTTTGTGGCTTCTTTTCTGCTTTTTTGAGGAGCTGCCTCCTCCCTGAGCATCTTTAAGTCTTTTCTGGCCCGTACAGGCTATAATTGAAAGGAAAAAAAAAATAATTAATACTTGCGCTTCTGTTTTTCTCAAAGTCTCAAAAAAATCACTTCAGAACTTAAGTCTGTAGACAACAATGCAACTGTTCCTGCTTATTCTTAATGAGGCTCAGCTTTCTACTTAGATTGACAAGAGGAGGTAAAGGAAAATAGAAGATGGACAGAGTTTCTTGATTAGAGTTTGTAAAGTTTGTAAGATGATTCTTTAATTAATTTACCCATATGCATCACGAGAATTTCTCTTGAACCACACAGATTTTTATTCATTCTAATACTGTAAATTAAATGAGAACACATTTGAAAAACTTATGAAGAACTACTGGAACTTAAAAATGTTCAAAAAAGCCTGTCACACTTGGAAGTTGTGAGAAAAAACTGAAACTATCACTTGTGATCAGTAAATACATTAATTGAAAGTATTAAAAAAATTATCTTAGAAAATGTTCAAAAATAAACCAACAAAAAAAGAAGGCAAACAAAAAACCAAAGGAAAAAGTCTACTGGTATTTGTGACTACAAGGGGAAAAAGTAGAAAAGGAAGATAGAATAATTTTAGTACATCTGTTAAAAGAGCAAATTTAGGAGTTGTTCAAATGTTGTCTGACTACCACCTGACCTACAGATTAAAAATGACTCCTGTAACAAAACCATTATATTAAGAAACCCACTTCTCTAAAACAGGCCGCATGCTGCCAAAATCAGGAAGTTAAAAGCCTAATGCATTAAAAGTAATATTGTGCAATAACATAACAGTTTTTTCATGTGGCAATACTTTGCTTTTACATAAAAAAAGCAAACAAGTTCTAAACCTACACATCTATAATTAAAAAAGCAGTACAGGCATATTTAGCGAGGGCTACACAGTCACCTCTTCCAAACTCTCTTTGTTTAATGACACACATTTTGTTGTACTCTTTCAAAAGAGCAATTCAAACACAATGATGAAGGTAACACACCTTAAGGGCATTTTGAGAAAATTCACGTAATTATTAACTGAAATCTGTTGAGATGAAGAAACCACTTCTGTCATCTCAGGATTATATTCAGACATGTATTTTTTTTCCCCTTTGTATTAATAATTTTTTTAGGCATTTTAACACAGTGAAAGTAGCTGTATTTTTGACGGAACTGTAAAAGAGCCAGTGCCTTTCACAAGGCTTTTGGACCCAGCCTTGCAAACAGTTAAAAAGCAGGCAGCAATGATATTATGTCCACAAGCGCTGGCAGTGTTTACTACCCCCTATTCTCTAGTGGTCTCAGACAGGAACTTCAATCTGCAAAATCACATCTGAAAGCAAAACATAGCTCACAAGGTCAATGCTTGTTATCAACTTGACTTGTTTGGGTTTTTTTAAACATTACTAAGATGGAAGTTTGAAATGGTTGCCTAAGCATGCAATAACTGGCACTTTCTCCCCCCAAATAAACAGCTTACTGAGAATGAAAGTTTTATGTAAGAAACAGCATCTTCTATTTGTAAGCAACATCCTCAAGATGTATTCACCTTGCTATAATAAACATTCCTTATACAATGTATTACAGTTTGCTCTGGGCTCTTCTTGCCAGGTCCAGTATAAACTTTATTCTTACAGACTTTATTCGCCACTGAAACCATGACAACTCCTAATGAAAGGCCAAGAAACTTCCTGGTAGACTGTATTTTATTCAGTAGATGATTATGCCATTTCCACACATTTGCAGTAGACAGCAGGCTACTACTTCCTCCAGTAACTACCTTTCCAGCAGTGTAACCATAACAGAATAAAAATACATCAGCAATGCTAAAGTGAGAGCTGCTTAGGTTGAAGACAGCTCTGTTTACCCTTTGCTTTACCTTTTTCAGTATGCTCTGGCTCTGGTTGATTACTACTACTGGAGCTGACGCTGGCATCAAAGCCTGTGGGAGATATATTCCCCTCAGACTGGAGGTCTTGCAGCTCCCCTGCAACACTGTCCACCTCTATTGTGCTATCTGTTTCACTTTTAATGCTTCGTATCTCTTCCTGATTTGGTGGCAGCGCCTCAGAAACAGTGACACTGGACTGATGTCTGCTGGATTCCGTTACAGTTACGGATGAAGGCGATTCAGGAGTAGTAGGAGGAGTATTCAGCACTGAATTACTGCCGCTGCTTGGAAATTCAACTTTCTTTTCACCCACTTCAGTCGGTTTCTCCTCAACAGGTTTAACATCCACACTAGCTGGCAAAGATTTTTCAAGTTCAGAGCTAGGCAAAGAAATGTCTTCTTCTGCAAGAGTCTGAAGCTGCTCCTCTGCTGCAGCATCCTCAGGAGCAGCGTGTGGAGGGGAGGCAGCAGCTTCAGTGTCAGAGTCTGAGAACAGTTCCTTCAGTGTTTTCTTCGGCCATTGTCCCTGAATACTTGACCAGACATCTTTTCGGTCCTTTGCTCTGGTGTTCTGAAGTCTTTCATCTGAGTTATTGAGAAGCTTTATTCTTTTCTCTCCCACTTCAGAAAATCCTGAGTAGAAAGTACTTGTCCGTAAAGACTTCCTTTTCTCTTCTAGTCCATTGTACTTCTTAGTTGGAGTGATTTTCAGTTTAGATTTTTCTTCTTCATCTTCATCTGAAGAGCTGTTACTGCTGTTTTCTAAACTAAGGGAGTCTTTGTTTTTGGGCTTCTCATCCTTTCTGTTAGGTGACACAGACTTTAAGGATTCCTCTGCAACACAGTATCTTCGTTTACCACGTTTTACCTGTGGTTTTGCTGTTTTATCTACCACTTCCTTTTTTACATCCTTTCTCTTCTTTGCGGCTTCATCCTCTCCATCGGAGTCAGTATCTTCAGATAACTCTTCCATCTCTTTTCGCAATCTTTCAGGAGATTTGGATCCCGACTTGGGCACTACAACATCTGTCAGAGCTTTAGTTTCTTCTGGGAGTGATGAACCACTCTGTTCTTCTTTTAGACAGAGTTCGTTCTTATCTTGGCTTACAGCTTCATGTTGAGATTCCTCCTTGCCATCAGCATGTACATTCGGGGCACTTTGGTCATCGTCCTGCTCACTATCATCAGAACTTTCAGAGGCTAATTAAAAATAAATAAATAAATAAAAACAAAGGAAAAAAAACAAGAAAAGTTTGTCTTGATTCTGGTTACAAAGATTTCTTAAAAAAACAAGTAAAGCAAACTATACAGATATGAACACATGCAACAGGGATCTCTAGTAGTGCATATTTTAATTGTACCTCCTGAAGACTTCAAAATTTTATTTCCTGTTCTAGTAGAAGGTACAAAGGCTAGATTAGGAACTAGGAAGATTCTTTATTATACAGTACATCAGGAATTTCTGAAGAGGTAGAGAAAGCATAGAGCGCATCAATCCGTAAAATACAAACTTCTGCATAATTAACCAAAACAGAAATTGAAAAATGTGTTTAACATAAAAACTCTAAGTATTTCTGATGGGTTACAAATACTACTATTATCTGCCTTTTTCCAAACCCCAGAACAGAGAGAGTATTTTCCCTGGCGAATCTACTCTGTCTGAACGACAGAACACCACCACAGACACTGAATAATCTCTAACAAACCAACCTGATGACCAGCCTGGAAAAAGGAAGTGAAAGTAGTAATGAAAGGCACTTGGAGAACTACATGAACAGTTAAGAGTGCAGGACAACAGTAAGAACACTCAGGGTCAGGAATAAAGAAACTGAGAAAAGAAGAACAAAGATATAATGCCCATTTAATGGGGAGAGAGATGGATACAAGGAGAAACAATGAGAACTGGCTGAAATATATGGGTAACTCCTCGATTTGTAACTCATCCACTTTTGTTGGCATAGCTAATTCAACTCTTCTCATCCTACTTCCCATCTCATTCTCAATTCCTCACTAGAACTCACTATCTCTTTAAAGATAATAATGTAACCAATGACAGAGAAGAAAAGCAAAACTGTCAACAAAATTCACTGAAATGATCAAAGCTGAATTAACTTTTTAAAAAAAGGTTTACTGAAATACGACGAACTTAGAGAAGAGCATACTAACAGACAGAAGAGGTGTACAGGACAAAATACCTTGAGAAATGTCACCTCAGGTGGTTTTCCTGGTTTATTTGTTTTAAGATAAAGTAGAACTTAAGATCCTGTCTAAGACTCAATCTGAAAGCAAGTTTTACACAACCCTTTCAGTGTTGTTTTCTTTTTTCTAATTAAACATTTATGGTAGACAGTTTGGCCTGAAGTTCCAAGAACTCTATTACTTAAAATGTACTTCTAACACTTGTCTTTCTCATAATGTAGAGGATAAAAACTACACTACTAATGTAAGAGGTATCAAAATTTGCTATTTGAAAGAAAAGCCAAGAATGCAACATTTGAAAAAACAACCAAAGATCACGTCCCTCAAGTTTTCCTCTCGACCTATTTACTTTGCTGCACCCTTCAAAGGAAAGTTGAATAACATTACTCATTCTAGTTGAGGAAAAAAAAAGTAAAAAGTTTTGAGCAAGCAGCTCTAAAATTGGAGGAAAAAGGAATAGTAAAACATTAGAGCCTTTCATACTTAAAAACAAAACCCCACAAGTACCAGAAAACAGTTAATCCTCAGCATGAATCTATGTGGACTTAAATGATAAGAGAACTGCATACAATTAAAAGCATTTCTGGAAAATAATTATGTAATATGGAAAACATTTAGCTTTCCAAAACATTAGAGACTGTATGTCAAATTGTGCTTTTGTAATCAGAAGTTAATTACAGATTAATTATAGCACTAATAATACTGTCATTATCATCACCGCTAACTGCTTTTTTGTTTCTCATTTCCTCAGGAAACGAAGCTTAATAGATTATGTTGACTGTTATTCTACCTACAAATTTGGAATCCAGTGGCCAATGTCATTTAAGTTAGAGTTAAGTCTGAAAAATTATTAAATTCATACAAATCTCACAAAAATTGGTGGTTACCCAAACTACGTATGCCATGCATGATTTCTTTTTCCAAAGGCACGCACTAAACTAAGGACAAAGAGAAGCAACTAGTTACTATAATGCTGCTGTAAATGTGTGGGAAGGGGAAAACAATGTTAGGAACGGCAGACATGCTGACAGCAAACCTAGCTTGATTAATTCCATTTTTCAATGGGGGGGGGGGGGGAAGTCATGGGTCCTAAAAATTACATAAATAAAAAATTAAGTATTGAGAAATAATACAGGAAGCAAAAATGCTTTGCTGTGTATCAAACAAAAAAAGGATGGCAAAACAAAGGATGTAATTCTTCAGACTGTTAAGCTAAACTGAATCCACAATACCTGCTTTCAGAAACTGCAAATATTGCTTTTGTTCAAAGGTTATTTCTGAAGGTGATGTTATAATTAGCCAGACAGACTCAAGTGTACAGTTGCATCAGTTGTTCTACATTGTCATTTACTACTGTTTGAAGGTCATTTACATAATGAAAAAAAACATTTAAGTACAATACCTTGTAGTCCATTAATGATAGAAGTAATTTCTATTGATTTAACTGGAGCTTGTTCAGTATTTTTGGCTTCAGCGCTGTCAAGTTTGGACCCAGTCTCTGGTGATGTGCTGGTGTGAAACGGTGGTTTTGACATACGTCGCAATTTACAGTTTTTAGGAGAATACTTCTCTTCCTTCTCTTTGTCAGTTTTATTCTGTGTGAAAGAAAAGGATAAAAACTCTTCTCACTTGAGCGTACATCTTAACATAGATTACAATTAAGCAACGCTTACAGTTATCTTAAACGTTCAACCTGTAAAGGAAAGCTTTCCTCTTTGTTTAAAAGATTACAGATACCTCGCTATGGTCCATGTCAAGTCTTTTACACCGAAGACAGGAACTCTGTCAACACTAAAACAAACGGGAAAGCAACAGAGCCAGTGCTCGAGGAGCAGTGGCACTGCAGGGTGCCAGGCTCAGCAATGGCAGAGCAGGGCAATGACACCCTGTGCACAGTTCTAGAACACAGAATTCTAGAACACAGCTTGGGTTCCAAAGGCACCTGGGGGAGCTGGGGGGGGGGGGGCCGGGGCCGCCGGCGGGCGGCCCCCCGTG
>JAVJGI010000062.1:83140235-83151832 GCA_035590275.1 Ibycter americanus
CCCCCCCCCCCCCCCCCCGCCCCCCCCCCCCCCCCCCCCCCCCCCAGCAGGAGTGCTGACACCGGTGGCAGAAGGAAAAGCATCCTTGCACCCCACTGCCCAAGACTATATCATAACCTAAGCCTAACTATCAGCTTTAGAATAATGAGTGTTGAAAGAAACACTATGAAATAAAACTGTCCACATACACATGGACTAGTCATAGGTTTCCTTTCCAGAATCAGCAGAGGGACCTCCCAAATGTCACACCCCCACCTCCAAGCTGGCTCCCACCACTGAAGATAAAATGAATCCTTTTCATTTGTTTTCTACAAATGCATATGTAACTGTCATGAAAAGTAAGAAAGAAGGAAAGAGAAGCTTCTCACCCCAAAGTGAAAAAACAAATCCTTGATGAAAAAAGTTTTAGTTTTTAAAAGGCTAGGAAGTCGCTTTTACTGCCAAGCATTTGTAGGCCAATCAAAAGGTTAGAAGCTGTGGGAAGTACTTAAGAATATATTGAACCAAAGTTGGGGGAAACAAGGGAGAAAAAGAAACTACCTTTATTTTCTTTCGATGCTTAATTTTTGGTACATTTTTATCAGCTGGTCTCACGATCTTGTCTGCCTTTATCCATTCATCATACCTAAACACACACACAAAAAAATTGTACACATTTATGGTTTTAAGCAGATAATCATGACATAACAACAGAAATTAATGGAGGAAAAAAGTTATTAGCCATATGAAAACTGAATTGGAATTGAATAAAGTAGTAATTTGTATACTTTTCAGTAAGTGAAGTTTCAGCTAAGGTCCAGTTTTTCACATGCTAGGACATATAGGACAGGGTTATTGTTTTTGGTGTTTGTTTGGTTTTTTTACACTTATGGCTAAGAGTGAAAGCTGGTATTTTTCTAGTCTGCAGTGAACAGCAGGAAATCCACATATACAGGTAAAACAAAGTATCAGAACAATAATTCTGTATGGATCTCCAAGGGGTATACTTCCTATGTACACTGTAAAACCTTAACAACAAAATAAATTCTTACAAATATATAAAATGTGACCAGTCGACGAAAATAAACTCTTTCAACCCTGAGTGTCTGCGAAGTGGTATTTGGAGTCACTAATTAGCTTACTTTTGAGCCGCTAATTTCACACTAACATTTTTCAATCCGTTTTCAGTTACAGGTTTCCATTTTATGTCAAAATGATACTAGACAAAAACATACGAAACAGCACCAAGATATTAACAACAGGTATCTTATCACCCAAGGCTGGACCTGTTAAATACAAATCCAAGACGAAAGAAGTACATTCTTATTAAGAACATACTGTAACTATGGTATTGGACTTGCCAATTTCATTGTGCATTTCTGAAAAACCTCAAGAATCAATTCAAGATTTTTTTCTCCCAATAAACAATCTGCTGTCCTACTTCAACTGTTAATTCAAGAACCATCTGAAATGGGTCAGTTAAAATTTAGTATGTATTAACTTTTGCCTCAACATACAGCCCCACAAATTCTGATCCCTCAAGGTGAAACATGAAAATAGAGGGGAATAAACCAACTTAAATAAAACCAAAAACCAACAACAAAATAACAACCCCAAACCACACACCCGCAGAGAACTAGTACAAGATTGAGCTGAGCATGATACACTCATGACCATGCTGGCTTTCCAGCTGGGCTTACTTAACCACCATTCTGATACATGTAACTGTTGACACAGTCCCAATTCAGCTTCTTTGCAACTACTACCAATTGTATCTGCAGTATTGACATAGAAATTAAAAAGGATTAGAGAAAACTATGCAAGTTTCCAACTTGCTTTCCTATATACTCTAAGTAAAGATCTATGTAAGGGATTCCAGAAGCTAAATACTGTCTTTTATTAACTGAAATTTCACATAATATAGTGAAAAATGAAGTACTCTCTGAAAAACAGCTTTCCAAAACAATTCCTTGGGGTTTTTTTCTCCTCCATGTGACAATAAAAATCACAAAATCTAGCAGCAGACCACGCAGACTACAACATACCAATATTATCTATACTGCTGCAGATACAGCTGTAATTGTGCTAATTGACATGCAGATGAACAGGCTTTCTCTCTAAAACTAAAATATAACTCTACAGAGTGCTTTCCAGTATGAAAAAATCCTGTATTTTGTTACACTGTGGGATATCCTATTTGAAGTAATCTTTCTTCAAGTCAAAGACGTGCTTTCCAGCAGGAATACTGCTAAGTAAACTGTCATATGGACTTTGCAACCCACAGAAATTTAAAAGCGCTTCATTAGGTCTGAATGCATGCAGAATAACAGCACTAGGACTGGACAAATACATAGTGAAAAATCAATTACTGTGACAGTGTCCTCTCTGCCTCAAACATGTCGCTATAAATACAGAAGTTATATTTACTCATTCTATGCATTTCCAAAAAGAAAACAATCTTTCCCCTATGCAAAGTCTGTGCACTGCATACACCGTAGTGCCTGTTGGGGCAATAGCTGATAAGACTAGGGAACATACTGAAGCGAAGGAGAGAAGTGCAGAATCTTAAGAGTATCTGTAGATACCACAGGGTCTTAAAAAGGGTTACAAGTCAGAAACAGTGGTCACAACTGCTCAACTCAAGGAGCTCAAGCTGAAAACCTCTGTGTGACAACCACAGTTCCTGGCTGGAGCATATCCTGCTTTACTCCTGACTGCACCTGGAACAGCAGTCAGACCCTGCAAGGAGGCCCAGCATCATGGTAATCTTGAATTTTCTCCAGGGAATCAGATGCCCACACTTCACACCTTTGCATGGCACAGCTCCTTCTGCTACTTACACACCAGATGCATACGGTTTGCCTAGACCTGTGGCAATTGGACCCCAGGCTGAAACAGATTCTGCCAAATGGATACATCCCAAGCCACAGCTGACAACCTGACCCTGAATTACATTCTCCTCTACAGCACAACCGATGCCAAGCTGCACCTGAATGATGTGTGTGACTCAGACTAAAGCCCTTCTTTATAAAACTGCACCCTATTAAAATAGGAAAACATACTTCATCACTAATCTTGCTTTAGACAGCCTGTTCACAAAATAAAACCAAAAACATTACAAAAGACATTCTTCAGCTTTCATTACAAGAAGGATGTGCTTTCAGAAGACCTGGGTCTTCTTACTGCAGTGCCGTCTTCCACACCCGCTTACCTCAACTCCCTGAAGCGAGCAGTTGGGCGTGGAAAGGAAGACGGTAAGATGGGGAGGTGCTCCTAAAAATGTTTTCACAGACTTGTTTGAGAACCAAGAGGAGGGACTTAATAAGAAATTACTATTTATTTATTTTTAAAATAAGGTTTCATATGAAAATCTGGAATGCTTTCAGAAGAAACACCACCTTTGCCTTACCAAAATGAAGACAAAGATGAGGCAGTAAGGAGAGAAGCTTTTCTGCCTTGCTGGTTAAAATGAGTGCCTGCCAGAAAGGTGGGTTTGAACAGGAAGGAAGGAAAAAAGGAAGAATGAAATAAATAGCTATATCACAGAAAAAACAGTTGGCACTTTGTATAAGAGTATGCACCGATTCTACTACATACATGTGTACTGACTGCAAGCTAAAATAAACCACAACATATTCTCAGAGACTGCATAGTCCATCCTCCACAAAAGTACTAGAGGGGAAACAAGGAAGAAAGTGTACTTTTCCAGCCTCTAGATTTATACTAGCAAAGGTACCACTTCCTCAGGAAGACAAGTGACCTCAAGGAACTAGCAAGCCTTGGCAATTTCACTAAGAAGTTCCAGTATACTCCCTGTATCTGCTGACAAGGAAGAATCAAACATTTTCTTTGCCTGTAGTCAGAGAAAGGAGGAGTTAGCCTTATAACCAAACACTGGAATATTAGATGAGGACTCCGATTTATTTTTTTCTTTTTTTTTAATAATCCCCCCCTACCTCCCCATGACATGCACTACTCTCAAGAACCTGAAATCTGGCTACATGGTCTTTAATTTCAGTGGTTGACTGTTAAGTACAAAATTTGTGTATTGTTAGTGCTTCAACAAACTGAGACTGAAATTAGCATTTTCACATTCAGACTTCTGAAAGAAAGAAATGTTGAAAGTAAGTCTTAGCTTTAACCACTTGAAACATTCAAGAATAACATGTCTTGTGATACCATACCATACCACACACAGAGTTAAAACAACCTCAACTCTTTTTGAATATGCACCCTCTGTCTTTAATTATGGGAATATACTGCAGCAGAAATTCACCTCAAACACTTATGCAATGAACTTCTCTTTGTACTGGCAGCTGAAAATTAAAATTATGACACAAGGAACTGGTACCGTAGGCCCCAGGGAAGTTTTAGTTCCATATAAAGCATACAAAATTCAGAGCATGACTGGCCTGTTAGAAGAAATACAGTTTCTCTCATAAGCTTTTTCTGATTAACGTGGTATCATAAGTAGTTCTCTCTAACAGGGTAAAGACTTTTACCATTCCCTTTCACTACCAGTCAGGCTCCACTGAACACTAATTCTTTACCTTTATCGGAGACATGTATCACCTGAATCTCAGGAGCTAATAACAAGATCCTTTAGCATGAAGTAGTGCAGCTGCATAATGCCATTGAGCTATAAGCCATTTCTGTATTTTCTATTTACCATTTAAAAAAAAAAATAATCCAGTGGTTAGTGTCACTGGTTCCAAAGCATTTAGGAAAAAATCTAACAAGGATGAATACCAAGTTTACCAAATTCCATTCCAAGTACCCCAAAAAGCATGCGTGCATGCACACACACACAATTATTCTGAATCCCAGATCAATACTGAAATTACCCTGTGACAAGAAACAGTAGTAGTTCTTTAGAATTCCTGATCAGATGTAGGAGTTTAAAGAACAGACCATTAGATGACATACTAACCAAAAGGGGAAACAGGAAAGTCAACCTGAAGGGCTCGGAGAAAGACACACAAAAAAATCCTGGATGATTAGAAAACCCTAGTTGAGTACATCCCATGACCTAATGTTACCGTACTTGTCCCTGCTAAACACTAGAAGCAAGCTACAATGAATAAGGAGAGGAGGGAATTGCTACCTATCCAACTAAAGCAGTTATTTTTCTAGGTTATGACTGACTAAAAGCCAAATCAAGTTACTACATCATACAAGACCTGTCTTCACAATATTAAAATACCAAAGCATTTAGATACTGCCTTAAGCTCAGGCTTACGTACTCTTTTCTGTCAAATCAAGAAATTTAAGTAATTTAACTTAAATTTTAAAAATCAGCCACGTTTAGCAGAGTCCACGTGCAGTCCCATAGCTAAATCTCAATGACTGGTATCTTTTTGAGTGAAGAATCCTACTCTCCCAGGCCCTTTTGGAGGGCTCTTTTGAAACACCAGGTAAGAATATAAATGCAAGTCCTGCTGCCAGAAAGCCCAAATGACTCCCCTCACCCTTCAAATGAGTGCAAGTTTACTGAAGATTCTTTTCTTATCAAATATATCCTAGCCACAGAAATAATGGCTCCAATATCAATCCACGTATTTGTCTAAAATGTAGAGTTCAAAAAACAGTATTGATTTCTCCTTTAAGAACCAGGGTGCTGGGATGTCCAAGGTGAAGGCTCATTTTTGACTTCTCATTTCTTCAGATCTAAAGTGGTACTGCTCAAGTAAAACTGATCATCTCGCCTTACAGCATCTATTTCACTCAAAAAGGAAACTCCCATGTTTACACGTGAATTCCAAAAGAAGAGTTTAAAAGCAAGAAACCTCTTGGAATGGTACAGTAATCCTCAGCGAGAACGTTGCAAATTTCAGCAACTCATGCTCCTATGGAAGTCCTCCCCAGTAATGTCCAAAACGCTAGTCACATTCCAAATCCCACCTTTAGCAGGTTGCATCTCCCCTAGCATCTTGTCTTCATAGCCCACTATGCTTACAAATGTTGCCTGAAGACAGTTTATCTGGAAGATCATATTCCTGTAGATCAACATGTACGTAGATCAAAATTCTACAAGAGATCAGTATCAAACCCGGCAATACTGAGACATTCCTCCTCAGCAGTGGCTTAGGTGGTGCTGTTTATCACCAGGCTTAGATGCAAAGAGGTGCAGTCAAGGGAGGGAGAGAAGTACCATGCTTCTCTAATTGTGACCTTTGCTAGCAGATCTTGCTAGCGCTGAATAAATGAGATTTGTCCTGCCCTCTTTGTCAGAGGTAGGATGGTAATCAAAATCCAGATGATAGAAGAAAGTCACAAGAACCTCAGATTTTCCAGAAGAAGAAAAATAAGTAAATAAAAAGTACAGCAGATTTGCCTCAGGCTTGGGGTGAGGGTTTTTTTGGTTTTTGGGGTTTTTTTTATCTATAAATGCAGTAATAAAGTTTAAAAGATGACAGCTGAGGACAATGAGCAGATACGTGGAAACCAAGGAAAAAAGCAGGAGACTTGGTAATTGGCTGAAAAGCCACTCAGAAGCTTTAGTTTTCCTACTGTTTTCAAAGCTGCTTCAAGTTTTAAATGGCAAAAATGGGATCTAAACTGGCAAAAATATATTAATACTTCCACTTATTTCTATTAATGCTATGTTAAAAGACAATAAAAAGCATTTGCTCCTGCATACATTAAGGAAAGCATAAGCAGCCACCAGGTTAAGAAGAGTCTAGTTTGGAAGCTTGAGGCAGCCACAGGGAAAGGAGGGGTGGGGAGGGGTGGAAATCAGATCTGAATGAAATGCAATTATTTGCTGCACACTAATTTACCAGTAAGAATCTTGTACTTCTCTTGTCAAATACCATACTGCTAATGTACTCTCTGCTTCGCTGAGAAGAATGTGCATACGGACTCAGCTAAGTGCACTATTCAAATATTGTATGAGATAAAATTGGCTTAAGAGAGCCAGAGGAGGAATTTGTGAAAGAGTGAGCTGTCATTTGTTGTGTGGATATCTAAAAATAAGATGGGGAATGACGGAAGCCTTCTTTGAACGTCATTTTAAGATGATTTTCTAAGTAACTAAAGTACTGCATTTACATAGTATTAAAAATCTAATAGTTTCATACAGTACAACGACCTTCACAGAACACCAATACTGAAAGTTTAGGACTCCAGATGTCTATTAATTTAGTGTTTAAAATACACAAGTGTATTTTAGAAGTAATTCAAGAAGTAATCACTAACTAAAACTCAAGTTACCTCACATTCCATCCACAGTAGTGCACCAAGTAAAGGACTTCTCCACCTTCGATGTCAGAATCTTTAATACTAGCTTCATACATTTTTTGATTTTTCCCTCTTCCATACCGCACTTGGACTTTCATGCCTGGTGGATAGCATTCAAACTCTTCTTCCTCATTGTTATTGTTGTCTTCCTCCTCCTCCTCCTCCTCTTCCTCCTCCTCTGCTTCTTCTTCATCTTCATCTTCTTCCTTATTCGTGTCATCTCTTGAAAGGTTTAAAAAATTGTAGAGTTAATATGAGATACTTCATAAGCTTTTCAGTTCCAAACCACATATATTGATAAATATTGTGGATGCCTTAGAGACTGGGAAACAGCAGGCTCCATATATGTGAAACTGCGCTACGGCCGAGTAATATCAGCAAAATAGGATAAAGCAATACACACAAAATCCAGTGACTGTAAGGTGCAAAAATGACTTGACTAAAAGAAAAAGGAAAAAAAAAAAATCCATCAAAATCTGTATGAGCAGAAGTTGTTGAAACTCATCTTTATGATTCTTTCATGCAGCCCCTTTAAATAGTTTTTTTTCAGTTCAAACTCATCCTTCTCAATATAAAGTTCCCTAAATTCCATTTTTCAACCTACAAGTTTTACAAGTGCTTCTTGAAACTTGCTTCCCTAAAAGATCCTTGCTTTATTATAATAAATAATCTCCATCTCAACACCTTGAAGTGACTGCAACCAAAACCAGATTTTAGGAAAGGAAAAAAAAAAAAAAAAAAAAAAAAATTCCCCAAACCAAAAACCCTTATGCAAGATTATTTAGTAAATCAAGCAATCTGTGCTAATTTATGACCTTGTCACTCCTTGCCAATTATGCTAAAAGTTTTCTAAATATAAGTCAAACTTGCATTTAATTATTATATAAATACACAAGCAGGTGTTCACTGTTTTCAGAAGTAACCTAATTTTCAATACATGTTTAGATATTTGGACAAATTTTCAGAAGCACTAAGAACTCACAAATCCTGCTAGTCTCAGTCAATGGCAGCTACGAGCTGCTCAGCATTCTGAAAATTATCTCCAACCAGCCTAAAAAGGCACACTACATTACAAAAGTTAATTGGGGGGAAAAAAAAAAATCTTTTAATCTTAAATAGCTTTACAAAACAGTATTACTGGCCCTCACATCATTCTAGTCCCACACTGTGCAATACAGAATAGAACAGGGATGTTTGCTAAATTCACAGTAACCACAAACCACTAATGATTTCAAAACCTGAAACGTGGAACAGATAGGTTTGGATGTATTACAGACTGGGTAAGAAAAGATGAGTGCTGCTCCAAGTCTGATTTACACCAATACTTACGTTAACATCAAACACAAAAACCTGTATCAATAATCTAAATCTTTCCATGAATTTTTCAGTAGAAAGTAGTCAGATAAACCAAGCTACTTTCTCTTTGCGAAAGGGTCAAACTGCATTTTAGTTATTCAAATATTTCTTTATAGAAGTAAAACTGCAGTATTATTATCTAACTAGCTGGCAAAAGAGAATTCAGAACAGTAAGCTAAATTCAACTGTAGCGTAACCACACAGATTTAATTACTTCAGAAATTAATGTTGCCACATATATATGCACACACACAATATAAAAACACACATATATATATATGTGCATACACCATGAGACAAATGCTAAAAATTCCCTTTGTCGGTGTATTAACTAAATCAAATCACAGAAGATACATCTATTCAGGTATAGATGGCACGGACCAGACAGTTTTGTTCTGGAAGGCCAAGATTTTCAATTTATTATATACTTTCAGTGGGCTACTTTGATAGTGAAACCACCAGAGCTAATAACACCACATAAATGAATGAGCTCTGAAGGCTCACTTCATCTCCACTACACATCACATGACAAAATTCACTTCCCAAAGAAATCGTGAATAAAGGTCCCCAAAGACACAGATGAAAAGTTCCTGAACAGAGTTCCACAGCTAACAACAGAAAGCACCAACCAGCACTTTAAATGCTTTTAAATTACACTCTCTGCTGCACTAAACCAAAACTCCTAGCTAATTCAGCTTCATAGTTATTATCATACAAAAGCTAAAAAAATATCCCTTGGCATCAGGAGCAGAGCCATCACTGCTCAGAGAACAACATGAGCTTGTGATTTCCCATTACTAACAAGACTTTCCAAAATTGTAACAAACCAAATTTTGCCAGATTTCCTCCCCACCCACCCCCAAGAACTAGTGGCACAATCCTTGACTGCTGCCTGCAAAGAAAAACATGCCTACGAGGGAGATTCAGTATTTTCCAGACACTGGCAATTACAGTGCCAGTGGCGCTCTCGAAGCTGAACAAGTTTGGAGTCTCTCACCTTAATCACCCTTATGGCCTCCTTGGTGTCCCAACAGATATTCTACAAAGACTCCATGACACCACCAGAACTTCTCTGGAAGAGATGTGTGAAACCCTCATTGTGAAGTTGAGTAACTTAGATGGTCAAGTAGATGTGAAGAGCAGACTGTACATAGGTGGAGGGAATGTCAGGAAGCAAAAGCAAAATGGAAGCAGAGATGGCTGCACTTAAAAAGTATTCCTAAGGAGTGATGTGATTAGCAATCATAAACTGAAGACTTTAGGAAACCAAACAAAAGCTAAGAACAATCATCATTTTGCAGCAGAAAAAAACCACCATCCTCATATAGCTCCTGGAACAACAACAAAAACAAACAAACAAAAAAAAAATCCCAAGCAACAAAAAAAGCCCCGTAATCCAACGGTTACAAGGAAGAAAAGGTTTTTTTACAAGACCATAAAAAGTTCAAACCAGGCAGTGTTGATGAAGGAGAAGCTGACTGCCATGAAAGAGATTTGTAAGAGAAAGTTGTGACTGTAGCTATCCAGCATGCACAGTCATAATCTCATCTGTCCCTGTATGTATGCAAGACGGACGGGTGGGAAGGAAAAAAGAACCACCAAAAGCCTCTTGGCAGCAGACAACAATTGTCAACTTAAAACCAGTACCAAGCAACATTTGCCACAAGGCTGCAAGAATGAGAACAACCCAAGCAGCAGCTGATGACACAAGGCTGGGGCAGATGTGCATGCACCCTGTACAAGAGACACAGCAATACAAATGTAACTATGTTCCAGAAATCAAAGTACCACCAGAAAGCTTATCAGGAAGACTTGAAAGCATTCCCAATTACAACTGCAAACTGAAGAATACCCTTAACCCCATCTCCCACAGATTAGGAACATAAACCTTCAGAAGCAGGCAATTAATGAATTAAAATGCAAAATATTTGTTAATAAAGTAAAATCATTAAAATGTTTCAATCATACAAATATTGCTTATCATTAGTTCCAAAGGACATTGTGAAATCAAAAAAAAATGAAGAGGCTAGAAATACACATACAGCAGGTAACTCTCACTGAATACAAAGATTTAACACCAACAAGCCCATAATAAGGTTAAGTATATCAATGAATATATGTTGTTAATAGATGAAGTAGCACATGCTCTTACACCACTAAACAAACTGCAATGTCATGCAAATGCCTTTCTATCCACAACCTCTGGCACTAAACACAGCACTGTCACAAAGCTCAGGTGAAACCCACAAGGCAAGGTGTGATTTGGAGCATTAGATCTGCCTCCTAGGATCCCCGTTTTGCAGCAAACCTAACCTTACTCCAGTACACTTCCCATGACACACCATGCTGGCACGCACAGCAGGTGAGATGCAAGTTGCAAATGCAAGATTATTTTTTTTCAGGGGTTATTCTAAAACTTGAGGAAGCAAGTTTATTTCAATTACTGGTTCAATTAAGTCATTACAGTTAATTGAACCACTAGCAGAAATAAACTCCAGTGTAATTGACACTTTAAGTTAGTTTAGCAATTAGCTTCTATTTTTGCTTCCCTCCTTTTCCCCTTTTTCTCATTCTAGAGCATTATTTAACCTCTACTTCACATAATACAGAGCTGGAAGATGTAGTCTTCTCCATACTCTTTCTCAATTACAGCTGTATTAAGATGCCCTTAAGTTTTAAGGCAGAGAGGCCATTAAGACCTGTGCTTACGCCATGACACTAACGCCTCATCTTCAATTAAATAAAATAACAAAACCCTCAAAACTCACCAGTATTTGCCTTCCCTCTGAAGTTGCAAAGAAACCCTAAAAATAAAAGCTCCAAGGACTTCTGTCTACACACACAAAAAGTCTGAATAAACGCGCTGTTACGGTCCATCATTCTGAGGGAAGGGGGAAAGGCACCAACTTGATCTGAATCCCATCTGAGAGTAGTACAGTACGCTTGAACCATGCAAGCACGTACTCTGTAACCAGTGTTTTCCTCTGCTGCTATGGAGAAGGCAAAGTTTTTTCGTTGGGGGT
>JAVJGI010000062.1:83151886-83164024 GCA_035590275.1 Ibycter americanus
GGGGGTGGTGTTTGTTTTTGTGAAGTATTTTGAAATTCTTCGAAAGGATAACGGATGGTTCAGAAATCTGGCTGAGGAGTAACAGCACTATTTTTATGGCAATGGTTCACACGCAGCTCGAAAACATCTAGTATTTGATAAATGTTTAAGGGCTCACCCATGCACATAAGTCTCAGTGACAGCTACCATGGTTAATAACCTCCACAGTGACCATAAGCTATGTAAAATGTGATGACAGAACCACTTTTTCCACATCAAAAATGCCTCCCTTCCATTCAGTGTGATGCACACACAGAACTGGTACATTTACACTCTACAGTTTATTATTGTGTCATTAGCAGCTTATTGTTGTATCAAAAGTAATCCTTATGTATATGTATGTATCAGTGCATATCCTAGATTAAGAAAAAAAAACAATTAAGACTCTGTTTCTGAAAACATGACTATACAAAAACTTCCTTCCCAATACAAAGGCAGCTGGACTACACAAATAGAATACACATCACAAATAAGAGCATAGAAATATGTTCCTATAAAATAAACTGTCTAAGTGTGCTTCTTAAAAATGTATTTTTTTGGTATACACACCAACAGTCTGAGATTCAGAGCAGATGTTCACACCACACGTGCAACGAACGTAACGCATTTCTCTCCCTTCTCCCAAGCTAATCGATTCCATATAAACCTAAAGCAGACTGGAGAAAGCTCTCTCAATATATAGTTCTCAACAGTAATCCAGAAGCTAGAAGGGATGCCTTCTGTATCAAATCTCCTTCACTCCAAAACATTTTAACCTTCTTGCTATCATTTTAGATTCACCGCCATAAAGCTTTGATATGTCATTTTAACAGATAAGGACCCGAAGAAAACATTGCCTTTAACAGTCTGCTATCTCCCATATGTGAAATGGAGCTTCTCACTCTTACATAATCCCTTTGTAAACTGCTTTCAGAAAATCCCTATCAAGTGTTTCCAGAAAATTTAACTCTTGTACAAATAGAGCCATCACCAGCACAGGCACAGCATATAGCCACCCTACCCTCCAAGGGTAATAAACCCTAGTAAAGCCCTTCACGTGTGAAACAAATGCCCATCTTAACCTCCTTCTCATCTACTGCTTTTATTACTCCTAGCTCCCTCCTACTGCTTATAGGAGGGGAAATGCTACTACTGCATGTAAAGACATACATAACAGCTCTAAGATTAAGATTTTTCTCTTGCATGTGAATGGTTTAACTCCACTCAAGATGATTAGCCAGAGGTTTAGCATTTTCTCCTTTTGATGCTGCCAAAATGACAGTACCAATTCCCAGAAAACCATACCATGAAAACCTAAACCAGCAGTATTAGACAACCAGAAGTGTTTACGTTTCTAAAGTATTCTTTAAGAACATCTGCTCATGCATTCCTTCAAAGAAATAAAAAAGCAGGCAGTTTTCAAGAAAAAAAAAAAAATATTCCAAGAAGTTTCATAACACTGAGTAAAAACTATTTGTGAGTACTGAAAATGACAGCCTGGTGAGAAAGGGCAGGGGGTAAGGATCCAGAGATGGCAGCCCCTCCTTCTGTTACGGTTAAGGCAGCACCTCAGCCAAAAGTAGTAAAACACAAGAACAAAGCCTCCTGCAATCTTTCTGCACTGTAACTGGGATGACTTCAAAGAATCTTGCCTGGCCACCTCAAAAATCCAAGTACTACCAATATACAAGTCTGATGCAAGTTTTTGTTGGAAAGCAAAAATTATTGTCCACATTCTGAGCACTTAATCTTTCAGTTCAGTATAGAATTCTTGACAGTGGCCTGTCCCAGGTGTTTTAGAGCAAAGCGTTAAAAAAAACAACAAAACAAAACAAAACACACAAAACAAACCAAAACCCCAAAATAAAAATCAACCAAAAAAAATCCCTTGAAGCTGAATTATTCATCTTGGAAAAAAATATTGGTTAATAGCAATTAACCTACACTTCGGTTCACAAACTGTATCTACTATGACATTTTTAAAGACTTTTTTTTTAGTTCATTAGCCTACACTAAAATCTCCACACCTTCCAAAAACTCCTCTAGGCTCCTGGCCTGAGTCTCTTGGGAACACGTTCAACTGTCTAGGTTGTCCATCGTGTAGAAAAGCCCCTGGGTTACAACATGTTAATGTTAGATGCTACAAAGGCAAACTGCATCAACTATGCAGTGCTACATTTGAAGAACATTACTTCCACAACATTAACTTAGCAGGAACTTCACATAAGAAGGATTTCAAACTTTCCTGTTTATTCATTGACTAAGAATGAAAACTTTTTTTGTACATTAGGGAAAAGGATGGGTTAACAAAAGATTTCGCTGTGACAGACCCATGAGAAATAACACATTACTAGCCTTTTTAAACTATTTTTATGACTAGAAGTTGCACAAAACTGTATGTATCTAGCACATCCATCTTCCACTAGCCACCAAAAAAACCGAGAAAAAGCATGTACAGAATAAGGGGCAAGCTGCCTTTGAATCTCTATTCTCAGTGTTCACAGATACACAAGTCGTCAAGAAACTGGCACTCTGGGGAAGAATGGAAGACAACCACACTCAGCCTTTCTTTCTCTTCACCATATTGGTAAAGTCTGTGCAGAAGCGACCACATGATTCAAGTGATAGCAGTCCCAAAGGGCTGAGACACATGGGATTGCACAGAGAAACAAAACCTGTGGAAAATAAACAACCCTGGCTTCCAGTAGTACTTCCTGACATCTGGAAGCTGGGAATTAGATCCAGTCCACTCAACAGAAATTCATCAAGAAGAAACCCAGTTTTTCTGTCCTTGTGGTTCCTTGTGACTGTATACACATTATCTACGTGAAGATGCCCGAAGTCCTACAGACATAAATTCAAACATCAAACTCTACAAGTTTGCCTTATATTAGATTTTATTTGTTTGGCTATTTGCTTGGGACTGTGAAAGACAGATGGTCCAGAGCTTGAAAAAGGTTCCAGGAATGCATTTTAAATACACTGATGAAAATTCAGTCCACAGTGATCTATTTTGATTACATTTTGGGTAATTTTTATGCGTCTCATTAGTTTTCCATCTACAAAAAAAGTATTTTTCATTTTGTATTTCAGTTCAACAAAAACAAACAGCAGCATTTCCCTCTCTGTTTAACCTTTGTCACTTCTAATCCATGAAGTTTGGGATAAGGAGAATAACAAGGTCTAGTACAACGTCCCCACCAGCATACCAGGCTCACAAAACCCCTTTATGCCTTTATAAACGCCAAAAACATTGTTTAGCATTTAGGATGACAGTGACATTTTTAACAAACTCTTTAAAGCTGATACAAGTGCCTTTTGTACTTCCTATCCATCTCTGAGGGAAGAAAGGAAAAGTAATCCCACCAACAGGACCACTACAGTACTGCTGTTTGTAAATACTTAGAGACTATAACTGCCACAAACGTTTCATTTCTGTGTTTAAATTATTCCTTGAAACATCTCCCCAGCAATGACACCACCACCTACATCTGTTTTTAGAGCTACGCTTTCTATTCTAGGCAACTCATTACAACCTTTCATGAATCGCAACAGCAAAACACTAGTTAAGAGTTTTTACTGGATGAGTAAAGAGAAGCAGAGAGAAAAGAATTCACTCAATTGCAATCAGATGAATTGGGAAAAATTAAGAGGAAATAGTATTTTCTACAATTTTTTGTTGTTTTCATAAATAAAAACCTAAGAAAATTCATAACATTTTTTGATGTCATAAACCCAAAAGGACATGAATCAGGATAAAAAACCCCACAACAATAAAGGATTACTGAAAAGCAAACACAGCTTACAATTTTGTGTACCATTTACTATAGCAGCACAGTAAGTATTAAGCCACTGTACTTTCCAAGTATATAAATAAACACAAAGTAATGTTACAAACATTCACACATACAAATACAGAATTTAGGGAACTTTAAAAACTGCTGTTCTCTAAGCAGTGCAAAGTTTCCCATCTATTTAGTTATATATTTTGAAAGTAGCACTGTAAAAATCAATCTTTACTTCTGAAAAATCTAGCAAACCTGTTACAGTCCAACTAATCTAGCTCACCTTAAAAATGGCAAATGTAACAAAATCCAGCAACTGGTCTTTCAAAAAAGAAAAATTCACATAGGATACAAATGAAGTCACATCCACAGAGAAAATGCTCTTTAACTGAGTTCAGATAAACTTGATTTTTCTGTATTCCACATTTCTGAGTTAACAGAAATTGCCCACCTGATCTCACTGAAAATACTTAGGAAGATAAAAAGCATTTTACAGAAGGATCCTTCTGGAATCTGTTGTATGGAAATCAAAACCCTTAATAAATTAAAGAACTATTACCAATGAATCAGAAATCAATATACTGAACTACACCATTCTGCCACAACTCTAAACAGACCAGAAAAAGCATTAAGAGTTAATGATATTTAGACAGAAGATTAAGACAGCTGATCTACTAAATAGCAAAGATTGCTGGAATGAACAAGGGAACTAGTGGTCAGGCAACAGCTGGTATTAAGTACAAAAAACCATCCCTGCTACACAGAGTGCTGTGAAAGTATAAGGTGGTGTCATTATCTGCTTTCCCTCTTGTAATAGCTTCTTCCTTGAGCATCTGTTACTGCTTTTTCTTGAATACAAGATACTGTATTAAGAGACCTTTAATCTGACCTGTAAGGGCCATTTTTGTGTTCTTATCACTTGAAATCATACTGTATGAGGTTCCTAATTGCAAGAATATAAACTGTTAACACGCTAGGGATTAGCAAGGACTATATCCTGTTTTAAACTTCCTGTTTGTTTTGCGTGGCTCCCGAAAAACACTTGTGAGGTTTTTTTGCATTGAAACAGGAAAACCTGCCCATTCCATCAAGGAAATGAGAGATCACCTGCACACATCCATTGATACATGTCCCTGAACATCCCTATTACTTCAACTTCTTACTTCCAAAACTCCTGTCTGAAGGACTGCACAACAGACTCCTGCCAGTATCATGCCTACTCAGTGGCAAAGCTGTCACAGAGTGATGCAAGGTACTTCCATCTTTTGCCATGGTACCCATAACACACCACTGTCCAACAGCAGAAGCTGGAAATCACAGATTTGTGATATACTTGTACCAAAATTAAAGTAGACAAATACTGCTGGCAATGGCTGCAATATTTTTGTCTTAAATCAGTCACCTATGCTTTACACATTCTTTTCTCACTCAGCTTATAAATATTTAGGCCTGGATCATGTAAAAACTTAGGCTGTCTTTTTTTTTCTTTTTTTTTTTTAAAATTAGATTAGATGCACAAACTTCAATGGCCCTAACCATGACAAAGTTAGGAACACATAGGTCTCTGGAAGATAAGAGTCTAATTCACAACAGGGATGTCTGACTTGAAGTTTAAATTACAGGAGTAAAATCTAATTAGCACGCATCAGATGCCTTAGCTGATTATAAACAGTGCAACTTACCCTGCTTTTTCTTTTTCTTCAGTGTCTGCATTTACGGTAGGATTTTCCATTTCTTTAATCTTCTCCTCCTCTTTATCTTCTAGTTTGGTTTCATCTTCAGTTTTGATTACATTTAAGTCCTTTTCTTGATCAGGCTGAGTAGACACAGAATCTGGCAAAATTTTTTTGTTTCCCTGGGATAATACAACCTTTGGTTAACTTACAGGGTGAAATAAAAATAAAAAGGATTCAAGAAAAGGTAGACAAAATACACTGAAGTCATATGAACAAAAAAATCTGGAGTCTAGGGCTTGTTTTAAAATTACAGCACCCCCACTGTTTTTTCTTCTGAAAACACTAAGGTAAACATAACAGACTTCAAAGTTGCAGCCAGTATCCTAGCTAGTTTTGTCACAACGATATAGGCATTCTGCTTAGACCTGAACTGCAAAGCAATCCCTAAAGATGCACTTCACAGGGTGTGTTTTCACTCAGGATCCAGAGGCACCAGTAGTGGCCCACCTGGCATTCACCCTGGACTTAATACCACCAGACCAGCCAGAGCTGGTGGCCACTTACACACGAAGCATTGCACTTGCATTGTGCAGTGACTTGAGGAGCTACACTGCTTCCAGAGCAAACTGCTACGTCGGCACAGTGTAGCACTTCAGCTCACTGCCCTGAACTTCCTTTGCTAAAACCACTGCGTCAACACTGGATTTTGACAAGCTATGAACATTTGTCTCTCTGGACTACTGAACTACCTCAGACTACTGTGTACATCACATGGCCCAGGTCTTTGCAGAGCTTCACTGGTTTCACTGGAGCGGAGAAGTAAAAGCAAGACTCATAAGGGTTTAAAAGCATGGCTAAATGCAAAATAAAAATATCAGCACTGTAGTTAGCTGTTAGCATGCATTACCCAGATCATGATAAAGCTGCACAGTAATTAGTCTCTGTTTAACCTCGGAGGCCCCCGAACAAGTGGAATGTTGAAGCTGCTTCCTAACAAGTCAGGCATTTTTACATCATGATCCCCTAAAGCAGGCACCTAGGGATAAATATGGCTCAAATGTGTTGTTCTGAATTATGTTTACAGCACATTTTTGCCTTGTTTTAAGTCCATTATGGAGATTTCAATCTGAACATAAATCCATGGTTACCAACACACCACCTGACATTATATCAGTATGGAACATGAACATCAAAATATTTTACCAGAACGGAGGGCTTATCATTTTCTTTGCTTTCACTATCATTCTCAGCTAACTTTTTTTCTTCTTCTTGTACTACTGCGACTTCCTCCTGCTTGCGCTCCTCCTTATCCACTTTTATTTCTTTTACATCCTGCTCTGGTTCTTCACGCATCTTCAATTCTTTCTCTTTCTCACAGTCTTTACAAGGCTTGCTTGTCACTTTTTCCGGCAATGCCATTTGAAATTCAATGTTAGCTGATGTACAATACTCTTCAAAACCATAGAGATATCTAAAAGAAAAAAAAATGCTTGCAATAAGCAAGTTTGTTTCAAGACAGAGCATGCTACCTAGCAGAAGCTAAACATGAACAGTACGTTTAAAGCCTAAAAAACTGTATTATAACCAAAAAGTTATGGACCTTATGTATATTATCACTACCACAGGATCACTGCAGTTCATTCTAGTGCTGTTTGAGCACAAACTTCATAGCTTTATTACTTACTTTTTGTATGCACATTTAACATTATATCCTGCAGCTGAATTCAATACAGGGATTCCAAGATCTTGATAAACTTGCTTCCACACTGCTCCACTTTCAATCTGTTAAAGAAAATGAAGCCATGGTTTCTGAATTAACTCACTGACACAAAAAAGATTAAGTCAACAGGGTTTACAACTTTGCAAAATAATTAGAAGTAATTTCCTCTGACCTATAAAATTACTATTTATCACACATACAGTATTTCACTGTAATGCAAACTGTAGTCTAATGTAACTACTTCAAGCAATTTAGCATTTCTGCATTTCAGTAAGTCACAGCAGGCTTTCCTCTCCAGGTGGTAATATAAAGGAAGAAAGAAAATACAAGGATCGGAAAAAACAGTACATCATTTTTATTTTATATTGAAAGTAATACTTAACTATCAGAGCTAGAATTTTAACTAAATTGTAAAGAAATGCATTCAAAGCATTAACAACACTCAGCCCTGCCAGTACTGCACCAGATACAGTGGCTACCGGTCTTTCATTATGTCCTTAACATGCCCTTTGGTGTCCAAGTTTTGTGACAGTGTGATATGCTCATTTCTAACCATCTGTGAAGGTAAAGCAGAGGTACTGCAATACCCAAGTACAAGATCCTCTCTTGTACATCAGAAAGGTGTCACTGCACAAACATACCTCCTTCAATGGACAGGCGAAATTTACGGCAAGTGGTCCAAAGCAGTAACAGAATCTGCTTGGCCATAAATTCCATATGCTTCAATTACTGCTCCAAAACCAATCCCGCTAATCCCAGTCAGCGCATTCTTCTATATATTGCCCAGAATGGATGGGAATTAAGGGCCTCACATCATACCTTAAACTAGATCCCTTGTCTTGGAGATTTTATTGAGCAGTTACTCTTCTCACTTCCTGAGGTAACAACTTTATCAGACAAACATTTCTTGAAATACCACAACAACACATATGCTGGATAATTTTATGCAGCAATAATTAAACACGCTGAGTAGATGTGTAACTTATTTAGAATATAATTAGTTTCTGGTTCCTGTTACAGTATGTTTTTCAGAGCTACACAGGATGTCTTACATAGCTGTAGTATTCAATTTTCGTATGTCTAAAGCTCCTGTGTAAGATTTTTTTTATCACTACGTAAACAAGAATAAACAGCATCCTCATATTTTGTGACTCTGGAATATTCATCATACTAATACTCACATTATCAAATCCTCCAAGCTTGTGTACCAGTCTGAATAATTTGAAGAGATTCAAATTTCTATATCCTAATACAGGTCGTTTGTTAATAGGAGTCCCTGTGAACAAAGGCAGTTATTACAGTGTTTTGAAGGTTTCTTTTCCCCCGGAGTAATACGAAATCCACATCATATGTACTACTACACTATTAAATACAGTATTGCAAACCCCTCCCTCTAACCATCTCATGCATCTGGTCTCTTCATGAAACTAACCAAACTAAAGAGTCTCAATCCATTCTCCATATAGTGCACTAACATAATTTAATTCATACATATGCACTCTTCCATATATTACTGAACATTCACAAATGATGCAACTTTTCCTGCTACATATATTATACATATTTTTAACCCACTGAAACAATTGTATCTACAAATACCAGCATAATCCTTCCACTACAATCAAGAAAAAATACACCCCCGAAGAACAAATCCCACGATGTTGCAAAGAGCTGATATTTTCTAAACTACTGTACTCACAGTAGCTACCACATTGTCATCTTTTGTAAACAGTTCCTCAATTCACCTTCACATGTAATTAAAGAGATACTAATTAACGAGTTTAATACCGATTTAACTACAAACACCTTCACCCCTGCCTCCACAGACACTGTACTCTTCCTGCAGTGTATAAATACCTGGGGAAAGTTTAATATAATAAAAGGCATTTCCTTTTAAAAATATTTCAATCTACCTTACTGATAATGCTCACGCTTTTAAGTGATCTGGATTCACACAAGAAAATTAGCACAAACTAAATGCTTTTTTCCATGATCCTAAGAAGTGGGGGGTGGTTAAATTTTATTTTATTTAAGTATTTTAACATTATGAAACTGAGCACATACATCAATATAATGGAGGATATTACATTTTATTATACACACTGTAAGTACACAGTAGAAAATCTACTCAAACATGTGAGGTACTATCAATTTATTTCTGAATGCAGGAAGAAGTGACTGTATCTTAGGAGAACAGTCAAGTGACAAGACTTCTAAATAGCAGGCGAGTCAGATGTGATGAATACAGCCTCACCGTTTCCAGATCTGAACTGCAAAGCGCTTCTAGTTTACACACCCAATTCTTTGAAGTACTGCTGATACATCTACCTTCAACTTCTGCAAGTCAAAGATCAAAATGCCTACCTCTGTCTTCCATGAACTTGTATAACTGCTGAAGAAAGTTCTCTCGTTCTTCAGGAAACGGCTCTATTTCCTCCTGTGTAAAGTAACGCACACAAGCAAATTATCACCATTTTGAGTTACAGTCCTTCATTAAGAAACATACAGCAGTGATAATTTAGATTCAAATATTCAAGTTTGTTTCACTGTAGTCAGCAACAGGTTGCCATACACATACTCTCAGTGCTATGCCCACATGGAAGTAAGTTCTATAAACTACAGTTTTTCAAAATATATAGAACTAACCGTGAAGACATACTGAAATTGGATTTTTGATTGATCACTGAAGTATCGTAAGTGGTATCATAAATCAAGATTTGTCTCAATTTTGTCCATTTAGGCAGAAAGTCTGGGAGACACCACTATTAATGATAGAGAGATTGCATCAGAAGTCTCAGATTTATTTCTACTGCAGTTAAGCAACTCCTTGATGCCTGGATACACTATGTCACTTTCAGGGATGAAGTGAAAGAGAAAATGGTGCTTGCACGTTCTTAGGAGTTCTAATCCACAGTACCGGCAAACCACAGCCAATGGCACTGCATGCATACTGCCATGGGGTACTGGCTGAACGCATGGTGAGCAGGATCCCAGAACTGAAATAACAATAAATATTTTGGATGTTCAGTTCATTGCACTAATAAACCTTTGTATTAGATTTACTTAGATTAACAAACAGTGGAGTTTCATAACAAAGCACTGTGGCTTATTTTATTACCCCTCATCATTTCCTTAGGAAATCTGACTTGCCACAACCACTAGCAGTAAGATATGAATATAATCAGAATTCTTAGAAATTCTGATGACTAAGCTACTTCAAAACAACATGCCAAATACAAGCTGATTTTCTGCATATTTTTCTTTAATATTACCTGTAAAGTTTCCAAAAATAACTAATAAAAGTTACCCAGTAAATCTAAAAGAAATTATTTTTCTTTAGTGTATTTTCATTCCACATTTATCTTTTCCATTCTTCAACAGTCTCTTTGTACTAAATATTAAAGCTTCACCTACCCTGAAGCAAGGGGACAAAACATATTGTCCTTAAAGTTATAGCAAGACAGTTGAGAAATCAATAGAAACAGAGTATCATTATTAAACACATAAAAAACACAAAAAAACCAAAACAACAAAAAACCCCACAACATCTGCTGAAGCTATTTAATAAAGAGATGGATGGCTGCAAATAATGTCAAGGAAGGCTATAACTACTACCAATGCGTAGGGTGGGGGTTTTTTTCTGTACTTCCTCTTCTCCATTAAATGCACTTGGAGGATATATCAGAACAAACAGGCAAAAACATGGAGAACTAGTACCCACAGCATCATGAAACAGTTGTCGTTTAGGTATAATTATCAACAGAAACGCAATGAAAATATTCCAGTCTTGCAAAGGCAACGCAAGAGGGAAGTCTCTGCAAGATGCATTCCGTGATGAGCATCTATCTGATACCGAGCATACCAGCAAAGCTCAAAGCAGGCTACTTCAATGAGCAAGGAGGACAGGCTGGGGGGAGAACTGCAGCCAGTACGCTAGATGCATCCTCACAGGGCAGGGGCACCAGAAATCAGGGATATCTAGCAAGTCTTCACCAACAGGTATGAGGTGATGCTGCAGCCCTGCATACAGTACAGACAAATGCCTGGTTAAGAGCATTCATGTTTCACATGCCTTAGAGAACAAATGACTTGAGTGGAATCGATAAGAGGTTTGGAGTTTGTTTTCATTTGTTTTAGTCTCACATGACAAGTACTTTGAAAGGACTTTTACCAGCATACGCTGAATCATGGCAAAGAGATCATGAGCACCTACTTGGGTTTCCCACGTTGCCCACCAACAAGAAAACACTTTCCATAAGGAAATGGTCCCACAGAGCTTTTTTTTTTTTTTGCAGAGGGGTTGAAGTGGGGCAGTCTTTGAACTAAAACTTTGGGAAACCCAACAAAGCTTTTAAAAAGGAATATATACTTTTAAAATATTAGGGGAACTAAAGTAAAGGTGATGAAGAAGCCAAATAAAACACTGCCACTCCTTTCTCACCCTAAGAGTCAATGCCTGAAGAGTATAAAACGTGGTAATTCAGAGGTGCCAGAATGGCAAGTGGATACTCCTTATTAATTTTCTGATTAGAGATCAAACCAAATTTTTAAGAAAGTGTGCAAAGCGGGGAGCTTAAAAAGCATTTTCACTTTCTCAGACTCTACAAAATCAGTACATATTATACTATGATAATAATATCTGTTAATAGCCTCTGAACACTTACAAAATCTCTTAATCAAGAAGTCAGACAACAAGGTTTCCTAGATAGCGGTTTGATGCAGGCATGACACACTCTGTCATCCTTCTTATTTCTAAGTTAGACAACCATGATGCTATCAGGTCACTCTGCAGTACCTAATGTATCTGTCCATGTCACAAAGGTAAAAGGAAAGTGGCTTATATGTATGATAATGCAATCCAGAAAACCAGCAACACGTTTTTTGCAACAAAATTCACACAGTATTACAGCCCAGCACTAGAAAAGAGGGTCTTTGTCAA
>JAVJGI010000062.1:83168303-83187762 GCA_035590275.1 Ibycter americanus
CCGGGGTTAAAGTTCCTCTAGATTTTCAGAAGTGTTCTCCTTCAGTATATTGTGCTATAGGAAAAAAACCTGTATTTTAGCATTTCTAAGACAAACTAATCTACTATAAATTTAGTTCAATTTACACAAGTAAATACATACAAATGTGTTTTCTCATAGAAAGTTATTTTTACCTTGTTTTAACAAAGCATCAGGCTTTGGTGAAGTTTCAGTAATCTCCCGAACATCTTTTCTTGGCACAGAAACACTAGATATTTAGAAAGTGTTAAAAAAAAAAAAAGATAGCATTTCAGTATCCTTTCTGTAAAAGCACTCTGTTAAATTGAACCAAGCACAATAAATAGCTGCCATTTTTAAAATAAAAACTGAAACCTAGAAAAAAAGAATTCTGTTATCAACCATCAATCCCCCTCCCTGACCAACATGAGCTTAAGAACACAAAGTTCCTTAGTCTATTGCAAATACGACAGAGTCTGGTTTTCTTTGTTTCTCTTATTTTCTTTCCTACTTTGAGTAGTATTACAGCTCTTTTCAGAGAACATGATAACAAGCAGTTGTAGTCTAGACTGAGATAAACATACTCTTTACTACCTCAAAAAAAGAAAGAATTTCTGTGTGTGCACGTGGTGCATGCACACACCCCCACACACCCCTCGCTATAGCTGGATTAGCTTATGGCCACATCTCTGAAAAGCAGCGCTCTATTCCAACCAGAGCAGGAGAGTCTCAGGCCATTCTCAAAGTCATGAAATACTGCTTTGTTTGCCACCACTGTAACAATGAAATTAAAGCTAAGACAGATAGATTTATGCATCCCATTATTAATAATGCCAAAGTTCAAGACTAATTTCATGAAAATGCAGGGTGTTAACAGTTTTCTAAACATTAGAAAAATCTTGGCAGAGACTTACTGAGCTTTCTAATATTATTAATGCTTTACCCAACACATCTCATACAATATTTCACTTGACAGGTATAGATTTTATTCAATTATCAACCTCTACATTCCTACTCACAATTTGCCATCCTTGAAAGAGCGAACGAGAATATTATCTTTTTTCACTGCAATATCATCACTACAATCTGGACAAACCACCTGCAAAGATATTACAAATGCAAAGTTTAGAGAGAAAAAAAAAACACAAGAGAGTAATAGTATATACCAATGCTTCTCAAAAAGCTTTTGGGCTCATTTCTCTTTAGCAACACTGAGATGAGAGCAACTGAGATCCCTTAAAACACAGGGGGGATGACCTCTTGAAATTACTGAGTGCACGAGTTCATGCTCGCTGCCTGGAGGGAACTGACTGCTGCTGTCAGAGACATAAGAAAGAACACGGTTCTGATAAAAGTTAGGTACCTGTCACGCCACTACAGCTTATTCTACTTCTCATCCTAAAAGGACAGAGCTTCTAAAAAGTGTTGCCGACGGAGTTAGAGACCTCTTCTGAAACTTCCAGAAATTGCAAGGATGTAATCACACACAGTTTCAAAACCAAATGCCTACAGGATTTACGAAATCCAATTTTATAATGGAGGATTCGTAGGTTATCTACCTAGAAGAGAAGAGCGCCTCAAGTATTATGATACGTTCTTTAATTCAATTAGACTAATCAAGTCTAGCACTGAGACAACATATTAATTATCTGTTGCAATTTTAAAAGCTATTTAAGTTTTGTTAAACCAGTACAGAAGTTGCTAATTAAAAAGTTTCAGGAAATTTCATTAAAAAAAAAATAATACTGACTTTCCAGAGTTATAGAACAGAAAAGCAACCCTCTCCATCACTCATCTTTCTTCTTTCAAAGCGTGTGTAGTTCCCTGAAAGTTAAGAAAATTCTGGCTGCCACAAAACCCCAAGGAGCAGCAAATGACTGCAGTCCTGATTTAGCTCTCGTAAATACCTCTTCTCTCTCACACCAGCTCCTTTCAGCCCTACTTTTTCCACCAAACACACAAAGAGACCGCACAACAAAAGGGTTTTTTCCTCCTTACACAGGTCACCAGCCATATGGCATTTTAGAAGGTAAAGTCAAAAGTTCCAACTGATTTGGAAACAGAGTTGCACATCACAGAGCATAGGCTAAAAATAGGCTTCTCAAGAAAAATAAGACTTAACAGCCTCAGTCTCCAAACGCAATGCATTCTACAGTCTCCAAAGAAATTCCAAAACTACAACTTACTAATTGAAATGCAGTTTGAGATATAGTTTACAACAGTTGGTTTAATATGAAGGTAAGAGACAGTGATTATCACCCCCCATTTGTAACAGAGCAGTGCAATCTCCTGGCTCTCTGAAGATGGAGAAAGGCCCTCCTGGCTTTAGCTATTGCTCTTCTAGAAACATCAAGATCTCAGTAGTCAGAAATCCATACAGAGGCTGGGAAACAGCTTACAACAACCTCATCTAGTGCCTTTACATCAAGCAACATCACCTCAATTTTGCCTGAATCAAGTTTTCTCAATTTCCTTGCAAAACAAACTCCACTGAATCACAGGAGAATGGGGGAGATGATCCTATGTAAACTCAATTTTCTGAAAATGCTGCAAGCAGATTTCCTCACTGCACCTTCCGAAAGCCTTTAAGTACACATTAAAATGAAGCAATGCTATAAGGCTTACTAAATCACACTCTTTGACATAAGGAGCAACTGCCAGGCCTTTTTGCAATTACAATTAACTGTTGCTCTCAATCCACCACCACCCCCTCCCCAAAAAAAGAAAAAAAAAAACACAAAACCCCCATTGCATGCAGGATAAAACCAACGTAGTCAATCACTGAGTCCTCAATAGTTTTTACCAGATTTAGATCTCCACAGTTCTACATTTATAAGTGACAGGTTATAGGACTGATATCCAAAGTTTCTACTACTAATCTGAACTGTTAATTGCTGTAAAAGGTTTAGACTAATCCCTGAACGTCTTTTCACATAATAAACTTGCACAATGTCCTCTGTGCTTATACACCAAGCTTATCTGTACACAATATAATTAATTAATAATTAGCATAATAGAAAGTTAAAGCAAAATTTATCAGTAATAAGATAAAATTACTTTGTTGTTAACAGTAGATGTAACCTGCTTACAAGGTAAAAGAATGGAGAGGCATAGCTACAGGGGAGAGGACTGCAAAAGAAAGAATTAAAAAGAAGCCATTCGGGGCATAAATCTATTCTTTGGCACAACCTTTCAGGTTAAATGCAATATGATGTTTATTTGCAGAGCTATAAACCTGATTACTAAAATAACAGTTAATCTAGGATAAGCTATTTCAGAGTTAACGAGCTCCACCCTGAAACTTTATCCCCCTACTGCTTCTCATTCATTGCAGGAAGCTTTCTATGAAGAACGAGCTATTCCAATCTCCAAATGAAACCCAAAGAAATAACAGCATGTATCTTTAGTATACCCTGGGAGCATAAGCAACAATTCAGTTAATTTTTAAGGTCTGACCCACAGCTATCCTGAGTAGCACTACAATACTCACATGCGAGCCCAACACCTACCAGAGGGACTGCCATGGAAACTGCTACCTGCCATGTGCATCACCAGAAGCGCTAACCCAACAGTGGGGCATCAACCAGCTCAAGCCAGTCTCACTGCCCGCTTCTGAGTGCGGCTAGGAGGTAGGCGATGTTGCATCAATCTTGATGACAGCTTTCAGTGAAGAAACAGCTCGATTTTCTTGTCTATTGCTGAAAACCTCTCCTAAAGCTGTCATTAACATGATATCTCCTTGCTGTATATCCTGCCCTCTCCCTTGTTATAAAAAAAAAATAAAAAATTAAAGACTTCAATAACTCCTTCTCTCCCACCAATTTTTCCAACAGAAGTCCTGCTGGAAAGCCTCTGGACTGCATTACAAGACACAGCAGGTGACAAGTTGCAGCTGAAAATAGTTGCAGCTAAGAACTATCACACACACTAAGAGTTAAGTGCTATGGCATCTTTTCAAAAGCAGAGCACAAGTTTTCCTGAAAACAGATAAACTTTTTAAGCTTTCATTGCCAGGGAGAAATTATTCAAATACTTACAATTCATAATAAAATAACAATTAAAAAGCATGGTACTAGAAGGTACGACATATGGAAATATGTTAATTTCCAATCCTTAGACTCACAGTGATATTTTATTGTAAGTTTATTTGTAAAAAACTATCTTTAAGCCAGAATAAAGGAAGATAGAAAATATCTGCACTAAAAGACTACAATGTTATTTTAAAGTAGAGAATTGCCAACGAATTTCCTACCTAGCACAGCAACAAAGAAAAAACATTTTATTATATTATCAAATGTGTTTATATTGAACAGAGAAAAACAATACCCATGTAATCACTGAACTTCCCCTCTTTTTGCACTTCTTTATTCTTTCTTCCTTGATAGAACTTGATAGTTCAGAATAGTGACATGCAATACCCTGAAATTTTAGTTCAACAGTGCTAAACACACTGTTAAGCTGGAATTAGTTAACAATTATGGCTGTCTGGAAAAAATAAAGCCATCTTAGCAATCACTTTCTCTAAACAAACACACCTACATATGTATTTCCTTTGACTATTATGATACAGTCCAATTTGAAGAAACATATTAAGTTCTAATAAAAATATAGATTAATCCATCAAAAATTAAAAACCCCACCAAACAACCCACCTTTCTTTGGTGCCTAGAAAATTAATTAAACTTTGTAAAATTTAAAAAAAAGATTAAACGATTAAACTCTTACCAAGGCTGGAAACCACAGAGCTTTCTTTTTATCCACACTGAAGCAGTCCACACACACAACTTTCCCTAGTAACTCGTCACTTTGTTTCCTATCATCTTCATCTTCATCGCTGGAAGAGGATGAAGATTCTTCTTCAGGACTAAACAACAGAAAGAGACTTAAAACTCAACTATTCAAAACTTGGCTATTATAATTACAGGAGATCCAAAGCTAACTGTCAAACAGGCATAAATAACAGTGACTTGAATTGCCTGTTAAGTGTTTTAGGATAAAAATGAATGGAAGTATTTATCAGGATATTATAATAGCAACATCACAAACTCAAACACTACAAACTCAGAAATGCACACCTAACATGTAATACATGCAAAAACACCGCCACGCATCCACGTGGAGGAATAGAAATTCACTGTCAGGACACTCAAAATAAATTCTGCCCTAGCGAAACATTGTTCAAAAATACTGTTGCAGTTGTAGTTTTGGACCAACATTAAGCTAAACTATTTCGGTTTTCCTCTTAATTTTGCTATGCTTTTGCTTTAACAGCCGTACAGAATAAAAAGCTATTTTAAGAGAGGACAAATCTCTGAAGAAGAAACATCAGCTATGAAGATGAATAGCAAAGAGAAAAAGTAGTCTATTTATCCTAAAACAGTTCTCTAAAGATATGCAGTGAAGCATTTCAATGACTGTTTCAATTTCACATTGAACAAAGTGCTGGAATATAAGTAGATGAGCAAAGGTGCAAATATGTTTTGATTAAAAAATGTTCTGGCTCATTGTTTTGACCATTCCAGTACAAAGTTGCACCTGGTTTTAACCACATGGGGAGTCTAAATGTACAAAAACTATTCCAATTAAAAATACCTGCAACTGATTTTAAAATAAATAAATAAATATTCAGTGCTCCTCGCTATCTCTAGATATGTATTGGTTTTACCAGTCACTTTGAAGGTTAATTCTCAGAAAATACACAGCGTGTTCAATGAGCACAACAAGCAGAATTTAAAAGCTATTTTCCATTTTACACACAACTATTTTTGAGTACAAAGTTCAATTTAAATTTAAAGTCTAAGGTGAATTATGTTTGATTTTCCCCACCCTAATTTTATGTCATCATTTGGAGGGCTAATAAAGCATTGAGGTTTTTTCCCCTCAACATCCTTTTTAAAAGTAGTGATTTCTTTTAAAATACAGTATGAAAATCTTTCAGGCTGCTTTCTGGGGTTTGAGAATCTCTTGTGGGAAAAGGAGTCAAGGACTAGAAAGAAAGCCAAGACTATTTGAGAGACACTATAAAGTTAGTTCAGTTATACCAGTATCTGTGCAATTTGTCTTTTTACTCAGTTCAGACAATATTAATCATAAGTTAAAGGTCTTGTTTCTGCCATAATAATATCCTGTACTGTTAGGGAAAACAGAGAGGACAACAATCCAGTCACAGACACCAAGGATGCTGCAATCACATTCTCTGTGCTACATGTCAGCTTTTTCGATCTTTTTCCTTCAATACGTCACAAATTACTAAATCAGTAATTGAGTAAATTTATAGTACCTCTATATACACAGGGTAATGTTTTTTTCAAGCTATCAAAAACAGCATGAAAGGGTAATCCAAGCATGAAAACCCCCTTTCCACCCCAGCAAAACTTTAAAAACAAAACCAACGAACCAACCAAAAAAAAAAAAGCCACAAAACACCAAACCCACCCACAAATAACAAAGAACAGCAGTCAGTGGAGTATTTAAAACTGTTTTTTCAAGATCACAGCTACCAAGAATTTTAGCACCTGGGAAATCAAGCCGCTATTCTTGAACTTTGTTTTTCTATCAGTAAGCTTTGCTGCAAACCGTAACACTGTTCACCTATTTCTAAAAGCCCTTAAGAGACCTTGTAATGAGAAACCGAAGGTCTACATGAGGATTCCAGTATCTTCTACAAAGACTTCGTATCAGCTGGACAAAGGCTGCATTGTAACGGTTTTAGTTTGGGTCCAACACATTTATAATACTAACTTCTACTACAGAGAAGCTTCTGAATATAGCTTAACAACACATTTCCCCTTGGTATGCCATTTTCTTTTTTTACTTAAGTAACAAAAACAAGAAAACACACTTTTGCCTGTACTCAGTACTATTTTAAATACCGATCACATGAAAACTTCTTGCAATTCTTGCATGCAACCATACACATAAAACTGACTTTCAGTTTGAGCGCTAAATAACACTTTTCATACAGCTTCCTGTTTTTTCAATGAGAAGCCTGAACATACAATAAAACTCCACACATACTGAAAGTTTCAGAATTGAATACACACAGCACAAAGATGTTAGACTTACATATGATTGGACCTCCTTCCTCTGTTTGTTTTCTTTCCTATAACAGGAGTCCCAAAGTGTTCAGGATTTGTGAGTGGAAGCTGATCTAATGTCTGTTGAAGTGAAAAAATACATATACATACATCTGGCATAAGTTATTCTCCAAACCATAAGTTTGTGTAACGCGGTTAAAGTAATTTTTGTCAATAGAGAGACATTCTCATTACAAAAGAAATACAGGTACAGCAGAGATGTCACTGCTTTAATTTTAAAAGGTAATGTGTTTTGTCTTGGGGTTGGTTTTTTTCCAACACTTTTTCCACATCCTTGAATAATTAATTTTGTCCAACACACAAACAATTCCTCCCAGAAGTCCTGCCTTTGGACCGTTCAAACACAGAGATTTAAGTATTATCTCTACAGGATGAATTTTCTACTTGTCCTATTATCAGACTGAACACCCAGTCATCTACTTATAAATGAACAAAGGTCCCCTATGAAATGAAACTGCAAGATAACTCAGTAGCAGCAAACATCACAAGTTAATTGTATTTTTCTTAGTAATTCAGAATTTGATATGGGAGAGGAAAAATTCTAAAACAATTTTAAAGAGGTTGCTATATTGATAATTGAAAAGGTGCTAACTGAGGCTGTATTAGCATCCAAACAAAAGAGAGGGAGAGAAGGAAAGAACTTTCTCGATTCAGGCAAAATGCTAAAGCATCAAGAGAAAGACTTCATGGACATGCAGTATCTTCCTTCCCTGAGACTGCTGTCATCTGTTTAAATTATAACCATTCCAGATTTCAAGGTTCCTGGTACACAGTTTTTATATAGGCACTTACTCCTGTTCTTTGAAAGAAGGCATAAAGCCTTCCAAAGTAAACACAGTCCTTCAAATTACACTTCTGAGTCACGTATGAATTTTTAAATGTGACACATCAAGAAGAATCTCAGAAGTATTCTGTGTCAGACATAACTGGACATAGAGACAAGAAAGCTGGCTTTTTAAATCTTAAAGTAAATGCATGATTACTTCTGAGTGTGGGGGACACACTGAAAGATCCCACACACTTGGGAAGTCAGAGAAGAAGCTAAAGCAACATCAGAACAAGACAAACGTGTGGCACTGGTTTAATTACAAAAGAAACTGGAGATGCAATTTTCCCTGCTGAGTAGCTATGAAATCATGAGGTAATTAGAAATACACAACATATATTTCATTGAGGGATGGTGACAACGAATTGTGTATCAGTGACTTCTGGCAAGACATCAAAAGCTAATACAATAAGAATGATGATAAAATAAAAGGTAGGAGTCACCTAAATATGGTTTCTTTGAATCTGACGGAATAATCTGAAGTTACTCTTGTTCAGCCAAACAGGTTGCAAAGCAATATATACATACACACACACCAGAATTTTCAATCTACTTACTATAAAGTAATACTTCTGAAACCATTATTAAAATAGTATTTATGGAACACAAGCAATCTAATTTTCAGGAGTGGTGATCATTAATAAAATAAATTTTAAAGGGATTTAATCAAAGGAACAGTACAATCTTTAAAATTATAGCATTTATATCTGAATCCAGATTAAGGCATCTAATTACGCCCTCCTCTTTACATGTGTTTAATCCTGACTTAGGGTTCTAGAAGGTATCTGAACTTTCACAAGAATGCAGTAAGCAGGCAACAAGCTCAGCTGACTACAACAAAGCATATTTATGTAGAGCAAAGAACCCTTGTCTTCAGTAGCTTTCCAGTAAGTAACATGTTTACATAAATCTGCCCATCAAGTCCAGATTGTTTTACATAATAAGGAATAACCCTCATTCTGAAATTTCAGCTATTTGAAATTTGCTACAAGTGTCTGTATACTTTAATAGGCAAGTCACCTTTAAGACATGAACCAGCTTCAAAATACTTGTAACTGTCTTCAAATTAACAGGTAACAGTAACTTGTAATTTGCCTTTTAAAAGAAAAGTACCCACCTTTCAAGTTTATCAGCTACTACAAATTAGACGTGATCATCTACGCAAAATCCAGCAGAACTTAATTATATCCAGAGATTTACATTAATTTTTACATGTATCATATTTTGATTTTTTCCAATGAATACTTGCAGATTTATTTTTTAGATATAAAGCAAAGTAGTTGTGTGATTGCAGGTTTTTGTGGGATCTACAATCTATGAACCATTAGAAATATAAAAATGAAAAATATGAAATTCTGATTTTGTTTCTTAACTGACACAATTTAGTGAAATTAAACTGATTTAAATCTTGATTTTTAAAAAGAGCAAGCCAGACCCTGTAGACTGTATTTTACATAATCCCCATTTTTAGTAGCATGGATGTACATAACATACTGAATACTGAGATACTAAAAATATCGCTTTTAAAGTTTTCTAAATAAAAAGTCGCATAAAAATTCTTCAATTACCTCGCTTTCAGCAAAATGTCTTTCTCCTTTTAAACACAGGGAAGAGCGTCTAAGAGTCTTCTCATCACCATCATCAAATACTGTCACCAGGCAAGAAGAGAGGCAAGGAAAAATAAATTATTTATTTTTTAAAATCAGGATATTGCTAAGTGATTGATTTAGGTGTCAGAAAGACTGAGATATATACTCCTGCAGCCAGGGCTTAAAACAAAGCTGCACCTGGACACTGCTGCACATCCAGTAAAGCATTTGCACATATTGACCAAATACATAAGCTGCTGTCTCACCACAGCTACTCCATGCTTGCATATGTTAAATGGAAACTTAAGTAATCAGTAGCTGAGCAGACAATTCATTGATCAGGACACAAAATTAAAAAACAAGGCACGCTAGACTTTAAAAACTATTCTGCAAACATTTTCAATTTTTACAGAACTTTATTACATAACCAGGAGTTCTACAATATTCAAATGGAAGCTATGCTTACTGTGGAGAAACATAAAGGGGTATTTTGAGCAAAAAGTTAACAGTTGCATGTTACGTGAAAGTTCAACATCTTTCTCTGCTGACTTCATTCAACCATGCTATAAAACAAATGTCTAAGGAAGATGACCATCAAAGTGCAGACAATCATCAAACCCAGCTGTAGTGCGAGAACTGGAGCTCCTGGTTTCTATCTGCTACCTCTGCTATCACTAGGATCGACTGGGACAAAGTTCTTAATGGTTGGCTTCAACTATATATTTTATACTTTTGAATTTTGAAATGCACTGCACACATTCAAGGTGGGATCTTCAGAAGCTGATAAACTAGCCATGTAAGAAGTAAGCTTCCATCAAGCCTTCTACAGGTGCTTCATGGATGAAAACTTGCTGCTAAGTTTTAACTCTCAGGCTACACTTGCACTGTTCAGTGAGACAAGAACTGACCTCCTCTCCTCTCCTCTCCCCAGCAGTGGTAACAATTACATTCTTTTCTCCATACTGCAGTGAGCTTGAAGACTTTTGTGGGCGTGGAAACAACCCCAAGATGAGATTAAAATATTACATTAAATAGTTTCCACGATTTCTTAACATGTGTCTTTCACCGTCATTCAGATCTTCTCTTCTGTCCATCAACAGTACTTCTGAGTCTGATTCTGTCAGTCTCATAAGAATTCAATCACGTGGCAGAAAACTAAAAATATGTAAACACTTCCACAAACAAGAGTCAAAATAACAGTGTTAGAAAAATGGCTGACAACCAGCAAAAGATACCTGGCAAGATTAGAGAGATTAATTTTCAACAATGTCTGGCTTTCAGATAGTGTGTGCTATACTCTATTTTCAACATCTACTAATTTAAATAAAAATATACGAAAAGCAACAGGGTACATCAAAGTTATTTACTGGTATTTATTTGATACAAAAGTCACTCTTACCCAGTTCTGAGAATCTTTCATCCCTATATAAAATTCAGTACTGTTGATGAACAAACTTCCCTCCCTGTGACTACCATTCCCCAGTCTGTTTCCTACTACAGTAATTGTGGAGTACTGTTTAGTGATAAAGTATCAGTTATAGATGCCCATCTGTCACTTCAAAATTTGTTGAAAAGTATCAAGGGCAAGAACAGCACAAGAAAACACACAGATTTGGAGCTGCACCTCAGATGGTCAACACATAATTAAGCCCCTCCTTTAAACAAGTGAAGTAGAAGGCAGCAGGTTCCTAATTCAGTCTGTGTTAATTAACCTAACAGTCTCCTTACATAATGAGAGATTAAAAAAAATAATCTATCCACTTCAAGGGATAAGCTGACTACAACAGAGGTAAACCTATTCAGAGCTAGGTAGGTGGCCACATCATGTATCCTATCTGGTAATCTGCTTGTGGCCTCTTCCCTGCCAGAAGGATTCTTAATCTTGTTCCATAACAGGAATTCATTCAAAAGAAAAGCTTCACCTCCCTGAAAGACTTGTGTGGCCAGCATAGCATATATGGCTGCAATGCATGACATTCTGATCTAATGGAACATCCTCAGAACAATCTACTTGAGGAGACAGGAGTGTAATGCATTTTAAAACACCTATTCTGAAACTGCAAGGGGAAGGAGAAAAAAAAAAAAAAAAAAAAAAGGCAACCGAATGCAAATAAAACCACTTTGAATTCTGAGAAAAAGCAATGTATGACAAAAAAAGTGCAGAAGGGGATAAGACTAAATTTTGAACATGCACAACTCTGCATTTTTAGTAAAGCAATCTCATGTTCCCCTCCCCCCTCCCTGCCCCAAGTAAACACAGAGTTAAATGTTAAGAATATCACTTAAACTTTCTAAACACACGTTTATATGACTGATGAAACAGCATCTAGTTACCCAGATTGGAATACCTCGAGTTTTTTTAAGAATTCTTATAGGACAGGCAAATAAGCTACGGACACTTCATGTATTTACGACTATGCTATAGTAATTGTAAAAGGCTTTACCAGTTTTGGTTTATCAGGGTTTTTTTGTTTGGGGTTGTTGCTTTTTTTATGAATATAATTCAACTGCTATCTTCCTTTGGTAGGAAAGTAGTAGCACCAAAAAATACATGTAAACCTAACTGATGTACACTTTTATTCAGACAACATCTCGTGAATACAAGACAGACAGGGATGATCTTAAAGCAACTCTGTCTGTACTTCAGTGTTGAAAGAGTTCTCAGGCAGCCCCGAAATGGTTTTTCCTCTGAATTCTACATGCTACTGCTGCAGTGGCATGAACAGTCTTAAGCAACAACTTCTGGAAAAGTACGACTTCAGCTCTGTCTGTCCCTTCACAAGGTTTTTCACCAAATCATTGTAATTTTATCCACAAAACCATTAACAACACAAGTAATGAGATACTTCTCAAAAAGTGCTAGGACAATATTAGATAACTGCTAGTTAAGATGTGTGCTAATTCTGAAATCTGGTAAATGGCAACTATCCCTTGAAGTAGGACTTTCACTCAGATCTGCAAAGTCATCACTGTCTGTAAAGATAATTTTGGTCTCATTTCACTCAGCCTCCTGACAAAGATTACTCTCATCATCCACTGCTAGAGTCACTTCTCTCTCAAAGTGCTTTTACACAGCCAGCAGCTGTGCTACTTCTACTGATTCTGCAAGGTCAACATGCTTTTGTCTACTTTTATCCACAAAATATGGTTTTCAGTCTCAACTCTTACATCTCTTCATATTTCTCAAGTTCAGGATTTTTGACAGACATCTACTTTGATTTAGAGACTGCAACTCCATGCAACCTACCTTCAAGATTTAATCTGCATGGACTCCTATCTTACTCTTCTTACTGAACTTCTAACATCATACTTTCTCAGAAGTATAATGTACAACATAGTTACAACACCAGCTATACCGTTTTGGTTTTAAAAGCTCTCATATCTGATCCACTTCTCTATTAAAAACACTGTCTGTAATGTTAATTCATTTCACCCCATCCTAACCTGATCTCTCCTCTACTCATACATCCTACTTCTCCAAGAACAGATATATTTTCTGCAACACCTATCTGAAAAGTCTTAACTAAATTTACAGCTCTACTCCTTTTGAAAAGGACTATGACTAGGGAAAGTTAGTCTTTCCCTATTTGTTCAGCATTGCCTCATCAACAATAACCCTTAATATCTCAAAACAACTATGTCTTGCTAAGGTTCTTTCAAGACCTGGTCTTCATCTTCCCATGCGCCAGTTATCTGCCAAGGACAGGAATACATAGTTTCTGAAGAATCAATACATTTCCTGTAGTACCTTTAAGACTACCAGTGCACAGGTGGAATATATGTTGTCATTCTACAGCTGACCAGTTTTCCCCAAGACAGACTGATCTACTGGTATATAGTAAAGAGCAAACCCATGCTATATAAATTTAATATACACATTTAAAGGGGGGAAAAAAACATATATTTGCTTGTGGGCATGTGAATACGTCATCTAATATCTGAAATGTCACATTAGAAAATAGAGAAAATGAACGGGAGAAGACTTTTTTAAAAAACAAGTTATTCCTGCTTTTACAGCAGCTGTTACCAGGATTAGGCCTGAGAATAGGGAAAAATAAGTACTGCAACTTAGGTTTGAAAGCACTCCTCTTCCTTTTTCAAGGACCTATGACAGCATACTTTGCTTCAGAACATTTAACAGTAGTATACTAAATATCTAAGAAGCAGTTACCAATTTATAGAGCAATTTACTAGGTCTTTATTTGGGATCCCAATTTCATATTGCGAGGGGTACAGTTTCTTACAAAAACCAAAACTAAGAAGTTTAGGTTTTGGAGGGTTTTTTTTATACAAACTTTGAATATCTAGGCGTTTCCAAAAAAATCTCTCCCACTATGCTTAAGATATGTCCAGGTCACAGGCTTATTGTTAAGGCATGAGTTTTATACAGATACATAAATTATTTCTCTTACCTACAGTGTACCAACTTGCATCTGTTAATTTGTTGATAACTGCTTCCTGGTATGTTCCATCTGGATTCTTCACTTCCACAACAGTTCCCACCTAAAATACAGAACCCACTTAGCACTGGAGAGCTTCTGAAACAGGCAATGAAGTTAATAGTTTTATATTCAGCAAACAAAAAAAATTAACTTCTAACCTATTTCTATGTTAAATACACCATATTTTTCCAGTTTCACTTGGATATATTTGTATCCCTCAAAACTTCTTTCACATTCCTCTAAAATAAGCCAACTAACTGAGCTAATTATTTCCTGCCAGCAGGTGGGGAACAAGAACCAATTTGAGTGATGTCATTCTCTTGTGTAAGAGCTTGCCCATCAAATCCTCTAGCCGAGTTTTCCAAAGCAAGAGTGACTAAATATCAGAGCCGGCCAAACTTCTTAGCTTTAAGGCCAAAAAGAACAAAGAGGCTTGCATCAGCCTATATGCTGCATCCCCTTTAACTACAAAGGAAAAAGTTAACATGAAAAGTATACTAACTATAGCTTTACAGCATTACCTTTTATGCTTTGTGATCCTATCTAGCCTGTGTAATAAATTGAACCTTCCACTTTGACCCCATACTGCATATACACATTTATGCCAAATATTGCAAAAGAATACTTTTCAAAGTGTTAGCAAAATATAAAACAAATATATTACCTTTAAAGGACCCTTTATGTGGTCATCCTGCACTTCTACTGTTGAAGAATCATGTCGAAAAGTTACCTAAAAAATATAATTCAACTGACAATCACTTGATACAATTGAGCAGCATGAGCACATGCAGATGTCAATAGCCCTTCTCTTACTCTCCTTTTACAGTTAGTCACCATAATCATTCCACTAGCTGAAAATAGTTTCATTCCTGTATTTTAGAAATATGAGGAGACGTTTTCTGAGTCCTCAAAACTTCTACAATATTTTTTTGTCTTTCAGAATAGAACCATTACCTCTGAAGGAAGTGACAACAATGTTTGGTAGCCGAAAACTATCTCTGCAGTTCTCTTAATGATTTGAATTGTGGTGCTCTAGTGCCTCAACAAGAAAGGAGAGAGTTTCAAGAGTTCTGTGCATAAATAATTTTTAGGAAACATTTATATTTCAATGCTCTGAAATCAAACAGTTTTAGCACCTATATCCAACCCTGTATCACGGGGTTTTTTTGTTTTTGCTGATTAAACTGCATGTTCCTCACTCACGGTTGAAAGACTCACAGTGCTGTCAACTAACCAAAACTAACCACTCGAACAGCCCTTCAGTTAATGTCAGCCTAGCCTACATGCTGCTGTAGTTAACCGGAAGTAAACATACAGATGGTTAACTTTTCAGTCTTTGAAAAGTGAAATAAGTAAATCTCCTAAGAATTTCCAAGGTATCTTACCACATCATTGGCTATGCCTTTAACCCTACACATGCTGTCCTCAGAAAAAAAAAGGTCCGGAAATTCAAACCTACAATAAAGTTATTTGCATCAAATGCTACAGATATTCACCATTTATTTCACTTAAAATTAATTTGGTCACACAAAGTCACAGGATGCTCCTTTCAATTACACCTGAAGCTTTATTTCCACTCTGGTTTTAAAATTCAGGGAAGCAGAAAATTCTGGCCTTACACTTTATGCACATTTGTACATTTTATTAACACACACAAATGATGTTCTAACGTTCACCAGGACACACTCACCTGATATATGATGCTTTATTTACCATTCACAGTAAGGAAGAATGTAACATGAGATTCAGCCGTGTAACAGTAACTCCCACATTAAATCTGAGGACTTGATTCACGAGTGTACCCAAGGTTATGTTCTCACTATTGGAGAGTTTCTCGGTAACACACAGCAATAGCAACACTTCCTTCAGAACAAGTGTTCTCCAACACCGATTCTCCTACATCGCCTCCTCAGGTGGATAGTTTAAGGAGCTCTGTAAACCCTGACAGGAGCAAACAGCCAAGAACAGCACCTACAACCAGGACTAAGGAGAGCCTACCTTGACTGCCTTGCTCAAAAACAAATGCATTAAAATACTTCACCGCCTTCCAGGTGCTACTTCATGATGCAGTCACCTTCTCCATCCTCTGTTAGAACCACAGCAATACACATTGTTGTGAAAGTATGTTCTTTTTAGAGCTGCATCATCCCACCTACTGATGGCAAATACTCTGCCCACCAAAGTCACACTTTGTAACCTGAAAGCCAGGCAAATGATCTAGGTTAGGAATCAACTGAGCAAACTAGCCTTCTGAACTTCAGCCTGACAGATACAGGTATTTTATTCCTCTCTTTTGGGGGCTTTATCTAGAAATCAAAAGTTCAGTTCAAATGCAAAGTAATCTGAAACTTGTGGTCACTATTGGCTCATATGAAATACCCAGTATATCAATTCTGATCTAGCGACATCCGTTTTTATTTACTTTCTGTAATTATCTTAAATGTATTTTACAGCAAAACAGAACTCTATCCAAAACCATGAGCCAGCCACAATGTACTATGATGAAAGGTAAACAAAGCAAATTGCTATTGTGTATTCCAGAATGGTTTTTCTTTTTAAAGGTGCCCTGGGGCTTTGACTCTTCTTGGGGAAGAAGATTTTTGATACCAACTGTTTATGTGTCTTGAGATATTCATACACACTCAAAAAAATACTGGTTATTAACAGAAATATTCAAACTCCAAACTCAGTGTAAGATCACTAGCCTTTGTTGAAGCTAAGAAAAGTGATGTCAGTATTTGTTAGTGTGAGTTTTAACTCCCATAGTATTTGTCAGCGTGGATTCTTTCTGTCTCAGGCAAAAGATTAAGACGTTCAGCACATGATCAACCTGTTCAGATTCAGCTGGAACTTCCCTTTTCTTCACTGTCCTGAAGAGGGTCCTGGTAGGCTCTACAGAGCAGATGCTTCACTAGTTTCTAATAAAGACCTACACAGAAAACAGTTTCTTCTGAAACTTCTGTGGAGGGTGTCCAAATACAAGTGGGTGTGATGATGGTGCTAATTGTTTTATGAGACACTGTCAAAACAAACCGGCTTAAATAGCTCTCTAAGACAAGCTGTAACAGATCCTATGAAGATGAAGTGGACTACCACTCTTGTAATAACCAAAGTCTCGCCCTTTAGTAAAATTTGTACTGCCTTCAACACTTTTCACAACTCCAAGCAAATCTTCAGTTTTACGGCTTTCAATGACAAAGTAATGCAGTTACATTGTTAATGTATCCTTTTGTACTACGCACAGAATCTGCCAAAGACTGCTGAACTGTGAAATACAGTACTTATCGATACTGAAATGATAAATAAATCATAGCATTACATACATCGTTGTGTTAAACTGAATAAAGTTATTAAATTGTACTGGTGATGGAAAAGTTAGTATGACGGGTTCCCTCAAAATATTCTAGGAAACGGAATGTGACAGAAGTCGCAAGCAGGTAGAAGGAGACACAATTAAATGTATTTTACTTGCCTGAAGATGACATACTCCATACACCATATTGAAAAAAAATTTTGTTACCAACCTCCCTTCTCAACAGAGCATCTAGTTATAAAGCTTAAATGAAAGCTTCAAACTAAAATTGGTGTTACGAATTTAACTTTTCTTTTCCTCTACTAGTTCTAGGGGACTAGGGCATAAAATATACTGGGGCCAGAAGAAACTGTTAAACAAGTGGAAAATAAAAGCAGCAGATAAACTACCAAAATTCCAAAGTATACCTGATAATAAGAATCTTGGTTAGATCTAATACTGAGGAAAGTCTGCATGTGCCAGAAGGAGCTGAGAAGATTTTTCTCAGACCATCAAGAGGTCACTGTTAAGTTTAAGGAATATATGTTCCTGGTGGAGGAAAGACAATGTAAACTGCACTTATGCAGAAAAAATCTCAACCACAAATCCCATTGCTCTGCAAAGCCACAACTGTACTGGGGCCTAACAGCCCTAAGCTATACAGTAACAGTGAAGACACATGCACAGACTTGAATCTACAGGGCTTCAGGCACAGCCTCCATAAACAACTTACAGGAAAAATTCTATTCCATTTCATTTCAGGATCTTTCTGCAAAACACTGCAGCGACCAAACTACAAGTAATAATCCCATAAGAAAATATTTATCAGTAAGTGCAAGTGGCCATCTAAAGAGCTGAAAGGAGTTAAGATTTCACTGATCTAGGCACAACACAATTCCTGTACTTAAATACCGATACTTAACAACTTAAATACCAATACTTAGCCACTTAAACTCAATGGTGCTGTAAAGCATAGACCAGCTGATGCTGTTAAAGAGTTATGACTAATGAAATTAAAAGACCACTAATTTGCTCTAAAGGCTTTTTTAAAGACGTAAGATTTAAGACTTCACAGCTTCTTGTTACAGTTAACATTATTGTCAAGTAAGTGACAACAATCCTTTCCATCAGGGCTTTTGGACATAGCCTGCTCTCTCCCTCATACATACTATAGGCAAAAATTGGCCATACCACGAGGGCAGATTCAAGCAATGCATGACATTTTATAACGGAGGCTCTTCTGTAACAGATTATCACCACTCACAATTCACACATTTTCAGTTATACTTGCAGTAGATAAAAGAAAACTGCCACTATAACGCTGTTGCAGAGCAACAATCTAATTTATGTTCCGTAAGTGCTTTTGATCCTTCCTCTGTTATATTTCTGTATGAGGTTAAAAGGCAGAGCAGAAAAACAGTACCTGCTCTGACATTAGAAACTTTTAGGGCAATATTATCCAAACAGAAATATAAGGCCATTTAGCAGTCTAGACTTACTATATATTAAAAACAAGTCCAAATATTGTTCTCTTTATTTCTAGAAATGATACTTTAAATTTCCAAGGGATGTTAAAATATATCTCTTGTATTCCCCTCACAATTTTTATTTGTGCTGCATGTGGCTTACATGGATTCATTCAGTCATTAACTAGTCATCACAATGATTCGGCAAGATCCCCTGCTTGCTATTCTGTAGGACTCAATATGCCAAGTCTTTGTCGCAAGACAGCAGGATTCCATCTTATTCCTGAAGCATTACCTTGTTGCCACTGCTAAATGGCAGTGACCTGTGCTCCTAAATTGAAAGAAATCATATTAAACCTACTTTGAGGAGTTTGGGCTATTTTCTGGTAACATTCTCCCATACATAAGCCTACATTTGTCGTATTTTGATCAATTACTTTAAGGTCAGCCTATGGCATTGAAGGCCACAAATACTGGATGCAAGCAGATGACAAAGCAGTGAAAGTAATAGAACATGCTGAATTGTGGGTGGGTGGGGGGAACCCCTCCCCTCCCAACAGAAATAGGCCTACTGTTATTTCAAAGACTGCACTAACAGCCTCCAAGGAAAGGACAGCCTCTTAGCTGTCTTGAGGCTATAAAGAGGTTTCACATTGTACCATTTTGAACATTGCTGCCTTGGGGGGGGGGGGGGGGGGGGGGTGGGGGGGGGGGGGGGGGGGGGGGGGGGGCGGGGGGGGGGGGGGGGGG
>JAVJGI010000062.1:83197151-83215214 GCA_035590275.1 Ibycter americanus
CAGCGCGGTTCGTGCCGCCCCGCCGGCTGCCCGAGACCCTCCGGGGCTGCCGCTGGGGCTGCGGCTCCTCCTCCGCAGCGCTACAATGCGTATCGTGTCGTGCATCCTACATCTACAGTCAAAAACCCCAAACTTCAATGATTTCTGGCATCCTCTTGGATGAGCAACAAGGGATAAGAAGAAAAGGACTTCCTGCAGTTTTGTGCTTTCTGTTAGGAAAGCCAAGCTAATGGGCAGCCGACCTACTACTACTACTACTACTTAACTTCGTTTTATTAATGGCAATGAGATGAGTAGCTTCTTTGCTATCTCAATTCACAACTGCTGTGGACGGACAGGATTTCTATATGCAGCGCAGGCTGCCGCAGCTGAAAAGCTGGTTTACCACTTAAATAAGAAGCAGTCTCTAGGTGACCAGTCAGCAATTTCCACCAATTCAGTGGCTGAATTTTCTTTGGCAGGCAAAGCAGGCTGCTGGAAGGGTTCCGCTCCAGCCTTCGAGCTGATTATACTTGGAAGGACTGATAAATGGCTAGATGCCCACATCATAAAACAACCTGCACATCTTCTGAATTTGGACGTTCACATCAGTATTAATGGTTCTGGCCTTTGCAGTGCGAGAGAGGAAACACGCGGAGCACTTTGGAATAAACATTGTAACAGTGCAATCTAAAATGGTAGCATCATGCTTTTACATACCTTTTAAGGCTGTTAAAGAGGTCAGTTTTCCAGTTTTTCTAGACATTTCGATATTTTCCATCTACGTGGGATGAAATCATCCCCACACCTCCTCTTTCAACTGTGCTGCATTACTATATTCAAATTCCTTTGTAAAGTCTGTTGTGTCATACAGCAGCTGATGAAATTGCTTTACGTTGTCCTTTGCCTATAAGCACCTCTAATACAGTGTACGTGAATATATTATTTCTGTCTCCTAATCTGTATTCCTCTGCACCATGCACTGGATGTTCCAAGTAAACCACATGAAAACAAGATTAAGCATTCAATCTAGAAACATGCTTAGTAGGGAAAGCCTGCAGGACTGCTTTAAGATTAATATGCAAAGAGAAAACTGGGTCCGTACCTTCCCTTTGCCTTTCATATATACTAAATCTGTAGAGCTAAGATTTCCGCCTGTATTAAACATTCAAAATTCAGCATTTATCTACTCTATGAAACTCTTGAGCCAAGAACTAGTGAAACATTTTCAAGAAGCCAAAAAAAAAAAAAAAAATCCCCAAAACCCAACAATCCTACAACAACTGGTTTTAGTTTTTAAATGGAAATTTAACATCTGATTATTTTCAATAACCAAGGTTCAGGAAAAAGCTTGTTAAAGATTCAAGACCCTCTCCCCCTGACCCCACCAGGCATCTACATTGATTGTTGAGTTCAAACAACACACATTGCAAGGCTCAACATCTCGATTTTTTCCTCTCATTCATTTTAAGCAAGAGGAACAGTGGCAAAACTGTTTTCTGCTGTCTATGGTATTCTGAAGTTACCTTTCCAAAGGAAGTGCTTTCTCATGGTTTGCACATCTTCCGTAGTTTAAAATTGAAGCACCCAGTTTGCAAGCAGAACCATGACTACTCCAATTACAGTCATCCTCAGTCCCACAAATCAGTGAGAAAACCCCACTACTTCAACCCAAAACCCAGCCAGATCCTTAAGTCTTCTAATAAAGGAAAAAAGTTTCACACAGCTGGCAACTTAAACTCCCATTCCATCCCGCAGAATTAGCAGCTACCCCGAAGTCATTCAACAGGGTTTCAGAAACTTCTGGGTCAGTGAAGGCTTGTAAAGACTCAATTTTAAAAATAACCATCATTTTGGGGAAAACAAGGGTAAATCCAACATCTCCTAGACAAGTTCTGAAGAATTGTTTTCATGAAATCAGGTGAAAAAACCACTAAGAAACCATTAAAAAACCTTCTCCCCAATTACTAAAATATTTAATTTAAATAATGATTATTACCTTAAGTATTTTCAAACTGCAGTAAGATCCACCCAACAGCAGAGATCTGCCCACACATTGCAGAATCAATCTCTTAATAAAGAAAATTACTGAGTGTAATTAAGAGTGCAAGATTTTGCTTACAGCTCAACCTGCTGTGGTTAGAACACTCAACTTTAGAGTAATAGCAGATATCTTCTGGAAAAAACTATTACTATAGCACATGTAATATACTCCATTTGGCAGATGATAACATATTTATAGTTGATTTCAAGTACTTTCCTTGTGTATTTTCAGAGGGACAAAGATGAGAAACTTATATAAACCTTTCTACAAACCTTATGTTACTGAGGCACACACATAGCTCCTCAGACACAAATGTAGTGTCTGAAACAAAGATTGAAGCCTAGAAGATAGAAAAACTTCTTCAAAGAAGTAAATCCATTGACGCATCTTCCACCTCTCAGAAACGAGAACACCGCAACAGAAAATGGAAGGAATTTTTCTGAAAACTTGCAAACTATAACATAGAAGGAAGAACACTGATGTTTTTCGTATGAAAAGGCTATGACTTGAAAGCCCAACAATAAGTGTGTGTTTTGGGTAAATTTTCTTCTGGCTGAATATCAGATTTTGGCTTGATTTTTTTGTTTTGTTGCTCTTGTACACGTAGAAAGGCAAAACTAGTAATTTTGAAATTTCTGAAGGAAAATGGTTCAATGTTATCAACATTTTTCCCACAAATCAAAATTATGGTAGGAACATCATGATCAAAGTGAACATTTCTACATTAAAAAGTAATGAAACGTGTTTCAAGTTTCAGTTGAAGATCTACAGGAAATTTCAAGTAACACCTCACCAGTCTCATAAGCAAACATTGTATAGCATAGAGTTGAGGCAAAAAGGGTTTCTTCCCTTCCACTTCCCAACCCCACGGCCCACCTTTCCCAAGTTGGAAGTTACCAGAACATAGTGGACACATGTCAGAAGCTGGTTTAGTACTTCCAGACACCCTCACCATTCTCTACAGCTGCAAAGGGGATATTTTCTTTATTTCAAATTAGTCAGCTAGACCAGTTCAATGCCTAGCTTATTGAAAGTTCTTAAAGATGTGAATAGGTGCAACAGCTAGTTTTACTCTCTGAATAAAAATGATCTATGTGGAAAGGATTTACAGGTTCTAAGACCATGAAGGACCAAGTAACCCAAAACAAGAGGTTCAATTCCATAATCACATTAAATAAAGGAAGTATTACACCTGTATCAGTTTTAAATGCCAAATGAATTTTCATTATTTTTACTTATGGATGTAAAGTTGAGTCTGTATGAAACTAGTAATTCCATTACTTTTTTTCATTGTTTTTGGAACTATGTGAAGTTGATGGATACAGAATTATAAAAATATTCTAACTCTACTCAGTATATCCTAATACTTGTCCAAGAGCAACCTGATTCTCCATCCAGAAATTTACTGAGTAGTGTCATTTCCAAACATTCAGACTGTAATTCGCTCACTTCCTATTCAAAAGAGCAAATCCAGAAAGGTGACTGCTTAAAAAAAACCCCAGTATTTAGATTTTTTTTTTTTCCCTACCACATTGAATAAAACACACTGAATTCTGATTCTGTTCCTAATTTGGTCACAGACTTCCTGCACAACGATGCAACTCAGCAGGAATGTACCAACTTTCAAGTCTGTAGAATGGGGCTAATGCCTGTCTTACTCAAAGGCGAGTAGGCATTTGATGTTTCTCTAGTACTTTGAGATCTAAGAATGGAAACCTGTATTCTTCCTATCAGCATAACATACCACTCTATGAAATGTCTTATTTAATCCAACACTCCAGAACTGCTGATCAGTCTTTCTAAAAATAATGCCAATTCTTTACAATTCCTTCTGTAGGTCTCTTCTCTTGTTCTCTATTGCTGAAAGACCACATGAAGGAAAGATATTTTGAATGCCCACTCCCGCTGTTTATCCCTCTGAATACAAAAACTTTAAGTCAATCACTGCCATAGCTACAAGAGTGCAATTTTTCTGTAAGGTGTAACCAAATATTTAAACTATTTAGCATTATAGTTTAGAACTACAAATGATGCAACTTCATTAATTTTGGTCACATTTCTTTTGTATGTTCCAAGTAAAGTCTGAACATTACGTTTCTAATTATGTACATACAAAAAAAGTAGCAACTTGAAATAAGGAGCTTCTCAACAACGACTTCTCTTTTAGATATTTGAAAGGCTTCTTTCAGATTTCATGTTTAGCGCAAGAACCAAAATGCATTCAAGTACGAAGAATTTTAAGTCAAAAAAATTAAGAAATTGATAACATGTTTGTTATTAGAAGGTAAAATAATTTAGTAAAAAGGATATCCTTGATACCTGTTTTACACTTGAAAATAAATTAGATTAACTCTTTCCCTTGGCAAACACTCTTTTTCCAACTAAAAGCTTCAGATAATGCTTAGGAGCATTACTTAAACTATTAGGTCTAGATAACTTGCCTCAGTTTTTAAGATGTGCCACAATTCTGTCTAGAGATGCTGCTTCTGCTACAAAAAACTTGGGATGTTTCAAAGCACTGAAAAGAATGATATGATAATGATTTGCTTGTGTTCCAAATGGATTGGAACAAAGATTATTTGATAGTTTAATCAAACAACCCAGTCCAGGCTGTTCCTGAGCAAAATAACAAACTGACAGTACTATGTGAAAAAACAATAGTCAATGAAATCTCAAGAGAAAAAAAAATATTTGTGTTTGTAGAAGATAGCCAACTGTACACAGGAGTGTACCGAAAGCATGGTAATGTAAAATGGGAAATGCCATACAGCAACACAAGATATTTTAGACAGGAGAGGGGATTTTTAACTCTGCCATGTTCCCTCAACTGCTGCCTAGACATTCGCTGTAAAATTGCTGGCCAGGGACAAGACATTCAGAAAGAACTATGAAAATGAGTTTAGAAAATACCTACAAAGAGACTGAAATAACTTAATTACCCGCTTTATCAAAGATTTAATTAGAATGGATGAGATTCCTGGGAAAAACAAACAAAAACTTAATTACACATAAAAGGTTATCAAGGCCATTCCTCTCAGTAGGATCATTTTAGCTGTATTATTCATAACAGATGTCTGTCATATCTATTCTTAAATTCAGAAGTGAATATTCCACATTTGCTGCACACAACATATTCCAGTGTTTACAGAATTTTCCATAGTATCTCATCTAAATACTCCTTGCTGCTGTTATTTCTTGTCTTATCAATACTGCACATGGAGACCAGTGTACTTCTGCTTTGCAGTTTTCAAGAGATGCGATTCCTTAGAGTAATCTAATCTCTGAAAGAAATAAAAAAAACCCAAAGCAGTTATTGTGTAAATTTTACCTTTAGGCCATATTTTTAAGACACCCTTATTTATTTTTCAAAATTAATTCAAAATATTTCTAATTGGTTTCCTCTGGAGTCTGATTTAATTACCTCACATATTTCTTCAAGCTGGTGCCCAAAAATGGACACAGGTATGGTCTAAGTGATTGCAAGAGAAGCAAACAGATTATTTAACACTATCTTCAAATAATACTTTAACATTCCAGCATGACATTTGCCTTTTGGGCACGACTATAACATCGCCTCATGTTCCATTTATTTTTTAGCTATTTTTCCCCCAGGAACTGCCCCCCAGGAGAAGAAGAAATGGCATGCAGCATGTTCCATTTTCAATAGCAGCGAACTGTTAATTTGGCACATACCACACCGTGACACTCTAGCAAGTGTGCTGACTGTTGATGGCTCCCCAGCTTAGCCTGTTGGCTGTCTTCAATCCCAGACACTAAAACCTTAGATTAAAAGGCAGCTACTGCAAAATTCTCCATCCTATGCCCCGGGAATCTTGGCTGACTGAATAGAGCACCCATCTCACTCCTCCAAAGGATGTGGACTACTGCAAATCTGTGACATGAACCACCTCAAAGGAAATGGGATGCCTGAATGAGTCATAGGTGCTTGCAGATAGGTCCTGTGCTAACCACAAACCCCTACTTCGTAAAGCACTCTTACCTGACCAGTTCTCTTTCTGCCCAGCAGACAGAGCATCCAGTGCCACGTGCTTGCACATTCATAACACAAAGGAGACTTCTGCAGTGCCATCCCTCGTACTGAGAAGCATCACAAACACAACGGGGTAGCCAGCTACAGCTCTTCACTGAACTTGGCCTATAGTGTCAGATTACAGTGCTCTTTCAGTGCATAGGAAAGAAGCAATATGGCAAGGGTCTTTAATCTTGCAGTCTAGGGCATTAAAAAAATCCCCACGGCCTCAAGATGAACAGAGCTTTTAGGTTTTAAAAAAAGGATGTTAGTATTCTATGTAACTAATTACTTGATGAGATCATAAAGGCTGAAGTAAATATTCCATCTCTTTGAGGCTTTAAATTAACAGTCTTGCTAAATACACATTAAAAGGAATGACCAAGCAAAGTTTGAAGCAGTAGTAGGTCAAACTAAACCTGATCTGGCTATAGGTCTTCACACTCAAATTCTGAGTCAACAAGAAACTCCCACAATTAAAACAAAATACTGTGGTAAAGGCAGCTACTGAACAGGAAAGACTTCTGAAGAGCTATCTGTGCTTTTCAAGATTCTGTGAATTAAACCATATAGTAAATAGCCAATCAAAGTGATCAGGAAAACCACTCTATCCTTTTCTAGCAAAAGAAATACCAGCTTTACCACTTCTGGTATGTGCTGATGTGTGTCAAAACTCAATTCTTCCACCCCCAGGCACTTGTGCTGTCTCAGACAGACAGGAAGTATGCACATGGTTTCATCTCTGGTTAGAGCTCAACTTACTTATCATAATACTAATTTTAAAAATACACTGTACACAACTCTGCTCGGCGACAATCTGTTCACTTTAGTTTTACAAGCTCAACTGTTGCAGTCAGTCCCCACTTCCTCTCTCAACAAATTATCTAGGCCAAAGCGGGCTGCCTTGTCCTCATATTCATTGCTCTGAAATCCTGCAATTTTGTGGCTATTACAGCTGTGGTTTTTTTAGCCTCAAAGGCATCCCATTATAATGGATCAGAATTTCATAATGCATTTTTCTTAGTACTTATGAAAAAGCTGGTAACACAGCTTGTAGTTAATACAGTTGCTTATTAGATTTCCAAAATGGCAATATTCATAATGCTTTATCTGTTAGAGGGAACAGATGGAATAGGCCCTTTAAATTCAGGAGGGGAAGAAGAAAAGTGGGGGCTATTTAAAGCAAAAGGAATCTGATTTTAAGTGAGAAATTACTAACATACACCGTTTCTGCCGTATTTGCAACCCAAAAATAAATAACTACCTGTATAAGAATTAAAATACAAATTGTGTAGAACTGTATGAGCTGACAAAATAAATAGCAAGAAGCAAAGCATCACAACAGCCCTGAATGCTGCAGAACTGACAGGGAACTTCTAAAAACTTAAGTGCTTTAAGACCTAACTGGTGCAAAAGTAAGTATATGGCTTCTTTATGCTAGAAATCTAATCCAACAGAACTGTTCTCAGCGCAAGTTGCATTCATTTACTTGCTTTCTCCTGGTAATTTTCAACAATCATCGGGATGTTCTTTTGATTATGATGCAAAGTCAGAAAACCAATCTAGCAAAAAGTGTTGAACTAATTCAGTCTTTTAAGAATAAAGTCAGGAATGCTAGGATAAATATTCCAAGATCTCTGTCTACCTGCAAGGGGGGAAAAAAAAAAAGTACCCATCAAAAATAAACCAAATAAATTGGGTTTAAACAATAGAAGTTGGTGACAAGACACTGCCTACTGCCAGTGGTAGTTCTTAGTTTCTGAAACAGGATGGAGGGGTGGGGGGGGTGTAGGAAGGGACAATTAAAAGAGGTGGTGTGTTCTTTCATGTTTCTTTTGTGAGTTGCATTAACAACTCCTGAGTGTAAAAGGGGAAGTGTAAAAGGCCTTGGCCCTCAAAACTGAAATCCGCATAAATGATGCCTTTCCCTGTCCATCCTCCCTTTTGCATCGGTTCTGGCACATCTTTGATTAAAGGCTAAAAGGACTCAACTCACCCATCTGACGAACAGCTAACGCCACAGTTAAAGTAGAAAAGGAGAAATCAGTGGGTAAGCTGGCAGTCTGACTCAAACTACAACATGAAGTAGCACTCCACTGTCTAGAATTTGTAAGGCTCTTGCAAAAAATACAGACGTTTAAAAAAACCCTAGAAAATATTCCTCTTCCCTACCATTTCATGTGTGTATGCAATAGCATTTTCTATATTTACCTTTTCATTGCACGTGCTAGATTTCTTTCTCTCTAAATTCTAAAAATTAAATGTATGAAGACCCTATCTGAATTAGGAAGATGGCATTTACCATGCTACTTGATTTTTATTTTTTTTTTAAAAATAAGTAGATAATCAAGCTAACTATCACTTCTTCAAACGATCCTCTAAACTGGGTTTCATCCCTGAATGCAAGTCAGAGATCTGGGTGTCTAACAAACAGCTTTCAGTCCAACATCTCCGCTAAATCCCTGAAGTGGCTTTACACTGGCTGAAAGCACTTCAGTACTGGAGTATATGCAAGGTCAAATGCAAGTTTGTATTCAAAGTCTAATCTACTTGGATAGCACTCAAAAAACAGTTTATGTTAAGTTTTATATCCACTGCACACTATTTGCAAACAAAGCAGGTATTAGCTTTTCTAGTGAAACATTTTTATCAGATTAAAAAAATGTGATTCAACTGAGCATTTTGTAGCATTAGACTGAGTGTTGATATTTCTATAGGAAACTAGCAAAGCACCATGACCACTACATTAGAGAACCAAACATTTTTTTTATTAATCTGTTTTTGCAAAATAAATCCAACCTTAAACTGCAAACTGATTCAAAGATTAATTTCAAAAAATTCAGATTTTCCCACAAAATAGAAACCTGACTTAATTCAATTTATTAGCAGGATCCATCCTGACAAAAAATAACAACGTTTGGTCTGACATTCCAGAAAATGCGCCATTTAAAGAATAGACTAGAGAGAACTTGTACCAAGACGATGACCCAGTGTTGAGACAATCTTTAGAAGGCCTTCAAGGAGCAGAGATCTACAGTAGAACAAGAAAACTCTAGAACCATAGAGCCGGACAAGAAAGATTCCCAGAACAAGTCGCTGCCTTGCACAGGGAAGAATAAACCTTAACTCGATCGAGTTTAACAGCAATGGCAGATGCTAAACCACACTGGATCCAGAAAACCTGAGTTTCAGGTTACATGCATAATAGCAAAGACATAAAAATACGAGAAAATATATTCTTTCATTGGTCTTGTGTGGATTTAACCTGGGGAGCCCATTAGCACCATATGAATGACACAGCATATGCACTCAAAGGCACGCTACAGTTACAGGAATATGTGTATGCAGACTTCCTGCTCCCTTCACAAAGCCTGACATTGCTATTAAAAAAACCAATCAACTAAAGGAAGGCTAAGTATCACTATGAAGGTAATTTCAGTCAATTACACCTCTGGCATCAACTTTTTTTCTGCAAAATTCAGACTTGGTGAAGATAGAGTCATTTAAGTCCCCATTTCAGACTATATTAAATAAAAACCATACAACACAAAGATAAACTGCCGAAAAAAGTTCTATTCTCTCCACTAACTGGAAAAGCAGGAAAAAAGCAAAAGACAAAACAGCTTTTTTTCATCTCAAAGTGTAAGGCTCAGATTCACTAAGATCCAAAGAGAAGTAACAGAACCTGATGATGCACTTCAGAACAGTCAAACCAGGCTCTCCTTCACTTCCCTGTGACTCGCTCTGCAGAACTGTCCTCAGTTTTCTCCACTGGCTTCAGCAGATTTAGTATATACAGACCAACAGTCTCTTCCTTTCTAGCTGAGTGCCAGCAATAACTTCTAAGATTCTCATTCTGCACACCAGCTAAACTCAAGCATTTTTCACTTGTTTTGCATTTTGGACGATTTTTTAATTCAACCAGATATACACTAATTCCTAGACTTTTCCTTAGGTTTTAGTGTAAGCAAATCCTTATTTGGAACATTCTGGCACATCTTCACTCCTGGTCTAAACTAGCCTTTTATTTCTAGTCAGTAACCTGCTATTCTTTAGTCTCCTGGGGAAAACGTTACACAAGAGCTAACAAAATGCATCTCATTTGGCTAAAACAACTAATACACCAAGAGTGAAGAATTTTGGCTTATAAATAGTTAGCCTTTATATTTGGCTTTCCTGGAATTCTCTATGCCACAATTATGCATTTGAAACAGCTAATAGAATAAAACTGGAATGAAATTCAAAGGCAAGCTAGCCAACAATCTGAACCTTTCAAAGACCTGTAGGTAATTGCTAGATATAAAAATGCATACATACATGTTTGAGGGTGTGTGTGTATATAAATAAATGTCACCCTGACTACTATTCATTTTGCAGCACAGATTTTGGAAAGTAGACATCAGAAGTAATATGCTTATAGGTAAATCCACACTGGTCTCTGGAATGTATTTGGCATAATACATTCCAGATATATTTTTTAGTGTCCTGCAGATTATACTTTCCTATGTTTTTTCCCTTTTACACTTTGTAAATATTGATTTTTTTTCTGCAGGATTCCTACAAAGAGGATTCTTCTTCCTAATAAACCATTACTTAACATTACATTAGTTAAGATACAAATAGCAAACAGTAACTATACACATGCAGAACATCAACAGTACCTTAGACTTAGTCCAGCAGAAGCTAATTTTTTATGACATCTGGAGTACAGCCTTACCATCCTTGAACTGCCTCTAAGTGCTACTGTAATACAAATATATATATGCATAATATCTTTATTTACATAATATATATACATATATAAAGATATTACATCTTTCAAAATAATCAAATAATTCTTCAGCTTCCTTTCCCAATAAAAAAAAAAGGGGGGAGGGGGGAACCATAGGAACTTAAGGTACCTACTACTATTATTATGCAAAGAAAGAGGGGAATATATACATGCAATTAAATATAATTACAAAAGGATAGGTGCATTAGACAAAGTTTTTAAATGTACTGATTTCCCCCCTAATATTCTAGTGGAGCTATAGGTCCCTGAATAACAAACAGACCTACCAACAACAAGCTTGCTTGTCTTAATTATGTCTTTCGGTCTCCTTAGAAGCAGTCTACAGACCCAGAGCACTGCATTAAAGACACTCAGAAACACTTTCAAAATTAGACACAAGCAAGGTTAAAGAGAAGTGAAGTAGAAGAAGAGTACACATGTACTTGCACTATGCAGAAGTATCCAAGCACACTGAAACAGATTCAAATTAAGTTTAGTCTACCACTGCTATTAAATGGTTAGTTAAGACTACAGAAAGCTCCCAGTTAAGAAAAGCAGACAGTAAATCAGTTAAGACTGTAGCTATATAATCCACATAACCTATTACATGAGGCTGGAAGAGAAAAGAACATTATTTTCTGTAAAATCTGCTGGTGTTTTCTTACCAGCCCCTACTGGGCCACTGTTGACCTATGATCTATCTACATCCTTGCAGAATATAGATGCCTAACTATGCTGGACACTGGGTAGTTAGGGCAGCACAGAATTTAAACTGGTGAGTAATTTACCTGAAAGAAACTACAGTAAATTGTAACTCATGCTGACAAGTGGCCTACTTCCATATTGGCACAGGTATCTCTGCACAACATTGCACTGTAAACTTCCCAAGAGAAGCAGCAAGTAAGTGAACTTGAAGTTATCCCAACAAAAACGGCAATGCTTCTTTCCTAATTTGTAGCACAAGGCAATCCATACCTCAAATCAACTTCTGGTTGAGCTGCTATGGGTGATGTTGACTTCAAAGAGCCTGCTGTGGCAGAATATTCTATTGAATAAACTTTGTTTTCACTAATGTAATCTTCTGCCAGAAAACTACAGACAATTCTTTTTCACAGTGAACTTTTCTTTCAGAAGGACAGTGACTCAAATTGTTAATAGTAACTTCTCCCTCCACCCCCAAGTTGTGAAAAGCCAACAACTTACCCACATATCCCACTTTCCCCAGATTATTAGAAAGAAATACCATGACCACACCTTCTGAAGGAAGACATACATAACAGCACAATTTTACGGGGTGGGGTATGAGTGAAATCTTAAGTCCATAATTTTTATTTTTACCTTTTTCTCATAAAAACTGCAGTGTTCCTTTAAGAATATTCTTATGAGCTAGCTTTACAAGCTTCCTAACTGGTAGAAATCTAACAAATACAAGCACATACACAAACTCCTCTGCTATCTCCATACATTTTCCAAGAATACTACTGACCTGCACAGTCAGTAGCAAGGGTATTACAAGAAAACTGACCATTTTTCTTTTTCATCCCTCTCCACAACAGCATTCATCTTCTAGATTTTCTCTATCTAAATGTGAGAGTTCAGCATTTAAGCTTAAGTCTGTAAAAGGAGATTTGGGGAAAAAAAACTAAATATAATCATTATGGCAGCTATCCAAAGCAGAGATGCAAGCTTTTCCTGTTCAGCTAAGTTCTACTCTTTGAAAACCCTTTCAAGAACTTTCCATCAGAAAATACCCATAGCAAACAAAAAATGCAAGCATTAAAAGTAACACAGATATTAAGAAAAATAACCAGTTGAACAATGAGTTTAAGAGAAGATTTGTCAAGTGCTGCATAATTATGAATAGTTTTAACATACTTTAGATGTGTGCTACGCAGAAAGTGAAAGTGCTACTGCAGTACCACAGGGAAGAAGAACAATACTAAAGCAGCTAGTATCCAGCTAGGTTACCTTTCGAAGTTAAGGAATTAGAGGACCTAAACTACTTATTTCATACCTTTTATCCAATTTAACTACCCAGAATGCTTCAGTTTCTTTGGCTACTCATTGCTGCACCTGTTTCCAAAACATCTTCAGCTGGCTTAGCCTGTGACTAATGGCAGCCATTTCCAGGGAGTGGCTATTTAAGGAAAGATCCTTGCTCTGATTCCACAAAACTCTTCAACATATTAAAGAACAGAGAGTAAAATTTTGGAAGTTGTATAGGTGATATAAGATTCTATTCATTGCTTTAAAGTGTGCTGAAGCTATTCTGTAAAGCTCAGGTTTTTTCTTAAAAGTCTTTTAAGCCTCTTATACTAAAACCTTCATTTTTTTTTAGCCTCTTTTCAAAAAGTAACATTTAGGATTACTCAAGTGAAAAAGAAAAAGCCTATCCAAGTTTTACTTGATAGTCCTCTGTACATCAACAATTGTAGCATTACTTTCCACATGAAACCTCATTCTGCTCTCAAAAGTTCAACAAGAGGCATCCCAAGAGGTCTTTGGTACCCAAAGCAATGCAGCATTCTCATAATGCCCAATAAAATACCAGTATCTCTGTCAGATGAGCAGGTTATGGTATCAACTACATATGCCAATGAAATTCTAATTAATTATATTTTTATGATCAACTTTTTTTCCCCTAAGCCTAAGCAGACGATTGAAGAAAAAAAATCTGAAATACACAGCTTAAAGAATAAACCTAATCATCCAGTACTACCGTATGACTAATCAGCCCACTGTAATATTTGCTTTCACAGAAATACTGTGCATCACCACTGCTACAAGCAAAATACCCAGCTAAAGAGTTCACACTGGCCCTTCTGCACACATACTCATTCGTGTACTTGGCTGGAACGTTGTTTCAGTGGGCTCAAAAGCTGTATTAACAAAAACTGCCAGACAAAAGATGTTGCAGTTCTTTTAAGACTAAGCAGTTTTCTTGTTAATACAGGGTAGACCCATTTGCAGGTGGCATTTAAATATTGCAGTGTATTTTTCTCTTCCCAAGTTTAATTCTGAGCAAACACAGTAAGGATAGCCAGCTACAGCAATAAGATAGCAAAGTTCTGGAACTGTACCTGGATATGTGTGAAATCAAGCACCTGAAGTTTGCCATTTTCTCTAAAAATTATTTTATATATGCATTTCTATGAAGATCATAAAAGCCTATTTGCTTCCTCAAAGTTCCAACTAAGTAAACACAATATACACACCCAGAGAAACTTTATCAGGCCAGCTTAAGTATCATGATTTTTATTCCACAGAATAGATGCCATATTTTATATTTATTATCAGACCATAATTAAGATTTTATTACATCATTTCAAATGTTCAATTAAGTGCTGTTGCACAACAAGTTATTCCAGTCAGAAACTGGTAGGATTGTTCTCTATTTTAAAGCAAAGAGAGTAGTAAAATTTTAGTGAACTGAAATCAGTGCTATGAAGAGATGTAAATAAAAGCATTCCACTCTAAAGATGACCACTTGAGTTGCTACCTAGATGCTACTGATGCCATGTACATTACCAGTGAAAAAAGTCTGTCGTAGCAGGACATACATCTGTCTCTATCACTGATATACTATTCTTACGCTGTCATCAAAAGAGAATTTTTCTTACTATATAGTATGTAACAAAAGCAACTTACTCACTTCACTTGCCTCTAAAAATCTGAACCACCCTACACTAGTAAGTGTACATATAAACATATACTCTGTATTACCTGAGAAAAGTCAACGTATGAAATAAGAGATTTATTTTAATACAGTGAAGTATGTTTAACTTATCAGTCCAAACATTTTGGCTAGCACCAGGCAAAGTAAACTGAAATCAGAATATTAACTGAACAGCCAAAGAATCACCAACAGAGAAAAACTGAATTACTGCAGACAGACATATAATATACATACTAATACTTTCTGGAACTTGATGTTAAATTATTCCAGGGAACACAGTTAAAAGAGCAGTCTCGGCAGCCCAATTTCAAAATGGATCAAGAATAGTAGAATATATTTGAGTGTGATTCTTTGCAGGTTCCAGCCCAATGCATGCAATACTGTCTATCATCAGATGACATCATCTTTTGTACTACTTGATTTTTAGGTATGTAAAAGCTGCACTAGTAATCTGTAAGTAAAGGAATGAATCCAAGCTTCAATTTAAATTACCCAACATTGCAGGAAAATAGGCACAAAATTCCACGAAGACGACAAAGACACAACACAGTTACCCAAATCATGTTCTATGGGTAAACGTATGTGGATTATAATTATAAAGTTCTGGAAGATCACGTCAGAATAAATCTGCATTCACAAAATGGAAATGACTTAATGTTGAACTGTTGTCTCTATTTTTGTCTCTGTTACAGGCAGCAAGGTATTGGTACATCTCATACTCTTAAATTTTAAGCTATAGTGCAGTCTTACTTACGTTAAAGTACTTCACTATCTCCCTCAATGCACATCTAGCATGACATCCTTCTAAAGAAATTACAGTGGAAATTTATTACATTATTCCTGTGTTTTCAAAAATGCTTTTGTATTTGTGGAAGCACAACAATTAAGAATTATATGTATTTTCTTTCTAAGTTTAGTGATGTAATTTGAAGTAACATTCATTTAATATTACAGCAACATCTACCTTCCAATAAGCAATGCAGCAAAATAAGTTAAAAAGTGAAAACACCTTTTCCATTAGAAATTCCTCAATTCTGAAATGCTGGTGTAACATGTACTCATTTCCAAAATGTCTCAACCCCTATTTTTCTCCCAGGAAAAGAAGTTACATTAACCTAAGTGTCACAGCATTAACAGAAAGATTAAGCTAACACTCTTTCATTTAAACACTCATACAGGTTATTGGAAAGTCTATCTTCCAGCATTATAAATTAATCTAAAGCATTCTTTGTGACCTTAGAAGAATGCATTCTACATTTATCTTTAAGAAAACATGAAGTGGACTATTTCAAATGCACAAATAAGAGGTTTAGCACTTGCAATCTGCTGTTGAGAGGACAGCTGAAAATCTGAAGGAAAAATTATCGCAGTGGATCAGGTTGCCCTGCCACAAACTGAAACACTTTTTTCAGGTCAGAAAAGAATGTGAGGAAAAAAAATAAACAAAAAAATTACTCCCTATTACATTATTTATTACCAGCTGCTGAAACCTTGCATCAGATACACTTGGTTCTGAATTTCACTGAAGTTAAATCCCATTTCCTTGCCCTCAGAAGGTGAGTATGAACAATGAATAAGTCAGTAGGGCTAAGAGGAAAAGGGGAAAGGATCCCAGGCAAAAACTCAGTGAGAATGCCCATTCTTGGAAAGGAAAGTAACAAATGTCATCCAAATTTCTGCATTAGGTTTCTGGTAGTAAGCAGAAAGTGTCACACACCTTATTCTACCGTATCCAACTGGCATTAACTCCTGATTGTCAATGGGTCTTCTCTAATCTACCCATAAATATATGGGCCACCTTAACATACAAAGAATCAAAAGCTTGACTTCCATTCCTTCAATTTCCTTATCAAAGTAAGAGTGATGTAATTTCTCTCCAAATTACCATTTCCAACTGTTTAGATTTGGAAAAAAGGTAAGCCAATTGCTTAATTCTTCCACCCATTGGTAAAAATATTGTCAGAATGTATTAACGTAAGTGTTAGTTACATGAAGATTATCACCTTTACAGTACAGAAATCTAATATTTATAAATATTTTTCTGCAGAAAAATATAATACCAACTGTTTCTCTAGTTTAGGGTAGGGGGGAAGATATTATTATTGATGGTATGCTTTCCAAGTATTGAATAAGAACCTGGGGAAGGTGGGGAAGCAAAGCTTACGTTGGCCTCCTTAAAAAGTACTTAAAATACATTCTTTTTTGTGTCTAATACCATCTCTCCTTTAAAACCCCTTCACCTTTTGAACTTAGAAATCAAAGTTTATCATAACAAATATTAAATTTTATTTGTCACCTTCAAGGCACAGCCACAATTCCATCAAATCTTTTCACTCATCACCTTCCAGAAAACATGGCAGTTCAAACCTCTAGAGAAGTGCAGCGTTCTAGCTAGTAAGCAAGCCTAGAAAAACCTCTATTGCAATTTCACGTGTAGACAGTTTACAAAATGTTTAGCCTAATGACTGCAAAGCGCTAACTTGGCAGAGGATGGGGAGGAACATGTGTTCACAAGCAGTTTAAGCTCATCCAAATCAGTCTCGGTGCACTTCTGCTTTCCTCTCCTCCCTTCCTCCGCCCCAATGGTAGGGATCAGCCAGGTCAGGGACTGGCTACAACTGAAGAATTATGTATCTATTTGTTGTTAATTTCAGTTTGATTCAGTACACCCTGGGACCACCCAAACTGACTGCTGGCACAAAAGACCAGAATAAACAGTCAGGAGTGGAAGAAGTGTACAAAAATGCATTCTTCCATGACCATACAAACTTAATCTGACAAACTACTTATGAAACCAAATCCTTTGCCGTAGGTTGTTGGGGGACAAACCAACAGATTCAACAATGAAAAGAACAGCAAACTCACTCTTCTGCCCAAGAACAGTGTTAGTCACCAGTTAGTCCAACTTGGGCAATCTGCTCTGCAACTGAGCTCCATAAATGTTTGCAGTCACACTTAGCTTACATGACAACTGATGAATGCTGTCTCTAAATATTGTACTCCTTAAGGTGGTCTGCAGAAGTCACCATCAAAGACATAAGTAATTTGGGAGTTCAGGATGCTTAAAGGGCTTTTCTTTAGTGTACTGACTACCTTATTCATTCCAGAGGACATACAGACTTCAAAGACAACAGCAATGGGAACAAGTAACTCCAGGTTAACTGGAGATGAGATGACTACTGCTTTTGCTCGCAGTAAGGAAAACGCCTTCTCATAGTTAGGTACTACAATGTTTGTGCTTAGCTCATAAGAAAAATCTTCTTCATAGTGCTCCCCACAGGTTCAGGAAACCCCAAAATAGCACTACTCCACATCCAATTAACTAATATAGACTCACTCAGGAAGTCACCATCACACAGTGGTCGTACATAATGCAGGTGGGTCACCTCAGTCCTAGTTTTCTACAAGTAACTCAGCAACACCCTCCACCACCCTGCTCTGACAGTCTCACAGCTGCCTTTCCAGAGCTTGCTTACTAACACTTCTTGCTAAACAGGTCATGACTGCTTTATATGCTGTCTTCTGAGCAAAGCCGGGGGGGGGGGGGGGGGGGGGGCCGGGGC